>OZ012733.1:3132000-4350500 GCA_963942605.1 Poecilus cupreus | reverse complement strand
TTGTTCGAGAGATTGGTTTATAAAATGATGTTTTGGTGATAATGCCAGTGTAGAGATTTCGTAACGTATAATTTAACTCAGAATTTACTTTCATTTACTTGTAAATGGGATGGCTAAATATAGATATAAAAAACAATATATTTTCTTTTTATCAATGCATTTGAAAGAAGATAAAATCTGCTAATAAATAAATATTATCGTCACGCTTTTAATCCATCTGGTGTGTAACACTGCTTTCGTGAAGCTCTGTAAGTAATGTAAGTAATGTTTCAGTGATACATTTTCTGTGCGTGAAGTCCTGAAGTGCGGTTACTAAGATTCGAAATGAGGATCTCATGATCCACAATCCAATATATCATGGAACTATTAACCCGGTATAAAATCTACTAGAACATTTTTCCGACGACTGCTATAGAAAGTTGACTTTTGCTCTTGCATTTGTCAACGATATTTCTGAGAAAATTTACTTGTTCGCTCATCTCCAATAGCAACGAAGGGTAAAAGTATTGTTATTTTTTTTTTTACAAATTTATCACCATGGATACATACAAATTAAAAGTACAGTTATAACAATCTACGATATGAATATAATACATGCATTTATTTGAATGAAATTATGTAGATGTTTTTACTTTCTTATACAAAGTATAAGGAAGTATTGGAATTATGAAAAAAAATCGTTGACAAGATTTTTGCGGAATTACATATTTTGATGTCCACTGAATCCGTTAGGACCAATTTCTCAATGATGTCTGTGTGTGAGGATGGATAGATGGATGGATGTCCGTGTGCGCAATATCTCATGAACGATACAAGATATGTAAACGAAACTTGGAATTTATAAGTTTCATGAAAATATTAAGAGCTGAGTTGATTTTGAATGAAATTGAAAAACCGGAAGAGAAAGTTTACTGGACACACAAAACAATAAATTCCAATTTTTTCAAAAATAGAATCAGCTGTGAAAAAAAGTTTCAAACGAAAGATGTTAGCAAGAATATTTGGAATATAAAATGTTATTTGCACTCTTCTTGTACGTGTTTCTAATTTTGAGAAAAACTAAATTATGTATTTAATAATATATTTCAGTAATCTAAGTTACACTGGGAATCATAACTAAAATATTTTTAACATCTATGTGTCCAACGTGTCAAATTATTGTGAAGTGTTAAAAATATGTATCGTTTTAAATATTATAAGAGCAATATTTATATTATTAGTTAGAAAGTTTTAAACACTAGAAATTAATTTATATTTTAAATTGAAATCATAGCTGAGAATATAAAATTATACAGGTATAATATGTATATGTCAAATAATGGTCGCAACAATTATACGCAAGGAACAAGTCATACATGTTCAGTTAGTTTTATTTGTATAAGAAAATAGTGTGGTGCACACACCAGATTTTTATTGTATAATTATTTATCGGAAAATATTATGTATAATTCAATTATAAACATTTCAATAATTATAGTCCCTATGAGAACATATAAATAACTAAAATATTTATTCTACTGTAAGTTTATGTTATGAATTTGAAATATAATAATTCATTTAAATTGATTCTCTATGCTCAATTAGAAAGGACGCTTTAATACATTGCTGTCAATTTTTAATTATGGATAATATCATATACGTCTCACTTTATACATATAGTTTTAACCTTATTTACTTCAACAAATATTGAAAAACACATCATCGTTTGAGTGTTTCAAATTCCATTATACAGTGTAGGTTACTCTATACATCATTTGTACTGAGAAAAGGATTAATAATAATATTTTCTTTACATAGGTATGTCAATTGCAATAGCCATTTTAACTTAATTGAAAAATCTTACAACCTTCAATATTTTATCAGTATTTTATCATTTTTATGCTTACTCCAAATTATTGTATAGACAACATACTTCACAGTTTTTATCGCTAATTGTTTCAAGGAATCATTTGGCTTCTCTGATTATGGGTACATAACGTTGTTTATCAGTACAGTTTAGGTTTAAAGCCACAATCACTGATGACGCATACCCGTGATGATGATGATGAAGATGAGTACACTGTCTGTGTGTGGTCCATTGACAGATGTTCATTTGTTCCATGATGCACTGCCCTGATTTTTTACTCTTTTTATTATTCGCTTCTTTTTATTTGTTTCTCAAGAGACTGTGACTTCGTAACGCGTGGATAGTTTTATTTTTATTGCATATTAAAGAGAATTACGTCAGTCATTTTATTGGCACTCATATAATTTATTGCAAATATAGTAAACATTACTGTTTATCTAAATATAAATAAAAGTAAAACAGTGTTTCTTTGTAGCGTTTACAAGTTGTTTCGTACATTGTTTGGTTGTGGTAATTTTGTTAGAATGCTTGCTTTCCAAGTGAGAGTTTGCGGGTTCAAGTCTTGTTCACTTCAATTTTTAACCAAATGTACTGAGTGGTTCATCGATCTTTATTTTTGTTTTATGAGATTGTTTTAAATATTACTGAAAAACAGATGAGTACTTACACTTCAAATTGAAATTGAGCAATAATTTGGGGGCCAAAAAATAGTCCTTATTTATTAAATACCTAAAATGATCAGTATAGAAACTATTCATGTTCTTATTATTAAAGAATCGTACACAGAAAGAATGCTATGTATGTGTTTAAACAATCAGATTAGTTGCTGTCGATTTTTAATAATTATTATTAGCTTTTTCATCTAGTTTATCAACTTTTTTATTATATTTTATTTAGTTTTGTTGAATTGATGTTCAATTCGAATATTTTTAATAAATTTGTTTTTCTTCAAACGTCATAAAAGTACGTTGTTACGTATTTGTATTCAGCAAGCAGAAGTTCAATATTGTCGCCGCCGGCGTAAAAGTGTTTCCTTGGCAACACATTTACTCCGGCGGCGGACAAAGTAAAATATCATGCAAAATATTAAGGTTGTAATTCAATAATTTGACAGTTAAGAATAAAACAAATAAACAAAAATAACAAAATAACATATTCTGTGGCAACTAGAAATACTGGATACGGTAGAATATTTGTTGAAGTTTTGAGCATTTTTTAATGTTTTAATGTCTATTTTCTATGTTTGAAGAAAAAATAACATGTGTTATTCGGAATAAATGTAACTTTGTATGTTTCGCATGTAATTGTCCGACTCGCTTCGCTCGTCGTTCAAACTTACATGCTCAGCACCCAAAGTATCACATTTACTCCTAATAACACAATATACTATTATTGTTTTAATTACATATGGCACACTTTCCGTGTGTGATTCTTTATTAATAAAAACAATTCCTGTACTGATCGTTTAAGGACTATAATGAATAAGAACGGTTTTAACGAGAAATAAATGTTCTTTAAAATTTTGCAATAATATAAAATATGTTCCATTTAAAAATATAAAGTTGCATATCATTACGCGAAAATAGAACACCCGGTAGAAAAACTTATATTACAAATACGTTAGCATTTTAATGCAAAATAAACTTTGTTTGAAATTTGTTTCCGTAATATTTATAATAATCGCATAAAATAAAAAATACACACCGATTGACCACCCGTTTACGGGGTTTCAGTAACAAATATAAAATTGCATATCATTGCGTGAAAATAGAATACCCAGTAGAAAAATTTGTACAGCAGATATGTGGGAATTTTAATTTAAAATAAACGTTTTATGAAAAAAATTCATTGCTTAATATTTAAAATAATCCAGAAAATTTTAAAATATAGACCGATGGACCAGGCAGTACATCTGACCTCCTCAACCCTAATGGAGGGTTATACAGAAGCAAATTTTCGTGTTGCCATCTATTGATGTTTTCACCGAACTTCGATCAAATTCACATGGGTGTAACACAAACAAAACGCTGTCAAAATGACAGTTCTTAAAATGATGCTAAATATGAAAAATAAAGTGTGTGTATGGTTTGTGCAATAGTGACTCCCTTTATTGCTATAAAGAATATATGGCCAGTGTTAAATTTATTAAGTTTCCTAAATAATAAACTTCAAAAATAAAAACATAACCTTGTTAAAACAACATCTCAAACGTGAAAACATGGATGTTTGTGTTATGAACTTCCATCTCAACTTTTACCTCATCTTACCTTTCTGCTTGTGACGTCAAAATCATAAACCTCCATTGAAAATTTATTAGTAGACAATATTTGTTAAAAGTAGGCTGACCTGGATAACACCTGTGGTAATTTGGTTGCTTGTGATATTATTTTGGTATTTTTACTTTCTTATACAAAGTATAAGGGAGTATTGGAATCACAAAAAAAATCGCTGACGAGATTTTTGCAGAAATACATATTTTGACGTCCACTGAATCCGTTAAGACCAATTTCTAAATGATGTCTGTGTGAGGATGAATGGATGGATGTCCGTATGCGCAATATCTCATGAACGAGACAAGATATGTAAACGAAACTTGGAATTTATAAGTTTCATGTAAAAATGCAGAGCTGAGCTGATTTTGAATGAAATTGAAAAACCGGAAGAGGAAGTTTACTGGACATACAAAACAATAAATTCCATTTATTTCAAAAATAGAATCAGCTGTGAGAAAAAGTTTCAAATGAAAGATGTTAGCAAAAGTATTTGGAATATAAAATGTTATTTGCTTTTTTCTTGTATATGCTTCTAATTTTGAGAAAAACTAAATTAAATATTTAAGAATATATTTGTATAATCTTAGTTACAATGGGAACAAAAACTAAAACATTTTTAATAACTATGTGTCAAACGTGTCAAATAATTGTGAAGTGTAAAAATATGTGTCGTGTGAAATATTATAAAAGTAATATTTGTATTATAAGTTAGAAAGTTTTGAAGACTATATTGAGAATAAAATTAAACAGGTTTAACATCTATAAATCAAATAAATGTCAAAATAGTTATACGCAATGAACAAGTCATACGTGTTCAGTTGGTTTTATTTGTATAAGAAAGTAGTGTGGTGCCCACACCAGATTTTTTTTACAGACAATTTAATTTAAATGTGTCAGTGTATTATATCCAAAGCACTCTTATTTCAGCTAAATATAAATAAAATACATATAAATTTATCTTGCATGTATTTTTTTTTTGTATTTCAGGGTGAGATTTGAAACATTAGGATTACGTCACATAAAAATTCATAAATTTGTATTTTATATTAATGAGACATCAAGCCTAAAAAAATTTCTTCAACTGTAAATGAATATGGTTAGTCTTATGACTAATAATAATTATTTAACCATCTATCTTCTGCCGAAAATAATTCTTACCATACTATACGAGTACATGCGAATAAATATGAATATATTTCTCAAACTGCACTTGCACATGACATCAGAATGTGACCTTTTTCATATATTTGCAACACGAGGCGCACATTCTAACATGTGGAAAGATTTGACGATCGTTTTGACAATTGATTGTGCAGATTTGGCCATGGATGACTAGATGTGAAACTTTTTTCAGTTTTATTTATGGGTTTAATGTGCGACATGACTTAAACTCGAGCAATTTTAAATATAGAATTTTTTTCTTTGTGATTTAATTTTTTGGTCTGTGGTTTATTGGTTTTGGCATGATGTAATATTTACACATCGTAAAATTGAAATGCGTTGGGTTTATAACTTGGTTGACATCGTTGTTTATGTTTTTTCAAGTGTTTTTTGAACTGAATTAGTACTTTAGATTATTGTATATGTATACAATTAGCTCATTGTTGTACTGTGAGAAAAAATATCAACTATGTCGCCAGTTTTAACTTTACCCCTGTGGTTCTCCCTCTACTAACATCTTTGGGAGCTGGTAACTACACTTCACACTTTAATATATTTACTTACGGAACTTTACGAAAGCAGAGTACCACATTTAAAATATCTAAATGATGTGGTAATACATTTATTCCAAAGAATATTTGATTTAATTTTATTTTACTTAATTACCCATCACAATAGCAATCGTTTGAAACGTTTTAACACTACTGATTAAAAATATAAATTATACTTAGAATTATCATTTAGTAGAAGTGATATCTATTCAAAAATAATTGAAATAATTAATCACAATTTCAATAACTTAATTATACAATGAGAAAAAATAAAGTAGTATTTGTTGTACTCGTTTAAACTATATAATTTACACTTATTTTAATTTTTTTAACAATTTTATTAAAAGTACGATTAGATGCTCCGCTGTTTGACGTTTCTGACAGTAAACAGAGAGAGCATAATATCTCTATTCCACTAATTGTAAGTGGAAAGTCTGGAGCTTGTAAACTTTGCAATCAATTGTTTATTAACGCCTTATTTTTTAGATGTGAACGCTAGCGTTTGTTCCTATAAAGGTCAAAGCGCAACTATTAATTCTAATTAAGAATCTTAATTGATAATTGGAAAGCCCTTAACTGTTTTTAAATAATAAAAATAAACAAATGTAAAAAAATACTCGAAATCTCAATCATACAGCATATATTCTTCTTACATAACCGACGTTTCGGTTTACATTTAAACCTTCTTCGGAGTTAGTAAGCTCTTACAATAAACAATTATGTTTTCAAAAAAAAAGTAGAGAAACGTTTTTCTATATTATTTTAATTCAAAATGCTTAAAGAAATATGCGAATTTGAAAATTTTTCTTTTAAATTACTTATTTCATTTCATATGTATTTATATTAGTCCAAGGTTGTAAAGTTGTTTCATAGAAAAATGCTTCTAATGAAAGATGGGAAGAACTGTATTATCTGCAAATTTTATTTAAAGCATGATTATAATTAAAATATTTGACTGACCTATTTGTTCATTTAAGCATAAAACAAAAATTTGAAGTTTGCAAAATTTGTCATGTGTGGGAATTATCTCAGTATCTCCTTACGAAGAATCTATTTACTATCTATTAATATTTAAATAAGTAAAACAATTTTTATTTTTGCGAATGCAATGCTTTTAAACTTCAATCCCCAAATATATTAATGGTGGATGAACTACAGGGGTAAATATTTGGTAATGAAATTTGTTTGAGGAACTCATGATTCATAGTTCATTACTCCATTTGTACCACAAATTAAAAGACGGTAAAATTTAACCAAAACATTAAATAGGTAATTTGCAAACTGAACCTTATGATGGGAGGTTACGTGCACTGTACAATCACGTCAATTCTTCAGAAGATTTAATGTACCTGTCCCATCCATACTCGTTATCTGATTTGTACTTTCTTAGATCTTCACATGTCCTCATATTTGTATGATTCCACTAACTCTGCTCTTTATTAATTGAAATTTCATGCCTGATTAATTTTACTCTCATTACAATGAATCAATGTCGGAACCGCCCTGATAAAATAACATTTGCACATAGTTTAATGAAATGAAACTTTCATCTGCTGAGATTTCTCGTTGCTTGTCCTCCCGCTAGTCAACATACGTGCATCTGGGTTCACTTTGGTTTGGTTGGTTTCAGTGAAACTTGTAATCTTGCTCATTATAAATCATACGAATGACCCAGATACCTTAAACAGATAACTTTGCATACTGCGAGTCACCGACACGCGGGGTATAGCTGCGACTTCAAAATGCGAACATTCTGACACTGTAAATGAAAAATCCGATGCGACAGCCAAATTGCTCATTTTTCAAACTTTAGTTACAAATCATACATATCCTTTCTGTTTTATTCATACATTCACTACTAAATAAATAGATACAAACAAACATCTTTAGAATTGATTTCGTATTTACTGTTATCGTAACAAACTATTTAAATTTTTTAATATTTAGGTGTTGCATTTGAAATTAGTTCAACTGTCAGCTGAAGCTTAACCAGTTTGGCTCATCCAGTTCATCCCTGAATAATTTTGATGATAAATATCATTTTAATAGATTTATTTGAAGTAAATAATAAATAGTTGAAAATAGTAATGCCAGTTGCTACAACCATTGTTATATGTATACTACGAGAAATAGATTCTTGGTAAGGCGATACTGAAATCAATTCCCACATATGACAAATTTTGAAGCTCGTCTGAATATCAAACTTTGCAAACTTCAAATTTTTGTTTTATGCTTAAATGAACAAATAGGATCGTAGAATGAAAGGCGATTTCGACTGGCACCGGAATGGTTAGTAAATAAAGTAACCAACTGATTTCGACAGGGATTTCTATGACCACATATGTAACCGGTGACAGATTTGGTATGTCAAATCAGTAACATGCTCGAGAGCTCGGTTCGCCCAATGATTAGTATTCTGATAGGTTGAATTTCACTTATTATGTTTTCAAACTAGTACGCTGACATAATTTTTCATCATATTTAAAAAATATATTAAACATGAACACAATCATTTAAAAAATAATACCTAGTTATTTACTTTACAAGTGGGCGAAGTAAGGAATTACCCAAAGAGAAACTTTAGCACACGAAGCCGAAGGCAGAGTGTGATAATTTTATCAAAAGGAAGCTTGCGAACCCAGTGAAGACACTTTCAGGTCATGTAGTAGTAAATAAAATACTAGTAGTAGTAACTTTGTTGGTTTTCGAGTATTCGGCTGTCAGATGACTTGACGGCTAGTAACCGCCCAAAAATTAAATAGGTACGCTAAAGCTGAATGTTACATCCAATGTAGGTAAAATAGGGAGTGATGTATTTATTAATTTCATTATCTATTTAAACAATATACGGACATTACAAAATGGGACATGTAAAATCACAGAATATTACGTCACTTTACGAATTTAGTACCAGGCGAACACGTTGACTTGGAACACATAAAACATTCGAACTAAATAGAACAAAATACTTACTCATAGTCTCGTAGATTGCACGTATATATACAGAGATTTATATTGATAACATTTTCGTTTTATCCTGTATTTAGTACAGGGTCATACATAATATAAAAGAAAAGAAACACACTAGAATACTAAGGCAAGAATCGAAAAAAAAAACAAACAAATTTACAGGTGCAGCGGAACAGCATCCTGGATTTGAAGATGAATTGAAATGAAATCAAACATTTTTTTTTGTCGCATCCTATAATTTGTAATGTATTGCATACAGATGTCTCTTTTTTATACACCTGGTTGAATAAGGTAAAACATATGCACTACAGAAATAATTGTTTAGAATAAAAATCATCTACATCTATTTGTATTTGAAAAGGTGCTAGCAGGCGGGTTAATTTTTGCTGAACAAAATTCCCACGAAAACTATTAAACTTTTATTTTAATAGTTATTTACTTTACAAGTGGGTAATTCCACTTTGCCCACGTGTGAAGTACAATGTTTTATCCAACATCTCTAATAAATACAAAACTTATTAAAGTAATATTATTTGACAATGACATATGATTTAAATTTTTTAAATTAAAATGTCAATCGAAGTAGTTACCAAAGTGTTTTGTATTATTATTAGGGCTGTGCGTTTACATCGATATATCGATATTATATCGATATATCGATACATCGATATATCGATATATCGATATATTGATATATCGATGTATCAATATATCGATGTATCAATATATCGATGTATCAATATATCGATGTATTGATATATCGATGTATTGATATATCGATGTATCGATGTATTTTGTGAAAAAGAACTAAAATTTAGCTATAATGCCATCTAATGAAAGGGGTTGTGCTCTATTTAATGATAGCACTGCATACTGATATTTATTTTTACTTTCATTCTGGAGTCGGGATTAAGGGGAGAACTAATAATTGGGACGACGTATAGGTACAATTTCCAGCAGAAGTTCTCATAAAACTACCTTCCAGTCATGGCATAGTACAATTTCAATTATTTTAAGTAGATTCCCGTTTGTTTTATAATGCTGGCGCCCAGCACCATAAAGCAAGTACACAAACACCCCAGATGTTAAAATTTTTCGCCTTTGAAACACCCGTTACTTCTCTTCACAATAGAATTGCCGACATTCTGAACCATTGTAATCCTTCCATAAAATCTATCTGCATTAGATTGTTTACTATTTATATAATACAGATCGACATCCTGAATCATTGTTTAATTACCAATAAAATCTAACTATATTAGATCGATACATCGTTACATCAATATCTCGATATATCAATATATCAATATATCGATAAATCGATATATCGATACATCGATATATCGATATATCAATATATCGATATATCGATATATCAATATATCGATATATCAATATATCGATACATCGATATATCGATATATCGATACATCGATATATCGATATATCAAAATATCGATATATCGATACATCGATATTATCGATATTTTTCTAATATCGAATATCGATATTCAAAACAAGATATCGAACAGCCCTAATTATTATTATTGTTATAAATATAAAATAACTCACTAGTAACTTTTCTCAAAATTATACCCATTAGTGGATAATCTGTTACTTTCCTTATTTAAAATCGCCATATTTATGGAGCATTTATTGTGTGTGAGGTGTTGGATAAACAATTTTAAATCTAAGGTGCATACATCTGGCCTGGAATTATTCCTATTCGATTTGATTAATTAATGTAGAACTCCAGTATCTACCTTTTATGATAAATATAAATCCATTATAAAACTATACAGGCGGTTTTTATACTTCGGGAAAAAATGAATGGTACACTGTATACATTATATAACGTGCTAATCAAAGATCAAGAAAGATTTATTTTTAATTATGGATGCATATGCTTTACTTAAAATGAATGTTTTTAATACTGTGAGACCTGCTGCATATAATTAAGTTAAAGCACTGAATATACAATATACATTATCCAACATTAGATCTTTATTAAAAGTTTATAAATCAACCAGACGTAAAAAAAATGTTCACGTTAAATTCGCGGAAATTTTTAATGGCATTTTCAAAAAATTCTTTTAGTTTTATGATCAGTAATTCAGAGTAGGCCATGCAATTTATTTTTCCAGAAGTATATAAACACCTTTATAATTTGAAGTAAATATTCAATTTCGAAAAAAACCTTTCATAAACTATTGAAATCTGTAAATTAATTACAGCAAATAAATTATGTTTTTATGATTATGATTACGGATTTATAATTTCTTTGCTACAAAAATACTCGCAATAAATAATAAGTTTTATCATTATAATAACAATGTATTGTTTTAAAGAAAATGGTATTGTAAACTTCATATCTTGTACCACAATTATTATTATTTATGTTGTACTGTTACTGTTTATTAACAACAACAGTGCAATAAAATAAGAGTTACATAATTTTGTCATCATCAGGCTTCATCTAATTAATGCTTATTGCTTACAGTGTAACAGTAGCAAGGACACTTTTTAATTTGAGTCAATAGGTTAACTATTTTGCCGAACTATCTTAATCTCAATTTATTTATTCCCGAAATACACAGTTCACGACATTCGGTTAATATTTTGAGTACTTCATTTGAATACGAGTGCTCTGAATTCATTATTTAGATTGAAATTTATGGACGCACAAAATTAAAAATACATTTGTCATTTGGAATTTATGAGGTATTGTTGAAATTATTATTATTTACTGCGAATAAAAGATTCATGTTTTTACTTTCGTATTATTATTATTATTTCCAGTTATAACCTCGGACTGTACATTTTGCAGTCTAAGCGATCATCTAAGAATGATGTAATAAGTGAAGTAAGTTCACAATTTAAACCGTATTTGATTGTCTAACGTCATATTGAAAATCCTTATTTAATTTAATCTTCATCAGTTTTGTTTGAAATAGGTTATGGGAACGTAATGACTTCAATTTTTACTTTCTTACACAAAGTATAAGGAAGTATTGGAATCACGAAAAAAATCGTTGACGAGATTTTTGCGGAAATACATATTTTGACGTCCACTGAATTCGTTAAGACCAATTTCTCATTGATATCTGTGTATGAGGATGGATGGATGGATGGATGTCCGTGTGCGAAATATCTCATGAACGAGACAAGATGTGTAAACGAAACTTAGAATTTATAAATTTCATGAAAATATGAAGAGCTGAGTTGATTTTGAATGAAACTGGAAAACCGGAAGAGGAAGTTTACTGAACAAACAAAACAATAACATCCATTTTTTTCAAAATTAGAATCAGCTGTGAAAAAAATTTCAAATGAAAGATGCTAGCAAGAATACTTGGAATATAAAATGTTATTTGCACTTTTCTTGTACATGCTTCTAGTTTGGAGAAAAACTAAATTATATATTTAATAATATATTTCAGTAATCTTAGTTACACTGGGAACAAAAACTAAAATATTTTTAACGTCTATGTGTCAAACTAAGGCACTAGAATATATGAGTATTCTCATCCGCCATTTTGGGTCCAAGTGTCATAAATAAAACAAAGTATTGGAATCCAGTTACTTTAATTCTTTTCTGTCAAATTTCAAGTTGATATTGATTAATAATTGTGATATATCATTCCTTCAGTTATTATATTCCTTATATAACAGGTAAGTGTACAGAATACTTTCTAATATATTACCGTATGATTTGTGTAGTTGGATTTTACAGAATTTCAAGAAATATGTTTTCAAATTTGACACATACAAATTTTAAATGTTTTTTTTTTTAAGTAACTGGATTCCAATAACTTGTTTTATTTATGACATCTGGACCCAAAATGGCGGACGAGAATACCTATTCTTCTAGAGCTCTAGTCAAACGTGTCAAATAATTGTGAAGTGTCAAAAATATGTGTCGTTTTAAATATTTTTTTTATTACAAAATTTTAAAGACTAGATATTAATTAATATTTTAAAATAAAATCTTAGCTGGGAACACAAAATTAAACAGGTATAATATCTATATGTCAAATAGGTAATTGTCACAATAGTTATACGCAAGGAACAAGTCATACATGTTCAGTTGGTTTTATTTGTATAAGAAAGTAGTGTGGTGCCCACACCAGATTTTTTTTTCAAGGTTGACTGTGATACCCTTTAAACTGCGCTAATCTTAAAATTATAAATTTGGATGTTTTGAAACTTCAGTTATGTAAAATAATTTTTGTTTGATAATTAATATCTGAGCTATAAAAATAAATCCGGAATTAATATTAACATTTTGATAAAGTTTTTAGGAACTGATTATAGGTTTAATTTAGTAGAATAGTTTAATAGAACGCGTGGTAATTAGTCGTAAAGATCCTAATAAACGTGTTCTCCTGATAGTAGATTAGTTAACTTAGGTAGAATTCTCTACATACTGATTAATTTTAGTAAGTAGAATCAGGCGAATACTAAATAGTAGACCACTTTAGATATGCAAAATTGTATTTATAAACATAAAAGAATTAAAAAAAAAATCTTTTAATTAAAATGAAACTATTGTGATTATTTTTTAATTTGTAATAATACGAAAGTACTCTGTTAATTATTTATTATTAGATGTGATTTCATTAACATTAACATAATAATCGTAAATATGAGATATTAAATATCATTTTTATTAGTAAAAGAAATACTAAAGCAAAGCTGTTACTGGAATTCTGTATCCGAATGTAATAATAACTTTGGCGGCAAGGTGAAAAAGCGATTCCTGCTAATTCTGTTCTCCTAATACCAAAATCGCTAAATAACGTTACGATTTTGACTGGCGAGCGATTCTATAGTCAGCAATAGCGACACTAGCTCAGTAGCGCCACTGTACGATTCCTCATAGAGAGGTTAACTCATTTCATTTACAAATAAATAGTCAATAATTAAAAGTTTGAAAATTTAGCTTTAAGAGTGATTGAACTTAGAAACGTTATACTGTGCGAATTTATTTTTAAAGTATTGAATTTAGCAATGGTTATTTATTGTTAAAAATGGGTGCGCCACTGTTGTGCTGTCAGAACTTACAAAAAGAATTAATTTACTTGACAATAACAAGAAATTTTAAGTTGTATTATACAAATATTATTTAATTATGTATATAGATTATTTTGTAAATTTTGTAATGTGAAAAAATACCTATGTAACTTGACAATCTATAAAGGAATCGTGTAAGAAAAAGAGTGCTACTAGACAACGTGTTTCCCTGATACTATGTTCGTAAGAAAACGAACGAAAACTGTTCGATGTGAGTTTTGGTCCGTTGTCGTTCGTTCTACAATCGTCGAACGAACAGCGCAGCACTTGTCAAAAAGCAAATTTAAATTCGTATATATTAATTTTTATATAATATGTAATTTAGTTATTAAATTACGCAGTTTGTCTTAGTGTAATTTTATAAACTTTTTACATAATAAAACAATGCAGATAATTAATAATCGAACTTATTTGTTTTATTTAGTATTTATGTTTCAATGTAATGTTTGAAGATAACCTCAAAAAATGTAAGTCGATTATTTGAAATATTTATTCAAGATTTAACTACGAAATCATTGAGTACAATTTCTGAGTTCTAGAGAATTATTTTATTGTTTCTCTACGGTTGAGAAGCTACAACTTAGCAGTATTCTAAACATGCTGTTATCCTAATACTTTTGTCATATGCATGCAACATTGTGGAGCCTCCATGTTATGTATATACGTAATGTAAACATTACATTCAAAAAAATTGTGCTGTCTAATTTAATATTTGAATATTTTTTGATCAATTATAAGTATTTATAATAATTGTACAAATAAATATATCATCACACCTTTTAGCTATTATGGATGTGGTATTCTGCTTACGCAGGTCTCAGTAAATAATATATTTTTGTGCATGAAATGCGATTACCAGTCTTTAAGTCATGCCCCCCAAAGGTATAAAGTGAAAGAGAAAAGAATCACAGGGGTAAAGTTAAAATGGTAACAGTCGACTGGGGACCCGAATGGGGTATCTTATTAAGTGAAAGAATGACAAAGAAAGTTTTAAGTATATTTTGGAATTTTTTTTTTCATACAAATTCAATGGTCTATAAATATTAGGTTTAGGGTGCCTCTTGCAACAGGGCTGGCTTTCTCCAACTGGGGGGAGGGTACAAGAAATCAGTGGTTCTCAAAATTCGTAATTCAATTTTCTCATTTAAACGGGAACCTATTTCTTATTTGATTTTGTGTCTTTTTTGCTGAATAATTATTTTACATTATAATACGAGTATAATAAAATTACTGACAGAATTTAAAGTATGTATTTTATTTATATCTGGCTGAATAAGTGTGTCAAGTGTAATTGTTTTTTTTTTTCACGACATGCCAGGAAACCTTACCGTTTTTCTCCCGAATTAGTGAAGACAATAAGTTTTTCCTCTCTGGAGAGGAAAATATAGAAGTGTCACCAATATGAATGTTATTTACAAAAAATATTGTAAAAATTATAAATAAATGCCTAATATAATTTAAAATATTTATATTAATTATTTTACAGTTATGTTTCATATTTTTCTTTTTCTAGATTAAATCACAATTTAACAACTTTAATTTATATTTAAGATTGGTTCATTGGCAACACTGCTACACCGCCTTGCGTTTGATAGCCTAACTTTTAATGTGTCAGATGTTAAGTGTATTATAGGTCCGAGCAAATCGTTTTTAGAAACATGTCGTGAAAAAAATGTTGTGTCTAACACAAGAGGAAAGCTCTTCTTTCACTCTCGCACGAATTGCCTCATTTGCTACGCTCATGAGTCAAACTTCGAGCTCGAGGGGGAAAACTATTTTATCCGTGCAGTATGGTTGTATGGTACTAGCTTTTTAAACAGATATTTGTTCAGGGGTTCTTGAAAAATCACCAAATATTCTTTGCTTTTCGCAAATTTTGAAACTGTCATTATTCAGAAAAGAGCTGTTCGTCTTTTGCAACTTGCAATGTTTGCAACATTTAGCGAATGCACATATAGGCTATTAGCAGTAGCGTGGGTACTTTTGCCTTGGCTGTGCTGTATCCGCAGTCCTCAATCAGTGGTCGGCGGACGTGACCTCGCGATACTCTGCTGCGGGGGCGTAGCGGTAGTGCGCGCACTTCCGCTTGGTTAAGTCATCGCTCATGCTGACCACTGCCCGCCCAGCGGCTCTCAAACACTTGCTTCTTACAGGAATGCTTCTTTTGATTAATTTTATGTCTGGTAAAATGCACAGATTACTGTTTAGGTATTTTATCAAAAAGGTAAACAGAAAATTTAATTGGGAACATGGCACTCATTAAGCACTGGTTTAATTTCAACCTACGCTAAATTCTTTTCATTTTAAAATTATACTCCATTTACAAATTCTATGATTAAAAATGAAACCCGTACCAGCAGTGATACCGCGCGCCCATTCGTTTCGAATTGTAGTATTCTACAATTAGAATTCGATTTTCGTTTTCGATGGTACCGCAGTCAAGCGAATTCGAAAGTAGAATTTTCATTCGTGTAACTTCGTAAATATTATATATTTTGAGAAAACATTACAGTAAAACTGGAATAATTGCTTTTTTTGAAATTTTATGGTAAATGTCAACAAAATATTTTAAAGGTAATTTATTACTTTAAATGTAATATCACATTAATAATATTATTATATAGCGGATTATGTATGGTATATAAATGTTTAATTTTAGATGTTAGATACTAACATTCTGAACCAGATCATTATTGAAGAACACGAAAGAAGGGCTGTAATTAGACAATTTAACCTAGAAAGACGCACAAATCAAAATTAGGTATTGACATTTACAGAAAAATTTAATGAATAATTATTGTTATTTTTCTACGCTAGCTATTTTGTTACATTACATTATTAAAGAAAGTAGATATTATGCTTTTTATTTTTCATTTCTATATGTATGAATATTATTTTGCGACTTTAATATTTTAACATATATTTCTGTCTCTCTCTCTCTTATGTAAATACATATGCAGACGAAAGGTACTTCACGTTCGTTACGAGGCGAAGCGAAAGACGAAAATTCTAGTGGTGGGGGAATTGTAGAAATGTGACCATGGTACCATTTTCTTAGAAACGAAGCGAAAATTAGAATACTATCGTGAGCGCGGTACCACCACAGAACGTTTGACATTATTCTGTACACAAATATAACAAAAAAAATCTATCGTGGTATACTGTATAATAACATTTAGAAAAATGCACAAAAAATATAAAACACTTTCTATTATTTTCACAGAATTTTTCTCAGAAAATGGGTAGAAAAGATGCGCATTGTTTTGCACAAAACTATTCACAGTATATTTATAATAGATCCCACTTATATCGTAAATAGGTTTGTTCCAAGTGGTCATTTCTGACAAGTTTGTGACATGTTTGTGACAAATTTCAGTGCGCCTGCGAAAAATGTAAACAAGTTAAGTTTGAAACATAGACTGGAACGACGAATGGAATGAAGCGCATGTGCATGCTCATATTTTGTTTTGACAGTTAACCTTAAATATAAATATAAATATAAATAAAGAAATTCATACATTTTTCGCCACAAAAAAGAAATGTTTCAAGGTTAACTTGTTTACATTTTTCGCAGGCGCACTGAAATTTGTCACAAACATGTCACAAACTTGTCAGAAATGACCACTTAGAACAAACCTATTTACGATATAAGTGGGATAAGGGTATCATTAAGATACGCATGTGAAATTTGCACGAGGCGATAGCCGAGTTGTGTAATCACATAAGTATGTTAATAATGTATTATCACACGTGCCCAAGTAGAAAATTAATCCAAGTAGAAATGGTTTAAAATCCATGACTACCACAATTTGACATTTAGTAATTATGTAGTTGTTTTTTAAGCATTTCGTGAAAATAAGTGATTTAGAAAGTATTTCGTCGGATATAAATAAAAATTGAAAAATTATTAATCTATTAAATATTAATTAATTTAAAGAATTGTAAAGATTGTATTATCAACATTTATAATAAATACTACGCTAATGAAAACGAGTGCGTTAATGAAGCTCTTTACCCACGCAAAATGAGTGACATTCACTCACGGACGTAGATATATTGAATTAATTGATTATTTTTATTTAAATAATGTTATTACATTATACTCTACTATATAGTGTGGATTAATGTAATTCATAGCCTTAAATTTTGTAATTTGTTTTCCATTTATTAAGATCTAATACAATGCATTATGAAGTAAATAGTCACGTGGTAACGTTTCAACTTGCGAATCCACTAAAATATTTGGGGGTTATTGCATGCGCATATCACTTACCGAGATTTGCGAAAGTAGAGTGCCACACCTAAAATTGAAATATGGTATAATGTTATATTTATTATTTACTACATTTGTAGTTCTCTTCCAGAATTGGGTCTAAAAACGTTTTGATCTATTTTTGTAATCTAGGCTCGATACATATTATTTTCAAGCTTCAATATGATAACTTTTTTCATACAGATTCTGAAATATTTATCTTCGTCATTAAGTACAGTATACCTTGCGAAATTGTGGTTTGATAATTGCTTATTAGGGATAAAAGAAAAATGCTGTAGCAGCCAATAGTTCCCAGATTGTTGTTTCTCCAAGTACCGGAAATGTAACACAAGAACCTTAACAAGAAATGGTAAAACCATTACCGATGTCACAGCGTAGCAAAGAAAACATCGTATTTCGTATGCGTTGACAATTAGTGCAGCTAAATCAACATCGCTACAAACTTTGACAAAAAAATCATTGCCTTTACACTTAATATTTTAACCTAAACGGTTCAAAACCTGTAGATTTTGAATCAATGTACAGGATGTTTCATTTATGTGCTAATTAGCAAACAATTTCTCTATAATTGTATGACTATTAAAATGAACAAAACAAAAATTTTACTTCAAGTAAATGTTTTCAAAAAGCGAAAACTTGGGATCTAAAGGTCTGTGTCCACGGTGATAGAAATCGGTCCAAGATTTCGGATATAGTTCTCGAATCAAAAACTCGGATCGTGGACACTACCAACTTGGACGAAAAAATCGAATAGAAAATTATGATGAAAAAACGCGTTCTGTCCGATTTTTTCTTACTAGTTGCTTCATATAGATGATTAAAATTTTGTCGTTTAATGTTTGAAAAGCTGAAAAATGTTCAATCAAAGCTGAAAATTAGAATTTTATACAGTTTCTGAAACATGAAATATATTTTTTATTTATTTCTCGTATAAACAAATTTAATTTTATTAGTTTATTAGTTATATTTTATTAGTTTTTAGTATTGGTAGAATTGACTGATGCTAACTTCATAATTTCAACTAACCTGACATCTGTAGTCATACAAGTTCACTATTTATGATATAGAACTATATTCGAGATCTCGGACCGATTTCTATTACCGTGGACACAGGCTTTTAGATCTCGCTGAGCCAGTCAATCGATGCCACTGTCTCACAGCAGTTGGCAGGTTACGTTACACTGATGAGTTTACGATTTATTACTGAAGATACTGGTGTCATATTTATCTGTAGCGCTATTCTACAGAAATAGTATATTGTACAACGAGCATGGAATGGTACTCATTTCCTATGCGTGTGAAAGTTTGTAGCATGAGCCGAAGGCGAATGCTGCAAATCATACAAGTATAAAACGGACATTCCATGCGAGTTGTACATTATACTTTTTCTCCGACCACGATATTATTTCGTAATTAATTTATATTTTAATAATAAATTTGTCCCGCTTTCATCATTCCAATATTTGACAATTCTAAATAAGTATCCTAGCAATAGCACCTGTACTGAAATGAAATGACCTATTTTGGGATCTGACATGTAGCGATATGCCATCTAGCGTTTTATTTTCAAACACAAAGTAGGGTGAAGATTCCGTTAGAAATACATTACGTCAAACGGGAATATCGATTTTTGAGATAAAAAATAACCGAAATTGTAGTTAAACACCGCGAAAAATCGAAAAATAAAGTGTACTGTACTACAGTAAAAGTGTGTAATAATAAGTCCCGTAAAAATCTGTACGTTACATTCCATTTATTTCCGAAGCTGGACAAATGTTATATTTATAAAGTAAACCAATTTGGAGTGCGAAAAACCTTGGAAAAAACTATCAAAGGTAAACAATATGAATGAGTTTACAATAAATAAGTTGCTCTGAATATGTTTTACCAGACGGTTATGTAAATCTAAGTAAGTAAAATTTTAGGTTATGATACGAATTTGCTCCGAAATCTTTTCACTTTGTACTTAACTAAGTTCATAAATTAAATTAAATCTGTATTCGAAGGTAATGTTACTTATATTTGTTAATTTTTAGTTACATGTTTATTTATTTGATTAATATCAAGAAACGTACAACTAACCTATAACAGTACAACAACGTAGTAATACAGTTTTTCCATTTTTCACCCTAAACCAGTCATGCAAGAACAAACAACACTCATCACTTGTTCATCTCCTGCAAATTTCTTATTAATTTGATGGGGATCACCTCGTAAATTCGACGTTAACATACAGAAAGCCACGGTTACTTTCATTTATTTTTTTCCCGGATTTAATCAATTGTCCAGTATATAAAATGCGTTCAGCTTCTTTAAAATTTAGTTTGCAGTATCTGTTGTAGCGCATTCGTAAATATTATTAATTATGAGACTAATTTTTATATTTTATACGCGACCAGTACTAATGTCACATTCGAATCTTCACCCTAATTGACGCCATCTTGGATAGGTCACGCCCCTATATCAGATCCCAATTGAAATACTAACAAAACAAATTCATTTCGCACGATGCTTGCAATGTACCTCATATCCCTAGCAACAATAAATATAAAATGAGCAGATTTCTAAGTGGTCGTAGAAAAATAGTATATTGTACAACGAGCATGGAGTGGTACTCATTTCCTACGAGTATGAAAGTTTGTTGCAAATCATACGAGTATGAAATGGTCATTCCATGCGAGTTGTACACTATACTTTTTTACGACCACGATATTATTTCCTAATTCATTAAATATTAATTAAAAAGTTGTCTCACTTTCATCATTCAAATACTTGTCAATTCTAAATAAGTATCCTAGCAATGGCCCCTGTACTTAAATGAACTGATCCATATTGAAATACTCACAAAACAAATTCATTTCGCACGATGCTTGCAATGTACCTCATATCCCTAGCAACAACAATCATACAATGAGCAGATTTCTCAGTGGTCGTAGAACAAATATATTTTCTTACTGTAAACAGAGCCGTAGACCATGATTCAACATATCTTCCAGTCTAATTATAAAACGTAATTATTTTTCAAGTTCCAAGCCTTGAGATCTTAAATAGCGCCCAACTTAAAACTGAAGTGTAAGTATCAACTTAGTGCGGAGCTTGTTTGTTGTGTTTTCGTGTAAAATCACACGAAACTTTTTGCTCGTAGAGTTCAAAGACACGGACACGAAATTCCGTAGTGTTCGTAGTGTTATGATAACGCGTACAGTTTACGTTGAGTGGAGTGCAGAAGCGAGAGGCAACAGACAGAAGCTCGAGCTGTGAATGAGACAACGCAGAACAGTGGCAATATTGTAATGTGGGTACATGGAGCGGCCGACGACAAACGAAAAACAAACTTACATGGATAATATAACATAACTGCACTAGGGTTAGGTTTCAATATTCACGCATGGCCTTTTATGGGAGGAGGCGGAATCCTAAACATTTAATCAATCTTTCTTCTTCTTTTTCATTAATTTTAAAAATAAAATTTAAAGTATATTCATTTTCTTTCAAAGCAGAAAAGAGAAGATACATAAAATTTATATTCAAAATAATACTTTTTTTGAATTGAATCTAATCATTTTGTAAGAAATAAAATTTTCTTCAACGAATGCTTACAAAAGGAAAACTAAAAAAATTTCTTGTAACAAACAAATGTTTTTGCCGATTGACATTAAAGATAACACTTCACGGACTGCTAACAGTCTGTAAACTGTCACTTTAATGCCTAGACTGTAATAACTATTAACATTCCTAGCGATGTTATGAGTATCATAACAGCCGTAGATGTCAGCTGAAATCCGAGCTCGTAGAGCGAGGATTTTAAGACATCTAAGGCCTGTTATGACTCATAACATTCGTGGTTTGTTCAATAGTTTACCGGTTTCAGAATATGAAGACGTTAATATCATTAATAAATATAATTTTTTGAAATTCTTTTATGAAAAACGTGTGTCATAAATCATAATTTTAGAAAGTAATCAAGTAAGTCTGTTTGTTTTTATTTAACACCATGGTTACACTTCTTTTGTATCATATTTAAAATTATTTTTTTACTTAAACGTCAAATGTGTTCTTCATGGCTAGATAAAAAGTAGATTTTGGCGATGCTGAATTGCCTGAAAATATTTGGAACGCAGCAAATGAAGCTCTGAACAGCTTAATTCCGTGTGTATTAATAAATAGCGTTGTAATATCATTTGTTTTATTTTCATTTTCTTGACTGTTTTGACAGGTCAGTTAGGTAATATTACCCTACAGCATAGAGTTATGATGACATACTTACCCTGCCTACTTTTGTGCATGTAAACATAAGTTTAATCTCCTGAAACCGGTAAAAATATTTTGCATAACAACCGCTCTACAAACGTATAGCAACCGTCAATAAATATATAGCAACCATTCAACACACGCATGGCAACGTAATTTGACAGCAATAACCTTCAAAATATCTGTATAAAATAATCACTAAATTAATACTAATTCAAAATCGGCAAAAAAATTATGTGTTCAGCTCGGCATCAAACACACAGATTTATAGCTTCGGCAGCATTCATTGCCTCGACTTCGCCTCGTCAAATAAACGGCAGCCTCTGCTGTAAATCTGGCATTTTGATGCCTAGTTAAACAATTAATTATTTATGAGTGATATAGAATCATATAAAACAATAAAAACTTTTTCACAGTCCCCATAACTATGAATTTCCAATACCTAAACGCATATGCTTGAATTTTCCGTTTTCATTCTTATTAAATCTGCTTCCTGTCGTTCTAACTTTCCAACCTATTCTAAGCTGCATCATATGCACAAATAGGTTTCCAGATCCAGCTATGACGTCAGAACGTACATAAGTATAAAGCAATAAATATCCCAAGTCAATACAATCGCAGGCAGCGAACTCAAAATAATTTTTATTATCGTTTCAACGCCATGTTGTGCATTAATTCGCATTTGTTTGCATTTCTGAATTCAGGGCACCGTTGATATTGTTCTATAGTTGTGTGACTGGCGTCTAAAAACAACTGATCGTTCAATTTTATACTTTTTATTTGAGATTTATTTGTGTTTTAAAAACAGAAATATAAAATTAGTGTTTATAGTCTACGCTTAACTACATTTTGTCACGTTTTGGCCTAACTGGAATTGTTCAATATTCTTATAACTTATAACATTTTTGATACTGGAATTCTTGTAATTCATTTAATATGATTAAATAATTTGTTTGTTACTATCGGAGGTATTTATATCCAGACGTGAATTTCGATTACCGCTTTTAAACAAATATTTCATAATTCTATTTATCCGTGTTAAGTCCGTCAAATGACGGTCCCCAAAGATAAAAGTGGAGGGGTACCAAAAGGGTAAAGTTAAAAGTTGAGACTCTGGGATTCGAATCAATGATCTCATACCCGATGCGTTACCATGTAGCTATTTTATTTATATTTTACTTTATTACTTGCTTATAAATAGTACAGGAAGTACAGAAATCATTAAAAAACATGTGTAGATGTACCCTGTATCCATCTCATGAACAAGAAGAGGTAATAGTTATTTACATTATACGTGCGGTAAGTTTAGTTTTACAGCGCGAAGTTCTGTATTGAAGCACGACGCGCAGCGGAGTGCTTTAATAAAACTGAGCGATGTATAATAAACTTAACGCACATATAATGTATTACATATATTTATTTATATGTATTTTCCATAAATTTTCCTAATTGATATTTATAGTAAGCTGTGCATCAAGACGCTTAGAAAAACTGTGGAACGTGAAAATAATCAACAATTTGTATAAAGTGTCATAATCAAAAGTAGGACCACTCCCTGAAAATATAAATTACGTTACGAGAAAGGCAACAATTTCACTGAAAAACATCCTCTTGGCATATTTCACAAAGCTGGTATCGCAAAATAAAAAATCTTTGTGGGGAATTTATTCAATTATGATTTGCAAAACACAGATATTTCATAATACCCAAAACTACTTGAAAAGAAATACTTTAAATAATGTAATAATTTCCATATAGACTACATGAGCGATTCAAATGTTACCTACCTTTCTCGATATTCTGTATTATATTAAAATAAAATAAATCATCAATTCTCATCTATCCAATCAATCAGTTTTATCTTTTGACATTTTATTAGTTCTTTGACAATTACCAAATGTGAATAATCGGTACTTAGTTAGGATAAGTGTTAAGAGATGGCGCTGCTGGCAAATGTCATATTTTATATAAAATTTTTAATTTTATTTATTTCTTTTTATTTTAATGGCCTCAAAAAGCTAAAAAATATCGGTGCGCGTTCCCGCACCGCGGTGTTTCAAAAATCATGGAAACTGTAAAATCGTTGTTACCGCAAACGTAAATGATGTGTGATTGTTATGTTTACAGTTCAGGAGGCCAGAAAGTAATATTCCTGCACAATTTTAAGTCTCATGACGATTCGCAGAATCATAAGTTAATTTTAGTCGTAATTTCAAAACCGGAAAGGGAAGTTTACATAGAATAATTTTAATTTATTTCAAATATATAATCATCTGCGAAAACAGTTTCAAATTAAGATTTTAGCAATAATGAAAATGTAGAATTTATCGACTAGCTTGGATTTGTGAGAGGCTTAAAATACTTGGGACTGCAATCTGTAATCAAGATGAATAGCAGTCTGAAGCCAACGTTTCGCCAACACATTTCGTTTCTTCAGGGCAATGACTAAAATACTTAGTAACGCATTAGAACAATATTACAATAAATCAACATAACATTAATGTTAGTCTCGGTAGTCAATAATATTTGGAATAAAAATTATATGCAGGGTGTTTCCTGAATTTTCTCACTTGATTAGCTCCTTTATTATTTAAAATTTGAAGAAATGGTAAAGAGAGAAATTGTAGCGGCTGAAAAGTTCTTCAAAACATCTTGAAAAGTTGTAAGCTTCTTTTGTTTTCAAATGGTGAAAAAGCGATTTAAACATTTTTTGAATGGGGAATGTATATTGAGAGAAAGACAATGTTTTTTACCCATCCCATACAAACTTTCAACCCTTATTTTACACCCTTAAAGGCTGAATTGCCCTTTCGTATTGCTAGTCTAGACTATAAAAGGACCCTACTCTCCAAATTTCGTTGTTCTAGCTAGTCACGCTAAAAAGGACTCTGTAAAGTATTAAGTATAGATAATAATATTCCTAATGATTAAAGATAATGACGAAGTTCAGCCAGAGGCTGTTTCACTGTTTTTCCACTTAATCAACACATTGTATATTACAATATGAAAAACTCTGAAAATCGATAAACAGTAAGGATATTGAACATATGGTAGAGCAGTTACAAAATACGTTTTTTCACGACATGGTAGAAACCTCACCGTTCTTCTCCCGAAATAGTGAGGAAAAGTGTTGTTTCTCTCTAGAGAGGAAAATATAGAAGTGTTACCAATATGAATGTTATTTACAAAAAATATATTATAAAAATTATAAATAAATTCCTAATTTTATTGAAAATCCTTATTTTAGTGATATACATACTTTAAATTATCTTACAATTATGTCTCATATTATTCTTTTTCTTTTTAAATCACAATTTGACAACTTATTAAAGTTATTTAAGATTTGTTCATTGGCAACACTGCTGCACCGCTTTGTGTCTGATAACCTAACTTTTAACGTGTCAGTCTGTCAGTTGTGTTCTCAAAGTGTATTTTAGGTCCGAGCAAATCTTTTTAGAAACATGTCGTGAACAAATGTTGTGTCTAACACGAGAGGAAAGCTCTTCTTCCACTCTCGTTCGAAATGCCTCATGAGCGCAGCGAGTGAGGCAAACTTCGAACTCGAGGGGGAAAAAGAAGCGCTTTCCTCTCTAGTTTGACAAATAACTATTAATAAGTCAGGATAATATATGTGAATGTTAAAAAGTATAAATAATATCTAAATTGTATTACACCGATATAGTCTTAAAAGTAGAAATATTTTTATTCCTATTGGGCTAGCATCGATAGAACATACCTAAAACTTCTTTAATGAATTGATCAGGTAATGATTTTGATATTTCAATATGAATATATGTATATTAACGATTTATTGTAAATACTAGTATTTATTATTGCCCTTAGGTATGAGTTAAATTAAATTGTTTTAAATGATTCGGGAAGATCACAAATCTTAAGAAAATTATGCCTTTAAGCTTCAAATAAATTTGCGATGGACACGATGCAAATAAATTACCATAATTTTACGGAACAATTCAAACCAATTGCTCATCATCCATCACTCATCTGTTTCCAATAAAACATCAAATAATCTAAATAATCTAAAACAGCGTTTGAAAGGAAACATCTGTTCGACAATGTGTACAAATACAGAGTTAAAATTCAACGATAAAACTAAAAATGAATTCATTGAATATTCATGGAAATGTTCACAAGATGAATCAGACGGCCAATAATAGAATCTTGCATTTGTTTAATAGCTGTTTGATCGTGATCGTGGTCGTGGTCGTGCATCGCAAGAACACTTGATATATATTTATAAGTATGACAAGTGCCTGAAGTCACATTTCAATTGTTTCTAATTGACTGCCGACTGCTGCTCGTCGCTCGTATTTCAACTGTTATCAAATGAATAAAGAGGCAATTATATTATGTAAAGATGTGCAATCTTAAATACTTTAAAAGTTTTACAAGGATTTGTAACTGCACGCCTTTTTTCTATTATTTAAAATTTCAGCTTTTAAAGTATTGCTTATTTAAGCAATTGGTTTGTTCTATTATTAAAATTGTTGCATACCTAATATAATACGAGTAGTTGTCACTTATTTTAATGAAAAAACTTTGTGATAATGCAATAAACTATGAGATCTTAAGATCCTTAGATCAATTGGGGTCTTTCACCATTTATTTTTATTTATTTTTTTTATGAAACTTTATCTATATTGAATACTATGTACACTTTTAAAAAGTCTTAATTGTTATTCATTAAGCCACAATGATTTTTTAAAAAATGTTGTGACGTCATAGTAGAGGTGTTGCTGTATCTAAAACAGTACAGATAATTGTAGTCATATATTTTTATATTTATTTTATTGTTTTTATTACAATAAAATAGAACATTTATGTAACAAAAATTATTTAAATCTCTACTGTTTTAGATCCAGCAACACCTCTACTATGACGTCACAACATTTAAAAAAAATCATTGTGGCTTAATGAATAACAATTAAGACTTTTTAAAAGTGTAGATAGTCTGCAATATAGATAAAGTTTCATAAAAAAAAATGGTGAAAGACTCCATTCTAACAGCCGACAATAAATTTACACAACATAAAATTAATTTAAAAACATCTTGTTTGGTCATCACATGTTTTTCTTTTACTCATAAATATAAATATAATTATTTAATAATTACACATGACACTTTTTTATTTCAAAGAATTTAGAGATACTTCGACATATTTACAGTTCATTTAAAATATTTATATCAAGTAGAAATTGTATAATATTATTTTTGCACTGCTGGGTTAAAATGCCCTAATTTATTCTTCCTTCTCGTGGACTGAAGTGTCAGTTTTAATCTCGGAGGGGTTAAATTTCGAAATTTAATCCCAAGGGATTAAATTGACAAGTAAACAAGTATACACAACAACAAGTACAATATTTATTAATATTTATGTATCAAGGCACTGAAGTTCAAATTTTTATCACGAATATGGAATTTAGTTGCCGAGGCTCGTAGGGCCGAGGAAAATAAACCATGTGAGTGATAAAAAGGAAGTTCAGTGCCGAGGTACATATTAAGTTTTATTTGAAATCTAAAATTCGAAAAAACTGTAAAAAAATTACAATATAGGTTAAGTTTATACATCTATCAGTTGTCAATTGAAACTGACAGTCAGTGTTGCCAACCTCGAGAAGTGAAGTTATCGTAAATAACACTCAAAATTATGTGTTTTGTCCTCAATTTCGTCATCGGAATTAATTAGTTAATTCTTCGTGCAAATTTTGTTTCATGTTACGTCCAAATTTACTATAGTACGTCAATATATCTGCCAAAATTATCCTAATTGTAAAATAATTATTTAAGGGTTGCCAACACTGGGTTGCTCAAAATCGTCGTATAATGGGTTACTTTAGTTACGATTTCTGAGCTTTTAATGACGATTTTTGAGCACTTTAGTGCTGCTTTCAAGTAAAATTATTTTTTATAAATTACATTTAATATTAATAGTTTTATACAGTTGATAACTACAGAGTATATTTAAACGTTTTTGATAAAATTAATTACTTTGACCATTAAAAATATTATTATAATAGGAGCCTAACACAAAAGATTTTCAGTTGACATTTTGTGAGTTTCGAATTCGAGTTTTCGTCATTTCTGTTGGATGCATTAGCAATTACCACCCACTGTATATTTGTCAACAATTGACTCATTTCGTTAGCACATATGTGCATTTAATATATTAATGCTTATCTATTATTTAACTCTGGTTTGCTCGGTGCAAGGCCAATGCGATTTGTGATTTTCGTAACGCGGAAATATGTCTCTTAATAATATAATAGTTCAAGGTTTTGTTCCGTTTATATTTGTGTTACTTCATATTTTTTAATTCAATGTTGTTTATAAATAAAACAATGACATGTATTAATTGTAAGACGCATTTCTGAATATAAATAAAGGAATTAATTAATTTATTGCAAATTGAAAAAATTGCTGTGGCGAAGTAGGTGGAATAAATTATTCTGTTAATTTAAGAGAAATTTACACCAGAACAGCTTTGTTAGCGATTCTTTATTCAGAGAGTGGATATAGGTCGCTATATTTATATTTGTTAAAATATCAAGATGATATTTTATTTCTATAGATTAAAAATACGATAATATATTTCTCTGTATCTTAATAGTATATTCCGTAACTTAACCACGGTGGCCAAGGTTATGGTTAAGCTTTCCATAATGGAACCATGATCGTGGTTGCAAGAAATATTATTTGACATGACAGTGACATATGCTTTAAATTTTTAAATTAAAATGTCAATCGAAGTAGTTACCAAGATGTTGTGTGTTATTATTATTGTTATAAATAAAAAAAATATTCACTAGTGGCTTTCCTAAAAATTATACCCACTAGTGGGTAAACTGTTACTTTCCTTGTTTAAAATCGCCGTAGTTATAGAGCATTTATTGAGAGGTGTTGGATAAAATCAATTTTCTGGACGAATTACATTGATTCGAGTTAATCAATGCTAATTACTAATTGCATATATTGCTTATTTGAGAATTATTATGCCTATTTTTACAAAAGTTGCATATAATTGCATATTTCAATATTTTTAAGACCTTGTCTAGTGATAAACAATCTGAAATTTCTGGTAATACACATTAATAATGGGGTCATACACTTTTAAAAAAAAGTTGTGTTTTTTTACAAATTATAAAAATTTAGATCATTTTAGTCACATATTATTCAATATTTCTTATAATTTTTCAACTTTTCATTCATAATTTCCTTTCTGAAGTTTCGCGGTTGCAAAATCGTGATGTCACCATGTAAGAGAATTTAAAGCATGGCAAGGCGAAAGAGGTGTTGATAACAAATAAAAACTTGCTTTTCAGTGTTGTAATAAATACTTATTATTATAAAGATGAATACTCCGATAAATTAAATTAGATATTCGTTAATTATAACATTTCTAGTCAAAGAGTTTGGGACGTGTTAAAACAGTATGCTTTGTTGTACTATATCTTGTCGCTTGTCGGTAATGTTGGTAGTCTCATTATCACACCTGTCATCTCAAATCATATGTTGCAGTTAACAACGATTTTCAAATTAAACATATGTTTATTATATCTGTTATATTATTTTGCCCAGGTAATGTGAATAAACTATATTTGTAAAAACCTCTCAGTAAATAACAATGACTGATAACAGTCAATTTGACAGTAGGTGTAGTTCCTCTTTCTCCGCTAGAGCGTGTTTTGTAGTAGTATAACATGGTGACGTCACGAGCGAAAAATTTGAAATGAGATGCCCATTTCAAAAAATCATATCTTTATAACTACATGCCTTTTAATATTAAAATTAGTATCTACATTCATAACTTTACTCAAATTTACAGAAAAAAAATAAAACGAAAAAAGGTTTATGACCCCATTCCCAAATATTGGAGGAGGCCGCAATAAATAAAAAAATGCAACGAAAAAAGCAATAAACAATACAATAATCAAATACACAAACCAATAAAATCTAATATTTCTAGGGAAATCCCTGTAACGGTAACGGAAGGTATTCATTGTATACACGAATGCTGGTAAAATGAATGAATATAAGACCGAGAATTCTCAGCTGGATATATATTTTACTTATATTTCACTTTTTTTTAATAATAACAAATTACTGATCAGAAAGTGATTCCAGAATCAATTGGAAAATACACGCATATCAAATGATCAAAACACAATTTAAAAATGACTTTACTATTCTGTATATTTGTACGTAGTTTTAGAAAAAAAAAAGGAAAGGGGTATATAGATCTCTGAAAAAATATGCTCTATGTATGAAATAATGCAAGGAGTAGGAGTTATTTCTTTTTTCATATTTGTTATTTTCTAAAGCATTGCTTTTACAAATAGTTCTGGTTCTGCAGATCTTAAAGCACTTAATGCAGAACACGCTATCTAATAACTAAGAATATACTAAGTGCAGTAAGGTATATACAACTGCTGAGGCTATTTAATATGCACTTTCCATGTGCAGAAATATTTAGTTTATAGTCTACATTTAACACTTTATGCAAGAAATATTAAATTTATGTTCTGCATTTACACTTTACAGCTATCGGCAACTCTTTACATACCTTCTAATATTCATACTCGTCTTACGTTTACTCAATATACTGAAACGAGAACGAAATATTCAAAGAAATAAAAATAAATATATTACCAACCCAAACCAAGTAAATAATTTATTTGTTACATGACATGAAGAACTCAGATATAAACCAGCAAAGTGAATAAGTAATTATGGTTATTAAGATATATTTCTAGATGAAATAAATAATAAAATAATGAATTAATATTATCAATAAGGAAGTGTGAAATTTTTTCATAATTTTCATTGAATTGCTTCATTTAAAATAATTATTTGGAGTATTCTAAGCGATAAAAAATATTTATTGGTACATTAAGAAAACAATTTTTTGTTGAAAACGATAAGAAATGTAGGTTGCTGTTCTTTGTTTTCCAAGAAAACAAAATTATTGCTAAATGTAAATTTTAATCACAAAATAATTATAGATAAAGAAAAACAGTTTCATAAAATAGTAGCTACCTAATTAAACTACAACAGGGTTCGTCAGCACATAAATGTTTAACTATTTAATTTTCAAGAAAATATTACCTTTTTCTATATTACTAATTTATTGAAAATAAGAAACTTTGTTCGGAATGAATAAAATAAACGTGAAATACATATCAATATAGTCCGGAATCATAAAATAATTGAAGTTAGTTTATTTTAGAATCCGTAAAAGTGAAGTTTTAATCAGATTACGGTATTAAGTGAAAATATTTTCAATAAAAGTCAGGGAAATAATGCAGCTTTTCTGTAATAAATATAATTTGTAAAAATTAATTTTATCCAACACCTCTCAATAAATGCTCTATAACTATGGCGATTTTAAACAAGCAAAGTAACAGATTACCCACTAGTGGCTATAATTTTGATAAAAGTCACTAGAGAGTATTTTTTTATTTATAACAATAATAATAACACAAAACACCTTGGTAACTACTTCGATTGACATTTTAATTTAAACATTTAAAGCATATGTCACTGTCAAATAATATTTCTTTAATAAATTTTGCATTTATTAAGAGATGTTGGATAAATCGTTATACTTCACACGTGAGCAAAGTGGAATTACCCACTCGATAAAATTATGACACTCAGCCTTCGGCTTCGTGTGCTAAAATATCTCTCGTGGGTAGTTTCTTACTTTGCTCACTTGTAAAGTAAATAACTATTATTTAAAGATATGCAAAAATTAAAATATAAGCACTTTGCATATAATCCGCGTTCTACTAATCAGTTTTGCTGACTAACTAAGAACATTAGAGAAAAAATAAATGCACATGTTTATACAGTGACACATGACGAATTCTTCAGATGATGTTTCTTCGACGAAGATATATCGAAATAGGTACTCTATGAATATACAACATTGACAGCCACCAGAATTAAGCATTTAGATAGACCCTTATGAAATGCAGAGTGGTGCTGGTAGGACTTTTAGATTTGAGTACATGTTATTTTTGATAATATCCCCATTTTCCCTACTGTCAAAAAGAGCTTCAACATTTAACATTATTCCTATAGTTACTCCTCCTCATTAACATCTTTGAGGCGGGTAATATTGCAACACTCGAAAATTCTAACGCTGCCTTATTCATGCATTGCACAGCTTCATTCATACACCGAATTCTTCTAACACCGCTTTATTCACCGTACGAAAATCAATCGTCCTAATGCAGCACAGAAACAAACCTAAATCTGTAATGCCGGCAAGATGATGCGTAATCTTTGTATCCATAGGTGTCGTACTAATTTATTTGAAATTACTTTTATGCACTATCAATGCCAAAAACTTTTAGACAGGAAAATGGCATGAATTTTAAATTATAATCTTTTTTATAATATTTACTATACAATTTCATCTAAATATGTAATAGTAATAAAATATTGAAATAACAGATTTCATTGAATACAGAGGTTTAGGTTTGTTTCTGCGCGGCATTAGGACGACGGACTTTCGTACGGTGAATAAAACGGTGTTAGAAGAAATCGGTGTATGAATGAGGCTGTGTTTGAACAAAGCAGTGATTGAGGAAAGCAACGTACGCAGGAAGCAGTGCGTGAATAAGGTAGCGTTAGAATTTTCGAGTGTTGCAAGCGTTCCCTACAAAAATGAATAAATGTCGTGTGATATACTTTATTTATTATGTACCAAGCAATACAAATAAAAGCGCATTTTGCGGCAAGTTGCGTCCATGCAAGCGAAGATAGCAACGGAGCTAGCTGGACCACTTCCTATATTACACAGCATGGCTTGAGGACATCTGTATACACCGTGTACAAAGTGCATGTTGCTGGTTGTTGGACGAACGGAACACAGAGCAGAGTCGCACAGACTGCATGGGAGCACGGCGCGGTTTACCACGAGGTTGTTTGTGTTATCAGCAGTGGATGCACGCTGTGATAAAGCACCCTGGACCCATAGTGAGTGCATGACGGAAATACATCGCGAGGGCTCTGTTTAACCATCGGGACCGCATTCAGTCGAGTGATGCTGCAGAATACTACGAAGAAATGTTTTGTTTAAACGTCAAATAATCATGAGTTTTAGAACTCTGCTGAAACAACAGTAACTCTGTAACAGACAGCAATAATTATTTGTCAAGCTAGAGATGAAAGAGCTTTTTTTAATTATTCGAGCTCGAAGTTTGGCTCATAAGAGAAAGAGTTGAAGAAGGGCTTTCCTTTCGTGTTCACGACATGTTTCTAAAAACGATATGATCGAAGCTAAAATACACTTTGACAACAAAACTGACACGTTAAATGTTAGGTTATCAGACGCAAGGCGGTGTATCAGTGTTACCAATGAACCAATCTTAAATATAAATTAAAGTTGTCAAATTGTGATTTAATCTAGAAAAATAAAAATATAAGACATAATTGTAAGACAATTTAAAGTATGTATATTACTAAAAAAATATTTTAAATTAAATTAGGCATTTATTTATAATTTTTACAATATATTTTTTGTAAATAACATTGATATTGGTAACACTTCTATATTTTCCTCGCGAGAGAGGAAAAACACATTTTCCTCACTATTTCGGGAGAAGAACGGTGGGGTTTCCTGGCATGTCGTGAAAAAAAAAAGTAATTTTTTCCCCTGGAATTTTAGAACAAAAGCGTAAATATAAAAAATGTTCAGCAAGAAAAACTGCACCAAATGAGCCTTAATTTATTTATAATACATTTCTGACATGAGATAGACGTAAAATAAAACTTATAATTTTAGCTACTTCCAGAGTGCCATGGTATACAAAACATGTATTGTTTCAGTTTGACATCTAACATTTGGCAGAGTTTTAATTATTAATCATGGGCACATTTAACATTTAGAATTGTATATTGTACAACGAGCATGGAATGGTACTCATTTCCTACGAGTATGACAGTTTGTAGCATGAGCCGAAGGCGAATGCTACAAATCATTCGAGTATGAAATGGACATTCCATGCGAGTCGTACACTATACTTTTTCTACGATCACGATATTATTTCAAAATTAATTTAATTTTAATAATAAATTTGTCCCGCTTTCACCTTTCCAATATTTGACAATTCTAAATAAGTATCCTAGCAATGGCACCTGTACTTAAATGAACTGATCTGTATTGAAATACTCACAAAACAAATTCATTTCGCACGATGCTAGGCAATGTACCTCATATCCCTAGCAACAACACATACAATGAGCAGATTTCTCAGTGGTCCTAGAAAAATAATATAAACATATTACCTTCTTGACAAAGCCTAATATTCTTGATACTCTTGATGTACACTATATTATTTAAACATATTTATAATGAAATACGTGCCTGTGCATATGCAGATCTCCAGTGCAGTTTGTTACAGCGGCAAACATTGTAAGCGTGGCTCACGATCCATTCGTTCACTGAATTGTTATCTTACACGCCAGATCAATCCTTTACCAATACCAGACAACATCCTTTTCCCAACACATCCGCCACAGTATCCAATAACCATTCCATACTGTACCTATGTTCTTTGTCAATAAATCCTTACTCATACCGACTATACATTAATATACATGTACATTGTACTTGTAAAGAGCTAAACGGGATTTGATTAATAACTTGTAGTGAAGCAAGCAGTTATGAATTAGTGTTTTAATTATTTAGGTTAGGGTTGGGTTTGATGAAAGTTGCAACGCCGAGAATTATGAATGAAAAATTGGTAAAAGTTGAAATGGTAATTGATTAAATCTATATTTGGTGTTAAAATGTTTTTTGTGCTATCATGTAAAGGGTAATTGGTTTCTTGTGGGTAGCAGTGTGCTATTTATACTCTACGAGTATATGAATTGCGAAAGATATTTTTTCTTCAAACGTCATAAAAGTACGTTGTTATGTATTTGTATTCAATAAGCAGAAGTTCAATATTGTCGCCGCCGGCGTAAAAGTGTATCCTTGGCAACACATTTACGCCGGCGGCGGACAAAGTAAAATATTATGAAAAATAGTTAGGTTGTAATTCAATAATTTGACAGTTAAAAATGAAACAAATAAACAAAAATAAGAAAACAGCATATTCTACGGCAACTTGAAATGCTAGATAAGACAGAATATTTTTTGAAGTTTTGAGCATTTTATAATATTTATAATTTTATATTCTATGTTTGAAGAAAAAATAGCATGTGTTATTCGGAGTAAATATGTCTTTGGGTGCTTCGCATGTAATTGTTCGACTCGATTCGCTCGTCGTTCGAACTTACATGCTCAGCACCCAAAGTATCACATTTACTCCTAATGACACAATATACTATTGCTTATTTTGAGAACAAACATAGTACACAAAAAATGTACCTATTCGGTCAGCTGAGGATATAATATGCAATTTCGAAATGGTATATTCTACAACAAGTAATGGAGTGTGGGATATGCCATTCCGTTACACGTTGTAGACTATACTTTCTATAACAAGATTTTGGAAATATACAAAAAATACAAATATAAAACTGTTGTAAACGTCAAACTCAAATAAATCAAATTAAAACAAACAGACGTAACCATAGTAATTGATTCAAGATACTTCATATATCGCGCTAATGTGCGGCTCTGATTCGTCGAAAATATTCCAAACGCAGCGTATGGAATGTTAGTGATTCCATAACAATTTTTAGTTGTGGAATGCCTAGTTTCCAAAACAGTGTTATAGAAAAACTTTTCTGGTAATATGTAATTGTTATGATACGAGTATAATCTTAGTTTACCGAATAGATCAGTAAATTCTAAGGTGCTTCATTTTTTCGGTTAGGTATAGGTTAGTAAGTTAATCACGTTAACTTTTGAAATAAGTTGAATGATATAAGGAAATATATTTGTTGTGAATATCATGGGACTTTCTTATACTCATAAATCTAAAATTGATTGTTTAATAATTACACTTAATATATTATTGACATATGGAAAATATAATTAAGTTATTAATTTGTAAGTTTTGGTATTTAATCTCATCTCACCTCTGTGAAATCTTTAATTTGATATCAAATTCGACAAGATTCACTATTATACAAAACAATTGACGATCGATTGAATTTTAACATTTAAGTTCAAGCCAAATCGATAGGGTTTAATCAATATTGTCATTTCGCAAATATACAGGATGTTCCATTTAAGTGCTACACTATTACTATCTCGAGAAGTATTAGAGATACGAAGTTCGTTAAATTAGGAAACAATTTATAAATTATATGACTTTTAAAATGAACAAAACATAAAATTTTGATGCATAATTTTTTGCCGGACACTTTTTATTTACAAAAAACTGATTTTACTTGTTAACTGCCTATGCCAACATTTACGTGGGGCACACAGTATATTCAAATGTCAACATACTTGTACCTGATCAGAGAAATTAGCTTTTGTGTAGGTAAAATTTTGACAGAAAATCTAGCGATAAATTTATCTTCTTACAACTATATAATCGAGCCATTTACTTATTTCTGAGACTCTGGAAGTAACATTCTACTTTGCTTAACTTGTAAGTAAATCATACACCGTAAGTAAGCAATATACCACTCTCAAATGAGTAAACGCCGAGATAATATATTTATTTACTTTCTCCTTTTTTGACTATCCGCCAATTAAATTTTGATATCATCTGAATGTCAGTATAAATTTCTGCACATCTTGTATTTTTTCTCAGGCCGATAAAATCAGCAACTAAAATACAAGTAAAGTGCGGACATGCCAATGTTGCGTTCCAAGAAAATGTAAAAAATGCGTGCTGGTGTTAGCGCAAACAAAGCCTTTGGTTTTGGTTTGGTTGGTATTTCGTTACAGAGCGGCGAGTGGCGAGTGCGCGGTCCCAATTATCGTGGGTTGTGTTATTTTCGCGACTTTATGACTTCCTCATTTACGGATTAATGGACTAATACATTGACCTAGATCATTGTTACCTAACCTACACGTTTTACTTTTGCTGAGTTCATATCTAACAAACTGCAACCGTGAAAACTGTCACAAACTGTCTCAATGTCTCCGAAATGGGGAAAATGGACTACTGTTTAATTCTTTGCAGTTCTACAGTATATTATAACATAAGTTATCTTGTTAGAATTTAGGTTTTACGAGGCTTATGGGTCAATTCTGATCATTTTATCTGTAAGATCGTAAATTCGTAAATCTGTTACCTACGATATGCCCGTAACTAACAACTTTACAGGTTTACAGTTTTGGCAATTCTCGCCAGGTGCCTGTAAGAAGATAACTTACAGATCAACTTTACGGTCACGAGACGATTATTTTACGACATTCATCTAACTTCACAATAATATTTTTGTTATCTGTAAGCGACATATCACAGATAAAATAAAATATTTAATTATTTATACTTATACATCCATTTAAAATGAAGTAGGTACTGAAAATACTTAAATAATATATTAACATAAGTCGAAATTAAATTATTTATTGTTTGAATATATGGAATAACCAATTTGGTACTGAAAATATATATTAAAAAACGAAAAGGGATGATCATTGTCAGTTCTGGAGGCGCTAAAATACTATTTTTTAATATTTTACTCACAGACGATTGACTTAAACATATGCAACAGTTTGAACCAACTGGATTTTAGAAAGAACTACCACACACAAAATATAAAGTTACGAAAACTCTGAAAGTAAAATTGATATTTTTATAAATTGGTAAGGAAAAATGTCTGTATCAAATACCTAAAAAGGAATACGCTTTGTTGTATAATTATTGTTAAACCTCGCTAAGTAATCCAATAAATAATATTACCTTGAATTTTTTTTAACTTATTTAATACTTAGAAGTCTCTAGAGATAATAAATAATAGTAGTGATAATATTATTCATAAAATAATGATGAATTTTCGCATTCTACAGTGACCGTAAAAGTTTACAGGCACCTCATACTTCACCGTAACTTTTACAGATATCTGTAACATATTTACGATTTTCTGTAAGGAACAGATGCTATCAGAATTGCCATTTAACATGTACGCATTTACAGATCTTACAGATTCTCTTACAGACTTTACAGAATTGCTCAGAATTGACCTATTAGTATTATTGAAGATATACAATTGCTGAAACTGGTATTTCGTATACTGCTGAACAACAAAATGGAAGACTTTTTCTTCATTGTTTTGAAATTTGTAAAAGTTATTTTTTTAACTTTAGCTGTTTCTTAATTAAAATGTTATTGTTCCTTGATTATTATGCTTTAATTTTTTTATTCAATTTTGACTTTTTAAACTGTCATTATTATCTCCATAACAATAACTATAAATAACTGTTTATTCATTAGTGAATTATTTTTCTTTGTATCTACGCTCGTGAGTTAATAGTTATTTACGATACAAGTACGTAAAGCTAGTATTTTTTAGACTCCTGAAAAACTATATCTAAATTGAAGACTATCTGCACTTTTAAAATGTCTTAATTGTTATTCATTAAGCCACAATGTTTTTTAAAAATTTTGTGACGTCATTGTAGAGGTGTTGCTGGATCTCAAACATTAAAGAATGTAAATAATTGTAGTCATATGAATGTTCCAATTTATTTTTCGGAAAATTATTTAAATGGAATAAAATAACTTTTCTTGGTGAATAGTTAAAATATACATGAATTCCATTTATTTCTGGAAGAAACATGAATAAACTGTAAGATTATTTTAGTCAAATGTTTAATTACCACTGATAAATTTTGCTAGTCTATGTCATTCAACAAGTCTTGAATTTCGTTGAGTCGACTTAAAGTAATATTTATTAGTTAGAAATAAATAATATATTTCATATGTATTTAAAATATACTTACGAATTCAAAGTGAAACAAAAAACCTTCAAATTAGTTGCCAACTGTTTTGACACTTCAACAATCTGACAGCTCAATAATATTTTGACGTTATTGTAGAGGTCTTTAAAACTCAAATATCTTAATAATTAATAATATTTTTTCTACGACCACTACTGTAAGTATGTCATTACAGAACAAACTACAATCAATGTAAGTGCGTTGTTGCGAATAGTGTTACGTAATGTTTATTACGTAACACTTGAAAATGAAATTTAAGTTGGCACTACTGACTGTCACATTACAAAAATAATTAAAATTTGATGCATCAAATTTTAGAATTAAATGTTATGGATTCAAATTAGGCTAATTGATAATTTGCTACTTACATCTCTCGTTATGTAATATACTATTTTAAACTTCTGTTATATCTAGTTCCATGTTTTTGGGTCTAGTCATAATAGGTGTGTTCCAAGTTGTCATTTCTGACAAGTTTGTGACATGTTTGTGACAAATTTCAGTGCGCCTGCGAAAAATGTAAACAAGTTAACTTTGAAACATTTCTTTTTTGTGGCGAAAAATGTATGAATTTCTTTATTTATATGTATATTTAAGGTTAGCTGTCAAAACAAAATTTGAGCATGCGCATGCGCTTCATTCCATTCGCCTTTCCAGTCTATGTTTCAAACTTAACTTGTTTACATTTTTCGCAGGCGCACTGAAATTTGTCACAAACATGTTACAAACTTGTCAGAAATGACCACTTGGAACAAACCTAATATAAATGACTTATTTTCTATTTTGTGACTCAAGTGAACGACCACATTGTGTACAGGCTTATAGGTTATAGCACTGAAATGCTTACATTCTAGATTTTTATCATATGTACTAGTACTCTCCTAAATAATATTAACCTATTAAGACCAACAAAATTACCAAACTATTCCACATATCAACATTCCGATAAAAACCTATTTTTACGCATTACGTAAACAAATTTTGGTAAACGGGAGCCAAAAATCGGACTTGCGCCCAGGGGTCGGAGGTCGCGATTTGCTCCAATTCCTGCCACTGTCACCCCCCGCCCCGCTGCGTGACCTTTCACCTGACCTCTGAATCTGCCGGCATTATTGCAACATTGTCCAACCGGCTCCATGATGTGCGTGTGCGGTATGGTATGTGATGTGTTTTGTTGTTTACAGTTTTGATAAAATTATTTTTATCGAAGCCTCTTTCCGAATCTTACTGACTTTTGAACTTTTCATTGAAGATTATTTAATGAGATGATAATTATTAAGTATTCATTGAGATTTGCAATATGTTTCTTTATTTTGTTTAAAATAGATATTTATTTATAAAATATTGTTATAAATAACAAATTAGCGAATTGTTATTCATTCACATATCAATTTATATTGAATGGAACTAACAGAGAGCCCGTGTTTAATTTCTATAAATAATTTTTATCTACGACCGTTGTTAAAAGTGAGCTTTTTAACGGTTGCTTAGCAAGTTAAAAACTAAAAATGTTCCATTCAATAGAAATTGATATGTGATTGAATAATAATTTGCTAATTTGTTATTTATAACAATATTTTATAAATAAATAAGTAACCTTTTAACGGTTGCTTAGCAATTTGAAAGTGTCACTTTTTACACTAGTGTTAAAAGTAACATAGCAACGTGTTAAAAAAGATTTCATTGTTAACACGTTGCTAACGATTTGTATCAAGAAATCAACAAATATAACCCTACCTGTCAAAATATCATTCTACATTTTTTTAGTATTTACTAATATGCTAGGAAGATCGTAGATAAAATTAGGAATAATATACGTGTTATAGTTATTTACATTACAAGCAAGGTAAAGCAGTAAAACAGTTACCTTGCGTGTATTGTACAACATTTTACGTGTTACTCGTTTGTAAATCAAAATAAAATTATAACCAAGCCAGTCAGTTACAAACAACTGTTTTGTCAAAAATTATTTGAAATGATTTCGCATAAGCCTTGTAAGTATTACTGTGGCAACGTGCATTGTTTACCTTGTTTACTAACTTGTAAAATTTTTACAATATAGCTGTCAATTAGTAACTTGTAAAGATTTATTTTCAAAAGCAATAGAGGGCTTGGGTAAATGATGTTTACAAGTGAGTAACAAGTAAAAAGTGATTTATTTCGTTCATCGGGTTGTTTCGCTCGGCTTTGCCTCGTTTCTCAAACATCCCTACTTATTTATAAAATGTCACTTTTAACACTTATATCATAAATAACTATTAATCACAGTTCACAGACAACTTTGAGTATTGTAATTGTATTTTTATAAATGTAGTGGTATAGTACAGGCCACTAAAACTCATAGGAACATAATAAAACGATTAAACATCCTTTCTTAATAAAAATAGCAAACAATCCTTTTAACATTTATACTACAAATTGCTATATTTTTCTCAGAATACTTCGGGAGCCCAGTGTCAGATTAAAGGAAAAATTATTCTTGTTTATAGAATATATTTTCAATAATACAGATTAGATAAATGTTATTCTAATTGTACTTATATTACCAAATTATAAATGTTCGAATGTAAAGAATTTAACCTGTGTGAAATCATGGCTCAAATAATATTGTTTGTTCTACCTAGTTAGTTTTCTTGTTCAATAAACTTATCATTCAAGAAGTTTTTCATCATGAAATACTATTACTATTATTTTGAATTATTGTTGTTGATGTTGTGGTATGACGTGAATAATTACATTATTATTTACAATTTACCGGCTCCTTATTGAGTGAATTGCCACTCCCACAAATCTGGAAAATGTGTAATGATATAGTTATTAAACTATTAGTGTATGTAGAAAAACATTATTACAAAAAAGTTAAAAAAACAGACATCATTACTTTATATAAATAAGTGAGTAAGAAATGCTTATTAGTCGTATCACATAAATGGAAATAGAATAGAAATAATTACTAATAATTATGAGCATTGCACATACTTAAATATCTAAACAGAAGTTAAAGTTAATATTAATTGCATTTGTAATAATATTGTAGACTACATGAAAACAAAAAAAGTATACTGAATGATTATCGAAAGTCATATGTTTTATTCATGTACATATTCAGCTAAATAAATGAGTATAAAATAATTCTAGAAAATTTATACTAATTAACTACACATAACAATTCAAAATAAAATTCTTAAAGCCAAAATCTGTTAAACTGTACACTCATAGAATATTTGATGTAATTCGTAAATTTTGCATCTCCTTGTGCATTTGAAATTTAATTTACAACTCTGGTGTTGGCACCACGTGTTTTTCTTATACATATACCGTGTGTCTGTCTTAAAGGTGTACATAGGATATTAACATGGGAAATCAGTTTTTTGCGTGCTGTTACTCGGTGTTCTACCAGACAACAATGATTGTAGTACCAATCGAAATATATCATTTTTCTGAATCAAACGATGTAACATACATTACAATTTATTAGTAATCTAGCTCAGTAAATTAATTTTAAAGTTTTGAAAATTCTGGGATTTATTCAATTTTTATGGAAAATAAATTTAGTCACCTATGACTGTTTTGTTTTGATTTCTTTCAAGCTATTTATTTGACGTTTAAAAATTAATTTACAGAACCAAATTTCAACATAATTGTAATGTATTTTGCATCGTTTAATTCAGAAAAATGATATCTTTCGATTGGTACTACAATCATTGTTGTCTGGTAGAACACCGAGTAACAGCACGCAAAAAACCTGATTTCCCATGTTAATCTCCTATGTACACCTTTAAGACAGACACACGGTACATAAATATAATAATTATACAATAGATATTTCAGTTATGTTTATTCTCTTAGCAATTATTACACATTAACGACAGGAAAACCTTAAAAACCATATATTTATCTCAATATCTGCTCAAGCAATATATCACATACCGTCCACAAGTCTAAAATTGGTGAACTACCTGATAATATAAATTCCCTTTTTTGAAAGCTTTAATTTGACACCAAACACGGAAGCTATAAAACTATTATAAAATAATTGACGATCGCTTAAAAGTAATTTTAGATACTTTAGTTCAGTTCTTTTCTATGAGACCTTTAATTTGACATAAAACTCGACACGATTAAATATTGTAAGAAGCAAAAAATGACGATCACCCAAAAACTATTTTTGATATTATGAATAAACTCTTCTCTACGAAACCGGTAGGACATAATAAACATAAATAAAAAACAATAGACGATCGTCCAAAACCAAACTCGATAGGGTATAGGGTTTAATCAATATTTATTACATGTCATTTCAAATAAAAGTGGTAGATAATATATTTCTCTGTAACTTTTATTCAAAGCATTTTTTTATAAAATAATTTTAGAACATTTATTAATCTAAAACACTTAATTAGAATACCATAAAACAGGGCTCATGCTTCCAGCTATTGATTTGTGTTAAATAAATTCCCACTTCCGGTTTTGAAATTATAACTAAAATAAACTCAGTTCTTCACATTGCCATGAAACTTCTAGTTATGAAGTTTGGTTACTGTAATTTGTCTCATTCGTTAGTTAATAAATATACAGACAAACATCCATTCATCCACACAGACGTCGTTAAGTCAATGGTCAAAATGGATTCATGCGACGTCAATACATGTATTTCCAGAAAAATAAAATAAATCTCTGGTAACATTTTGACAAGGGCTGATCGGTCCATTGACCAGCTCTCGTCTCACGGAATAAAGTTTCGAGGGCCAAAAGGTGTCAACTGTCAACTATGTTTCCTTGACAACAGACACGCCACATATACAAATAAATCATATGTCGCGCAGTCGCTGCTACATTCCGCATCCGGTCAAACTAACATATCATATTGCAATCAGCGGTAAATGCAAGGCACTAGTCGAAATGAAACAAACTGTCACCATTGATTTATAAAATCAAGTGTTCAAATTTGAAATATATTTTATTTACAGATCGGCCAATGGGTATGTAAATAAATAAGTAGATATTTCGTATTTTTTATATTATTGAATGAGAAAGTTTACTTGTAGCCGATGTCTGTGCTAACAAATGAAACTATATTAACTACTAATTAGCATCTGGAGTTGCTGATGATCTAGAAATTCAGTAATAGTTATTTACTTTACAAGTGGGCAAAGTAAGGAATTGCTCACGAGAGAAACTTTAGCACACGAAGCCGAAGGCTGAGTGTGATAATTTTATCGAGTGGGTAATTCCACTTTGCCCACGTGTGAAGTATAACGTTTTATCCAACACCTCTTAATAAATGAAAAATTTATTAAAGAAATATTATTTGACACTGACATATGCTTTAAATTTTTAAATTAAAATGTCAATCGAAGTAGTTACCAAGGTGTTTTGTGTTATTATTATTGTGATAAATAAAAAAATACCCACTAGTGGCTTTCCTCAAAATTATACCCACTAGTAGGTAATCTGTTACTTTGCTTGTTTAAAATTGCCATAGTTATAGAGCATTTATTGAGAGGTGTTGGATAAAATATGTTATAAATTCTTGATTTTCAAAAGTTATTTTTATATTCTACGTTAAAATGTGTTGTTTCGCGTTGCCTAAATAACGTACGAAATGTTAATTTCCCAGGTCAACATCAGATAAGCGTGCGGGAAATTTCAACGAAAACATTTGTATTTGTAAAGCATTTATTAAAAAAAAACAATATTTATAATTAAAAAGTAAAATATTTCAAACATCCCTTTATATATCAATTAAAAAAATCTGATGTGGGCAGCACATTACCTCCCGCCATAGATTTCTTATCGAACAATGCAGGAACACGGACCACCACTATCAAGAAACGCTCATCCCTTCAAAAAATTATGACACATATCAGAAATTGACATTTTTCAACCATTGTTTTGTTTTTCAAAAAACAGGTTAGCAGATTTAAACGAAAATATCAAAATATAATTTTTCTTTAACGTGTTGTAATTCGTAAATGGTGACAGTAAGAGGAAAATGTTTCAAACAATAATTGTAGATAATAATATATGAAACATTATTCTAATAACAAATTTTTCATTGAACCATAATTTACTGAGATATTTTAAAATAACTTGAAAGGGCTTCAAGTAAACTACCACTTCCGGTTATTGGATTATCACCAAAAACTAATCAGCTCTTCCAAATGATATACAATTGATGTATACAAAATATCAAAATTTTCAGTTTAGTAGTTTTTGAGAAACCGTAACCCAGAGATCCACACAGACTGACAGACACACACACACATACATCATCGCGAAACTATTAAATTCGTATTCTAGGGACCCTAAAATGTACTCATACACTGAAAACTCACTACACAATTTTTTGCATGATTCCTATACCTCCCTTACAGGATGTGGCGGTAGATAAAAATGGTGGAATTCAAATGAAATTTAATTTTAAAATAATAAAGGTGTATTTAGTTATCAATATTGATGATCTTAGATCATAGAGCAAAGAACTAGATGTAAGGATTTGAGAACGCTTAGGATAGAGACAGAAAACTCTAGATTGAGTACAGAAAATAAAGTAAAATTCTTTAACATTTCTAAATATTAAATATATTTATTTCATTGCTTTAATACATTCTCTTATTATTTTTCATGCTACTATTAACAAACACACAACTTCCGGATTCCTTATAATTCTTCTTATTACTCTTCCACCCTTCTTCGACTGTCTTCTTCTTCTCTTGTTTCTTCTGAGATATGTACTGCAGCAAAGGAGTTCTATTCTTGTTTCCATTTTCATATTTATTTAACTTACTGTCATAATTCACAGTTTTCTCCATGCATAATCTTTTAGAATTTGACAACGAATTTAGAAATTTATTGTAATTGTAACTGGAGTCAATTGTGTTGCAATGTGGATCAATATTGCTAGACAACCGATTTTTTGGCACACGGGTAGATGTGGCATACTCTACAACTGCCGGATATTCTATACCTACAATAATTAAATAAATATCACAAGGAAATTCTGTTTATTACATATCTTAGTATGTATTATATCACTATAAAAATAATGAGTATTTTTGGATTTTAATTCAATGCTAAATAAAGTTTTCAAATTATTTTACAGAAAAATGCTTCGAATATAAGTTACAGAAAATAGTATATTACGTACCGTAAACTGTAAGTGATAGTTTTTAGGTCGAGAATGTAGTTTGGGATGTCGAGACCCGTAGGGTCGAGATTTCCTAAACATTCGAGGCCTAAAAAATCACTTACAGTTCGAGGTTAGTAAGTTATTTTTTGCAATACCTGCGTAAATATAAGAAAAGGAAAAATAGGTATCAAAATTAACAGCTGACAGATTGAGGTTAGAACTAAAATTTGAACGACATATATTTACTTACCGTCCACCATGAACGGTAAGTTTCACTTACCATCCACCGTGGACGGTAAGTAAATGATGTAACCATGAAAACCAATTGTGCAATAAAAGTTCCACTTACTGTGTTTAAATTTTGTTATTAATGGGCAACTTACAGAACAGGTATTGCAAAAATATATTATCTATCACTTTTATTTGGGTAAAACCGTAGTTTACGGCCAATTGTGAAGTTAGCTACGAATCGCCAATGATGTTTGGTAGATATGACAGTTTGGGGTGATGCAAGTCAAACAACAAAAACCTAGTAAATTTGCATTCTGAAAATTCATGTTTATTCAACCTCAAAACTAAAATAAATCTTAATTTCTTGCTTTTAAAAACTGTTTTTCTTTAACTATGACCGGCTAAAGAAACTAGGACCTGCAGCTAACTTCTCTTGTGGCCGTAAACTACGGTTTAGCCTTTATTTGCAGTATTTCTTTATAAAATAATTTTAGAATATTGAACAACACTTCTCTTAAAACACCTAAAAACAGAACTCGTGGTACCAGCCATCCAGCCAATATATTTAACTTCCCAAGAAGTAATTTTCAATTAGAGTAAAAAGACACATTTTTATTTTTAAACACAACAAAGAAATATTATTACGCCTTTTATTGGTATATCATATGCTGTAAACCAGCTGACAAAGTATAGTTCCCAAAGATGTTAGTGGAAAAGCGTCACAAAGGTAAATATAAGCAGTATCAACAGAGCTATTTATTTAATTGTATCGAACTTTCGCTTACTCTACCAGTATCAAATTCCTGACAAATAACAATGCCATACCTTTTAAACTCAGAAAGACATATCCATCATACTTCTCTTTAAATAAAAACAAATCCGTTTCATAGATAAAATTAATGTAAGCTCTTGAAAATGCAAACTTCCCATACTGCATGTCAGCCTTGACGAAGTACAAATAATCGTGTTCAGGCACCGGAGAAATTTGGTTCACCAACATGTCTTCATCCATATCTGGAGGTAACCTACGAATCACTATTTTCAGAGAGTGAGATCTTTGGCCTCCGATCAATTGGTGCGATTTTATAAACACTCTACGAAAAGTGGAGCCTGATTTGTATGATTTCATGCTGGATATTTTGTTGGGGCGCGAGATCTTGTTGACAGTTGACTTAAATGGGTTATGTCATATATTTCATGAAGAATCAATTTTTTTTTCATGGATTACTACGGTTTTATTCCTGAAAGTAAACAAAATAAATAGTAATACGATATTTAAATTATATACCTACTTAATATTATGTTACAATGCTAGTACAGTTTAATAATGCGTTAGTCACGCTGTGGTTATGGTTTACATATGTCTAAACATAAATTTAAACATAAAATTAGTTTAGTGGCGGTTAAGTGCTAAAGATTATTTATGTATATATGTTTATGTACAGCTTTATGAAATATTGCCAAGTTTAAACACAGATGGGTTACTTTTGATCTTTGAACTTCACAATCTTTCAAGTTTACGGTGTAAAAGAGTCAAAATAAATAATTACCTGGATGATACAAGTACTAATATGTAAAAAGCAGACTAATATAAATTAGATATTTGTATATAATATTTATAAAACAAAATAAGGAAATTGGAAACAGCTGATCAGTTTTTTGTGGTAATTCAATAACCGGAAGTGGTAGTTTACTTGAATATCTACTAAGTTATTTTGAATTATCTCAGTAAATTATGGTTTAATGACAATCTTTGTTATTAGAATAATGTTTCAAATATTATTTACTAGAATTGTTGTTCGATACATTTTTCTCTTACTGGCAGCATTTACAAATTACAACACGTTAAAGAAAAACAATATTTTGACATTTTCGTTTAAATCTGCTAACCTGTGCTTTTTGAAAAAAAAAACAAGCAATATTGCTTGAAATAATAATTATTACCTCCCGCCTACCTCTAGGTAAGGGAGGTATTGTTTTTGGCCAAAAAATTGAGTACTGAGTTTTCAATGAATAAACATGTTTTAGTGTCTACAATACGATTTTACTATTTTCGCCATTATGTATGGACACTGGACGTATGTATGTGTGTATGTGTGTGTGTGTGTGTGTGTGTGTGTGTGTGTGTGTGTGTGTGTGTGTGTGTGTGTGTGTGTGTGTGTGTGTGTATGTGGTATATTTTTTCTCCTTATATTTATATGAAGAGATAATTAGACCTTGGATAAAATTGGTCAACCGGAAGTAGCAGTTCACTAGAACCCTTAACACTTTTCCGTAAAAAAATTGTAGAGTATTTAATTTTACAACAGTTTTGATAACACTAATTTTATTAATTTTTATTAGTTTTGGAGAAAATAAAATATAAAGAAATTTAATTACATAAATCTTGCATGGAAACACTTAAAAATTTAAATTTTTTTATGAAATGTAACTCATGCCATGCCATTGTGATTGTGAAGCTGTTTTCTTAGTGAAATATTATATGTCAAAAATTGAATAAATATACGAAAGAAAATTAAATTTCTCAAATATAAATAGTTAATAAACAAATAAGAAGGTATTTTTCTGTATCATCAAATACTATTTTGTACCGTTTAAGAGTTGTATTGGGCGGGAGGTTATGTGCTGGGAATATCAGATTTTTTGGAGGCGATTAGCATTTCTTGATAGTGGTGGTCCATATTCCTGCATTGTTTGATAAAAAATCTATGGCGGGAAGTATTGTGGTGTCCACATCAGTTTATTATATTCGATATTCTATATTTGTCTGATGTTAGATAGCTATGAATGTTTTTTTTTTTTTTTGTGTAAACATATTAGAAATCATGTAGGCCAAGTTTTTAAAATCCCGCAGAAATGAGAAATTATTTTCAATATATTGTAATTGTTTCATTTAAATTGTAGGTTTGTTAACTCTATATTAGATTTCTGTTCATATCTGTGAATATAGTTGTTCGGGTGGAATTTTTGTGTGTAAAATTTAATGTAAAACTAAACAGGATGCAAAAAATAACGTCTAAATATTTAACAGCCATATAACATGATCAAAAGTCTTGAAAATCTTTTTTTATATGTGCACGGTTATTGATGTTTTACCGACCTATTTTTAGTGTGGTGTGGCATTTATTACAAACTAGATAAATTAAAATTTATTAGTATTTTGGTGCCTAGTTGTAGTTATTTAAATTACAAGCCAGGTTAAACATTTTTTACTGCTGAATGGAGGAAATGACCGGCGAGCCTGTCACCTCCTTGAAGCAGTGAAACAGTTACCTTGAGTGTATTGTACAACATTTTACTTGTTACTCATTTGTAAATCAAATTAAAATTATAGCTAAGTCCTGTCAATTACACACAACTGTTCTGTCAAAAATTATTTGAAATGATTTCGCATAAGCCTGCCATTACTGTGGCAATGTGCATTGTTTACCTTGTTTACTAACTTATAAAATTTTAACAATGCAGCTGTCAATTAGTAACTTGTAAAGATTCATTTTTAAAGGCAATAGAGGGCTTTGGTAAACGATATTTACAAGTGAGTAACAAGTAAAACAAATAACAACTAATATAGATGGAAAGAAAATTTATTTTCATTACAATAAAAGAGTAAACATTCTTGAGTTTAAATATGAAGTGTATGTTGATTACCTAATACCTACAGTTATTATTTTAAAAAATTGAAGTGGGTATCTATTAGGAATCAATTGCTTTAAGACAGTGACATGAATAATAATTGAATGAGATAGCTTACATGTTCAATTTCAATGGGATGAAAGTGATTGAGTGATAATGTATTTGTATTTTTATGCTTTATGGGATATGGGATAAAGTATGCAATTAAAAGGTGTTTTCACTTAAAATATTTCTATTCTTTTGTTTGTTGTTACAGAGCTGTAAAGGCTGCTCGATCCCGTACAAATGTGACTGCACAGGCATCAAGGGCGGCGGGGGCACGCCGGGTATCCCGGGACTACCAGGCGAGCAGGGCCAGCATGGAGACATCGGCTTCGAAGGTCCTTCAGGTCCTAAGGGTGAGAAGGGCGCGGGTGGCGAGTATGGCGGCTCTGGCGAGAAAGGATACAGAGTGAGTACTTTGTTTTATTTCACTTATTAAAATATCGTATGACAATTTGAAATACAATTCGTTGTTTTTGCAATTGCTAATGGTGACTTTGACTAGCTTTATTTGCTCGCTAAACGTTCGTAAATTATTATGGATAAAAAGAACAAAAATTTTCCCAGTTTCGGTAAAATCACATATCGCAACTTCATTGATGCTATAAAATAGTATTAAACGAATTTTAGTGACATTGTTATCATGGATTGGTATCACTGCTTAAATGTACAAAATATTTAGGCAACGCAGAAAAGTTAATCATAACTTACTGTCACCAGCTGAACTTTGCTACTCAAGCATTTGGTGAATTTCAAACTCTTATTAGAATGTTTCCTTCTTTAACTTATTTATTAAAACAATATTTCCTATTTGTATCGAGGGAATTGTATATTGTCTCTTCGAGCGCTTTAGTCGAATTTTGGGCGTACATATGTATTACAAAATTGTTGTACCCAACTATACTAAACTACTCAAAAATGAATAGGGATATTTAAAAAAACAATTTTATTAAAATTACACTACATATATATTCATATATATGAATGAATACTTCAAAATTAATGTCTTTAAAACCAAAATTTGCCAGTTTTTTTACGCATATACAGTTTAGAATCGAATATTTCAATATCATCAACATGCTGCCAGTTTACATTAGTTATAAAAAAACATTGCCGACGAGTTGCTTAAAAATTTCGCTCTTAGAAGTAAAAGAAAAATGCAGAGGAACCATCTTTCACAAGAAAACTGTGCTTTGGTATTGCATATGCATCAGCGAGGTGATCGAAAGTGGACATAGCCACGTACTTCAATACTTCCCAAAGTGTTATTTCTCGGTTAATTTGTCGACATAGAGAAACAGGCACAACATCCAGAAAGCCTGGAAGTGGATCCAGCCGTGTCACAACACCACGACAAGACCGTCATCTCGTGATACAGGCGAGAAGACAGCCTTTTGATACTGCGCGACAGCTGCAACAAGACCTACATAACGCCACAGGAGTCTTGATAAGTGACCAAACCATCCAAAATCGGTTGTTTGAGGTAGGCTTAACATCATACCGACCGTTACGATCACCAGATAGATGTCCTGCTCACCGGCGACAAAGATTACTAATGGGCTAATGAAAGACTCGCTGAAGCTATTTCTTGGGAACACGTAGTTTTCACGGATGAGTCCAGATACTGCATTCATAATGACAGTCGACGTCAGAGAGTGTACAGGAGTGCAGGAAACAGGACATTATCACAGTAAATCCAGCCAGTAGTCCCATTTAGAGGATGAGGTTTAATGGTGGGGACTGGTATATCTCTAGGCTGGCGTACCGACCTCCACGTATTCAATGGTAAGGTTACTGGGCAACGTTATAGAGACGAAATTGTCTATGAATACGTTGCACATAGTCGAGATTTCTTTGGGCCTGAAAATTTTATATTTTTGGATGATAATGCTCGTCCACACCGAGCGCAAATAGTGTTGGATGCCATCGAACAACTCCAAATCCATCAACTTCCCCTTCCACCAGTGTCACCAGACCTGAACCCAATTGAACATGTTTGGGATATGCTTCAAAGGCAACTTAACACACATATTCCACACCCTACAACCCTAAGACAGCTTGCGGAACTATTGCCCACACTGTGGGATGAGGTACCCCAACAACACATTGACAACTGCATTTTAAGCATGCCAGAGAGGTGTCAAGCTGTTGTAAATGCGCGGGGTAATACTACCCGATATTAAAAAAAAGATATTCGGTGATGAAGATACGGTAGTGCTGGTGCGTGAGAACTTGAATTCCTTTATTTTCATTTAAATTGGATTTAACGTTTTGAATTTTTTGTTTTTGTTAGAAAAAATGTTTCTTTTTATAGGTTTAATTATATAATCCAAAAATAAATAGTATTTTTATATTTTGTAAACTTTTTTTTTAATATCCCTATTCACTTTTGAGTAGTTTATAAGAAGTCAGAAATATAAAGACATTTATTTGCGTCACTACAAACTCTTGGGTATATTAAGATAATTGTTCAGCACTCTTAAAGTATTCTAAATTCATAAATGATTTTGGTTACAAAATAATTGATATGAAGCTACATTTAGAGTTACTCAATTACAATTACCACTTACAATTAGTAATCTGTTGGTGTATCGATTCATGAATTATACTTAGAATTACCACTTCGTGGAAGTGACATCTATTAAAATATTATGGAAGTAATTAGAAACCATTTTAATAACTGAATTATACAGTAAAAATTATATTGTTTTGTAATAATTGTTGTATAACAATGCAATTTATACCGGGTGTTGACCGTGACCCCGGAACATAGGACTTTAACATGTAAAATCATACTTTCGTAATTTCCTGCTTAACAAATTATATTAGACAAAAAAGGTTCAAATAAAGTTGAGAGATCATACAATTCTACATCAGAATCAATAAACAGAATTAAATTTACATTCCCTATAACGCCAGAAATTAAATATGAAAATATTAAAAATAAGCTCAAAAATCGGGTTAGCCTTGGAAATGAAACAAATTTGTATACAATTAGAAATAAAAATTGTATTTTTTATTAATTATTATTATAAATTGCATAATTGACTATTTTTTTTTTAGAAATTTGTTTCATTTCCAAGGCTAACCCGATTTTTAAGCTAATTTTTAATATTTTCATATTTAATTTCTGGCGTTATAGAGCATGTAAATTTAATTCTGTTTATTGATTCTGATGTAGAATTTTATGATCTCTCAACTTTATTTGAACCTTTTTTGTCTAGTATAATTTGTTAAGCAGGAAATTACGAAAGTATGATTTTACATGTTAAAGTCCTATGTTCTGGGGTCGCGGTCAACACCCTGTATGTAAAAAATCATATCCTGTTATTTTCTGTTTTTATAAAAATACAGTTAGATGCTATATTGTTTGACATTTTGGCAGAAAAAAGAGAGAGCTATCTCTATTCTATCCTACTTGTAAGTGGAAAGTTTGAAGTTTGCAAGCTTCTCAATCAGTACTTATAAATTAACGCTTTCATTTTGTTGATGTGACAAATAACGTTGCAAATATCTAATGGTAATTGATAATTGGATAGCTTTGAACGCAAGAGTTGCAGATCTTTATATTTAATTTGAAGAAATATTATAGAAAATAACTTTAGAACCTTGAACAGCGCAGAACAATTTTCTTAGTACATCCAAAACAGATTTCGTAGTATTAGTACTAGTCAATACATTAAATCCATTCAGTTTAAACTCACTTCTTTTAAAATTACAAATTTATATAATTTATGACCTATTTCACCTTAGAAATTAACGTTGATTATGGTAGGGTGAAGATGTTCTTACAGCAATTTAATTGAAACACGAAATTATTTTATTCTGTCAGTTTTTTGGAATACAATTACCTAGAAAAAAGAAATTACTTATATTCGATTTTGATTTGGCATTTAAATTAGCTCGGCTTTGAACCCATGAAGTCAAAATAGCAACCTTTTAAAATTATGAAAATCATAATAATAATTAAAGCATAACGGAACAAGATTTAAGAAAGTGGCAGATAATACATTTCTCTGTAACTTCTACTTAGAGCATTGTTTATAAAATAATTTTATAACATTGTACAGTGCTAAAACCGAGCTTAAAACACTGCTCTTAAAACACCCAAAAACAGAGCTCGTGGTACCAGCCATGGTTTATGTAGCATTTTTTTTAATCGTGCGAAACGTGTTGCTTCCGCAGTACCAATTGCTATTTTCTACGATGAAATAAAGAAACATTTGACAGCGTAAAACAAAGTAGTCAAAAACCAGTGAATCACCTATAATCAGTATTCGTTACCGTTCATTGTTACCAACAAAATATTCTTCAAACCTTTTCACAGTGTCTCAGCTGCAAGAAATGACAAATAAATTAGTTGAAAATAGAATATAACAAATTTATATCCTCGTAAGTTTGTCCACGACGCAACCATAAATTAAACTAACGATTAGCATGGATAATAAACATCAGAACACACCCCAGGGCTCGTGCTAACATGAGAGCGAGTACGCCACTGGTTCAAAATAAATTTCACGTCATAAATAAAGAAGTGCGTTCGAGACTCGCGTTCGGCGTTCCGGAGCTCTTATAGGTTAGGTTGGCATTCGCGATGTGCGAGAGTAAAAAGGCCGTTACCCCTGCAATTCTGCGATGGTTGTGTGTGATGGTGATGGTACTGTAGACTTGTCGGCGACGCTGGTCAGTTTTAGCTTTGCATTTTGTATTTCGTACTTGTATTACATATGTATTCTGTATATTATGTATGTTTTTATGGGGACGAGTTCGCGTTTTCTGTACCTAATCTGTTACGTCTTTTGATGTATGGAATAAAACCACGACTCATACCTTTCAAATTTTAAAAGTTTATTGTTTCTTTAACAATTACATAGAATGTAATATTTCAATATTTGTATATACAGGATGACCACTGAAATGTAGTAGTTCTAGAACGTGCACTTGTAGGTTTTTTTTTATGAAAGACAAAAGCAAGCCTGAGACAGATATACAGAATGGTCCATCGGTCTGTATTTTTTATTTTATTCGATTACTATAAATATTACCGAAATTTTTTTCAAACAAAGGTTATTTTACATTAAAATGCCCATGTATCTGCAGTATAAGTTTTTCTACCGGGTGTTCAATTTTCTCACAATGATATGCAAATATATAATTTTAAATGGAACACCCTATATATTTTTGCAAAATTTGAAAGACCTTTTGATTCTCTTTAAAATACTTCTTATTCATTATAGTCCTAAAATAATCAGTACAGAAACTATTCACGTTTTTATTTAAGAAGAATCGCACACAGAAAGTATGCCATGAAATTAAAAACAATAAATAAATTTATGAAAAATGTGCGAATTGAACATGAATTCACCAAACTAAATAAAATATAACAAAAAAAGTTGTTAATCTAAGTGAAATTAGTAAATAATAATTTATTAAAGATCTTACAGCAACTAATTTGATAGTTTAAACATTCACACACAATTATATGGCATATTTTCTGTGTGATTATTGAATCATATAAACGTGAATAGTTTCTGTACTAATCATTTTAGTACTATAGTGAATAAGAACTTATTTAAAGAGAATCATAAGATCTCTTAAGATTTTGTAAAAATATATAGGGTGTTCCATTTAAAAATACAAAGTTATATACTATTGTGCGAAAATGGAGCACCCGGTAGAAAAACTTATACCTCAGTTTCATGTACATTTTAATGTAAAATAAACTTTGTCTGAATAAATTTTCGGTAATATTTATAATAATCGCATAAAATAAAAAATACGACCGATGGACCACTCTGTATATATATATATATATATATATATATATATATATATATATATATATATATATATATATATATATATATATATATACATACAGGGTGTTCATTTTAAGTGGTACACTATTGCTATTTCTACAACTATAAGCTACGAGGTCGGTTAAGTTAGTAAACAATTTCTAAATTATAACACAATTACAATGAGCGAAACAAGAATTTTTTTAGACCAGTGTTTCTCAAAATGCTGCGTGCAACTTTCTTATTTTAAATGGCAACCTATTTATTTTATTTGCTTATTCGATTTAGTATTTTTTTTTCGAATTTAACTATATTCACATGTAATAACCTAATAATACAAAATATTTGAGAAAAATACAAAATTAAAAATGTATCATTTCTATTTAAATATGCCTGTACAAAGATTGCCATGGAAGAAAACAAATAAATCAAATGCAGAAATAAATTCATATTGTATCTTGTTTATTAACTAATAATTATTCACAAATTTAAGAAAATTTTTACAGTTTTTGCAATTATTTGTTAGTATCCTTGTTTAAAATCGCCATAGTTATAGAGTATTTATTGAGAGGTGTTGGAAAAAAAATTGATTTGCGATTTGATAATTTTGCGGTTGTTAAGTATTTTTACTTAATACTGACAAATATATTGTGTTAAATTAACAATTTGAAAAAATATGACAATTTGTTTAATTAAAATTTTACCTATTCTGAATTTTTAACAAGAAAAATTGTTTTTATTTATTTGCTGGATTTATAAATTTTAACAAATAGACTCGTCAATAATAACAAGTAAATTTAGCTAACTTATCAATTTGTAATTGTTAAAGAAAGTTTGTATCCTTTGTAACAACTTAATTTGTTATAATAACTATGATCTATTGTTCTGCTTCAATATAATTACTAAAATATTTAGCCAAAAGCACATAAAAATAAATGTTAATAATTACAAAATTCACAAAAATATTTAGTTACGAAATACACGAATATAATTTGTTATATGCTAACAAATTTGAAACTTTTTAAATTAACAAAAATTAACGGTGGATCGTATGGGACTAAAAATTTGTCAATTTGACTAAAATTTTTTTTACTGTGTGGTCACATTATAAATTTTCTAATAAATATTAATTTTAATTTAATTGATATACATATCATGAAATATTAATATTTTGTAAATGGGCTTTGTTACATGCATTTTTAAATTCTGAACAGGTTTTGTATTTGCAATTTGCTGTAAAGTGAACAGAAAATTTAGAGTAATATAAAAAAAAATAGGATTGAAATCCCTGTATTCCACTTTTCAACATACAACCATTAATAAAATCACTTATTTTATTTTGAATATTGAATCAAATATTGATAAAAATACATTTCTAAATATCTCGTTTTAATTATGTTGTGACAAATTTCTACAGGGTGTTTTTTGATCCGTCACTAGGATATTATGTAGTATCAATTAATTTTCTTTATTTGAAATAAATTGTGAAAATAATTCATGAACAGATCATTAAAATTTATATCAGAATAATTTATTGCAAATTAATCATAATTATATGATGCAACTACATATTTTTCTCCCGATACGGTAATCACTCCAAATGCATACATAATTTCAAATTATAATTTTTATTCTATCTTGTAATACACGTAATGAATATAAATAATTAATAGAATGACAAATGTTCTCATTTCATTCTTGACAGTATATTAATTATCCAAATAATAATAATTAATACACACTTGCATGTGGAGTAAAATAATTGAAGCCATTTTTAATTCTGTCCGCTGCGATGTTACGTAGAGCTTACTTACACACAAACAAATAATTCCTTAATGACCTGCATTTGACCGACTTGCTTATTAAGCTAATGCAGTACATTTCTATTATTTGTTGCATTATTAATATTTAACTAAGGCAATTAATTCATTGTAAGATAGCGTCGATATTTTTGTGACGCACGCTAAAGATTTTCTGAGAAATTTCTTACTTTGTTATGTGATTGTTGTTAACGAATTATCCAATGCGCACACTCACAACTACTTATTAACTTTGGAATTTCCATTTTCTGAAGTTTCGTTAAAAATTAGATACCAGAATATTATTTGATTATCGTTTGTTGCTAAATATGATGATAGTCATTAGTAGAGAGCGAATTATATGCATGAAAATAATGAATTATATGCGCATGTATATGCAGTGATTTTTTGGGAAATACGCACTGTATATGCACAAATATGACAATATATGCAGCAAAATATGCAAACAAATTCTTAAATTATTAGATAAAAAGTATAAATGAATGCATTATAAATTTTATCCAATATCTCTCAATAAATGCTCTATAACTAAGGCGATTTTAAACAAGGAAAGTAACAGATTACCCACTAGTGGGTATAATTTTGAGAAAAGTCACTAGTGAGAATTTTTTAATTTATAACAATAATAATAACACACAACACCTTGGTAACCACTTCCATTGACATTTTAATTACAAAAATTTAAAGCAAATGTCGCTGTCAAATAATATTTCTTTAATAAATTTTGCATTTATTAAGAGATGTTCGATAAAACGTTATACTTCACACGTGGGCAAAGTGGAATTACCCACTCGATAAAATTATCAAACTCAGCCTTCGGCTTCGTGTGCTAAAATTCCTCTCGTGGATAATTCCTTACTTTGCCCTCTTGTAAAGTAAATAACTATTATTGCACAATACAGATACCGGGAGTTTTTTTATCAGTATACATAGGGAGGCGTCATTACCATAGTTACAGTCAAAATGATTGACAGCAATGTATTAAAGCGTTTTTTTATGAGTGCACGTAGGGATAACTTACAGTAATTAAAAACAATAATTCCTATCAATTCAATGTAATTTATTAAGTACTAAAGCAATTAAATCAAATTTCTTATTTGTTTAAACTTGCATTGTTTGTTTCAATATGATTAACTATTATTAATAATCAATGTAAATTATCCCTATGTTCACTCTTAAAAAAAACGCGGTAATACATTGCTGTCAATCACTTTAACTGTAACTATGGTATACTACTAATATACATATAAACTAAGTCTAAAAACTTGATATTATAATATTATGATATATTTACATAATTACAATAACAAATTATTCAAAATTTTCCAAAAAGAGAGTGAAAAATAAGTTAAAGATATATCCAGCTGAGAATTCTCGGTCTCATATTTATTGTACCCACTTTTACTAGCATTCGTGTATACAATAAATACCTACCGTTACCGTTACAGGTATTTCCCTAGAAATATTAGAGTTTATTAGTTTGTGTATTTGCTTATTGTATTGTTTATTGCTTTTTCCGTTGCATTCTTCTATTTATTGTGGCCTCCTCCAATATTTGGCAATTATTAATGTGCATTACCAGAAATTTCAGAATGTTTATCACTAGACAAGGTCTTAAAAATATTGAAATATGCAATTATATGCAACTTTTGTAAAAATATACATAAGAATGCCCAAATATACAATATATGCAATTAGTAATTAGCATTGATTAACTCTAATCAATGTAATTCGTCCAGAAAATTGATTTTATTTTAAGTTATGGAAAAATTAAAATATATACACTGCATATAATCCTCTCTCTACTACTTATATACGTTCTTATCTAAACATTTTAAATTTTGGTTCCTGCTGGTGTTTACGTAGTATTAAATTGGACACTACCAAATTTAATCAAAAGTCTGTAGCAATTACAAATAAAAAACGAACTATTTTCACAAACATTCTTAACACGGTTATCAAAACGAGAATTAGAATGATGTAACTATGTCAAACTCCAGATAAAATATTACGAACGAACTTAGATTAGAATTACACATTCCTTTTCAATAATTCCGATAAACTAGTTTCCATTGTATTATATAGTGTCATTTGTTATTTATATATTTTCACTGACCTGATTTCAAGTATAAAATAGTTTGTCAACAAATTATGTTATTATAAAGGTTAATATGCCCGATAAGAACAATTATAAAATTCTCGTAATAGTTCTTTGATTTACGATCTCATTCCCATAATACACATTATTCAATTCATTCAATTGTTTTCTTTTGATTGTTTTAGTTTGGTTTATTTAGTGTTGAAATTATTGATACAGCGCAACCCGTGAGAAAGGCACCCGGAAAATGAACTTACTTGACAGTTCTAATTAAACATAATTTTATCTGCCATATACAGGGTGTCCCAGATTTAAACGGCCTAACTTAATCCATAGATTAAACACGTAAAAATAAGGTGACAAGTTCATTTGAGCAAATGTCCGTAAATGCTTCATTCCAGAGATATTCATGTTTTTCCTATTGGGTTGTGCTCCTTTAAAAAATCAACTTCCTAACGAAATATTCAATATTATCTTATTGAGGTGTGACATAATAATTGAATTAAATTAATAATAAATTGTTTATTACCGAATTTCAATACAAAATTTAGTTTGCTTGCCCTGATGCCTGGGAAAAAATGAGAAACTATCAATGAATTTAAAGAAATTTTTTTGGGATGCAATAAAAGGAACAGTCTATGATGAATCGATAAATATTTTAGACTCACTACGAAATCATATCTCCCAAGCAATGTCACGCAGCATCCAATGCAGTAGCAGATCGTTGTCGTGCCTGTATACGTACTGTAGGCACCATTTTGAACAAATATTATTAAAAAAAAAATAGTTTATGAAGTTATGTTATTACTTCATTATTTTAAATCTTAAATTTCTTTAAATTCATTGATAGTTTCTCATTTTTTTCCAAGACATCAGTGCAAGCAAACTAAATTTTGTATTGAAATTAGGTAATAAACAATTTATTATTAATTTAATTTACTTAATATGGCACACTTTTATAAGAAAATATTGGATATTTCGTTAAAAAGTTGATTTTTTAAAGTAGCGCTGCTCAATAAGAAAAACATGAATATCTCTGGAATGAAGCATTTACGGACATTTGCTCAAATGAACTTGTCACTTTATTTTTAGGTGTTTATTATATGGTTTAAGTTAGGCCGTTTAAATCTGGGACACCTGTATATTATGTATGGGAAATATTGTGGCAGGGCACAATTTTCGTTGATTAGTTTTCTATAGATATGCATGTTTTAGGGCCCCTAATTTTAATTACTTGTGCCTGGCGCATATAAAGAAATTTAGTGACCTAGATAAAATTTATTTTCATACTAAATTTACATAAAAACAAATGACGATCAAATTTTTGACAGCAATGTTATGTAAGTCATAAAATATTTGAAATGATGTGCACTTATTAAAAACAAATAAATTTACATTAAAAGTACTGTATTATACTTGTAGTTAGGCAACCATAGTTCCTTTCTTATTCTAAGTGTGTTTGGTTGCATACTATTACTATTTAGAAATTTAGAATTATTTTCTGGTAATCTCTGTTTTTGGGCATTTTAAGAAAAGTGTTTTAGCTTCAGTTTTATCGCTGTACAATGTTCTAACATTTTTAGGTAAATAAAAAAGCTACAGAGAAATCCACCACTTTTATTTGAAGTATTTTTTAATAAAATAATTTTAGAACATTATTATTGGATTGCTCTAAAACCGAGGCTAAAACATTTTCTTAAAACACCTAAAAACAGAGTTCATGGTATTAGTCATTTAATTTTTATATTGCATCGAATATAAAAAGTTGTAATTTAAATTGCAATTAAATTGATCGTTAAATGTATTGTTAGGTCGAGAATCCATTAGATGACATTGACTGTAAAAAGACAATTTTTAAAATAACTAATTCATAATAGTTAGGCTGACCAGATGACATTAAACCAGTACTTATTTTATTTTAGTAACTTTAACTAAATATTAATAGTTGATATTAAAATAACGGGCAACAAAACGTTTCTCGAAAAAAGATTTACCGAAAATACAAACCACGAAAATATATTATTGAATGCAAAAATGTTGAAAATTACAATTAGAGAGTATATATTTATCGAAAATACAAACGGCGAATGTTGGAAAAGTTACAAATGTCGAAAGTTAATCTCAAAAATACATTTGTCTAATAGCTTGGATATTACAAATCTCGAATATAGTAATGTCGAAAATTAAATTTATAGTTTATATATTTATCGAAAATACAAATGTAGAATGTTTGAGATGTTACAAATGTCAAATGTTATGTTAATGGAAGTTATCACAACTCACGCTCGACAAACTGGAATCACAGCACTTGTAATGAAAATTTTCTGTTGGTATTATTGGTATATTTTAGATATGTACTTACGAAATTTGTAATAATCCAGCGTTTCGACAAATGTAATTTCGAGATTTGTAACATATTATAACATATGAAAGAGTATATTGTGAGTTTTTTTTTTTACAAAAAGTTAGAGTGAAGAGGATATTATTATAAATATGATTCGTCGCGAGTAGACGTGTTTTTTTGTCGCTCCGTCACAGTTGTAAATTTGTTCCAAAATATTAAATAAAAAGTGCTACGTTTTGTTATAATTAATCAACTAAATAAAATCATGTCTTCCACGAGAAATTCTGTTAAAGAGGCAATGGTTGCTCTCCTATCGAACGACGAATTTATCGATAAACTGGTCGATAAATTATTCCAACGTGTAGACGCTAAACTGGAAGAACAAAAGTTGCACTACGAAAAAATTATCACAGACCTAACTGCTAGCAACAAACTCTTGGAGGAACGTCTGGATCAACTAGAGCAGTATTCCCGCCGAAACTGCATACGTATCTTTGGCGTACCGGAAACAGCCAATGAAAACACAGAGGAGCTAGTGCGGTCAGTTTTCTGTGACAAACTTAAAGTTAAAGTGGAACCTACACTCATAGACAGATGCCATAGAACAGGTAAAAAACAATCATATCCGTCATCTTCTGGACAATCACGACCTCGCCCCATTATTGTTAAATTTGTTAGCTACAAAACCCGGGATATTCTTTTAAAAAATCGCAAGAACTTAAAAGGTAGCAGAATAACAATTAAAGAAGATCTGACCAAACCCCGTCTCGAACTTTTAAAATCCGCTTCTTTAAAATATGGTTATAAAAATGTGTGGTCAAAGGACGGTGTAATTTTTGCAAATATACTTAATGTTATAAAGAAAGTGACAACTTCTGACTAAATTAAATTTGGCATGTTTCGTATTATTTGGAGCGTCAATGCAACACAATCCATTTATTTTGTGGTAGATTATTTAGATTAAGAACCTATTATTTGTGATTGAAGTTTGATATCAATTTCAAACAGCAAATTTGTACTAATATATTAAACTTACTAGTGTTGATATCATTGGAACGTCCGCGCAATATAATTTATTTATTTTGTGCTAGATTATTTAGATTAAAAACCCGTTGTTTGTGATATCAAAATTTAAACAGCAGATTTTGTCAAAAATACGAAGCTAACTAGTTGGAACACCTGTTTAAATTAATTAAAGGTCATTGAACTCTGTGTTGTCTCAATCAAAGTATTAACTTGCTTTATTGCACTACAAGATCTCTACACTGCAAACTTTATTTTTATTTTATTTTTTCTAGTTTGAATTTAACTTTTTTTTTTTTTTTTGTTGCTTCTGTAAACACACTAATATTTAGATCATTATTATGCAACTTTATTATCAGAATGTTAGAGGATTGAATACAAAAATTGATATTTTTTATAACAACTGTATTGCAATTAAAAATGATATCATCTGTCTTAGCGAGACATGGTTAAATGACAGTGTATTTAATTCCGAATTATTTATGCCTTGCTATACCGTACACAGGAAGGACAGAGATGGAATTAGAGGCAAAAAACGTGGTGGTGGCGTATTGTGTGCTGTTCACAATAAATATAAGTCAGAATCAATAAATATAACACTTCATCCAGACTCTCTGAGCGACATAGTATGTACTAAAATATTTTCTGCTCCTAATGCTTTCATCTATGTAATTGTTATTTATTCTCCTCCCCCTTCTTCTCTAGAACAATTGAAGTTTACTTTCGAATGTCTTGAATCATTTCTTCCATTATTGAGTAATAATTTTATAATTGTAGGAGATCTTAATATAACAAAACTTGTAGATTTTATGACTCGGGGCTACACTGATAATTTAATTTCTAATCTTGAGAATTTCATGGCAATTTTGAATGCTCGACAATATAACTCTGTCACAAACGGAAATGATCGTTTACTTGATGTTGTGATTTCAAACAAACCATGTACTGTAACATACGATCTGGACTCGATTGTTGATGAGGACAACCACCATCCAACCCTCTCTATTTCATTTTCTTGCTCTCCGGCTGACAATATTATTCCCGCCACTTTCAATTATAATAATGCATCGTACAATTATCGTCATGCTAATTTTGAACTGTTATATAGTCTTCTATCCGAAGTTAATTGGAATTGCCTCTACTCATATGATGATGTAGATTCGGCATTTCAAAAATTTTATGATATTATTTATAACATAATGGATAAATGTATTCCCCATAAAACATTCAGACCATCTTCATTCCCCCCTTGGTTTTCTGTTAACACAATTAACAACATTAAATTAAAATCAAAATTTTTAAAATTGTACAAAACTATTAAGGACCAGAAATACTTAGATGAATTCAAACGTTTACGGGCTTTAGTAAAAAAATGTATAAAAATAGACTATGCTAAATATATATCTAATGTTGAAAGTAACTTGTCAATGGATCCCAGTAAATTATGGTCTTTTATCAACAATAAAAAACGCACATCTCGTATTCCGGGTCAAATGTATTTAAATGATAAAGATTTCAAAAATACTGCTGATATTGTTCAGGGTTTTGCTAATTTCTTTGCCAGTGTATATGATCTCAATACTGATGTAACCAAAACAGATCCTGAGGGAACTAGCAACTATGAAATAGTGAGGCTCTCAATCATTTCTGAAGAAGAAATATTGACATCAATTAAAAAATTAAAATCTACAAGAAATCCTGGTCCAGATCTTATACCTGCCTATATACTTAAGGGATGTAGCGAGCTATTTGTCCAACCCTTTCATATTTTATTCAATTTGTCTCTTGCTAAAAATAAATTTCCTACAATACTAAAAACATCACTCATCACTCCTATATTCAAATCAGGCGATAAAACTGATATTTCCAATTACCGTCCGATAGCTATATTATCTAATATTTCAAAAATCTTTGAAACCATACTATACAATCAAATATATAGCTCAGTTCAAAAATACATAGTTGTTCAACAGCACGGTTTCGTCAGCGGTAAATCAACGACTACAAATCTTATGCACTTTACCGAATTTTCACTCAATTCAATGCATGACAATACCCAAGTAGATGTGGTATACACTGATTTTGCGAAAGCATTCGATCGTATAAATCATTCTGTTCTTCTAAAAAAACTTGATGAAAATTTTAATTTCTCTTCCGATCTTTTACAACTCTTATCATCCTATTTACATAATAGAGAATTATCTGTGTGTTACAACAATTACAAATCCAACCCTTATATTGCTACATCCGGCGTCCCTCAGGGGTCAAACCTAGGCCCTTTACTATTTGTTTTGTTTATTAATGACATTGTAAAATCAATCACAAACTCCGAAGTATTGCTGTACGCTGATGATTTGAAATTATTTAGAACTATTAACTCTGTTCAGGACTGTGCTCTGTTACAGAAAGACATAGATAATATTTTAGCTTGGTCAAAATCCTCTAAACTTTTTTTAAATTTTAGCAAGTGCAAAATAATGAGCTATTTTGTTAAAAAATTTGTTTATACTTTTCCATATCATATGGAAAATATTTTTCTTGAAAGAGTAAAGCAGTTTAAAGACCTTGGCGTAGTGTTTGATGAAAAACTATATTTTAATGAACATATTAACTACATAATAAAAGCATCGTACAGAAATCTTGGGTTCATAATTCGTAGCACGCAATCGTTTCATAGAATATCAACATTAAAAAATATTTACTACGCATTTGTGAGGTCAAAGCTAGAATACTGTTTACAAGTTTGGAATCCTTTTTATGATAAATATTCCATAAAAATTGAAGCAATACAGAAAAAATTTATAAAATATTGTTACTTTAAACTTTATGGTCACTATCCTAGTTATGACTCTGATGATTATAATTATTATAGTTTTCTGTCTGAATTATGTATGTTAACGCTGGTTTCGCGTCGAAAAATTCAATCTTGTGTGTACCTCTATAAACTAATACACTGCTTGATTGATGACAGTTTCAATCTTGGAAATCTACCATTAAATGTACCACGCACATCTTCTAGAAACAAGCGAGTTTTTAATTGTAAGATTGCGAAAACAAATTATGAACTAAGATCACCTATAAGACAACTCTGCAATACCTTTAACAACTTGACCTGTAACACAGATATATTTTTTGATTCAATTTTTAAATTTAAAATATCTTTATATACACATTTTACTGTTTAATTAACAATTGTTCCATCTAAAGAGTTTAATTTTGTTAAAATTTTTTAAGTTTTCCAGTTTCCTGATAAAATACTATTTTTGCACTTATTTGTTCAGTCTCGCTGTTTATTATAATTATATTTTTTTTTTCTGTTGTAATTCTATATGTACATAGAATACCACAATTTCTATTTTTCAATTGTTTGTTATATTATATATTATTTGGTGTAATCGTCCAGTAATTGGGATCTTGAATCCTGTTGGATAGATTTTTGATAAATAAATAAATATTATTTAGAAAAGAGTAGATATAATACTCTAAAAAAGAGTACGTCTGGTCAGCCTAATAATAGTTGGCAAAGGTGAACTTCGTCCCTCGACTATAATTTGTTTGAAAAAATACTTTTGCTGTAATGTGTAATCAATGAATAAAATCTATTGGTGTAGTCAACGAATTTGGGTTTTATAATAATTTATTATATAATTAAATAAACTTTTAACACGGAGCTATGTTACTTTTAACATTAGTGTCAGAAAGTAACACTTAACTTGCTTGTTTTAGATACTGCAACATCTCTACTATGACGTCACAACATTTAAAAAAAAATCATTGTGGCTTAATGAATAACAATTAAAACTTTTCAAAAGTGTAGATAGTCTTCAATATAGATAAAGTTTTATAAAATTTTTTTTTTTAAAATGGTGAAAGACCCCATCTAGTGTTATATAGAAATCAGTGCCTAAAACCAATAACCTTGAGAACAAATTTTATCTGTAGAATAATAGACCCGACTTTTTGTGGAGCAATTACAATACATAGATATTTATTAATCTTTACGTATTTGTCCTCAGGGCGACTTGGGCTCCAGGGGCTCACCAGGAACCCCCGGCCTCCCAGGCTTCGTGGGCGAGGCAGGTCCTCGAGGTCCCATTGGGTTGGACGGCTGCAACGGCACGGACGGTAATATGGGAGCCGCAGGTATCTCGGGGATGCACGGCGGCCGAGGTGAACCTGGTGGCGAGGGGTTGCAGGGTTTGGCGGGAGAACCAGGTGACGGAGGCAGTAACTCACAGGGGGTGAAAGGAGATCGAGGTGAACCTGGTCTGCCGGGCAGAGCGGGGTCGCCTGGTGTATTTGGACCGGCTGGACCGAAAGGGTATCAGGGTATACCCGGTGACATGGTGAGTTAGAATTATAATATGATTAAATGAAAAGATTTTTGGATTCTGTAATAGTCATAGATTTAATAATATATATATACAGGGTGTTTCAGGACTAGTGTAACAAACTTTAATAGCTTATTCTTGAGGTCATTTTGAGCCAAAAATGTCATATTAATATATGTCCTATTCCTTCTAGTTACCAAAATACAAGAGGTTGAAGTTCTACAAATAACACGAAAGTTTCTAATTTTTGTAATCTATGTACTTTCGGAAAACATGAGTTTTATTGAAAAGTCATACCTTATTTGTCTTTATTAATTTTATTTATTAATATTAACGAATACAATTTGGAGAATTAAACACACAATGACACAATTAAATAGACAAATATATAAATTCGAAACACAGTACATAACAACAACATGGGAAGGTTGGCATCTGTTTGGGTATCTGTCTTGGTATTTTCTAGACGCGTAACGGGTATTACCATTACATAATCCATAAATAAAAATCATATCTGCATATTCAGCAGTACTATAACCATCCATTATGAAATAAAAAATGCAATCAAAAGTACATCAATTTTTAATTAAGACAAATAAGGTATAACTTTTCAATAAAACTCTTGTTTTCCGAAAGTACCTTGATTACAAAAATTTGAAAATATCGTGTTATTTATAGAACTTCAACCTCTTGTATTTTGGTAACTAGAAGGAATAAGACATATATTCATATGACATTTTTGGCTCAAAATGACCTCAAGAATAAGCTGTTAAAGTTTGTTACACTAGTCCTGAAACACCCTGTACATGGATGGTGTTGGATATGATTTTAATACCAACATAAGAGAGAGATAGACATATCTAAAATGACGCAGTGGGAGAAGAACAGCACATTTTCATGCCACCCAGCACGTGGTACGAATGTGTGTCTCTTTCTTATATTGGCATTAAACTGCTGTATGTAAAAATCAAGAAAATGTTTCCCACAATTTCTTGTAGTTTCATTAGGCTGAAAATTTTCTCGTTTTATAGTTAATATCCATTTCTTGTTTAAATCCACAGCACAACAGGAAATTGCCATATTTGATATTTTTAAATATGACATAATTAATTGACAAAATTCTAAATGAGGGACAAAAATCTATCAAAACAGTATTCTACTCACACGTCAAACGTCAAACCAAGTTCTTGTCATCTTGCCACCCATCACGTCACTTTCATCTCTCTATCTCTCTCACGCTGTGTTGGTTACATAATATCTTTTTTCTATACTCCTTCCATACATTTTATTAGTTTTATGGTAATAGTTATTTACGTAATGAGTTATGAAAAGAGCGATATTGTTTAACGAGCTGTAAGTTTTGCAAATTACGCGAGTTAAACAATATCGCTTTTCATAACGTATTACGTACAATATTTTATCTAATTTCGTAATGTCATTCCTGTACCTTCCAAATTATTCATTGTCAATATTTGACAAGCAATAACATATTTTATTTATAATTGAAGTAGGCATCTACACGGCATTTGATTTAACTAAATATCGGTTGTGTAATATTCTTTACGTAACTCAGTTACGTAATAGTATATTCTACAACAAGTAATGGAATGGCACATATTCCACACGAGCAAAAAGTTTGTAGGTCGAGCCGAAGGCGAGTGTGGGATATGCATTCCGTTACCTGTTATAGACTATGCTTTCTACAACAAGATTTTGGAAATTATACAAAAAATACAAATACAAAACTGTTTAAAACGTCAAACCCAAATAAATAAAATTAAAACAAACAAACGTAACCCTAGTAACAGAATCAAGATACTTCATATATCGCGCTAATATGCGGCGTATGAAATAATAGTTATTCCAATACAATTTTTAGTTGTGGAATGCGTAGTTTTCAAAACATTGTTATAGAAAGATTTTTACAAAACTCATTTCATAGTAATTATGTAAAATGTGACATTTCATAACGACATAAGGTTAGGTAAAACTCAACTTTACAAAACGGAATTAAAGAAAAATATATTAAAATTCAATGTTTCGAATTACTGCAAATACTCGGCTAGCACTTCGTGTTTAAAACTGCCACATACGTGAGTGAAATTCTTAGTTTCTTCACTCGTATTGTAATATACTATCTATTACGATTTTCACATAACTTAAATCCAAAAATCTTTTCATTTATTACTATGAGTTCTGAATGTTTCCTCAACTTACAAAATAAGATTATACATATTTTCTAATATGTTTGACTGTGTTGATATAGGGACCTATAGGCGAACAAGGTCCTCTAGGCCCCCGAGGTGACATAGGCGACGCTAAATACGGTAACACCGGTCAGCCCGGTGACACAGGAGATCGTGGTGAAACCGGTCCACCAGGTCAGCTGCTGTACGAGACCATGGAGCTTGTCGAACCCGTTAACATCCAGATTGCTAAGGGTCTGAAGGGATTGAAGGGTATGAAGGGTGAGCGGGGAGTGTATGGACCTAAAGGACGACCAGGACCGAGAGGACCAGCGGTAAGTTTCAAACTGATTTCTCGCTAGAAATAAATGACTTCGAAGTTATATAATAATAATTTATCAATATGCTATTTGTCCATTTCTGATAAATAAATCTTAACCTAATATGGGTATGTCAAATATTTATCGTGTTTGTTTAATTTTCCATGGCCCTGTTACAATTTTTTTCTAATAAATATTAATTTTAATTTGATTGATATATCGTGAAATACTAATATTTAGGTAACAAAATGGGCCTGATTGCATGCATTTTTAAATTTTAACAACTTTTGTATTTACACTTTTGCTGTAAAGTGAATAGGTAAAAATTTACAGCAATATCAAAAACATTTCATTGAAATCCCTATGTTCCACATTTCAATTCTGTACCTATAAAAATCTTGTAACTTCTGCCCAGGCACACAGTGATTTTTGTTATGATCGCTGTGCGAATTCAGTTTAAAAATATTTCATTCTGTTACTCGATCGGCCAGGTTTTTTGCAGCCCGCTTTCACTCAATAGTTAACATTAATTTTTCTAATTGTTCTATAAGCGAACTTTTTATTAAAAATATCACAGCTCGCCTCTGGGATCTTTTCAAAAAACTGTCAGCCCTCTTCTTCAAAGAACTATCTCATACTAGTATCTTCGTGTGAACAGGCCATGACAAATTACTCATTAGTCATCATATTTTATGCTTCAGATTAATAAATATTAATTGTGTTAGGTGCATGTTATTGATTGGAAATTAATTGTACATGAATTCGAATTGATATAACAATACACAAAATGCCTTTTCAATATCAAACTTATTTTTTATACAGCGATCTATACAAATATCGAATTGAACGTGATTTGAATTGAAATTTGATCAAAGATGTGAAAAGAGGTCAACTTTAAATCTGATCTTGAATAGCAACCACTCTTCTAATTTTCAGTGTAGATGAATAAAATTAAATGTAATATTACAGTTAAAACTATTTTTAAAATAGATATTTCTAAAATGCTACTCAGCAACAATATTTATATTAAAATAGTTTATTCTACAATAAGTAATAGAATGGCACATATTCCACAATCCACACGAGCAAAAAGTTTGTAGTCCGAGCCGAAGGCGAGAGCTACGGTTTGCGATTGTGGGATATGCCATTGCATTACATGTTGTAGACTATAAATTCTATAACAAGATTTTGGAAATTATACTAAAAATACAAATACAAAACTGTTGAAAACGTTAAACTCAAATAAATAAAATTAAAACAAACAAACGTAATGATAGTAACTGAATCAAAATACTTCAGATATCGCGCTAATATGCGGCTCTGATTCGTCGAATTTATTCCATACGCGGCGTATGAAATGATAGTTATTCCAATACAATTTTTAGTTGTGGAATGCATAGTTTCCAAAACAGTGTTATAGAAACACAAATTTAAAATTAAGTTAGCATCTCGAAAGTAAATTCCTTGTGTCTTTACATCAACTTTTTGCACTTCCCGAGCATTTTCAGTTACGGTAATTGAAACTGTTGATTCGAATGAATGTTTACGAATTATAAATATGTAGTACAACCTTTGTTTGTTTGTCCTTTGTCTTGTAGGGCGAGAGTGGTTACCCTGGTGCTAAAGGCTATAAAGGTGAACAAGGCATGGACGGACCTCGTGGTAAACAAGGAAGAGAAGGACCTAGCGGTCCTAGTGGCGAGAAGGGCGGAAAGGGAGCGCCTGGTTTCGCAGGACGACCTGGATTGGACGGTCTGTCAGGAGAACCTGGCGAGGATGGCAACTCTGGACCTCCCGGTCGACAGGGCGTGGAGGGAGCCCCAGGTTAGTAGGAACTTCGGACTATTAAATATATTCATTCAATTTACCTAACATGTAGGTATTTCACGATCCAAATTTATGAATAGAATTATGGACATTATTTTAAACAGAAACATATTATGAACTGATGATAAAAATATTGTATAGCTATTTATATATATATATATATATATATAATATTGTATAGCTATTTCGATAAAATCAAAGTTTAATTTAATAATAAACATGTCCTGGACTTGAAAGCAAGTGTTAGTTCATTTATTTGACTTATATAATCCCTGCAATTTTGACTATAATACTGAAAACCGCTTATGGTGAATTTATAGCAATAGAAAATAGTTTTTATTTACAAGCTCTTTCGGTTTACAATCGCTTACACAACGACTATATAGAGAATTGACCTGAGAAGTACTCATTGTGGAAATTTTCTTCCTTGCAAGAAAGACCACTAATAAATTGTTTCACTGGATGCTGTTACTCGTGGGCCGTATTCTACTATTTGCTGCATGTGATAAAAGTATTTTTCGTATATTTAATATTAAGTATAATGAGATGTCCAAACCACGTTAACTGATTCACTCCCACTTTCTTAACAACATTCTTCTCAATCTCACACTCACCATACACCAATGTATTCCGTATACGATCACGTCTCGTATACCCACACACTCCTCTCAAATATCTCATTTCTACAGCAGTTATACGTCGTTCAAGCTTCTTCATCCACACCCAACATTCAGAACCATACATCAATGTAGGCACTAACACACTTTTATAAACACTCAATCGAGCATCTCTAGATACATTCACGTTTCGAGCAAATGTACCCAGAGCACCCAATACCTTACACCCTGCAGACATCCGCCTTCCAATCTCCCGGTCAATACGTCCATCCCTCGAAAACATACTACCTAAATATACAAATTCATTCCCTTGTTCCAGTCTCACGCCATTTACTGAAACATTACAACCAGTCATCAAATCATTCTTCTGAAACACCAACACTTTACATTTATCGACATTCAACTACAGATTTAAACCTTTCTTACTTCATTTATGCTCACAATCATTCTTCTCAATTGCTCCTCAGTTTCACCCAACACAACAACATCATCCGCATAGGCTAACGCGGGCACTATACTTCCACCAATACGTACACCATCAGTTCCATTCAACGCCTTTCGTAACAACACATCCATATACAAATTAAACAACCAAAGAGACATTCCACAACCCTGTTTCTCACCAACATCTATACGAAACCAATCACTCAATCTACCATCAACTCTCATCGCAGCCTCACTTCCTTCATACAACGCTCGAATCGCTCCCAACAAATTACCATCCACACCGTACTCTACAAATACATCCCACATAGTCTCTCGAAGAACACTGTCATACGCTTTCTTTAAATAAGTTTACCATAAGCGGTTTTCGTTATTATAGTCCAAATTGCAGGGATTATAGAAGTCAAATTTTAACAATACTGATAGAATGTTATGAAGCATATCCATATATACCTATATTATAAAACATAACTGCACTTTATAACTCATAATTTTGTCTTATTTTGTCCTCTACTTTCGCAATGTTAAGATAGTGGCGATATTAATAATTATATCACCAACACAGCATACAATTTCTTATTTTCCATATTCAATCCTTCACCATTGAACGACTACTAAATTCCAGACTTAAAATTGAAGCACACAGCCATAACTATATTTAATATTATGTGCATAATAACAAACAGAAACATTGCACTATTCATAAATTGATTCTTAAAGATACTGTTCAGAATTCTGTACAGAATTATGAATCGGTCTTAACTTCATCGCTAACGTTTTGTGTTCTGTATGCGTAGGAATATACGACCCACTGCTGGACGAAGCAGGTCACTTCGGCGTGGAAGGACGACAAGGCCCCCAGGGGCCACCTGGAGACCGCGGCTTGAGCGGAGTGCCCGGCCTGCCGGGTCCTGTAGGTTTCATCGGAGGTCCAGGTGAACCGGGTCCACCGGGTAATCCTGGACCGCAGGGCAAGAAGGGAGCCAGCATCAAGGGTGAACAAGGCAGTGATGGATTGCCAGGATTCAAAGGTTTGACATTTTTTTAAATTTGGATTTAAAAAGAAGAACAGAAGTACACTTTGTCCTCGATGTGATGACCAGTACGTCATTAGTTTCCGAACTAATAATGGGCGCATAAACCATAAACGAAATATGACAAATTTATATCAAAATCCTGTAACACTTATGCAATAATTAGTAGTAAAGTATTTTTTGTCTTTTAAATATTTTGCAGCAAAGCGATATAATGAATTGAACATATTTTGACGTCACAGATATTTGCGTTGTGCTATTGGCCAGATATATGAAAATTACAAATCGCGCGTCTGCCGCTGCGCCCAACGCCTGTTGTGGGCTAAAATAGAACTACGAAATGTCATTTCATATTTTTGTTGGTATTTAAGATTATATTTGTTGGGCTTCTATTACTTGTTTCATAATTTTACTGTTTTATTGTGCTGTGTTGAAAATCTATTGATTAAAATTGTGTGTTGAGGTTAGGTTACATCACTACTAGCGCCACTGTCCTCAAACTTTTGTTGTTATTTACTCGAATATCAAGTAAAATACTCTTCAAGTTGTCAAAGGAATTTTGTCTTAGTTTATATTAAGTTTAATTGTTGTAAATTAAGACTTATAATATGAAAATATTATTTTTATATTAAAAAATATATACTACTACTACTATATACTACTATCATGGAAAATCGTTGTATAGTGCCACTGGAGCAGTACCTGTGACGTCACACAAACGTCCCTCAAACTTTGAAAAATCATATCTCGGGTAATATATGAAATTTTCACATCGGGTTTTCACTGATCGTCATATATTCTAATAAAGTTTAATAAAAATTTTTTTTAAAAAAAATTGGTTTATGGGCCCATTAACAGTTATATTGTTGATTAATCTTACGTATGTCTAATATGTCCATTTCTTTTCCACTACTTGAAAAGAAAGAGGATAGATGATCACTTCACGGACGGAAATGTCAATCTTCAATCTGTCATTTCAGTATTAATATTAGGTTATATTTTGAACGATACTACGGTTTTATATTAAGTAGTAGCAATTATAAGTGTTATTAATAATAAAACGTTCAAAAAGAAATAATAAGAAGATACCTACACTCGAGCTCGAACTGTCAAAATCAAACATTAAAATAATGTCAGATCGTTGATTCCAAAACAATGGTCTTCGTTTGGAATTATTAAATTAATCCATTGTCATAAGTATTCAATGTTGAAGTAATTTATAATGATGGTAGCATCAAATTACTATTACTATTTTACTTTTTTCTTTAATAAATAACTCTTAATTTTTAAGTAGATAAGACTAATGCTATTAACTTTTTCACCGTGACTGTTTGAGAATCTGTATGACGTTATGAAGTAGGTATTCTCTACCATTAAAATCTTAACTCATACGAATATTTTTTATGACGTAGTGACAAAGTGTAGAATGTCTAATAAAACTTTGCTTACTTTGATGATATTTCGCAGGTATTCGTTGCACAACTGATATACTGAAATATTTTTAAATTTTCGAGGCTTTGGGATCTTAAGTGATACACATTTTTACAATGATGGACTTTTCGTTTGCTTGCAGACATCATCAGAAATATGAAAAAAATAATTACATCAAAATTATATTTCAAAGTTTCTAAATCAAATTAAAAAATTTCTTCTTTTTGTTACCATCAACATTCAACAAATTTAACCATTGATTTTTTATTTGTTTACCTCTTTAACTTAATTTACCCTCCACATAGAAACTTGAAAATATAATTTTTATGTAAACCATTTAATTTTTTTAAGAATATTGTTGATGTCTATATAGCAGACAGAACTTCCATTATTGTAAAAAAATTCTCACTTGATTCTAAGGCCTTGAAAATTGAAAAATGTTGCTAAACTGACTATATTTTTTTTAAATATGTTACAAAACATTTTCCCCGATTATTTTTTTGCCCATTTAATTATTAAAATGTCATTAGAGTTGTGGGTAGCAAAAAGGTGGTAAATTTTTGTTACGTAATATATAGCGCGCTTTTTTGTCGTGTGCATTTCTGATTTTCGCCTTTTACAACGTGTACTATTTTTATCATGTACCTTTTTCATAGTACCATTTAGAACGCGACTTTTTATGGTCACCTTTGCTCACCATATTTCTTAGATGATGATGTAACTTATTTTAAATTCTTTTGCTGTTATTTCATTTTGTTCGCTGTCCACACTGCTGAAGAAACTGTCTTTTAGTGTTTGATTGATTGACATTTATTTGTACAGTGGCTTGTGCTACTTCTGATGATTGGCGTTTTTTTTAAATTACTTTTATTGGATTCCCACCCCGTTGGTTATTATTTTATTCTTGGTTTTCGATGACGATTAAATTCCTTTTAATATTACCAACGAAACACATACAACATTTTACAACCACAGTTTTTCTCTAGTCTACTACGTTGCAGTTTCTAAGTTTTCTTTCTTTTTACAGGGTCTCAGGGAGAAACAGGTCCTTCAGGCCCAGAAGGCCCCATCGGCCCCAACGGTCTGCCTGGCCAGACCGTTGTGGGTCCCACTGGAGAAGACGGACTGTCCGGCAAGGATGGCTATCCTGGTCCGGTAGGCAATCGAGGTGATCCAGGTCCACGAGGTCCCAAAGGTATCCCAGGTCGTGGTCGTCCCATCATGGGACCGCCTGGTGAGAGTGGTCGACCCGGTATCCCTGGTCTAGCGGGTGATTTGGGCGTTCCAGGGTATGATGGATTCCCGGGTATTAAAGGCAAACGAGGAGATGACTGCGGAGTTTGTTCATCAGGTGAGTGATGAGTTGATAATTGATCAGAGGAAAGGGAAAATGATCAAAACTAAATAACTATAGTTAATTCCACGAGACTTTTCATTAAAGAGACAAATATAGTTCTATGATTGGTTAAAAAAATACAGTGTACCATTACAAGTATTCGGCGGTACACGCTCGGAATTTTTAACTTTTTTATATGCTCAACTGTAATTCCATCATCAATTCGTACACAGTTATTAAGAAAGAAGAGAAGAAATTGCTCGGCTGTTTTAGTTTGTTTGCTTATAAAAATATACAGATTAAAAAAAAAATTTAAGTATAAATATTTCTAATATACATAATGTAGAAGCAACAAGATAAAATAAACATGCAGTGGGCAATGCTATATCTACATATAACTCAAAACAGTAAAGTGTAGTGTGACATTTTAACAGTATGTATACATGTTTGTATTTCACATAGTGTTTAGCACGTGTTCGAGGACCAATCATAGCACAGGAAACCACGTGGTTTTGTGTGTTCCTTTAAAGAAAGGTCTCGTGGAATCAAATATAGACATTCTTCTGAGCTGTCTTATAATTAATTAATTAACCTTATATTTACTGATTACTATTATTTTAAATCACAAGTATTTTTAAACATCACAAATTAGTATAGATCAGCAAATCGATATGCGTCCATGATAAAAATGCGTGATTTTATGACACTATCTAAATTGAAGACTATCTGCACTTTTAAAAAGTTTTAATTGTTGTAAAATGTTGTCACGTTTTCATGGAAATATACATGAATTCCATTTATTTTTGGAAAAAATATGAATAAACTGTAAGATTATTTTCGTCAAATGTTTGATTACCACTGATAAATTTTGCTAACCTATGTCATTCAACAAGCCTTTAGTTTCGTTGAGTCGACTTAAAGTAATATTTATTAGAAATATATAATATATTTTGTTTGTATTTAAAATATACTTACGACTTCAAAGTGAAACAAAAAACCTTCAAATTAGTTGCCAACTATTTTAACACTTCGACAATCTGACAGCTCAATAATAAGAGAAGTACAAATAATTTAGAATAGGATAGATATGCACCATAATACTTTGACGTCATTGTAGAGGTCTTTAAAACTCAAATATCTTAATAATGAATAATATTTTTTAAACTTCTATTATATCTAGTACGATGTTTTTGGGTCTAGTCTAATATAAATGAACACCGGTTTTTTTAAATAGACAGCCCCACAAATTTTCTTGTTGAATTTCTTTGTTATTTATTTTGTTACTTTACATTTCACCAAAGAAAACAAAAACGTTTCTGATGTCCGTCGCCCGACAAATATGAATATGGCTGCATTTGGTAAAGTAATCGCGTGAGAAGGCAAGGCAATTTTAATGACTATTAGCAATAATGTTTACTGCCCTAGGACAGATATGAGATCATACCCATCATTTTCCTGAAATTAGTCAATTTAGCTTCCCAAAATAGGAACTGTAAATCTTCTTTTCGAAACAGGTGTTGCAAAAATAATTTCTCATATTGTACTAATTTCAACAAAGTTTAATTTATATATAAATATTCACAATTTTTTAAGTTAATATATTTGTAGATAAACCTAACAAAAAATGAGATGTTTTGTATAACCAAAACAACAAATTTTAAAACTTGTTTCCTTAAGAATGTTTACGTTTCAATATCTTTATTAATTATGAGTTTCCTTATTTTAATATTGTTTGTTGTGGTACCTATTTTATTTCAAATTATAACCTCAAAATTAGATATGAGATAATCGAATTTCCTGTCATCCGTTACATAATTACGGAAGATTATCAAATCAAAATATTTTTGTTCGTGCAAGGTTACCCAATTAAATAGAAACAGAATGATACCGTTTGTGACTATGTTGCAAATATTATATCTGTTAGTAAACCCTGTATACAATGTGATACAGATATCATCTCCGACAACGGCTCCGGATATCCTGTGCCACCGGAAGCTGATATTTTTTCACGAATTTGTTGAGTTTATTCGTAGAATACACGCGCCATCATCTTTTATCTGACGCGGAGTTATTTAACTAGGAATGAGATCGCATTTCATTGAAGTTTTAATTTATCTACAATTAATCTATTATGATTCAATGTTATCAATAATAACAACTCATTAAAAATACGTAACTTATATATTCTGCATGTGTTTTTATTTAACTAATTAGTTTAATTTAGCTTGTTTTATTTAAGACATATGGTAATTATACCTGTCCTTGGTATAATAAGTTTGACAAATTTCTAATTTCATTTCATAATTCGAATGCGTTTCAGAGATATTTATGTTATACAGGTACAAAAAAATTCAATTAACTATTGTAAGAAACAATTTAAAGTCATTTAAAATTTATTTTTCACATTTTAGTTTAAGTCTTATCACTGAAACTTATTCGATAGGGTATTATTAAACATATAGTTTTTCTCAATACCAAAAGGAGATATAACAAAATTACAATTAATATATTCCAAACATTATTACATCCTTGTTTGAAACTTCTTTTGTTGTTTTTGTTGTTAATTATGCAATGGGGTCATTAACTAGAGCCAAAACATCGTACTAGATATACTAGAAGTTTAAAAAATTTATTATTAATAAGATATTTGAGTTTTAAAGATAGCAATTCTGGCGTCAGAGTATTATGTTTCTCTGTTTAAGTTTCTCTCAGACATCTATTCTAATCAGAGGTTAACAAAATGGTATTCATGTATATTTTAATTATTAACCACGAAAAGTTATTTTAATTCCATATATGTGACTACAATTATTTACAATCCGTACTGTTTAAGATGTACATCACACGACGATTCCATACTGTATGTACATATAGTCTAACATATAGTATAAAAAAAATTATTATTATAAATCATCATCATCACGCCTTTTACCCATTATGGGTGTGGCACTCTGCTTACGCAGATCTCGGTAAGTGATATATTTTTTCGTATGAAGTGCGGTTACCAGCCGTCAAATCATAGCCCCCAAGGATGTTAGTGGAGGGGGAACCACAGGGGTAAATTTAAATTTGTAACTGTCGGCAGTGGGATTCGAACTGAGGATCTGATTATTATTATTAACACTGACGTCACAATTTCTTTTTTAAATTATTGCGGCTTAATGATAAATAATTAAGACTTTTTAAATCTGCAGATAGTCTTCAATGTAGATAGTTTTAAAAAAAATAATGAAGGGCTCCATTATTACCAAAATCAATTCATTGCTGCGCATTTTCATGAAACTTATAATTATTAAGTTTCGTTTCTCTTTTCTCGTTCGTGAGTTATTGACCATACGGTCACACATCCATCCACAAAACCACAAAAGTCATTGCTAAAATAGCCTAAAGTGGACCTCAAGAGATGTATTTCTGCGAAAATCGCTCAATTGATTTTAAAGTAAAAATATATTTCAAGTATAATACTTAGTGCATTAGGACCTTGAAGTGAATAATTTAATTTAATTTATTCAAGTGACACTTTTTTTAGATTCAAAAACTATTAAATTGAAGTGTTTTTTCTTTTTTGTAGTAGTAAAGAATATTAGCTTTATCTCACTAAGTGAGAGAATTCAAAAATTGAGCGAATCGGCGTACCAATAATTGTAATATCAAAAATTATTTGATCTACGATCGTTGTTAAATGAGACCCTTCTAACGGTTGCTTAGCAAGTTAAAAGTGTTTTCTGATACTAGTATTAAAAGTAACAAAGCAACGTGTTAAAAGTGATTTTATTGTTACTTTTAACACGTTGCTAACGATTTGTATCAATAAATCAACCAATATAACCCTACCGTCAAAATATCATTCAACATTTTTTAGTATTTAATAATACACTAAGAAGAACGTAGATAAAATTTTGTATGATATACAGGGCTCAGATTTAAACGGCCTAACTTAAAATTAAGATTAAACACCTAAAAATAGGGTGACAAGTTCATTTGAGCAAATATCCATAAATGCTTTATTCCAGAGATATTCATGTTTTTCTTATTGAGTAGCGCTACCCTAAAAAATCAACTTCATTACGAAATATCCAGTATTATCTTATTGAGGTGAGACATAATAATTAAATTAAATTAATAATAAATTGGTTATTACCTAATTTTAATACAAAATTTAGTTTGCTTGCACTAATGTCAAGGAAAAAATGAGGAACTATTAATGAACATAAGAAATTTTTTTAAGGTTTCATAAAAGAAAAAGTTTATGGAGAGCCGATAAATAATTTAGACTCACTACGTAGAAAAATTATTCAAATTTCCCGAGCAATGTCACGCAGCAACCAATGCAGTGGCAGATCATTGTCGTGCCTGTTTATGTGCTACAAGTGAACATTTTGAACAAATATTATAAAAAAAAAATAGTTAATGAAGTTATGTTATTACTTTATTATTTTAAACAATAAATTTCTTTAAATTCATTGATAGTTTCTCATTTTTTTCCCAGACATCAGTGCAAGCAAACTAAATTTTGTATTGAAATTAGGTAATAAACAATTTATTATTAATTTAATATGTAACATCTCAATAGATAATATTGGATATTTCGTTATGAAGTTGATTTTTTAAAGTAGCGCTACTCAATCAGAAAAACATGAATATCTCTGGAATAAAGCATTTAAGGACATTTGCTCAAATGAACTTGTCACCTTATTTTTAGGTGTTTAATCTATGCATTGAGTTGGGCCGTTTAAATCTGAGACACTCTGTATGTGTTAAAAGTGATTTATTTCGTTCGTGGGCTTCGCCTCGTTTCATTAACTTCCCCACTTACTCATAATATGTAATTTTTAACACTTATATCATAAATAAGTATTCTATAACAGTTAATTATGCTACAAGGAAAAAAATGCTAGTTCTCGGACTACTATTGCAAACCCCCTACGGTTCAAGTAATTTTTAATCCACCCTATTTTATTCAATTGTAAGAACTTAAAACAGCTAAAATATAATCATTTTGTTATATGGTGTACTAAATTTTCATTCAGTAATCTAACTGTAGTCTCTTCAAAGTTATTAAAAACTAACCAACTAAACACATTTTAGTATGACACAACAAAACAATAATAATCTCAACACTATCTTTCTATCGTACAGGTCTACCAGGTCCAAAGGGCGACCGAGGCGACAGCGCCCACAACGGTCTTCCAGGCGCACCAGGCTACCCAGGTCTGCCTGGTCCGAGAGGTCCCCGTGGTCCTGGCGGCCGGCCAGGTCCCCAGGGATCCAAGGGGCAACCTGGACAACGAGGTCGCATTGGTATGCAGGGTGACAAGGGAGAGAAAGGTGTGCGCGGTGAACTACTCTATCCCCCTGAGAGTCAATACCTACCCGAACAGGGAGAGAAGGGTGAGAGGGGATTCCCTGGAGTGGATGGATTACCTGGACCTAAAGGAGAGGTAGGGCGAAATAATAAACTATATACTGTATTGTGTGGAGCGTATATCACGAATAAGTTTCTTCACTTTCGTTGTATTTATCCATTCATTTCAACTTTCAAATACAAGATTCACTGGTTGGGAATATAGATTTAGGTCTCGGTCAAATGAGATCACAATTATATAGATCTAGACAACAAAAAGATTTATATTTTATTCCTCAAAATAGAATTTTATGAGCCAAACTTTATTAATCTGTCTTTAATGACTTTAAAATGTTACTCTTGTAAATTAAAAATTTTATCCAACACCTCTCAATAAATGCTCGATAACTATGGCAATTTTAAACAAGGAAAGTAACAAATTACTTACTAGTGGGAATAATTTTTGAGAAAAGTCACTAGTGAGTAATTTTTTATTTATAACAATAATAATAACACAACACCTTGGTAACTACTTCCATTGACATTTTGAGATGTTGGATAAAACGATAAAATTATCACACTCAACCTTCGGCTTCGTATGCTACAATTTATCTCGTGTATAATTCCTTACTTTGCCAACTTCTAAAGTAAATAACTATTATTTGTTCAATTATTATTTGTTTAATTATTATTTATTTATTCGAATGTTATCTACTCAAATTTAATTGATTTTTTTATCAGAAATAATTTAACAAGAGAGTGAGAGTGAAAATCATTTGACAGATCTTTAGAAAACCTATTGCCAAATGGCAACAAGTTTGAGAAAGATACTAAAAAATTATTTTCCAATTTATCAAACTCTCGAGTTATATTTACTTAGATTATTTTTTGATTTCATCATAAGGCACAGCACTAAATCTATCTTTTTGCTCATTTTTTACTTGTGTTGATGATAACTATCTGACAACTGACATTTGTCAACAAAAACAAACAAAGCTACAGAGATTATTCCCGGGAATAATAGAGCTTTATTCTCAATATAAAATGACAGGATTGGTTAAAACACAGACATGTCATACAATGAAGCATTTCATTGGTTTTTAGACACGTTAAAAATAATCAAATTAAAACTCAATTATAATTCCAAAGATTTTCACATCTTATCATGATTGGTATCAAAGTTGCGGAGATGTATTGAGTTGAAACTCTATTTATGTTTATACCTTCTTACAAGGTTTTTTCGCTGCTTAAATTTATTAGTATGAATTGTCTACTTCCAAAATAGTTGTACGCTATATTGTAATATAATTTTGTTTGGTAGTATACGTTTAGTGTTTATGTAGATGTTCATTAATATATTGTTTTGTTGTGTACAGTACGGTATCTACGGTGCGTCAGGACGACCTGGTTCAAAAGGCGAGAAGGGTGACTTTGGTCCACCTGGTAATCCCGGTCGAGACGGTCTTCCAGGTTACGATGGCCGTCCAGGAGAGAAGGGCGAAGGTAGCACCTTACCAAGGGAGTTCCTCCGAGGTGCGCCTGGAGATAACGGCAGACCGTAAGTACAAGTTCACTTTAAAGTACTGCTCATAATTTTGTCTTGAAGTTCTTATTTCATATTTCGTATGTTTGTTGTGTAGAGGTTTCAAGGGTGACGAGGGAGATCAGGGATCTCCTGGTGAACAAGGTGAAGCTGGCGACTTGACTGTAAATCTGAAAGGAATTAAGGGCATTCGAGGACAACCCGGAAATCCAGGTATGGAACTAAATGAAGATTAACTTGCATTTAAAAAAATACAATGTTTCAAATTACTGTACGTAATTCTTCGTCAGGAAAACAAATGAATAACCTAAACAGTAACTTAGTAACAACAAATTATGACTTATAAAACAGAGGAAGCCATGCTTTGTTCAACTCGTAGCCTAGTTCACTGTATGCTGGGTACCTATTCTGTAAAATAGAGCCAAGTGCTATAAAACGATGACGTCAAACAACAGTGGCTGTCTCTTTGTTCAAAATAAGGACGGCGTTTCTATCCTAGTAATTATGGTACGTCAATGTTTTCATAATAAGTTGGCAAAATTTATTTGAGCTGAGAAATAAAATCAAAGTGACAAACCATCAATCACCAAATGTTTTCATAGAATAATGCGCCACAAATGTCAATGTTATAATATGGAGCTAGCTCCACTGAAATGTGGTAATACTGGAACGCGCACTGCCATGTTCTCCCTGTATGAAAAAAGCGAGCCGAGAGAGATAGTTTACGCCAAGTATATCCATCATTATCTAACACTTCCGCGCTTGCGTAACTATAGTTACGTCACGTACAAACTGATACAAAAGTTAGTCGCTGTGTTTTAAGAAACTGTGCTGTTGACATTTCTTATAATTGGTATAAAAAAAAATAAGAGTTTTTGAATAAAAAAAAAATGGTGCGATATTGTAGCGCAAAGCTTTGCAAAGCTGTATGACAAACAAATACGCAATTATCCTTTTTTAGGTACATAATGAATACTTTAACCTAAACTTTTGACATTTGTTCAATCTTCTCATATAATGTAAAATACATTAGTTTGACAATAAGAAACAACACCATTATTTCTTTCTCTCATTTGAATTTCAGTTTTTCTATAAATAATGAATACTACGCCTACGACACAAACTTTTTGGACGTACTGTACGACGATAACTGCGGGTCCCTTTCTCTCTCGGCTCGCATTTATACTGCTAGGCGTTCCAGTATTATTAGATTATTACATTTCAGTGGCTAGCTCTATCAAATAAAAACACTAACTGTGGTAGCTCTAAACCGCCCAAGCGTTAGAAACTGACATGACGTCATATGGGTAGTTCGCGTAAATCTCCGTTAGATACCAGCAGTGGTCGATATAGATCTAGCTTTAAAAGTTACAGAATTGCAGGTTCCCTGCTTATAGATTTCTATAGATTATTAGTCTGTCATTGGCACATTACGATCTTGCTATAATTTTTGTTTCTTCAAAATTGATTTTGTGCAAAAATTTATCGTTATTTAGTTCTATTTGTTTGTGTTATTCACTTATTTTCCTGAATAAAAATTACGAAATGCACTTTAATAACAATTTTAAATAAATAAATAAATTCAGAAATATTTTATTTATTGGAAAATAGTAATATTTTAGATACACCCAACAAATAACCGGTGTTGTATACATGTACCCCTGAATATACTACAATTTCTTACTGAATATTTATAATTAATTATCGTCTTATAGGGTTTGACGGCTACAAGGGCGAACGCGGTGCTCCAGGCGATATTGGCCTCTTCGGTTTAGCTGGTGTGGCCGGTCCACCTGGCCTTTCACTCCCCGGTCCCGAAGGCTTCAAGGGCTACCCCGGCATGCCAGGCGACACAGGTCCAAGAGGTCCCGGAGGCTCTCCAGGTCAACCTGGAATCCACGGTTCTCCTGGTATACCCGGTGTTAAAGGCTCGCGTGGTGATGCTGGTCTCGCTATCCTGGACGGAGATATCGGTCCAGGAGGACTTCAGGGACCCAAAGGAGAACCAGGAAATGAAGGACCTCAAGGACGACCTGGCAGAGAAGGAGTATGGGGGCCGAAGGGTGTGAGAGGGGCGAAGGGTGCGCCTGGTGTCGCTGGATTGCCCGGTATACCTGTAAGTATCAAGTATAAAAATATGAAATGACAATATTGCATCTTGAGGCAAATAATAATAATAATACATCATCACACGTTTTACTCATTACGGGTGTGACACTTAACTTACGCAGATTTAGGAAAGTGATATATTTTTCCGCACGAAGGAAGCAGAATAATAGCAAAAATTAAAAAAGATGATAATTTTAAGTTCTTTTTTTCTCTTGTTTTTTACTTTACCGGACTAGACCATAAAGAGCCACTTTATGGATGCTAAACAATATCATAAATAAGTGATTATAAGCCGATCTCGGTGGCGTAGTGGCTATGTCATTAGCCTAGCAAGTTAGAGATCGTGGGTTCGAATCCCACTAAAGAGCATGAGCATGTTCGTTTGTGTAGCTCACATAAATTGTAGTTAGTCCAGTATAAGAATTAACACAGAAGCTGCACTCGACATCGGCACTTTTCCACTTTTGATCTATTTGCCAAGCGGCCATTTTGTAGTGTATAAGGCAGTAAATTTGAATAGTCAGTAGCAAGTTGGATAAAACTAAAAAAAATTCGTCTCTATTTTGCATTCGTTTTATACTAATTTAACCCAATAAAAGTGAATTACACATACTCGAAATACTATAGTTTGATATTTGATAAAAACAACTGACGACATACTGTACTCTCTCTTTTATGGTTAATAAGATATCAGCGGGCATTGAGCGACCATCTTCTCAGTCTGAGCCGTATTATCCATAAGGCAGTGTAGGCAACTGCCTAGGGGCCCCGCATCGGCTAGGGGCCCCGCGCCTCGAGAAATAAAAATTTGAAATGTTACATCGAGGAAAAATTTAATTTGAAGATTTGTATCCTCAATGACCATATCATTGCTTTCTTATATTACATTGTCATATTTCAAATTATAATAGAATGATATTTGATTTGTTCGCGGCGATCTTAACGCCATACGGGTGAACTTAACTTTTCGAATTTAAAACTAGTAAAAAACTGTTTTTGTTCATCAATGTCTCAGAACTGTTTAAATTCATTGGGATAATGGCGATTGAAAATGATACATTGGAAAAGTCAACTTTAAAGATCTTGTAAATGATTTTGTATCTAAAAAAGTTAGAAGAGTTGATATTTAAACATATATATTGTGTTTTGTATTGTTTAGGGTTAGGGTTTGTATTAGTTTAGGGTAATGGCATACCTTAATGTAGTATAAATAGCGTAATTATGAATATAATTGTATTGTGGTAGAAAAATGTATTTGGGAAATTAGAAAAGGGTAAAGGGGCCCCGAGAATTGTATTGCCTACGGGCCCCGAAATGGTTGATCCGGCCCTGTTCTCAGTAGTGCACTGAGACACGCCCACTGAAATATTGGGATCATGAAATATTTATAAGTGTCGTTACTGTATTAATTCTTATTCTGTGACAATTCAGTCAAACATAAATGAGTTTATCCAACATCTCTCAATAAATGCTCAATAACTATGGCGATTTTAAACGAGACAAGTAACAGATTGGTAACGACTTCGATTGACATTTTAATTTTGAAAATTTATAGCGAATGTCACTGACAAATAATATTTCTTTAATAAATATTTCTTTTATTAAGAAATGTTGAATAAAACATTATACTTCACATGTGGGCAATCTGGAATTACCCACTCGATAAAATTATCATAAAATACTCGTGGATAATTCCTTACTTTGCCCACATGTAAAGTAAATAACTACTTTGATTCTTTTTTGCTAGGGACAAAAAGGTCAACAAGGTTACATCCAGGTGGGTCCTCCAGGTCGCTCTGGCAGCCCCGGGGCTCCAGGCATGCCTGGTTTGTTCGGTATGTTGGGCTCCAAGGGAGAAGACGGTCCTCAGGGTCCTGATGGAATCAAGGGTTTGAAGGGCGAGGCTGGTTTCCAAGGCCGCTCGGGACTTGACGGTGAACCAGGTGTTATAGGATACCCAGGATTAGATGGTGAGTTACTAATCATATTTTATTTATTACCAGTTGCACTGCTGGTAATTAAAATTATGTTTTAACAATACCAGATCAAATGATTTGTCATATTAGTTAGGACCGGTTTATCAACTCACTTTAATGTTATCGTTATGTTAAATCTCCTGTTAAATATAGATAATCATGTATTATTTATGTTGCTGTTAGTTAGCATTTAATTAACAGTCGATTGATAAATCGGCCATTACGCTATTAGTAACATTGTTGTTATAAGTTTGATTCGATCGTTTACATTTTTAAAAAAATTTAATTGGGAACGGTGTCCACTTTTGGCCACTGGTAATTTACCACTTCCTTTTCTTCATTGATTAGATAATGTAATGAATTCTTATACATTCAATTCCCAAATGTTTATTTCAGATTTTAATGCTATAATATTTATTTCATAATTCAAAATTTGACACTAAATATATTTGTATTCTCTCTTAAACTAATAATTAATTATTTACCTAACATACAAGGGTAACAGACAGAGTTGTTACGAAATACCGTGTGTCCCACGTAATAGGCAGTTAACATGTAAAATTAGTTTTTTGTAAATAAAAAGTGTCCGGCAAAAAATTATGCATCCAAATTTTATATCACAATACTTCCAATATCCCTACATTTTATTTAATACAGATTATTTTATTTTGATACCGCAATTTAATGTAATTAATAATAATTCCTAATTCCTGTTGCTACTGACGTATAGTGCCTGCAATTTTTTCTAAATATTTTAATCTGTCACTGTCAATTTCTGGCGATGGAAACCATTCAGCGTTTATTCCTGTGATATATTCAGATATTTGTCTTGATTCACTGCGCCTCCATAATACATTCTAATAATATTTACACGGTTCTCGACATTTAATAAAATCATGATGACAGTGACAGATTAAAATATTTAAAACAAATTGCAGGCACTATACGTCAGTAGCAATAAAAAGAGTAGGCGGAAAATAAGGAATTATTATTATTCATTTCATTAAATTTCGGTATCAAAATAAATTAACTTCTATTAAATAAGATGTAGGAATGTTGGTAGTATTGTGATATAAAATTTGGATGCATAATTTTTTGCCGGACACTTTTTATTTACAAAAAATGATTTTACATCTTAATTGTCTATGCCAACATTTACGTGAGACACACGGTATAATATTTAATTTAAAATTAAGAAATATATAACAAAAACTATGAAATAAAAAAGCACCATAACATGTCTGATAAAATAGCACAATTTATTGTTGCAATAAATGTTGTATAACATTTATTGTTAAATTTGATATATTTTCTTGGCTAATTTCACCTGGAACTACTTACAATCACAATTGGACAAGTCACCAAGTTATTTTTGTGTGTTACAAATTCTGGTATACTTTCTCTAATTCCTAAGTACACAAAACCGCTGTTGTGTTCTGGTATAACTCCTCATAACGCGTAATATTTCATTTATCTAGAAACACGGTATAACTTAATTCTACTTCTTTATATTAAATGCAATATGAAAAACTATAATTAGACAACCTATATTATTTTTAAGTATTCTTTCTATAACAATTTTAAATTAACGATTACAAACAATAAACTTCGTATTACAGGACGCATGGGTAAACCTGGACTCCCCGGCATTCAAGGTGACACCGGCGATGCAGGCTATCTCGGCGGCCCAGGCTTCAAGGGTCGTACCGGCGCCCCAGGTTTACCTGGTCCCAAAGGTGAGCGCGGTAACGTTGGTCTTCCCGGTTTGGATGGATACGTGGGCGTGCCTGGTGTCCCGGGCCAACGTGGTGATTCTGGACCGCCCGGACCTGACGGTCTACCTGGCGAGTCTTCATTCTCTGGACCTAAGGGTGATGTAGGTGAGGCTGGACTGACTGGAGCGTCTGGACTCCCTGGATTGCCTGGCTTGGATGGACTGCCTGGAGCGGCTGGTGATGCTGGAGAGATTATTGATGGGCAGTCAGGTAAATATGGTTTATTTACAATTTAGTTGAGTTCATTTTAATTTAAACAGTAGTTATGTGAGAAGTATAAAAAAATAAAAAAAACAGTTAATTTTGTTAAATGAAGTAATGTTGATTATCCAAACATTGCGATCTTTAAAAGATAAGTACTGTATTAGTTATTTGCGTTATGAGTCCAGTAAATTAGTTTTTACGGTTCAAATAGGATGATTACGCAGGTGGCAACGAAAAAACCGAGTCAGGAATTTTGAATTGAGTACCATTAATAGTTATTTACGTAATGAGTTATGAAAAGAGCGATATTGTTTAACGAGCTGTAAGTTTGCTTTACGCAAGTTAAACAATATGGCTTTTCATAACGTATTACGTACAATATTTTATCTAATTCCGTAATTTCATTCCTCTACCTTCTAAATGATTAATGTAGGCTTCTACACGGCATTGGATTTAATTGAATATCGGTTGTGTAATATTCTTTACTCAACTCAATTATGTAATAGTATATTCTACAACAATTATGGAATGGCACACATTCCACACGAGCAAAAAGTTTGTAGTAGTGGATATGCCATTCCGTTACCTGTTGTAGACTGTACTTTCTATAATAAGATTTTGGAAATTATACAAAAAATACAAATTCGTTGAATTTATTCCATACGCGGCGTATGGAATGATAGTTATTTCAATACAATTTTTAGTTGTGAAATACGTAGTTTCCAAAACAGTGTTATAGAAAGATTTTTACAAAACTCATATTATAGCAATTGTGAAAAAAGTGACATTTCATAACGTCATAAGGTAACGGAATAAGATAAAATTATTAACGGACGTATGACGTACAAAGGTTTATTTCATACCTGTGTTGCATTTTTAACTTTCTTCTTTCCTTTCATTCTACCTTTCTTAAAAACAATAAGGTTGTCTTGGTTTTAATAAAAATAAAAATTAATGATAACAACCAATTTTATTTGTTGACATTTTAAAAAATGAATGCAGAAACTGATATTCTGAATCATATTCTATTAAAATATTGTTTTTCTTCAAACGTCATAAAAGTATGTTATGTATTTGTATTCAACAAGCAGAAGTTCAATATTGTCGCCGCCGGCGTAAAAGTGTTTCCTTGGCAACATATTTACTCCTGCGGCGGACAAAGTAAAATATCGTTTAAACTTACATGCTCAGCACACAAAGTATCACATTTACTCCAAATAACACAATATACTATTGGCAACGATATAGCACCGTAAAAAATAAAATACTGTAAAGTCCCATTTTTCGAACAGTAGTCAATCCGGTAAACTTATAAATGTGATACAGTATGAAATAAAAAAAGGAAATTATTAGATTCAATAGCAAAAGATGAAATTTAATATTTAAATGACAGTTCATTCAAAATGGTGACGATTTGTTTATGTTGTTGTTTCTCTCATCTATTAATACTTCTGGCTGAAATTATTATCTAATGTTTTTATTTAGGTAAGAAGGGCGAGCAAGGTGAAGAAGGTTACCCAGGCAGAACCGGCATTTACGGCGCCAAGGGTATTCGCGGAGACCTCGGAGCAAACGGCGAGAAAGGCGAACCAGGTGACTATGGTCTGGAAGGTCTGAAAGGCGTGCACGGAAAGCCTGGGTTCGAGGGTGCCAAGGGATCAACAGGCTTCCCCGGAGTCCAAGGTCCTCCTGGTCAGAAAGGTGAAACTGGTAAGCCAGGCATTCCTGGCACGATGGGTCGACCTGGTATGCCTGGCGATGTTGGAGGACAGGGTCTTCCTGGACCTGACGGAGTTCCTGGACCCAAGGGTCGGCCTGGATTCCCTGGATTTAGCAGTTACGCCCCAGCGGAGAAGGGAGACCGGGGTGAAGATGGCTTCTACGGATTGACTGGATTTAGAGGAGAGCCTGGTACACGTGGGCGGGAGGGATACCCAGGAATTAAAGGTGCGTTCAATTAATATATTTCAAAGTAGGTTTGTTCCAACTGGTCATTTCTGACAAGTTTGTGATATGTTTGTGACAATTTCACTGCGCCTGCGAAAAATGTAAACAATATAACTTTGAAACATAAGCTTCATTTCTTTTTTTGTAGCGAAAAATGTATGAATTTCTTTATTTATATTTATATTTAAGGTTAGCTGTCTAAACAAAAAATGAGCATGCACATGCGCTCCATTCCATTCGCCATTCGCGCAGTGAAATTGTCACAAACATGTCACAAACTTGTCAGAAATAACCACTTGGAACAAACCTAGTGTGGCACATAGCGATCCATTTTGTTACATATTATACCCGTTACTCGATTTACAGGTGAAAGAGGCAACTATGGTGAACCAGGTATGACCGGCAACCCCGGTTTTCCGGGAACAACAGGTGTCCGGGGTGAAGTGGGACCGCCAGGTCCTCCGGGTATGCCAGGCATCAACGCTGAGCAAGGAGAACCAGGACGTGCTGGTTTGTCAGGACTTCCGGGTAAACCAGGACGACCGGGACAGAAGGGAGCACCGGGAGACTATGGTCCAGAAGGACCTAAAGGTAAGCTGCAATATTTTTTTGTTATATTAATTTTTTAAATTAATATTTATAAATATCTTTTATGTTGCGTATATACAGGGTGTTCATTTTAAGTGGTACACTATTGCTATTTCGAGAACTACAAGAACTACGAGATCGGTTAAATTAGTAAACAATTTCTATATTATAAGACAATGAAAATGAGCGAAACTAGAATTTTTTTAGATCAGTGGTTCTCAAAATGCGGGTTGCAATTTTCTTATTTTAAATGGCAATCTATTTTTTAATTTGCTTATTCGATTCAGTATTTTTTTCTGAATTCAACAATATTCACATATAATGACCAAATAATGCATAATATTTGAGAAAAATCCAAATTAAAAATGTATCAAACGATTGAGCGGTATCTTTTATTGCAGATTTGTGGGCATTTTGAATTAGAATAAATTTTGAAGAAAATTTCAGTAATATTCAAAATAATCTCAAAATATAAAGCGATGGGTTATCCGGTTTTGGTTTCACCAACTTTCATTCGATATTCGTTCAAGACTCACTCCCACTTTCTTAACAACAATCTTCTCAATTTCACCCTCACCGTACACTAATGTATTCCCCACACGATTACGTTTCGTATACCCACACATTATATTTAGATAATTGTCTGTGATTTTAAAAATAACTCACACTTTACTACACCAACATCAAATAATTCAACAAAATAAATAATTTTAATATTTCAATCATAACTTTTCTATTTTCTGTTTGCAGGTATCCCGGGTCCAGCAGGCATAGTGACTCCGGGCGCTAAGGGCATAACAGGCGACGAAGGTTACCCTGGACAAGCCGGCCGCATGGGCGAGGTGGGCCAACCTGGATTGGACGGTATGCCAGGCCGCAAGGGAGAACAAGGTCCTTTTGGTGAGCCAGGTCACGCTGGGCCTAGTTACAAAGGCCAGCATGGTGACATAGGAGACCAAGGACGACCTGGCTACGATGGACTTAAAGGAGAGAGGGGAGAACCTGGTAATGAAGGTAGACCAGGATATGCCGGACCTACAGGTGAGGGAATTCTCTTTTAGACACAAAATAAAGGAAAATGTTTCAGATTTTTTAATTTGATTCATAAATATAATAATCTATTCATATATTTATAATAATAAACAAACAATACTTTGTTTAATTAAACTATTTATAACTGTTAGTCTTAAACAAAACCACTTATTTAAATTTACATTGTTTGCTGCATTTTATAAGACTGTTCTTTAGTTTTATTTTAAATTGAAATTATATTTATTTATAAATAACGCTGATGAAAGGAGTAATTTGTAGTTAGTGAAAGGAGAGCACGATGAAGTCACCACTGTGTCTCTTCGTGGAACCTCATAAGTATCAGGAGAATAGAATGTATAGAATGTATTAACATGCACGACCTGCCTGTACCTTTGATGTTCTGAATTTCTTGCGCATATTTATTTCGTCTTTTGGTAGACGAAGCCAATAATTTAAATAATTGTCAATTTTCAATTGATTAGGTTTTCTTGAAAAGAATTAAATTATAAGTTTTTATAAAATGTTCGACACAAGCTACGTGTTTGTAACAATTAAAAATGCTAATTTAACCATATATATTTTCGATATAATTGATTAATTAACCAGAAGGCGAAGTGTACCACTTCAAGGTCAAAATTCTGTTTTTCTTACAAAAAATACCGAGGAATGCGACTACTTATAGAATTTATATTCTGGTAATAGACCTTTTTCTTGAGTAACTAACTCTAGTTTACATTTCTGATGGATTATACCGGGAGTTTCTTTTTATCAGTATACATAGGGCTGTGTCATTACCGTAGTTACAGTTAAAATGATTGAATTAAAGAGTTTTTTTTATGAGTGAACATAGGGATAACTTACAGTAATTAAAAATAATAATTCCTATCAAATCAATGTAATTTATTAAGTACTAAAGCAATTAAAACAAATTTCTTATTAGTTTAAACTTGCATTGTTTGTAACTATTATTAATAATCAATGTAAATTATCCCTATGTTTACACTTAAAAAAAATCTGATGTGTCCAACACATAACCTCCCGCCCAATACTACTCTACGGTACAAACTAGTATTTGATGATACAGAAACATACCTTCTTATTTGTTTATTTTCTATTTATATTTGAGAAATTTAATTTTATTTCGTATATTTATTTAATTTTTTGACATATAATTCACTCAGAAAACAGCTTTACAATCAAAATGACATGTCACTTTTCGTAAAAAATTGAAAATTTTAAATGTTTCCATGGCGTACTAGGAATGCAAGATTTGTGAAATCTAATTTCTTTATATTTTATTATCTCTAAATCTAATGAAAATTAATAAAATTAGTGTAATCAAAACACATGTAAAATTAAATATTCTTCAACTTTCAAAATAACATAAATTGTGGAAAAAGGAAATTTAACCGTGTTTTTCACGAAAAACTGTTAAGGGCTTCAAGTAAACTGCTACTTCCGGTTGACCAATTTTATCCAAAATCTAAGCAGCTCTGCATTTAAATATAAGAAGCAATAATTCACAAAATTGTATTTTTTGGTATTATAGTATTTGAGTTATGCGAGACGAAAAAATAGCCACAGACTACACACACACACACACATACATACATACATACATACATACATACATACATACATACATACATGCATACAGACATCATCGCGAAAATAGTAATATCGTACTGTAGGGACCCTAAAACGTGCTTATTCATTGAAAACTCACTTTCCAATTTTTTGACCAAAAACAATACCTCCCTTACCTAGAGGTAGGCGGGAGGTAAAACTAATGTTGGTTCTACCGGGCATTTAGTAAAATAATGTAAAAAAATTAAATAAATACACTAAAGGACATTAAATTTCTCAAATATAAATAGAAAATAAATATATAGAACGTATTATTCTGTTTCATTAAATACTACTTTGTACCGTTTAAGAGTTGTATTAGGCGAGAGGTTATATGCTGTTATGTTAGATAGCCATGAAGTTTTATTTAAGTGTAAAAATATTAGAAATCATGTAGGCCAATTTATTTAAATCCTGCAGAAATGAGAAATTATTTTCAATATATTTTAATTGTTTCATTTAATTGTAATGTGCTGGCCACATCAGATTTTTTTAAATTTCCAAATGAATTACTTTGTTCTGATCACCTGTATTTTAACAGTTATCTAAAATTGTATTAATAATAAGAATAAATTAGCAGTATTTTCGGATGAATACAAATATAGCCAAATATTATTGTGTGTAATAGTTTCTAACGATTAAATCGTAGAATTTTTAGTTAGGTATGTTTCTAACATTTTCCTCTATTACAGGTCAACGCGGTCTGCCAGGCCCACCTGGTCCAGCAGGTATCCGAGGTCTAGACGCTCCACCAGGCGAAAAGGGCTCTCGTGGCGATTACTACACGGGCGAAGCTCGATTTGGCGAGACTGGTGATACCGGCCCTGATGGGGCGCAAGGGTTCCGTGGTGACCAAGGCCCAACAGGTTACCCCGGACTTGACGGTCGACCTGGAAGTATGGGCCAGGATGGAGATCGAGGCGAGCCTGGGTTCGGCGGTGCGCCAGGAGTGAAGGGAGAGCATGGGTTGCCTGGATTGCCAGGTAAGGAATACATCCCATATGTGTTAATATTAAACAGAGATAAGATGTAAATTTAAAATTTTCATTCGGCGATAGTTCGATTATGAATTATAGAACAAAAGTGTAAATACACTGCTCAAAAAAAAAAAAAAAAAACGAGCCACTTGGCCGAACCAAGAAAATGACTGTTTTTATAATGTGGGGCATTTCTTTCAGGGACATGTTAACCAAAATCTGGAAATTCCATCTGGAGATACATTCCTCCTCTACGTTTTCCAAAAATCCCGAAGAGATTCGCTTCCCCCGCCCCCCTGAAAAATCGCTTTATTTGATGTCATGTCAGCAATGAAAACTCTCAAAGTTTGAAGGCTTGCAGCTCCAAAAAATCCATTCTTAAGGGGGTTGTTCAACTCTATTGTCACAAAGCCCTATCAATTTCCTTTTCAGAGCTGGAAATTTCGTCCTCATCGGTGAAGAATTGAGTGAGGTATCGCATTTCAAAGGAACATACACACATCCACACATCCACAAATACTCATCTACACACACGCACAAAAGAAAGAAATGCACATGCAAATGCACGCATACACATTCACACACACACATGCACACGCATTTACGCATACACGCATCGTATCCGATGATTTTTCGAAAAAAGCCCTAAAAACAGGGGTTCCTTTGAAACGCGATCACTCACTCAATTCTTCACAATCGAGTTGAACAACCCCCTTAAGAGAATATTTTTTGGAACTGCAAGCCTTCAAACTTTGAGATTTTTCATTGCTCAGACATGACATCACATAAAGCGATTTTCAGGGGGTCGGGGGAGCGAATCTCTTCGGGATTTTTGGAGAACGTAGAGGAGGAATGTATCTCCAGAGGGAATTTCCAGATTTTGGTTAACATATCCCTGAAAGAAATGCCCCACATTTTAAAAACAATCATTTTCTTGGTTCGGCCAAGTGGCTCGATTTTTTTTTTTTGAGCAATGTACAAAGAATGTTCAGAAACAAAAACTGGATCAATTGAGCCTAAATTTATTGATATTGTTACGTTTGTAACTGACGGGTTCGGTGAAGTTTAATAATAAAAAATTAAAACAACTATTAAAAGCAATGACGTCTCATCTATAGACAAAGTATGGTGCTGTTTGTTGTGAAGCCGGAGGGCTTGGGCGAGACAGGTGCGCGGCAAGAGGGGGCATTAGAATGGTGTGTTGCACGTTGCATACATTTTTGTTTACATTGGTTATGGCAGCCATTTGTATTTGTTGTGCGTGTTGAAAGAACTGTTGTTTTGATTTACTTTGACAACAAAGCAAGCGTTGACATAAGAAAATTTCAAAATGTCTGGCGAGTCAGTTACGTTTTATACAGTAGCTGTATGCAACATGCATTACACCATTCTAAGTCCCCCTCTCACCGCACGCCTGTCGCGCCTACATTTGTTCTATCCTTTTCTGCTTCAAAACATTGCGTTGACTTGGATACGACATATTACTCGTCTATAGATGAGACGTCATTGATTAAAAGTCACAAAAAGTTTATTCACTAACACTTATATTTATTTAAACTAATTATTTATTTTTACACACTTATTAATAAACTAAATAACAACAATCAATACTAAACTAAGAATATTACACAAGAAATATTTATTTACACTATGTATATTCACTATGCAAACGTTTTATTTATTTTCACTTGATTCGATACTTTCTTGACAGCGTATCAGAGTCGAATGCCCCTACTGGGTATGCAAGCGCATTTATATACCGGTTGAGCTGGTGGTCTGGAAAGATCTAGTACATTCGTTAATGGTACATTTCGAGAACGATGAGTCTTCGTTGCGCGCTGTCTGTTAAGTGCCGTACTGGCTCGTTACAATATGATACATTTTTGTCATGAGATATACGTAAAATGAAATATAATTTTTAGCCACGGTTAACAAAACATACAATTTAAACAGTCGCATTGTTTGAATATTTTTTGTGTTTGCCCTTTTATTTTATTCATAGAGAAGAAACTATCGCTTAATAAACATTTGAACATTGTATTTCCTGTAATATATTATGAAATAATATTACATATTATTAATATAATGTTGTTTGTAGGTCGTGCTGGTGCCCAAGGTTCCCGCGGTCCTCAAGGTATACCTGGTATACCAGCTCCACCACCACCACCACCGCCATCTCGCGGTTTCTACTTCACTCGGCACTCACAACATACGCATATTCCATTCTGTCCGCGCGGTACTGTTAAGCTCTGGGACGGTTTCTCACTTCTGCACATCATGGGTAACGCCAAGGCGCATGGACAAGACCTCGGTTCGCCTGGATCCTGTCTTAGGTAAGTAATCAGTGTGAAGATGATTCATCTATCAGTTTTTCGAATATTAAAAACAGGTGCCGTGAAATATCGAATTATTCTAAAATTTCCAGTAATTTTTTCTGTATTCTTAGAGAAAACAAGACGATTTGACCACCGATGTATTAAGCACAGTATAAAAGCTATTAGTAGTAGTCGCACTCCCCGGTATTTTTGTAACGTAAAAATTTGGCCTTAATGCGGTAAACTCATCCTCCTGACCTGTTAGTTCGAATACCGGCCACTTGATTTCAATATTATCGACCTTGGAGGAAATAATATAAAGGAAAGAGCGTTAGCAAGCGATAGTGATGCCGCTTCCCCCACTGCAACCAGAACCACTGTTATCACGTTGTTATAGTAATCGTGAGCATTTAGCAGCCATACTGTTTTTTTTTTTGGATGTATGTACCACAAATTAGAAACATAATCAGATCGCCCTCTCTATGGTTACGAGTCTTGAGCATAGGTGCTGCACCCGCAGGGGGGTGTAGTGACACTAAAATTAGACAAGGATGACAATAGAAGGATAGAAGATTGTTTTTTTAGCCTCCTTGATACTTTTTATTTTATATTTGTTGTACTTGTACAAAATTATAAGAGTAAATATTAGGAATATATTTATTCAATTAAATTCTGTTTACACATATTTAATTATTTAGACAAAAATGTTATAGATTTCTAATAATATTTAATTTATTAATTTTTAATATTAATTTTATTATGAAAAGCTCTGTTTAAAATATTGAAAATGAGAATTTAATATATTTATTAGAAACCTTATAACTTTACTACAAAATAAGGGTTAAGAATACATATTAACACTTTCAATATGATTTTCCTCGTTAAGTGCAAATTTTGACAAATTGTAAATTTGTTCTTATAAAAATATTTTTAGTCTTACACAATCTTTTACATTCAAATAAAATCTGTAGCTTTTAGCGACAAATTTCTAAATTTTTGTAGTTAAAGATATTACAATCATTTATAAGTTAGTTTAAACACAAAAATTCTTGTATTTAAAAAATATATTACATTGAATTTTAAATTCAAATAATATTTTGTTTCTTTAAATACAACATGTTATTTTTGAGTTCCAAAAACTCTTAAAACATGTAAATTTTACTGCTGCAAACTGTAATGAATTTGGATGGGGGTGTGGGATTTGTAAAAGTAGAAATATAAAATCCACGTCAGCTTATTAAAAGCCGAACGACTGATTAGTGATGATTTTTATTATTATGTGATTATTTGATTCAATTTGTTATTATCTAAAGTGCCACTAATAATATATTTCATTGTAAAAGTAAATTTATAAGAGAAACGAGGAATTATGCTCAAGAATAATCAAAATGTAATTAAAACAGTGCTTATACTCGCAAAAAAATCCTCTTGTGAATAAGTTAAATTAAAAATTCCATTTAATAACCAGCACGAATTACTATTCTTTTATGATTAACCGACGCCGTGTGGGTGTGACATCCAAATGCTTGTTGTGTTATATGAATACTTTTTAACCTGATGGAGAAATCCAAATACTGTTGTACAGCCTAAAACAAATATATTTAGTAAAAATGAAATTTATTACTTCTAGAATTAGCATACCGTAGATTCGCATCATCGATATTCGTCCTCACAAATCGATTAACTTCGGAGTCTATTAATCTATGAATTCATTATAAAATTTTCTTTATTTTTCGTTCTTCATAATCTCTTTCCTTCAATTACAGTTATATGTGTTGTCTTGTGCCGTAAAACGTCTAACTTTTGATTTTTTTTTTTTGAGCCAATTATATTTGTGAAGAAGAAAATGCTTTGTTAAACAATTAGTTATTAAGTCTGTCCACTTGGTCTCTTCTTGTAACACTGCTAAGCCAGGTCCTTAGTTGTCGAATGGTATTGTTCCCTGTCACAATCTTTAGTCGGTTCTTTACAGTTTCTTCGTAGAATGTTCATTCCCGGTCACTCAACTGAGACACTGGTAATAGCATTTTTTTCAAAAACCTACAAGGGTTTAAATTATTAATAATGTTTATATTAAAGAAACCTTTATTACTACACCATGTTCGGATGTCTCACATTTTCTCTTAAAAGGTCTTTCACTGTTAGTTTGTAGATGGTCATGTCCGTTTGTTGATCGTTAGGAATTTATCTGACGTTACCTACGTCTAACCCAAGTATATCCATCCGAAATTGTTGCATTTCCTTACATTTAGGGAAACGAAATAGCCTTTTGTCTTTAATTAAGCATCCCTTTATTCAACATAAATTAAGCATTGTTCTAAAATAGAAAGGAGAGGAAACGGATAAAAAAAGGAATTGGAAGAAATATACATAGTGGATATTTGTTACATGGAAAATGCATGAGTGCAATACAACTTTTAACATTGCTTTATAATATATTTGTGTACATATAATAATTAATGATAATATATACAGTGATTTATTTTTAATGTATTGAAATTATATTTTAAGTGTGTATGTGATGTATAAAACAGAATATTAAATTTAACACTTACCTGTTGCAATATTTATACACAATGATAAACGACAATATCGAGAACGAATTATCAACATCAATTTTGACACTAAAATTGACAGTGATTTCTTCTTCTTTTTCCAAAGTAACTCGATTCCAATAGCTTATTTTTTATAAAGTGGCGCCTCCACATTTTAAGGAGTGGAGTGACACTAATCATCATTGTACTGACATTTGTCATCAAAGTTGCCTCCCCCTGGTATGTACCGCGCAAATTCCTACTTCAACTAGAACCATGGCTTGCATGCGTCTGCCCTCACCAGGTTACATTCCCCTTGCCCACAACATAAGCTTATGCTCTATTCTTTATCTGCTTTTCTCCAAGTTATCGACAGTAATTTTTCAATTCTAAAAGTTATTATTTGCATGTTTAATTGTTAAAAACACGTAACTTATATCGGAGGTTATGTTTTAATCATTTTATTTATCAGTTTAAATTTGAGAGTGAGTGCGACTACTATTAATAGCGTTTATACTGTAACATTATTTTATCAATTCTATAATATCAAATTATTTAAGTCACCTTTAAGGTCAACCATACGGGCTGAAGATAGCTCAACATGAACATGACTTTTTTCAAAACAATATATCATTATAAATAAATAAATAAATACATGTAATGTTTAATACCTATATTTGTAGATAAAACTCCAAAGTTTTGTAATAAATTTTAAAAAGCTACACATTCCCATGAGCGACTACAATAATGTAAATGATTCGTATATTTATAAATATGATCGTCTATACTCTATAACATACTAAAATTATTTTCCATGTGAACTTACAGTTTTTGAGAAACAATTAAAAATATACCAAAATGTGTGTTTTTTGGTATATTTTTATTTGTTTCTCAAAAACTGTAAATTCAAATGGAAAATAAACTTAGTATGTTATAGATGATCATATTTACAAATATACGAATTATTTTCATTACTGTAGTCGTTCATGGGAATGAGAGACACAGTATCAAAATTTTGAATTTTTGACCAACTAGATTTCAACTAATATTTTTTTATAGATTAATGTTATAGCTATCCTTTTCATCCACATATATAAATACTAGAATGTTCAAAGATTTCACAGTAATAATTGTTTTGTTTTTCGATAAGAATAATTGTAAGAAATAATTTATTCAAATTTGAATTTGAAAAACAAAATTCATGGGAGTGAACGAACCCAGCCTGTGAAATATACTTCATCTGACATTGCAATGTACAAGTCACTGTAAAAAATCCATGAAATTTTGATAGATGGTAGTTGTTGGACCATAAAAAACATGAAAATAAATAAAGAATGCAGAATTTGCTGTTAAAAAAAAAGGATTCGTTCTTCGACGCGTATGTTTGACCTTAAGGGCCGATTGTACATTGCGAGTTTAAGCCTGGTTTAATCTTAAACCGCAAATGAACTTCAGTTTTTCAAAAACATGAGTTGTACAATACGAGTTTAGTACTGCAAGGAAGTTTAAGCTTGGTTCAATTTGAGCCGCCGAATTTGAGGGCTTAAGCTTTATTTAACGGTATCGAACCTCAGTTTTGTTTTAGTTTTAATTAATATTCCTTTTTATTCTCTAACTTTGTAGTTTTATTGTTACTATATAAAATATGGAAAGAATCCATGGTACAGATGAAGACATGTTAGAGCTGGTATATATTATGTATCGACACCGAGCTCAAGTATTTCGTCTTCGTGAAAACTTCATAATTTAGAAAATGGAATGAGTTCAGAGATTTAGTTTTTCAAAAAAAATTGAGAATGTTTTATTTTAGAGAATACGAGCTCGGAATCATATCGCTTGAACAGTTAAAATCATACGAAGGAAAATTCAACATTTTTACCTCCTATGTGTAAGGGAGGTATTATGTTATCAATTGATTAGATTTTTGGGAACAATTCATCAACAGTAAATGCCAGATTATTTGAAGGCCTATCAAGGTTTTTGGGTAAATAACTAAAACCTACAAATTTTATTTGAAACATTTTTCTATATTTATTATGTCATCAGATTCATATACCTTTGGGCAAAATGAAATCTTTATGTTAGTCATTTTTGTTAATTTGTTATTATTTCAGTTACAAATAAATTGAGTACAGTAGTACAAAGTCATAATTGAGCCAAATGATATGATTCTGGTGAGGATTCTGGGTAGCATGTCAAGAAATGCCACACCCTACAGTACGGTATAATGTCAAACCTGACATTCTAAAATACTTTTGTATATTTTGACCGAGTTCATCAACAAAGTTTCTTCTTTTGAGATAAACTTGGCTGCCATTTTTAACACTCATAATTTATCCAGGTACTTGGCGAACAGCACTTCCATAAATATTGATATCTATGCTACACGATAATCTCTACAGAAAGTAATGTATTCCAATCTAAAATAATCTTTATTACTATTATTTAGTAATATAAATTACCCTTTTTTGTATTTATTGAGGTTAATTCAACATTTGACATCTGTCAGCACTCTATTCTCAAAAATCTGAAAAACGCGCATGCGTGGCATCTACTAACCACATAAAAACATTGCTCTCTGTAGTTTAGCTAAGCTCGATGTAAACACGATTTGTACAACAGATCAAAATGTTAAACTTAAGTTCAGTTAAACTTCAGTTTAGCTAAGCTTCAGCTGAACTCGCATTTGTACAATCGGGCCTAATTGTCACATCTGTGAATTTCTATTTCACAAAATGTTCAAAAACACACTCGTATCCGTCTAGACGTAACATAAGTCGTCATATGTAAACCTGTTTTTTTTTTTATGAAAATTGGAAGCGGACTAACTATGCCGCCTCATTAGTGGATAATTATAAATTTATGTGTACAACAGACCATGCTCTTCAGTGAGATTCGAACCCACGACCTTTGGTGTGCTAGGCTAGTGACATAGACACTACGCCACCGAAATCTGCAGGCCTGGTTTTAAATCGAATCTAGATAATGTTTTTATGAATACGAATAAAACAGTTGAATAAGTTTCGTATTAAAAACAATTTAAAATTGCTCGAATATCATTTCTCTCACGTGTGTTCAGTTATTTTCGTTGATGAGGTTTAGTTTGATACACCAACGATAAGGTGTGAAAAAAAATAGTAGAATAACGCTGCCTAATTTATTCTAATCACGTCATGCACGTATTACTAAAGTTTGTTAAAAAAATTACTAATTTGATGTGGAAAAATGGTTAGAAATTTATATTTTATGATTGATTGCTTACAATTTAATTTTTGTAATGACACCAAATATAAGTATAAATTTACTAATGCTATTGACTTTTCTCTATTGCAGAAAGTTCAGCGTGATGCCATATATGTTCTGCAACTTAAACAACGTGTGCGATTTCGCACAACGAAACGACTACAGCTACTGGCTAAGTACGACGGAACCGATGCCTATGGCAATGACGCCGATCCCGGCACGCGACGTCGGCAACTACATCTCTAGGTGTACGGTCTGCGAGGCCCCCACAAGAGTCATTGCAGTTCACAGTCAAGCCATGGATATACCCAAGTGTCCAGGCGGCTGGGAAGAGATGTGGAATGGATACAGCTTTATCATGGTAAGGTTATTTCATTATGGGAAGAATTAAAACAAACGAAAAAACTGATTTCACATGTTAACTGCCTATGCCAACATTTACCCGGGACACACGGTACACTGTATGTTTGTGTTATTATTATGAAGGGGCGTCTTCTGCGCAATAGCAAGAAACAACCCCCAAGTTCAAAAATTAAATGTTGGATATGTCTTGATTGCCATTATCCTACCAGTTATATAAACTGATATGCCATCAAAGTGACAAACACGAAAAAGATGTATTTTACTGTTACTTTTGTTTTCATATTAAATACACATAGGCAAATGTCCATGAGAAGTATGTAAATACTCGTGGTGTCATCTATTAACTAACATAAGTAAATGCGTAATTATCGAGCAAACAATAGTTATTTATGTATCAAGGCACTGAAGTTCAATTTAAAATAAACCATGTGAGTGATAAAAAGGAACTTCATTGCCGAGATACATATTAAGTTTTATTTGAAATCTAATATTCGAAAACACTGTAAAAAAATTACAATATAGGTTAAGTTTATACATGTCAGTTGTCAATTGAAACTGACAGTCAGTGTTGCCAACCTCGAGAAGTGAAGTTATCGTAAATAACACTCAAATTATGTGTTTTATTCTCAATTTCGTCATCGGAATTAATTAGCTAATTCTTCTTGCAAATTTTGTTTCATGTTACGTCGAAATTTACTATAGTACGTCAATATATCTGCCAAAATTATCCTAATTGTACAATACTTATTTAACGGTTGCCAACACTGGGATGTTCAAAATCGTCGTATAATGGGGTATTTTAGTGACGATTTCTGAGCTTTTAATGACGATTTTTGAGCACTTTACTGCCGATTACAAATAAAATTGTATATTTGGAATATTCATGTTTTAAAAAGAATCTCGCTGAATTTGGAATCAAATTAAAGGTCTTAGGGAGGAGAGTTCAGATTAAAATATCAAAAATTAATTTTGGATAATAATTAATTAAATCTTTTCGAGTTTGGTGTCAAATTAAAGGTCGCACATAATACATAATAGGTTTGTTCCAAGTGGTCATTTCTGACAAGTTTGTGACATGTTTGTGACAAATTTCAGTGCGCCTGCGAAAAATGTAAACAAGTTAAGTTTGCAATATAGACTGGAACGGCGAATGGAATGAAGCGCATGTGCATGCTCATTTTTTGTTTTGTCAGCTAACCTAAATATAAATATAAATAAAGAAATTCATACATTTTAGCCACACAAAAGAAATGAAACTTATGTTTCAAATTTAACTTGTTTACATTTTTCGCAGGCGCAGTGAATTGTCACAAACATGTCACAAACTTGTCAGAAATGACCACTTGGAACAAACCTATTATATTCATTAATTTTAAAGTATTATATAAAATTTAAACTTAAGTCAAAGATTTGTAAGTTCTATGAGAGTCCATACTAATTCTCCCTCCTTTTAGCACACGGACGCCGGCGCCGAAGGCAGCGGCCAAGCCCTCGTCTCCCCAGGCTCCTGCTTGGAGGAATTCCGGCCGAAACCATTCATCGAGTGCCACGGGTCCGGTCGCTGCAACTACTTCACGACAGCGAACAGCTACTGGCTGGCTACCATCCTCGATTCGGATATGTTCCGTAAACCACGGCAGCAGACGCTTAAAGCCGACCTTACGACGAGGGTCAGCAGGTGTGCTGTGTGTCTGAGGACACGTAGTACACATCATAGTGGGGGAGGAAGTGGTGGAGGGGGAGGGTATAGGCCCGTAGAGGTGGATGAACCTACCAGGCCTGTATATAATAGGTAAGAATTCAAGTTTGATTTAACTAATTTATGAATGTCATAATAATAGTTATTTATTTTCTAAGTCTAGAAAGTTATTTAAAAAAGAAAATGTTGGTATAGTATACGCCAAGTTCATAAATTTGACTTGTAAAATCCCTGAAATTTTTACTACAATAGCGAAAACAATTTATGGTGAACTTAAAGCGATAGAAAATAGGTAGGAAACCCCACCGTTCATCTCCCGAAATAGAGAGGAAAATACAGAAGTGTTACCAATATGAATGTTATTTACAAAAAATATATTATAAAAATTATAAATAAATTCCTAATTTGATTGAAAATCCTTATTTTAGTGATATACATAATTTAAATTATCTTACAATTATGTCTTATATTTTTCTTTTCCTTATTAAATCACAATTTGACAACTTATTAAAGCTATTAAAGATTGGTCCATTGGCAACACTGCTACACGGCCTTGTGTCTGTTAACCTAACTTTTAACGTGTCAGTTTGTCAGTTGTGTTCTCAAAGTGTATTTTAGGTCCGAGCAAATCGTTTTTAGAAAAATATCGTGAAAAAAATGTTGTGTCTAACACGAGAGGAAAGCTCTTCTTCCACTCTCGTTCGAAATGCCTCACTCGCTGCGCTCATGAGGCAAACTTTGAACTCGAGAGGTAAAAAGAAGCGCTTTCCTCTCTAGTTTGACAAATTACTTTTACTTTCGGTTCACAATCGCTTACATAATGACTATATTATAAAGAACTGACTTGAGAAGGAAATTTTCTTAATAAAAATGCTTTGCATTCATATATTTAATATTAAGTATAATAGATAATTTTTTTGTTAAAGCAGGTCTTCGTTACTCCACACCTTTTGATAAATGTTTTGTTCTCATTTTTACAATTCGCGAGTCTTCCTATTATATAACTTTTTTACAAGACAACCCCATCGTCTTTAAACATCTTAGAAATGAAATCGCACTGTAGGGAATTCAATTTCATTGTTTAGTATTTGCCAGAGTGATTCTATTGTATGAACGACATTTTTGTCTTACTGTCACCATTTATAAATTACAACACGTTAAAGAAAAACTATATTTGACATTTTCTTTTAAATCTGTAAACTTTTTAAATGGTTCAAACATGGAAAAATGTAATTTTTTGACATGTGTCATAATAGAAAACTCAATTTTATGAATGAATGAGCGTTTCTTGATAGTGGTAGTCCGTGTTTCTGCATTGTTCGATAAGAAATCTATGGCGGGAGGTATTGTGGTGCCCGCAACAGATTTTTTAATGGTAGTGAAGAAGAGGATCTCATGATCTATGGTCCATTGCGTTACGACGGAGATATTTACTCCTTAACTAAAGTTCATGTATATTCCAGGCCAGCCAACCTTCCTGAGCCAGGCGCCATCTACCGGGGGCAGAGTGGGGGCAGTGGCGGTAGCGGAGGAGTAGGATGGGGAGTTAGAGGCGGAGGAGTAGGAGGAGGCGGAGTAGTAGGAGGAGGCGGAGGAGGAGGAGTAGGAGTAGGAGGAGGAGCAGGAGGAGGAGGAGGAGTAGGAGGAGGAGGAGGTAGAGGATTCGAGTCCAGACCCGTGGAGGTAGATGAACCTATAAGGCCTACATATTATAGGTAAGCATTGAAATTTTATTTAACCTCATTTTTGTACTAAGAAAATTTATGAATATCAGAATGATATTTATTTTCTAAGTGAATAATACAATAGTACAAGAGTATGTTATGTTAGTAGGATATGAATAGGACTTTTTGTGTTGAGCGCATATATTTGTGGCTGTGGCCAAGGCCATGAAAATTGAGCGAAACAAAAAGAATGTTTAAATTCGAGTGACATATACTATTTTTACCTCCCGCCACCTCTGGGTAAGGGAGGTATTGTTTTTGGTCAAAAAATTGGGTAGTGAGTTGTTAATGAATAAGCACGTTTTAGGGTCCCTACAATACGATTTTACTATTTTCGCGATGATGTATGTATGTGTAGTCTGTGGCAATTTTTTCGTCTCGCATAACTCAAATTCTATATTAACAAAAAATACAATTTTGTGAATTTTTGCTTCTTATATTTAAATGAAGAACTGATTAGATTTAGGATAAAATTGGTCAACCGAAAGTAGTAGTTTACTCGAAGCCCTTAACAATTTTTCGTGAAAAACACGGTTAAATTTCCTTTTTCAACAATTTATGTTATTTTGAAAGATGTAGAATATTTAATTTTACATGTGTTTTGATTACACTAATTTTATTAATTTTCATTAGATTTAGAGATAATAAAATATAAAGAAATTAAATTTTATAAATTTTGCAGTCCTTGTACACCATGGAAACATTTAAAAATTTTAAATTTTTTACTGAATGTGACACACGTCATTTTGATTGTGAAGCTGTTTTCTTAGTGAAATATATGTCAAGAGATTAAATAAATATATGAAATAAAATTATATATCTCAAATATAAATAGAAAATAAACAAATAAGAAGGTATGTTTCTGTATCATCAAATACTATTTTGTACCGTTTAAGAGTAGTATTGGGCGGGAGGTTTTGTGCTTTCAGTGCGCCTGCGAAATATGTAAACAAGTTAAGTTTGAAACATAGACTGGAACGGCGAATGGAATGAAGCGTATGTGCATACTCATTTTTTGTTTTGACAGCTAACCTGAAATATAAATATAAATAAAGAAATTCATACATTTTTCGTCACAAAAAAGAAATGAAGCTTATGTTTCAAAGATAACTTGTTTACATTTTTCGCAGCCGGAGTGAAATTGTCACAAACTTGTCAGAAATGACCACTTGGAACAAACCTAATGTCAGCAGAGTCACCTACCAATAAATTGTACTCCTACAACCGTACACCAGACATATAGCTATAACACTTGGATTATTTATCAAACTCTTTTTCTCTTTTGGATAATATAATAGCTTTATTATATAGGAAAAATAGCAAATGCTTTTAATTACCATTGAATTGTTAGAAACATTGTCGCCAGTTATTGTTTATATTTTATATTAGATTTAATAAAATGTGTAAAATACGGCGTCAGTCAGATCATTGTGATAACATATGTACATGTTTGATGCACACTGGCCTAGTTTTCAGTCGCGTAAAGCAAAAAGCGTGTTCTCCAAAACATGCCCTATGTACAATGCACAAGTATTAGGAGAACATCATATATAGAATGTGTTCTTCGTTTCATGTAGCATCATTCTCTCGCTCCTTGGTCGATAATCCTTCGTCTTCCACTTTCATTTTGTGTAGGCAACTATAATGTACTAAGTATGTAATTCATTGTCAGTATTCAATTTGTTTTTTACTTAAAATAATTCCGGAATAGTCTCGATTTTAAAAATCTTGCAAAATGTACTTGAATTAATATCGCCTGACCATAAACGGAATCTTTAAGAAATGATATGTTATATGGCTTTGAGGACAGATATTAATCCAGATTTGTCAGTTAATTGAAACCACACATGATCTAATGTCTCTGTTCAAACAAAGATGTCATCAGATAGTTCAATCATGAGGTTGACAATTTTTCTTTACAAGATGATTCATAATGTACGGAAAAGATTGAAAGTGTATCTAGGGGGGGTTAAAATAATGTCTTTTGCTTAATAAGCTTTCGACAAAAACAAACAATAAAAAAGTTACGACAAATGAAAGTTGAATCAATAATTAAGCATTTGTTACAAACTATGGCATTTTATTATGTTTTAAATAGAAATTGAGAATACTTCAAAGTTAGTTGAACAATGTTTAATTACAACATTTAATAGTAATATACTATCATAAAAGTTATGGCTTTTTAAATTTTTTCTTTTATTGTTCAAAAAATGCTGTTCTTATGATTGAGAGCTACTTAAAAACAAAAATATAATTAAAAAACACGTTGCCGTTGAAATTCATTTAAATGACAATTCTTAAACGTGGAAGTATGTAAAATTGTTAATACTTTCAGTATTGAGGAATATGTAGACATTTATGGTTTATGGTATAAGTTTATAATGTTTTATAATTTAAAAATATTTCTATAACACTGTTTTGGAAACTAGGCATTCCACAACTAAAAATTGTTATGGAATCACTAACATTCCATACGCTGCGTATGGAATATTTTCGACGAATCAGAGCCGTATATTAGCGCGATAGTTAAGAAGTATTTTGATTCAGTTACTATGGTTACGTCTGTTTGTTTTAATTTGATTTATTTGAATTTGACGTTTTCAACAGTTTTATATTTGCATTTTTTGTATAATTTCCAAAATCTTGTTATAGAAAGTATAGTCTACAACATGTAATGGAATGGCATATCCCACACTCGCAAACCGTAGCCCTCGCCTTCGGCTCGGACTACAAACTTTTTGCTCGCGTGGAATATGTGCCATTCCATTAATTGTTGTAGAATATACTATTCTACGATTAACCGCTTTTATCATTATTTTTTGTTGGGTACATACTTTAAAATTAAAATAACAGCAAATTGTCAGATATGAAAGAATAGTATATTCTACAACAAGTAATAGAATGGCACGTATTCCACACGAGCAAAAAGTTTGTACTCCGAGCCGAAGGCAAGGACTACTGTTTGCGAGTGTAGGATATGCCATTCCGTTACCTGCTGTGGACTATACTTTGTATAACAAGATTTTGGAAATTATGCAAAGAAATGTAAAATACAAAATTGTTCAAAACGTCAAACTCAAATAAATAAAATTAAAATGAGACGTAACAATAGCAACCGAACCAAGATATTTCATATATCGCGCTAATATACGGCACTGATTCGTCGAATATATTCCATACGCAGCGTATGAAATGCTAGTTGTTCCAATACAATTTTTAGTTGTGGAATGCGTAGTTTCTAAAACTATAGAAATATGATGTTACTAATTCTTCCTAATTATTTTCAGCAGTATTTAAATAGGTTGGAATTAATTTAAAAGAACTTTAACTTGCTGTAACTTTGTAGCTATAGAGTTTTTGTCAAAAGTTTATTAAAAGAAAATAGTATATTGTGTCATTAGGAGTAAATGTGATACTTTGGGTGCTGAGCATGTAAGTTTGAACGACGAGCGAAGCGAGTCGAACAATTACATGCGAAGCACCCAAAGACACATTTACTCTGAATAACACATGCTATTTTTTCTTCAAACATAGAAAATAAAATTATAAATATTATAAAATGCTCAAAACTTCAAAAAAATATTCTGTCTTATCTAGCATTTCAAGTTGCCGTAGAATATGCTGTTTTGTTATTTTTGTTTATTTGTTTCATTTTTAACTGTCAAATTATTGAATTACAACCTAACTATTTTTCATAATATTTTACTTTGTCCGCCGCCGGCGTAAATGTGTTGCCAAGGATACACTTTTACGCCGGCGGCGACAATATTGAACTTCTGCTTGTTGAATACAAATACATAACAACGTACTTTTATGACGTTTGAAGAAAAACGTTATTTTAGCCACCCTAGCAATACTTTTAATTTTTTTCGTATATTATGTAGCATGTAGTATGTAAAGCAATGAAGCTAAAGATATAAAATAAATATATTATAACGCCATTTACCTATATCTAGGTGTGGCACTCTGCTTAAAGCAGATTTCGGTTAGCGCTTGAATTTCGGTTACCAGCTATCCAATCACAGCCTCTCACAGTCGAAGAGCGTCGATGAGCATCAATGAGCTCATTGATGAAACACCAGAACGAACCCACCTTTCAAAAATTTTAATGCCTTCAATGACGAATACAGGGAATTTCTCTGTGACAAAAAATGTTAACATGAAATGAGACACAAAGATACGTCTGAAATGAGTCCCTATTTTTCGTCGATGACGGGTTCGTTCTGTTGTTTCATCAATGAACATCGATGCTCATCGACGCTCATCGACCAATGTGCCACAGGCATAAGGATAGTAGCAAAAGAGATGCATTACCAAGGAGCTATTTATTCTTTAACTAAAATTCATTAATATTTCAGGCCAGCCAACCTTCCAGAGTCAGGCGCCATCCATCGAGACCCCTACCGTTCACGCACTGACGCCACTGAACGCAACCCATATTTGCGTCATTACGACAACCAACAGCAGAACCAGCGTCGGCGTCAGAGACAACGACAGCGTCAGCGTCAGCAGCAGCAAGGCGAACAGAACTAATAGTCATCGCGAAGACACACGGTCCAAGTACAGACATAACAGACAGTCACTGATGATATAGTTCCTGAGATGACACAATACTAAGAACGCTATTCTTGATGAAATCAGGCGCGTGAGTAAAGAATAGTATCCTGGGCAGATACATGACACATGCATCTTTGTTTTTAATGGTTTGAGGTTAGGAGTAGCTTAAATTAGTTGGGTGACAATAGTTTGTTTGAATTTTAGAAGTGAGAGAAAGTTATATTAACATTTTCGTGACAAAGTGACATACTAATAAATTAATGTAGACTTTACTTGTTTGGTAAACAGTAAATTACAGTGTACACAAATGTCGACAACGTGGAAAATATTCAAACGTCAAATTGTGTTTAACCTATAATTATTCTAAAAAATAATAGTAGCTTACTGCAGAAGTTTGAGGATGTAACATATTCACAAGTAGTATTTATTGTAATTTCAGGGAATTTATTAAAGAGATTATTGTTTTCTAGAGTTGGCAAATTCCCGGGAATTTATTTTTTTTTTGGAAATATTCCCAAGAAAAGTATGGAAATTTTCCTTCGTGTTCAAAGTTATGTCAATGGCAAAAATAATGATTGTATTTAAAATAACAACTTTGTAAACAATAATTCATAATACACATACCACGCTCTTACAAGAAATGTCTTTAATTTCTTTTTTAAGTTTTTGTTTTTCTGCAGATGGACAAGAATTATATTTTAAAATATGCTAAACAAGAAATATAGGTTATGTTAAAAAGAAAAGTTTTGAAAATTTCTACAGGCAAGGAAATATTCCAGTAAATTTCCATTTTGGGAATATTTCATTTTGGAAATTTTCCCATTGGCCAACACTATTGTTTTCTTAAAATTCGATTAATATAAAGTGCGGTTATGTAACTGAAATATGTATAAGGAATACACAGCATTACGTATGCTTCTTCATTTTGTGTTCAGTAATAATTTGAATATAGCAATTTCAGTTTTTCAAAATTATTAAATATTTTGTTTCCTAAATAATTTCCTTTACTTTGTACATAGTCTAAATTTAAATAATTGTTAACAATGTGACAGAAAACTTATTATCTTTTTTTAAACAATGTTGTTTAGAGCACTGCGCAACTAATGTGTTCATACTAAAATTAATAATCAATATTTAAACTTTTTAAAACTTAACTCACGATATCCAGAATAAATTTAAACGACACCTTGAAACGTTCAAACATATTAGCTAATTTGATACGTAATCAAGAACACGTATTAATATTTTCTGTTAACGAATATTTGGTTATAATAATCTTCAGAACTACATAGACGAAAAAGAATTAAGAGAGACGAGAGATAAAAGCAATTTATTTCTGTAAAAGTGTCCAAATGTAATGGTTGAAACTACAAAAGATGTGTGAGATTGATGAGACAAATTAACTGTGTTTTACAAAATTAATAAAATTCAAACTAACTATAATATAAATAACATATAAGTTGCTAAATTAAAATCAAAGATGATTACTTTATGACTCGTCTTATGTGTCTGCCTCACCATAATTGATATATTTTAAAAAATGAAAATGATTTTACTGATTACTGTGAGATCATCAGTGACTAGCAAATTTAACTTTAAATAATTGTTGTAAAAATAGACCTTTATTTTAAGTTTAATATTGTGTTCTTAATCTAAGGAAACTATAATGTGTTATGATTAATATTTTTATTAAAAAAATATTTTACATTAAAAATTAACTAGTGTATAGTAGAAATTTTCGAAAAATGTTTGACTATTTAAATACCAAATTTGTATCATAAGTTTATTTATTTAGTCAAACATTTCGTTTTATTAAATATGTGAATTTTATATTTTATAACATTTCTGATAAAATGGTGCTATATTTTAAGTAATGTGTTCACAGTGGACAAGCTTTAAAAAACTATTAATTTTTAATTTTCTATCTCTATTTTTCACGATAAAATGCCATTTATTCACTGCCATGTCAATAATAAAACTTGTTCATATATAAGTAGATATTTTAGTAATTTTAATAATAATTATCATGAACGAATGCAGTCAATTGTATGTATAAATAAAATAATAAAATATATTTTGAAAGAAAGCAAATTGTAATCCATGTATTTGAATCTGAGGAAATAATAAGTGTTTTAATTGTAATAATAACTAAACAATCTGTCAACAGTACTTCGGAAACCAATTTGGGATGTACCTAATGAGGATCTAAGCGGTCACAAAATTGCTTGACTGTCTGCCAAATAAAGGACGTAAGCAAATAAAACAAAATAAACATTGAACCTAACATAAACACAAACTAATTTTCTGGTTTTTTTTTTGTAGATTACAATTATCAATAACTCCTGAGAAATTGAACCATTTCTATGGTTGTAATGATAATTCTAGAACAGTCTGGAATGATCCCAACAAAAACTTCAAAATATATTTATTTATTCCAAAGTAAATAATCAATTTGAATATTACTTTATAACTCTATATTTATGTAATTGTTCGACTCGCTTCGCTCGTCGTTCAAACTTACATGCTCAGCACCCAAAGTATCACATTTACTCCTAATGACACAATATACTATTAAAGCCTATGCATAAAAGTGACACTTTACAGACTGTTAGCAGTCCGTGAAGTGTCAATCGGCAAAAAATTGTTTATATACATTTGATTTATACTTTTTAGAGTGCATTGATGATAACGCTGGGTTCCTCAGGATTCTGTTGAGTTCTGGTGATACAACGAACCAACGGGTCAACACGTAGAAATTGTCGGCCCCTGATTTTCGTCTGCTACAGATTGACAACACATCGGCGGACCCGAGATAAACAGCTGCAGCATCTTCGTCAAGGATCAGCGTCTGCACCTGGAGGATATCCTCAACTGTTTAATTTCTCATAAGTTATTTAAGTTGTCATTTCGATGAATGAAACTGTAGATTTCTGGGGAAAATTAACATTATGAATAGTAAAAAATATTAATATTTTGTAAAAAATTCTTGAAATATTGACGACATAACAATGTCATACTAATTTTTTTATTTACTTAATATCTCAAAATGTTTTTAAGCAATGGGCGCTAATGCTGACAAATATGGATGGAATACAGTGCCTACTTTTAAGAATTATTAGATTTGTTTAAATTTTGCAAAACATTATTCACTTATTGGCAAAATAAGATTGTAGGTATGACGTCATTTTGAAAATTTTATATCGTTAATTTATGAAAAACTATTTAAACTAGGATGCTCTCGTCAAAAATTTCAAACTCTAAATTCATTGTAGAGTTAAGAAATATGACATATTGTTAATTAAAAGATATTGGACATTTAAAATGTTTATCTACCCATCATGGCGAATATTTTTCTATTGCTGTATATTTTTAAATTACTTGAGCTTATATATTTAAGTCGCAAATCCTCCATTCTAGATTAATTGTAGAATCCTTAAAAATCTCATTTGTTTATTCATCAATGATAATTGAAAAGTAATCGACTTTATAAAAATGTTAATTTCTCCTTTATCGGGGATATTATTATATTGTGTATTTTAAAACTATCTCAGCTAAAATGTTTGTTTCAAATTATCATCTCTGGATTAATTATAAAGTTAGGAAACAACTCATTTATTAAACTATTATTTTGAATTAAGAACATACAAGCAATATAAAAATATTTATCTTGGAATCATGGCGGATATTTTTCTGTTGTAAATTATTCTTAAACTATTTGAGCTAAAATTGTCTAGTCTTAAATTTTTAACTATAAAATAATTGTATAATTAAGAAATATCACATGTTATTATAATATTGTTATTTAATAAGAAATTGGCAAATTAAAAATGTTCATATTGTATTATTTGTAATATTTATTGTTTATTTGTATAATTTTGTTGTAATGCTTTATTTATTACAATAAATAAGTAAAATTATGCTTGTGTTTCATATATTTATCTTTCCTTATTCTTATTTTATTGAATTAACCCTTTAAATTAAGGGATAATGTCTTCTCATCTCGAGAAAGTGCCAGAGACCGCTTGACTTGTTGGCTGAAAACTCAAATTTTAACTTTGTATCCGGGCAGCAGAGACTGGCAGAGCCCTCGGATAAGAAGAACAACTTGTCCATTTTTGCTATCGTTGGCAACATTGATTTTTATAGTGTTGCCAACTATATCAAAAATGGACAAGTTCTTCTTCTTATCCAAAAGAGTGCTCTTTCAATCCTTGCTGCCCTGGTACGAAATCCGATTTTCGCTTGATCTTCGCCATTCAGTCGGTGTCGAAAATTATGTAATTAATTAAAGGGATGGAAATATTGCTCCAATTAATGGAACTGTAAATCCTGTCGCAAAATGGTTTGTGAAATCGTATTCAGCACATTCTAAAAGGGGTATACAGTCATTTCTAGCCCTTTAAAGTTAATATTAAGGCAAGGGTGATTTTTAAGGGAAACTATTTGGAAAACTTTAAAGCGTCATATCTCGAAAACGGTAAGAGATATCGCAAAAATAACGAAATTTCGCCGTCCCCTGTGATTTGACCTCTGAAAAACCGCTATTTTTCTACAACATATGTGAGTATGAAGGGCGTAGGGCCAAGGGTTCCCGAAATCGCTAATTTGTCGTCTTTGTATTAAAATATCAGCATTTTTTACTTCACTGATTTCTTCAGATTTCAAATGCGAGTTACGCAAGAATTACTAACCCTAGTCTATTTTAAATCACAGATTCGAAATCTATGGACCTTAATGAAGGGTGTAGCGCCCTTATCTCAATTTTTTTTACCCCAAAATTTAATAGTAATAACTCCAAGACTATAGCCCAACTTTTTTTTGGCAAAACCCCAAAAAAATCGAGTTAAGGATGGATTCCTATAGATTTAGCTCTAAAAACTCCAATGCCGTTCTCGAAAATTGGCGCTCACCCTTAAATCTTATGTAATTAAATAAAGCAAAGTAAATACTGCTCTAATTATGTAACTACACATCCTATCGCAAAATGGTTTGTGAAATCATATTCAGTACATTCTAAAAGGGGTATACAATCATTTCTAGCCTTTTAAAGTTAATATTAAGGGTGATTTTTAAGGGAAACTATTTGGAAAACTTTAAAGCGTCATATCTCGAAAACGGTAAGAGATATCGCAAAAATAACGAAATTTCGCCGTCCCCTGTGATTTGACCTCTGAAAAACCGCTATTTTTCTACAACATATGTGAGTATGAAGGGCGTAGGGCCAAGGGTTCCCGAAATCGCTAATTTGTCGTCTTTGTATCAAAATATCAGCATTTTTTACTCAACTGATTTCTTCAGATTTCAAATGCGAGTTACGCAAGAATTACTAACCCTAGGCTATTTTAAATCACAGATTCGAAATCTATGGACCTTAATGAAGGGTGTAGCGCCCTTATCTCAATTTTTTTTACCCCAAAATTTAATAGTAAAAACTCCAAGACTATAGTCCAACTTTTTTTTGGCAAAACTCCAAAAAAATCGAGTTAAGGATGGATTCCTATAGATTCAGCCCTAAAAACTCCAATGACGGTCTCGAAAATTGGCGCTCACCCTTAAATTTGGGGTAATTCATATCTAATTTTATGTGCTTTATGTAGCATGTATATAAGGATCATTATTGCATGTCACATTTCGTCAGCGCACCAGCAGTTTTATATATTATGAACCACAAGTCAGAAGTGATATAAATTATGAACCACAAGTCCGCAGTGGGTCATAACATATAAAAGTTAAATGCGAATTACGTAAGAAATACTAACCCTAGGCTATTTTAAATCACAGATTCGGAATCTACAGATCCTAATGAAGGGTGTAGCGCCCTTATCTCAATTTTTTTACCCCTAAATTTAATCGTAAAAATACCAAGACTATAGTCCAACTTTTTTTTGGAAAAAACCCAAAAAAATCGAGTTAGGGGTGGATTCCTATAGAATCAGCCCTAAAAACTCCAATGGCGGTCTCGAAAATTGGCGCTCACCCTTAAATCTTATGTAATTAAATAAAGTAAAGTAAATACTGCTCTAATTATTTAACTACGCACCCTATCGCAAAATGGTTTGTGAAATCGTATTCAGCACATTCTAAAAGGGGTATACAATCATTTCTAGCCTTTTAAAGTTAATATTAAGAGTGATTTTTAAGGGAAACTATTTGGAAAACTTTAAAGCGTCATATCTCGAAAACGGTAAGAGATATCGCAAAAATAACGAAATATCAGAATTTCTTACTTCACTGATTTCTTCAGATTTCAAATGCGAGTTACGCAAGAAATACCCTAGGCTATTATCTCAATTTTTTTTACCCCAAAATATAATTTTATAAATACCAAGGCAAAAAATCCAAAAAAATCGAGTTAAGGGTGTTTTTCTTATTTGATAGTAAATAAAGCATATTTTATTTTTGTAACAATTTCTTTATTATCTCAATTGACAAGTTATAATTTATTTATTATTAAACTTAAAACTTAAATAAAACACAAGAATACATATATACGAGTATATAATTTTTATTATATTTTTTATTTGGAATGTATACAAAGTTCAGATCTCCTGGATTGACATTGGAAGAAAGAGACTGAAACTCCTCTGGCATTCGCCTGACATCCTAGGGAAACTTCCAGAAAACCTAGGACAGAAGAGCAGTGTCGCGCCCACTAAACAAACAGAAATACATCAGTAAATCAATTAATACATTAACGAATTAATTTAATGAACTTAAATTTGTGTTGGGAACGGCGAACCATGTTGAAGAATTCCTTGCTATTGAAAATTAAAAGAAAAGCATTTGAATATGTTTATATATAGTTAATTCAGTACAACTTTTGACAATCTTGTGCTTACACAGATTTTTAAATTAGTGAAGTGAAATAAAGGATTTTAAATCATATTGATTCAAATTTCAAATTAAAACGCATTGCGCCGAATCCAAATTATTGATTTTTCGAAAAATAGATCTCAATGCGCATTGAACAAAATTGTTATTACTAAGACAGGTTACACACTTGACAGTTTTTTCTACCGCTTTAAATTGACCGCTGCGTAAAGATTTTGACGTGTTTAAACATTTAGCAGTAAAAATGCCGCGACTTATTAGCGGTAGAAGCGCAGCCGCCTAAAGACTTTGATAAGGAAGTGACTTATTACTGAAAAAACAGCAAATGTGTAGCCGGCCTTATAATAACTATTTTGTTAATTTTTCAGCGTGGTAGCTGGCGCCATCTGAGAAATTCCTTTAGGCGACATCAAGAACTATATATCAGAATTTTCATAATTTAAAGCATGATCTGTAACAACTTTTCAAAGATTTTATTACAAATATATCTTGATTTATTTATGCGCTGATGATATATAAACATACATACATATAGCTCAGATATTTGTCTATAAATGATAGAACTAAATACGTTTCAAAGTAATTGGAAACTGGTTTTCCTAATTTATGACTATACTAGTCATTTTACAGTAAAATTTTATTGACATTAATTGTTTAATATTTAATTCTTAAAAGGTTTCATTTGAACTATTTTACGATTTGACGAGGAAAAAATTCACCGCAAAAGTTCAGCGTGCGACACCAGTGCTCGGACGCGTGGCTTGCGGACATTCGGCGCCTACAATGTGCGGGCCTAAATAATTTCTTCTGAACTATTTTTAACGCATATAATGAAACATTTACTTAAAATATATCTGTAGAAATCACATATTATTTGATTTAATATACTAGAACCTCAAATAAGTGAAACAATTCATATGCTTGACATTTAAATAAATGATTTGTAAACTTGTGATATTTATGTAAATAAAAAAATATAATTATTAAATTTAGTTTATAAGTGCTTAAAGAATAAAATACTTTTTGCAAATAATTTTTAAATATGTAACATATTCCTCTATTTTTCAATTGAATAAGTAAGTATTAAATAAAATGATATCATGGAAAATAAAAATACATATTTAGTTTATGTATTTCTTTATTTTGTAATCTGAAAATATAATTGGTGTAAGGGATACTAGAAAGTAAAAAATACATAATTATTGGTAGGTAGTTTACTTTATTGTGTTAACGAAGTTAAAGATGTTGATGAAGTAGAAGACGTTAAAGTTGATGTTTGCGTTTTAGATACATACAATTTTTTATGTTTGTATATGCAACATTTCAATTTGAAATGTAAAGCCTGGATCAGACTCCTGCATTGACTAGGAGAGAAGGCTGACCTCACCCCCGGAAATTCCTCCCTTAGCCCTCCAGGAAAACTTCCAGAAAAACCTGAAGTAGGGGTGCGGCTTCATCGCTGCTGCAACTGTATCTGTAAACACACAAAATAAAATTAGAAGCAATCAAAATAAATATACAAATAATTTAAATTATATTTTTCTTAAAAAATAATCAAAACTTAAATATGAAATGAAAATTGTGATTATTTTATTTATTAATTAATTATAATTAATTTTCTTACATCATAGTTACTGGCAGCGGGCGTCGGTCCTGATGAATGTTGCTGGAGGGTTTTTGAGCCCTCCAGTTGTAGATGTTGATGTTGATGATGCAGGCTCCGATGACGATGATTGAAAAATGAGCTTTACAACGCACTACCTCAGCTAAAACTGGGTACCTTTGACCTGCTTAAAGCTAGGCGCGGACGAATGCCCAGATGGTCGGGGTGAGATGATGAAGGCTCAGGTGATGTTGTCCACGAGTCCCTTTAAACATAAAAACAATGTATTAGATAAAAGAATAATTGTAAACCTGAAAAAAACATACTGTAGTTAGGAGAAAATATTTGTTGATATTATGAGTCCCTATAAACAGAAAAACAATGTATTAGACAAAAGAATAATTGTGAATCTGAAAAAAACATACATGTTGTTGTTAGGATATAAAATATTTGTTGATGTTTGATGATGTCTGAAACATAAACTCAAAATTAAAGGCAGTAAATTGTACAAAAGAACAAGTTATGGTCATCATTCATTCAGCTCACACCATTCATTCCACAGCACACCAATCATCCCAGAGCACACCATTCATCCCACAGCACACCCCCATCTTCAATGTTGGCTTCAATGATGGTTTCAATGATGGTTTCATTTCTTGCCTGTCTAGCCCTACCTAACAGTTTCCGAACTGTAGCTAACTTACAATCTAGGGCGCAAGTGACTCTACGACAACAACCGGAGCGTGTTGTCAATTAGCAAAACGTTACACTTTGCCGGTGTACGCCCCTCCCATGGAGGAAATACGCCTAGTTACGCGGGTGCATTACGGGGCTTGGCGACTATACTATTGCACAATAGTTTTCATCACGGCGTGACTCACGCACCTCTTGAAGCCTCGCAATGGGAACAAAGGACTACTCTACGCCTATTGAACAATGGTATGAAGCCTTACACCCCTACGATAACACACACGTCGCGGTGCACCGGCACATCCCGGACCGACAACATCTCCAGAGAATTTTGACAAAACTCGCCTTTTTTATTTTTTTTTCGAAGATCTAGGTTGAACCTCACGTAGAGGCAATTCTCTGAGATGCTTTGCGCCCCTTTCGCGATCCCTCCACCCAGCGTATCAAGTTTCGCGGCCTGAATTAGATATGATGGCCTTCTAAGAAGGCAGAATACGCGACGCGACTTTGCTCTGAGACGGACGAGTGGCGAGTGAACGAACAAATTGTAAAGGAATTTCAATTAGCTACTTGTATCGCGCTGCTGTGGTACTCCACTCTACGTTCACTTGTATTCCTTCACTGTGTTAGAAAGAGATGAGAAGATAGAAAACATCCGTCTACGCTAACAACAGCTCATTTATATTTTAGCTGGCCACTAATGATTCCTGTTGAAGCGACGATGCAATCTTATTAAATACTAATTGGGCCTAATTGATTTGACCTAAATAATAAAATTTAAAATAATAATAGAATAAAATGATAAAAACACATTTGCTGTATTCAATGTTTAAAAAAGTAAATAATTGCTTATTGAAATACAATATTATTTCACGTTGAATATTATTAAATATTTATAGATTTAACCACTAACTTTTATATGATAACCAATACAAAATGATTGCAATGCATGTCAATCCTTTGTGAAGTATGTTCCTTATAAAGCCTAGAATTTTAAATATCTTAATAAAGAGAATTTGCTTTTTTAATATGAAATAAACATTTATCATGAGATCGTATTCAAAAACCAAAGAATATTACATCGGTGAACAGTACTATTCAGATTCATTAAAGATAATTAAATTAAATCGTCCGTACACAGCACTGAGTTGCATAGAATTGAAATATAAACTTGAGTTTCGACAATTTTTAAACAAATAATAATATAAATATTGTAGTAGATACATTTATTAAAAGTGTTGGAAGTCTAGAGTAACATTCTTTTTAAATGCTTATGTTTCAAGGGTTGAAAATTACACTAGACCCAAACCTAACAACTACACTCTTGGAGTTAGGGCCGCAATATGTGATACGAAATTGAATTTATTTTACTTTACCAATTAGTGGGATGTTTTATGCTTTCATTAATTTCGTCCAACATTTCATTCACAGACTCCTTGAATAGCCGAAAAAGGCAACAAAATTCACCATCGTCTCAATAATTGAAATTATCATTTTGAATTTGCAGTTTGGGGATCTTTGTACTCGTCCCAAACGATTAATAAAATTAATAATATGTTCATCATCCGAAGAAGATGAAGCATTTGCTTGGATTCGATGTGAAACCGTCCATAATATTAAAACGCAAAAATTATACTACCAGGTTAATTGGTTTTAAGCATGTCATACACGAATGACATTTCCAAATTACTACCAACACAACGAAATTATTGGTTACAAAATCCTGGTTTAGGTAACCAGGATTTAGAAACTGATATACAGATGCAGAGTTAAAATGTCGGTTAAAAGTTAACCGAGATCATGTAACCAAGATTTTAACCGAGTACTGAAATACTGGGCCTAACCGTGCTCGACTGGCGGTTAGTACAGCCTGATTGCGGTTAGTTGGATCAGCTGTTTTTCATTGACAAAAGAACATCGGTTTGTTTAAGTTTTTTAATTATTTTCGTATAGGTATATATAAATTTATAGATAAAATATGTTTTAACAAACATCCAAACTTGATATCTGATTTATTTTCGTCAATAGATGAGGATGATGAAGACAAAAATAATTCGTGAAACTATCTGTTACATCAATTTATTATTTGTATTTTCCATGTTTTTGCACTTTTTGTTGATCAGCTCTCAACTGTTTGTGCCTGTCACATATACGCACGGCGTTCCGAAACTTACCAGAAATTTCAGTAACCATATTGTAATCGGTTACTTGGTAACCGGTTCTTTGGTTAAGTTTCAGTATATACTATTAGTTGCTGAATGCTTTTTTCCCTATCGTAGGTTACTACTGGCATTATCAGCGTCTTGTATAAGTTTATTTTCGTTCTTATATTCAACTTTGCGCTTTTTAGTAGAGTTCTGTGCCTTCCAAGTGCTTGGTTTCCCTTTTGGATTCGTTCTGCTACTCTTTCTTTGCCAGTTTTCCCTATTGTTGCGCCTAGGTAGTTGAAGGTAGAAACGTTTTCGAATTTATATTTTTCTGTTTTAAATGTGTATTTGTATCTGTTTTATCCTTTGTAAGTCTCATGTATTTCGTTTTGTTTTCGTTTATTTCAAGTCCTAGTTGGCTTACTACTTTGTCTATTTCTTCTATGGTTCTTACTAGTATTTTTCTTGTACTTGCTGCTATCATTACATCGTCAGCATATGCTATTAATTGTACTTGTTTTATCATAAAGTTCTTGTTTCTGAATTTAACTTCATGTATTATCTACTGTACTAAATTAAATAATGTCGGTAATAGTGGATCACTTTGTTTTACTCCTCTATCAATTTCAAATTCTTCTGTTGTGATTTTTAGAATCTCACTTTTGCTTTTGTTTTTCAGGCTTATTTCTACAAATTTTCTCAATATTTTCGGTATTTATAATTCTTCTAACATATTACTTAGTTAGTTAATTCATGCCTTTCGGCCTAGAATCTACACAAATTTTTACATCTTATTTCTATGGTGATTACATTAAATAAGTTCACTAAAAAACAAAAAATAAACTATATTATACGTTTTCTTCTTTCTAAAATTTTTTCCATCCAGTCTTTTCCTATTCCTTGGTCATTTAATAAATAAATTTCATCTCTTCTTTCTCTTTCCGTCTCTCTGCAATAAAGTCTTAAATGTTCTAAAGACTCCTCTTCTCTACCTCATAATCTACATCTCTTTTCTTCTGCTGACAATTATTCTAACATATTTGACAACTTACTTCTGTTTATTGAATCAGCTGCGCCTTTGAAATCAACGAATACGTATGTAAATTCTGATAGCCCCAATAATTTTTTCGGCATAAGTTTCGAGTTTAACGTTTATTAGGTCAGCAAATATTTTGTAGGCTATATTTAGTAGTCCATAATTGCTGCATTCCTCCTTATCGCTTTTTTTTGTAGATAGGGCTAGTATCATTTTATCCGAACTAATAATAAGTCAATTCATGTCAAATATTTTTCGTATTTGTTTAATTTTCCTTAACCGTATTACAATTTTTCTAATAAATATTATTTTAATTTGATTGATATATTGTGAAATAGTAATAGTTTGGTAACCAAATGTCCATATTGCATACACTTTCGAATTATTAACAACTTTTATATTTACACTTTTACTGTAAAGTGACTAGGTAAATATTTACAGCTATATCAAAAAATAGCATTGAAATCCCTATATGCCACAATTCAATTCTGTATATGAAAACCATATATGTCATTTCAATATTTGAATCGAAAGGCATTGTAATTGAAATCAGTAAACATATTTTATTAAGATATCGAAAAATAAAATCAATCGTATATCAAAAAGGAATTATTTTCAGACCCATGTATATAACCCCCTATTACATACTGTTCCCGATCAGGAACATAAAATTTAAAATTCTTCTTTTCTTTTCTTAAGCAGTTTACATTCATGGCAATCCTGTTGTAACATTTGGGAACATTATATACACTTTGTTAATTACCAATTAGGTCATTCCTCCCAATTTAACCAACATAAAAAAAATTGAACTGGAAAAAGGATAATTACAGAAAATGTAAAATTTGAAGGAAGCAGCTTATTGCCTGCTGATATATTACAGCTAAATACACCTTTGCAAAATTTCCAAAATTTTTTTTTATCTTATGTTTTCCTAGAAGAGGTTGTTTATTAAGCAATTTTGTATAGTACGCAAAGACGACCCAATAGACCAAAGTTCTATTGTTGAATTTGTGCATAATGTTCCCAATAGTGAAAGAAACAAAATTTTTTTTTATTTTTGGAAAAAAATTTATGTAACACATTTATTTTAAATATATTAACATTTCTTTTGTAAAAAATAATGTTTTTGAGCCCTTATTTAAAAAAAAATAATAATTCATGCAATAGAGGGTTAAGACTAATTATTTCATTTTGATTATATTATTTGGCTCTTAAATATTTAAACCTTATAGGTATTGTACATGTGAATAACTTCCATAATTACTAACAAATAACTGAAAATAGTTATTTGTCAAACTAGAGAGGAAAGCGCTTCTTTTTCCCCCTCGAGTTCGAAGTTTGCGAAGAAGAGCTTTCCTCTAGTGTTAGTCACAACATTTTTGTCACGACATATTTCTAAAAACGATCTGCTAAGACCTAAAATACACTTTGAGAACACAAATGACAGACTGACACATTAAAAGTTAGGTTATCAGACACAAGGCGGTGTAGCAGTGTTGCCAATGAACCAATCTTAAATATCTTTAATAAGTTGTCAGAAAAAGAAAAATATAAGACATAATTGTAAGACAATATAAAGTATGTATATCACTAAAATAAGGATTTTCAATAAAATTAGGAATTTATTTATAATTTTTATAATATATTTTTTGTAAATAACATTTATATTGGCATCACTTCTATATTTTCCTCTCTAGAGAGGAACAACACATTTTCCTTGCTATTTCGAGAGAAGAACGGTGGGGTTTCCTACCATGTCGTGAAAAATAAATATGTCAAACACATGTTTCGAGTAAATATTAAATAATAAATTTTAGATTTATGTGTATAAGAAAGTTGCCCACGCCCACATAAGATTTTTCTGTCTTATCCTTAATTTGAGAATTTTCCTTATGGATATTATAATTGAAAGTATAGATATTTATATTATTTCAGCTAATTCAAATGAACTTTCGTACGTGTATTGTTTTATTAAGGGTTACTTAATTAATAAATAATGAACTGGTCATAAATATTTGACAGTCAAAATACAGTAAATCACTTGGTAAATATGTCCTATAACTCATGATGTTTAGAAATTTAATTACAATGAAATTTTCATAAATACTAAAACAAGTCATCAGAAAAACTAAATATCGTTAAGGTGAACAGGGTGTTTGAAAATATAGGTGTCACTTTATTTCTGTACCTGTCAAACACGGCCATGTTATAAATCACAATGCACAGCTAGTAAATAAACGCCGCATTAAATTATAATATTCGCAATTGTTTTGAAGTCAGAACTCGAACAAGAAGTGTACAACAAAATGATAAAAAATAGCCGAATTTTATTTATTTGTATTTTCATAATTATACACATTGTAAGTATCAAATCATTTAAGTAATACAAATTTGACCAGGTAGTTTTTATTATAACATAAATGTTAAGCATTAAATCATGTTATAAGTTCATTAATTGATTACATGAATATTATTGATTTGTGATAGGTTAATCACGTTGTTACATTAACAATTGAGTTAACAACGCTTTATATAAACGGTCCTTTGTCATACCTAAAAATATATCACTTACCGAGAACTGCGTAAGCAGAGTGCCACACCCATAATGGGTAAAAGGCGTGATGATATATTTATTTATCCAACACCTCTCAATAAATGCTCTATAACTATGGCGATTTTAAACAAGCAAAGTAACAGATTATCCACTAGTGGGTATAATTTTGAGGAAAGCCACTAGTGAGTATTTTTTTATTTATAACAATAGTAATAACACACAACACCTTGGTAACTACTTCGATTGACATTTTAATTTAAAAATTTAATGCATATGTCACTGTCAAATAATATTTCTTTAATAAATTTTTCATTTATTAAGCGATGTTGGATAAAACGTTATACTTCACACGTGGGCAAAGTGGAATTACCCACTCGATAAAATTATTTCACTCAACCTTCGGCTTCGTGAGCTAAAATTTCTTTCGTGGGTAATTCCTTACTTTGCCCACTTGTAAAGTAAATAACTATTATTACCTCCCGCCTACCTCTAGGTAAGTGAGGTATTGTTTTTGGTCAAAAAATTGGGTAGTGAGTTTTCAATGAATAAGCACGTTTCAGGGTCCCTACAATACGATTTTACTATTTTCACCAAGATGTCTGTATGTATGTGTGTGTGTGTAGTCTGTGGCAATTTTTTCGTCTCGCATAACTCATACTATAATACCAAAAAATATATTGCTTCTTATATTTAAATGAAGAGCTGATTAGATTTTGGATAAAATTGGTCAACCGGAAGTAGCGGTTTACTTGAAGCCCTTTACAGTTTTTCGTGAAAAACACGGTTAAATCTCCTTTTTCAACAATTTATGTTATTTTGAAAGTTGAAGAATATTTAATTTTACATGTGTTTTGATTACACTAAATTTAATTATTTTCATTAAATTTAGAGATAATAAAATATAAAGAAATTAGATTTCAAAAATCTTCCTAGTACACCATGAAACATTTAAATATATTCAATTTTTTACGAAATGTGACAATTATTTAAAAAATTCTGTTGTGGGCATAGAGATGGGTCGTCTCGAAGTTTAAAGATACGGGAAAATTCTCAGGAAATTTCCCAAGAAATTTCAAATGTGAATAAAAATTTAATTTTTTTCCTTTCCGCTCATTGTTAAAATTATTTTTATAATACTCTAAATAAAGATCTAAAACGCACTAAACCACTGCAGACCTCTGTTTAAGCCTTGTTCACAATACGAAATTATTGGTTAATAATTTGTGATATACCGAATACCACATTGCTTGTTGCTGGAGTAGGGGTAGCTATCAGACAGATACAAGCGCGCAAGCAGACATCAAGTTCAAATATCTTTTAGAATTTCACGGGAAATTTTCAGCTATAATATCCCTAGGCCATTGATAATTCGAAATAATTTTATCACAGTTACCGAAAGAACGTTGCTTGGTAACCGCCCGGGCTGTTACCTCCAAGCAACGTTCTTGAGGTAGTTGTGATCAAATTATAAGTATTTATCAATGGTCGAGGGATATTTGGTGAGAAAATTTTTTGCGATTATTATTATTATTTTCATTTTCTAACCGTGAAAATAACATTTTGAAATAAACAAATTAAATATTGAATTAACTGTCAACCTGCTGTCAACGACTGTTACTTAGCAACAGGTGATAATTTCCCGGGGAAATTTTCAGCTATAATATCCCTAGGCCATTGATAATTCGAAATAATTTTATCACAGTTACCGAAAGAACGTTGCTTGGTAACCGCCCGACGCCGTAGGCGGAGGGCTGTTACCTTCAAGCAACGTTCTTGAGGTAGTTGTGATCAAATTATGAGTGTTTATCAATGGTCGAGGGATATTCGGTGAGAAAATTTTTTGCGATAATTAACATTATTTTCATTCCATACCATGAAAATTACATTTTGAAATAAACAAATCAAATATTGAATTAACTGTCAGCCGAATGTCAACAACTGTTACTTAGCAACAAGTGATAATTTCCCGGGGAAATTATCAGTGTAATTGTGACCTGATTGGTTACTTTTGCACACGTGATCAGCAATACAGGGTTTTGATTGGATATTTTTTTAATCAAAAAATTTTCAGTGTAATTGTGACCTGATTGGTTACTTTTGCACACGTGATCAGAAATACAGGGATTCGATTGGATATTTCTTTAACCAAAAAATTTTCAAAATTATATTCCCGAGAATTTTACAAACAAACCCGAGAATAATCGTAATAAAATTGTTCTTGCAAATCGTGGTTGAAGGAACTTCCCGGAATTTTCCCGGGGAAAAAACCAATTCTCGACGGGTATTTATTGACAGCGCATCACTATGTGGGCACTTTAATACCTCCCGCCATAGATTTCTTATCAAACAGTGCAAAATCACGACCACAACCAACAAAAAACGATAATGTCTAAATATAATTTTCTTTAACGTGTTTTAATTTGTTAATGGTGACAGTTAGAGTTTGTTACAACCAACAATTGTAGATAATAATATGGAAAACATTATTCTAATAATAAAATATCGGATATGGCCAGTACATAACCTCCCGCCCAATACTACTCGTAAACGATTCAAAATATTTGATGATACAGAAATTTGTTTATTTTCTATTTATATTTGAGAAATTTAATTTTATTTCGTGTATTTATTTAATTTTTTGACATATATTTCACTAAGAAAACAGATTTACAATCAAAATGACATGTGACACAACTCGTAAAAAATTGAAAATTTTTAAGTGTTTCTATGGTGTACAAGGAATGCAAGATTTATGAAATCTAATTTCTTTATATTTTATTATCTCTAAATCAAATGAAAATTAATAAAATTAGTATAATCAAAACACATGTAAAATTTAATATTCTACAACATTCAAAATAATATAAATTGTTGAAAAAGGCAATTTAACCGTGTTTTTCACGAAAAACTGTTAAGTGCTTCAAGTAAACAAAATAATAGATATTCAGTAATACTTATTCACATTAAACCTCTCAATAAATGCTCCATTACTATGGCGATTTTAAACAAGCAAAGTAACAGATTACCCACTAGTGGGTATAATTTTGAGAAAAGCCACAGGTGAGTATTTTTTTATTTATAACAATAATAATAACACATAACACCATGGTAACCACTTCGATTGACATTTTAATTTAAAAATTTAAAGCATATGTCTCTGTCAAATAATATTTCTTTAATAAATTTTGCAATTATTATGAGATGTTGGATAAAACGTTATACTTCACACGTGGGCAAAGTGGAATTACCTACTCGATAAAATTATCACATTCAGCCTTCGGTTTCGTGTGCTAAAATTTCTCTCGAATTTTTACGTTCTGCGAAATGGCCGTAGATTCCTGTTAATTTTAATACAAAATAATTTTGTTTTTAATAAAATTATTCATATGTTTAAAATATTCAATAGTTATATCACGAGTGATAAGAATTTAATCGATTTTTTTTGACATCAAGTAGCACATGACATGTTTAGGTTATGCATAAAATTTTGCTTAAAAAGTGTTTGAGTACATAATAATCCCGAGACCGTAGGTCGAGGTATTTTATCTTAAATTATTATGTACGATAACACCTTTTTAAAAGCAAAATTTTGTAAATAAGCCAGACAAAATTTAATAGATTCAATTCTTTAGCACGAGGGGTATATGTCAAGATTATTTCATGAATTCATAGCATTAACTTTAATATTTGCCGAAGAAATTGTACTAAAACGTGGATTTTGACAAATTTTCACATAAATAAATCGGTACAAAAAGCACCATAAAATTTTGTTGTTATAGTGTATCTATAGCAAATTGATTGTTTTTCTTTTTGCTCGTCAAATAAATGGCAAAAATTTGTAAATAAAAATAGGTTGATTTGAATAATTCAGCATGTTTAAAGATATAGAATACCAGTAAAGGTAAAAAACATGTAAGTATCTTGCTTCTGCAATTAATTATCCGGCTAAATATGCCTTCAAAATGTTCAAAATTTGCATATAAAAACTAGCTTCAATTTAATCACGATTAAACAGCATGGTGTTGTTTAATCGCTTATCTAAACATCACAACAATGGAAAATGAGACATTCTGATTGGTCATATTTGTAATGAGTGATATAATCACTTAAAATTACTAGTACTGGGTACACAACGATACTAGTTGTACAAAATTTATTATTCCTTTAGTTTTTCTGTGAAATTAAAACTCCGGATAGATTAGTATTTATGTAAAGTATAATTAACTTATCTTAATTTTACTCTTAAAAAATAAACAAGACATTATCATGAACGTATTCGTACAATTTCAGACAAAGGCAGACGATCCAGCCACCACAGTTGCTGGAGGAGATTCTTCTACAGCAAGTGGTGCCACAGGCGAAGCAAGCGGATCCACAGAAAATGCTAAAGATTCTAGTGGAGCCACAGGTGCTACCGATGCCACAAGTTCTAGCGGAGCCGCAAGTGACGCCACCACAAAAGCTACTAGCGGGGCCCCAAAAGGTGCTAATGGCACTGCAGATGCAAGTGGTACCACAGAAGACTCAAATGCAGATTTAAATGGCGTCATAGATGACGAAGGGGACTCAGAGGAAGCTGGCGGCTCTACAGAGAAACCAAAAAGTTCCACAAATGAGACTACAGAAGGGGAAACGGCGGAAGACACACCAAAAGGTATTTCAATGTTAATTTTGATATATTATATTGACTGTCCTAATGAGGTCTTGCACATTTTTTTTTCTTTGTTTTAATAAAAAGTGATGCGAATTATTACATTAATATTTTTTTGCTGTTGTTTTATTGAGCAGATAGTAATTCTTCCCACTTACAGTTTATTTTTCTTGTGGTGCGGTTCACGTCACTATCTTCTATCTCTATATCTTCTATATCAATAGTGGGAGAAAGTGAGAAAGAAGATAGTGACGTGAACCGCACCACAGGAAAAATAAACTGTATCTTGTTGTATGACGTGGTAAGAATTCTGGTCAGTGTTGCCACCTTTGGAAAATTGTTGACCCGGACATATGAGCAAAAAAAAAAACAATTCTCAGAACACGAAAATAAGTAATCGTTGCACAATATCGACATTTTTATTCAATTTTTGGTTAGGAAATGTTCAAAATTGTCGCCCTAGCGCGACAAAGTACCATATTGCGACACTAGTGTTACAATGACCTTTTTTTGTAATACGAGTATAGTTTGCGTAAACGAGCCGCGGGCGAGTTACGCAAAATACGAGTAATACAATTAGGCATTGTAACACGAGTTGTTCATACTACTTTTTCTATTTCATTTTCAAAATTCAATAAAAATAAAAATAAAATAAAATTGTACGGCATGTTAATATACCACTGGTCACCAAAGGGCTTTGCCCGCGGGGCCTATTGGGTCCCAAGCCGCAACCCCGACGCAGGGGCTCCGATTCAATAATTTTACGTTAGCAATGACAGCCCCAAGTTTGACAGACTGTTAATTTTACAAATAATAAATTCCCCAAAAACAGTTGCACAATAGTTATTTTTCTACAATCGTTGCACAATATCGACATTGTTATTCCATTTTTAGTTAGGAAATGTTCAAAATTGTCGCTCTAGGGCGACAAAGTGACATATTGTCGCACTAGTGCGACAAAAATAAAACAAAAATAAATTAGATAAAAGTAAATGATGCATTGGATTTTTCTGGTAATAACCTTGCTATTGCAAATACAGTTGGCATATACAAATAGCTATTGTGTATCAAGTGCGGATAGAGCATTGTTTGTTGCACGCGGCGAGAAATTGTTGATCGAGGCGAAGCCGAGATCAACAACTCGACAAGTGCACCGAACAAGCTCTATGCGACGAGATACACACAATATTTTTTCTACAATCGTTGACCAATGTCAAGCTGTAGAAAAAAATTAATTTTCAAAATTATCTTTGGTCACGCCTATAACAATTCAGTAAAATTGTAGTTACCCATGTCACCGTAATCATGACAACGTTTATGAACAAAATAAAATTTTTCAAAGAAATCATAATTTGACACATGGAGTACATTTGACATATGGAGTACATTTGACATATGGAGTACATTTGACATAAAGTCTACAGAGTGAATACGTTTATGGCGATTAAGTTGAAGTGTATGTACGTATATGCCAACTGTATTTGCAATAGCAAGGTTATTACCAGAAAAATCCAATGCATACTTCTTTTACCTAATTTATTTTTGTTTTGTTTTTGTCGCGCTAGTGCGACAATATGTCACTTTGTCGCCCTAGAGCGACAATTTTGAACATTTCCTAACCAAAAATGGAATAACAATGTCGATATTGTGCAACGATTGTAGAAAAAATTCAATTTTGCATCGTTTTTGAGAAAAACACAAAATTGACTTTGTGTACGTGAAATAGGAAAAAAACATAAAACTAATATAAATTATGTAGAAGAAGTAAATGATGCACTAGATTTTTCTGGTAATAATCTTGCTATTGTATATGCAGTTGGCATATACGAGTACGTATACATACACTACGTTTCGATTTACTACACACTATAAACAAATGAAAAACACAAACAAGTAAATAGATACGGTAACTAAGTAAATTATGATTTATATAATAAGGGAATCCATGTCTTGTTTAACTCGTAACCTTCATTCTGGTGCACGGTATTCTTTGCTTGTATTTCTATTGCTTCCCTGAAGAGTCTGCCATTGGTACATTTGCTATAATCTTCGTTTCTCCAAAGTTCATTTTATGTGAAAATTCAATGGCATGACTAGCCACTGCAGTTTATCTAGTTAGTTCAGACGAATGGCTCGTTTGTGTATTGTTATCGTTCTGCCAGTCTGTCCAATATAATATTTACCACATTCTCATGGAATTTTGTAAATTCCAAAGAACAGAACTTTATCCAAGCCAATTTTATTAGCTATGAGTTCTGATAGCTTTTACAACTTATTGAAAAGTTAAGTAGTTTTTTGTACTATTTAAATGAATATTAATTTTAATCAAATCACTAGCGCCAATTAATTTTGGCGCTCCTACACCACTAGAGCACTTATGCACAAGCCACCACGAGGGGAAAGTAACCTATCTCTAAATATTTATTTTTTTAAACTCAGCAAATGCAACCACACCTGCTGAGGGCACTGATACTACGACAGGAAATGAAGGTGATGCAAGTACCAATAATGCTAGTGAAACAACTAAAGAGGACACTGATACTACAACAGGAAATGAAGGTGATGGAAATTACAATAATGCTAGTGATACAACTAAAGCTTCGTTTTCATAGGGCATTGTATTTGCATGGTAAAACTTATCTGTAAGATCGTAAATTCATAAATCTGTTACCTACGATACGCCCGTAACTAACAACTTTACAGATTTACAGTTTCGGCAATTCTCTACAGGTACCTGTAAGAAGACAACTTACAGATTAACTTTACGGTCTAGAGACGATTATTTTTCGACTTCGTCTAACTTCACAATTATTGGGTCCATTCTGAACATTTTATCTGTAAGATCGTAAATTCGAAATCTGTTACCTACGATACGCCCGTAACTAACAACTTTACAGATTTACAGTTTCGGCAATTCTCGACAGATTCCTGTAAGTAGATAACTTACAGATCAATTTTACGGTCATGAGACAATAATTATTTTACAACATTCGTCTAACTTCACAATAATATTTTGGTTAAGTGACATGTGAGAGATAAAATAAAATATTTAATTATATATACTTATACATCCATTTAAAATGAAGTAGGTACTGAAAATACTTAAATAATATATTAACTTAAGTCGAAATTAAATTATTTATTGTTTGAATATATGGAATTAAAAATTCGGTACTGAAAACATATATTAAAAAAATAAACCGGATGGTCATTGTCAGTTCTGGAGGCACTATAATACTACTAATATTTTATAATACTTTACTCACAGACGACTGACTTAAACATATCCAACAGTTTGAACCAACTGGATTTTGGAAAGAACTACCACACACAAAATATAAAGTTACGAAAACCCTTAAAGTAAAATTGTTATTTTTTATATAAATTGGTAAGGAAAAATGTCTGTATCAAATACCTAAAATGGAATACGCGTTGTTGGATAATTATTGTTAAACTTCGCTAAATAATCCAATAAATAATATTACCTTGATTATTAATTTTTAACTGATTTAATACTTAGAAGTCTCTAGAGGGAATAAATAATAGTAGAGCTCTAGAAGAATGTAGGTATTCTCATCCGCCATTTTGGGTCCAGATGTCATAAATAAAATAAGTTATTGGAATCCAGTTACTTAAAAAAAAAACGTTTAAAATTTGTATCTGTCAAATTTGAAAACATATTTATTGAAATTCTGTAAAACCCAACTACACAAATCATACGGTAATATAAGTATTCTGTACACTTACCTGTTAGATATGAAGTATAATAATTAACAGAATGATACATCACAATTATTAATCAATATCAACTTCAAATTTGACAGAAAAGTATTAAAGTAACTGGATTCCAATAATTTGTTTTATTTATGACACTTGGCCCCAAAATGGCGGATGAGAATACTCATATATTCTAGTGCCTTAATAATAGTAGTGATTATTTTTTGACGTTTATTTAAACCAATCAAATGCTTTATTGTATGTCACGTGTCTGCGTTTTAACCAATCCTGTCATTATTATACTGAGAATAATGCTCTTGTGATTATTCCCGGCAATTTTCTCTGTAGCTTTTTTGTTTTTGTTGACAGATGTCAGATGTAAGATAGGTATCATCAACACAAGTAAAAATGAGCAAAAAAGATGGATTTAGTGACGTGCCTGATGATGAAATCAAAAAATAATCTAATTAAATATAACTCGAGAGGTCGATAAATTAGAAAATAATTCTCCAGTATCTTTCTCAAACTTGTCGCCATTTGGCAATAGCCACTCAAGCCCTACGGGCTTTCGTGGCTATTGCCTGGCAACAAATTTTCGAAAGATCTGTCAAATTATTTTCAATTTATTCTCACCCTCTTGTTATATGATTACTGATAATATTATTCATAAAATAATGATGATTTTTCGCATTCTACAGTGACCGTAGGGGTTTACAGGCACCTCAAACTTCACCGTAACTTTTACAGATATCTGTAACATATTTACAATTCTCTGTAAGGAACAGATGCTGTCAGAATTGCCATTTGACCTGTAAGCATTTACAGAACTTACAGATTCTCTTACAGACTTTACGGAATTGCTCAGTTAGTTTTAGCATACAAATACAATCCCCTATGAAAACGACCCTTTATGCCTAGAGGAAAGTACACTATTTCTAAATTATTTTTTTATACACAGGAAAAACAACTGTACCTGCTGGGGACAATGAGGCTACGACAGGAGATGAAGGCGAAGGGAGTACCAGTGATACACATGAAACGGAACATGAAGGTGAAGGGAGTACCAGTGATTCAAATGAGACGACACCTGAAGGTAATAGGAGTACCAATAATGCTAGTGACACAACTTATGCACGAGAGAAAGTAACCTATTTCTAAATATTTATTTTAACTCAGGAAAAGCAACCACACCTGCTGAGGAAACTGACGCTGCCACAGAAAAAGAAGGTGACGGAAGTACCAATAACGCTAGTGAAACAACTAAAGAGGATACTGATACTACGACAGGAAATGAAGGTGACGGAAGTACCAACAATGCTAGTGAAACAACTAAAGAAGACACTGATACTACGACAGGAAATGAAGGTGATGCAAGTACTAATGATACACATGAGACAGACGCAGTGAAATCAACTACTGATGAGACTACTACTGCTAGTATTAAAACTAAATCTCGTAGTGGTAAAGGCTCCACCAAGAAATGTAAGTACTATTATTTAGTCGTATGTAAGATGTGTAGAAATTATTACATGCAACGATTTGTAAAAATTAAATCTGTTTCAAATTAGCCAAGCCTTTTTTTATCTGAAAAATAAATTTCTGAACAAAATTCCAAAACTTCAAGATCGGCGAGGTTGCTTCGTAATTGTCTGATTAAGCTAAAATTTTGAACATATCGTTTTTACCTCCCGCCTACCTCTAGGTAAGGGAGGTATTGTTTGTGGTCAAAAAAAATGGGTAGTGAGTTATCAATGAATAAACACGTTTTAGGCTTCCTATAATACCTTTTTACTATTTTCGCCATGATGTATGTATGTAGGTATGTATGTATATGTGTGTATGTGTGTGTAGTCTGTGGCATTTTTTTCGTCTCGCATAACTCAAATACTATAACACCAATAAAATACAATTTTGTGAATTTTTGCTTCTAATATTTAAATGAAGAGCTGATTAGATTTTGGATAAAATTTGTCAACCGGAAGTAGCAGTTTACTTGAAGCCCTTAACAGTTTTTCGTGAAAAACGCGGTTAATTTCCTTTTTCTACAATTTATGTTATTTTGAAAGTTGTAGACTATTTAATTTTTCGCGCCGCCGTCCGACATTGATACAATTACATATCTCTAAAGCGGTCGGAAATCATGTTTTTGTCGAACTATTTCGACAAAAATTGCTAACTTTTTATGGTTATATGTTGGCATCACAGAATATTTTTGTATTTTAAACATATTTGTAAGTAATTATAATTGAATTTGCAGTGTAAAATCCAAATAAAAATATGTAGATATTTTTGGTTATGATATTGGAAAATAAACATGCATAATTGACATTCAAATATCGTGAAGTTAGCAACATAAAAAAATTCCCTGTCATTTATATAATTATTTCTGTTTTCTTGTATTGCAAATACTCAATTGTAGATATATTGCTATAATATTTTTAAGTCAATGTAATACTTTGACATTTCTAGCGTCAGAAGTTAGCTAAAACTAGTGAAGTGATGCCAACATATAACCATAACAAGTTAGTAATTTTTGTCGAACTAGTTTGACAAAAAAATAATTTCCGACCGCTTTAGAGATATGTAATTGTGTCAATGTCGGACGGCGGCGCAAAAATACTATTTTCTACCGTTTAAGAGTAGGAGGAGCCCAAATAAAAACGATTTCACATTAAAAAATTGGTTTCCAGTCAAAAATGTAACATAACCCATAAAATTAAACAAGCACAATAGTATATTGAACAACTAGTGTTACAATGACCTTTTTTGTAATACGAGTATTACAATTGGGCATTGTAACACGTGTTATTCATACTACTTTCCCTATTTCACGTTCATAAACTCAATAAAAATAAATATAAAATAAAATTGTACGGTATGTTTAATATACCACTGGTCACCAAAGGGCGACGCAGGGGCTCCGATTCAATAATTTTACGTGAGCAACGACAACCACAAGTTTGACAGACTGTTAATTTTACAAATAATAAATTCCCTAAAAAACAGTTGCACAAAATTCAATTTTGTAGCATTGTTTTTGAGAAAAACAGTGTCACAAAATTGACTTTGTGTACGTGAAATAGGAAAAATGATTAGAACATTCTTAATGTATAATAAAAATAATTTAAATAAAACAATTAACTAAAACAATGATGACACTTTAAATGTCATCTGTCAACAATCAGTACTAATTGTTATTACCATTTATATCAGCAAGTTTCACTGTACTACTTTATGAAGTACTTACCTAATTATAAAAATTAATTAATGTGTTTTGTTTCAGATACCGGTACAGCTAAGAAAAAGCCAAAAATGGAACTCCAGACAGAAACATGTCTCGAGTTCCCTATCTTTATTGATCGCAAGAAGAGATCGTGCAGAAAATTATCCAGATGGGTTCGAAGTCTCCTTTTATAAAAAATACATGTAAATAGTGGAAAATTATCATTGTTAACTAAACTTTGAATCTTTATTTACAAATTTTTCTTATTATTAAAAAATATATTTCATGTAATTAAAAACAATTAAAGTTATTATTTTTTGCACGACTAGGTCTTCTTTTATCAACTAACCATGCCTGTATAGTCTAAATATAAACGTTTCTTATTCTGCCATACATTTTGTTTTGACTTTTTTAGTTTTGACAGATCGAGTGATATACTTAATAGCAGTAATGAATAAAGTAGGTATTTTAATAAGACTTTCTTTATACAAATATTATTAATTCTTTAATTAGCCTGGTTTAGATTTTAAATAAATACGTATAAAGAAATAATATTTTTTACTAACCTGGTTGGAAATGTTCAATAAGTGTTAATGTTATTGTAAAGAGAAATGAAAAATAAATTAATTTTTTACCGATTGACATTAAAGATGGCATTGCAAGGACTGCGAACAGTCTATTTAGTGTAGTAACTTTTTTATAATTTAAAGTTGTAGCTTTTATAGTTCTTAAGATCCTTTGGGTACCCTCGAAATTCAAACACAATATTTATTTTTTTGAAGTTTTCCGATTTATCTCAATGTCACTACAGAGTATATTTAAACGTTTTTGATAAAATTTGACTATTTAGGTTACTAGCCACCATTTCTTCTTTTAAAGAAATTAATTAATTTCGGGAAATTGTTTATATCAGTATTATTTCTAACAACCAACATTCCCTTCAACATCGAATGTCGCCCAATTGATAGCTTGCACAATTTTTGATCGTTCATAAAAATATACTAGCAGCACAGTTTTCGTGTATTTTTGAACTTCTTTATTCTTACTGAAAGCTTCGAATTTTTTTTAATATATATTTTTTAGATTTTATCGGCAGTAGTGGCTGTGGCTTCTTCAAATTATCCATAATGAAAAGTCACTCAAATTAAATTTGTATTTTCATTGAGTACATCGCAATGAATTGTTTTTGAAATGAATTTTGTTTAGGTGAAACATCCGGAGCTGAATTTAGCTACAGAATTTGACTGGACTTTTAAAAAACTAATGTTCTTATTTATTATTAATGGTTTTCCTCATGTATTATATATTGTTTAGTGGCCAAAACTACAAATTTGTATACAGTACAAAAATATCAAATATCTTGGATATTAATGAAATAATTTAATTTTGAAAATTATATTATAATTTACGCCGTTCATTTCTCTTAAATTCCCTCACTGTTGTAGATAAAAGAATATTTATATCGGTTATTATTTTAGAATATATATCATCTACATAATACTCCCAAAATAGATAAAGCTAATCAAAAAATGTATCTAGATAAGGTACTAAAGAAATAAGAAAAAACTATCTAAATAAGATAATAGATAAAATGATTTAATCTATATGATTTATCTAGAACAACACTGTTCAGAACAATAATGGACATATTTATTTTAAAGATATTGACAATCATATTATTAAATAACAAACTTGCGCAATAGTTAATCTAAAACAGCGGATTGACTAATTTACAAAGTCTAAGAAAAACGTATATTTCTTGCTAAATAATTTTAATTGTTTATAAAACAAATTTTTATCCCACGTTACAAAATAATTATGAAAGCAATGAATCAGTTATTTTCAGACAAGATTCGAATCAAGAAATAACAATAACCAGATATAAGTACGAATTCAACAAGAATTTAAAAAAATATTTATAATTTTAGTTTCAAATTTGTGGAATATTTACGTGTAATAAAACACAGAACACTTAAAAGTCTGCTATGAGATACATTTTGCAGTTTTGTGAAAAGTAGTGCAAATGAAAATGTTTTCCAGAATGCTTATTTTTGTTTGTGTTTTTATTAATTTATTCATAGTAAGTATATTATAATTTCATTGCACAATTATTTAGTAATCAATTAGATGAAAATATATATACCACAGTATAAGAATTCATATGTAACAACATTTGCTGTTCGACATTTTTGATCTTTAGAACGTATCGATCGATGACCTTGAGTCGAGCGGCCATATTGGCAGTAGCAGTATATGGCGGTAAATTTAAATAGCTGTAAGTTGCAAATGAGACAAAATCTGAAAATATTATTTCATCTGCATTATTATAGTTCCTAGTTTCGTGATACAAATAAACACAAATTGCTTTCATGTCATGAACTGTACTAATTCTCGTGTTTCTGTTGTTTTCTGCGATTACATCGCTGTTATCAGCTAACCTGGTTTTGGCTGTTTTCTTTGAAAATGTATTTATATTCCATTGTTTGTATTACTTGTGTATCTGAAATGTCAAAATATGTACTGTATGTCATAGCATATAACTTACCTGTAAGTTCAATTGATTTAGTTTGTTTTGAATTATTGTGTCGACCATATGACATGTTTACATTTCGTTGACAACTTACAGACGTTTGACGTCAACGCCGCCTGGGTGTAAATCGTGTAACTATGATTATTTGAAAACACTGTAATATACTTTACGATATACTGAATCGTAAAACTCTCTTTACGAAGCTCTGTTTCTAGCGGTAAAGAATCTCTTAACCGGCTAGCCCGTTGTATTTTTACTGGCTGTTAAAACCATAGCAATGTATCATGGATAAAATATCTGGTGTGGGCACCACACTACTTTCTTATACAAATAAAACCAACTGAACATGTATGATTTGTTCCTTGCGTATAACTATTGTGACAATTATTTGACATATAGATATTATACCTGTTTAATTTTGTGTTCTCAACTATGATTTTAATTTAAAATATTAATTAATATCTAGTCTCTAAAACTTTGTATCTAATAATACAAATAATGCTTTTATAATATTTAAAACGACACATATTTTTGACACGTTTGACATATAGATGTTAAAAATATTTTAGGTTTTGTTCCCAGTGTAACTAAATTACTGAAATATATTCTTAAATATATAATTTAGTTTTTCTCAAAATTAGAAGCATGTACAAGAAAAGTGCAAATAACATTTTATATTCCAAATATTCTTACCAACATTTGAAACTTTATTCAAAGCTGATTCTATTAAAAAAAAAAAAATTTATTGTTTTGTGTGTTCAGTAAACTTCCTCTTCCGGTTTTCCAGTTTCATTCAAAATCAACTCAGCTCTTCATATTTTCATGAAACTAATAAATTCTAAGTTTCGTTTACATATCTTGTCTCGTTCATGAGATTATTGCGCACACGGACATCCATCCATCCATCCATCCATCCTCACACACAGACATCATTGAGAAATTGGTCTTAACGGATTCAGTGGACGTCAAAATATGTATTTCCGCAAAAATCTCGTCACCGATTGTTTCATGATTCCAATACTTCCTTATACTTTGTATAAGAAAGTAAAAATTGGTTTATGGGCCCATTATAATAATATCAATAATATTAAAAATATAAAACTGTTACTAAGTTATGATAAAATGTACGACTAATTAAAGTCATCATTAAGTCTTTAATTTGTATCATGATTTTTTTTGTCGATAAAATAAACTGGTATTCCACATTAGGTCACTTTCCTCTAATTATAAAGTTTTGTTACTCTAACGTTATAGAATATATGAACACACATTCATCCATGCACACAGATGTCATTGAGAATAGTTATTATTTTATAATAATCTAATTTCTTCACTCAATCAAAACATAAAAAATTTTGCTCTTCGGGACTCTTGTAAGTTTAATAACAGAAATTAAATGAAGTGATTCTTGGCAAAACCGTTGGTCTATTTCACTAATTATTACATCTATCATCTATTACTGAAAATAGTTATTTACCAAACTAGAGAGGAAAGCGCTTCTTTTCCCCCCTCGAGTTTGAAGTTTGTCTCACTCGCTGCGCTCATGAGGCATTTCGAACGAGAGTGGAAGAAGAGCTTTCCTCTCGTGTTAGACACAACATTTTTTTCACGATATGTTTCTAAAAACGATTTGCTCGGACCTAAAATACACTTTGAGAACACAACTGACAGACTGACACGTTAAAAGTTAGGTTATCAGACACAAGGCGGTACAGCAGTGTTGCCAATGAACCAATCTTAAATATCTTTAATAAGTTGTCAAATTGTGATTTAATAAGAAAAAGAAAAATATAAAACATAATTGTAAGATAATTTAAAGTATGTATATCACTAAAATAAGGATTTCGAATAAAATTAGGAATTTATTTACAATTTTTATAATATATTTTTTATAAATAACATTCATATTGGTAACACTTCTATATTTTCCTCTCTAGAGAGGAACAACACATTTTCCACACTATTTCGGGAGAAGAACTGTGGGGTTTCCTACCATGTCGTGAAAAAAAAATATTTATTTTCATATCTTCATATAATGATGATAGGATATAGGTAGGTATTGATTGGTGTTATAAATGCGAGATGAATCTTTGCGCCTTTTCACCAGTAATAATGAAATATTATTTATACTCTTATTAAAATTATTATTGTCAAATCATCGCATTGCAATTATTCAGTTAATTAAATTTACTGTAGAAGTAATTTTGATTGAATATTTATAAATTCACCGGTAAGTAAAATAATATTTTACCGAAACATTAAAGGGCACCAGGCACTCCGTAGCTTCGACTATGAATTTTCGTAAGAACTATACGTAATTTTAAAAATTATCATGTTTAATTTCTGCATACAAAATGAATTTTGTTTAATTTTAAGTTCTACAATAATTATTTAAAACATTTTTGTTTAAAATATTTTGGGAGGCAATGAGCCTATATATCTAGTTTTTCATTAATGAAAAATAGATTAAAACAAAAAAAAACAATAGTTAAGTTTTGAAAATTATTTACATTACATTATTTATTTACTCAAAACCAGTTATAAATTTATTTTGAATGTGAAACGTCAACTCTGTAACAAAGATTCGTGAATATACATATAAAAGTTATATTTTACAACAACGAAATAAAGAAATTATCGTAGTGCTAACTAATTGTTCACATCCACCATTTGATTGTAAATACATTTTGTATCATCGTTTCTACTAGTAGGGGAGCCCACGACACTAAACCTGTCATGATAGGTCTCCCAAAGTTCATACATATAATTCGTCAGCTCACTCATAGGAGAACACAAAATGACCCTGCTGCCATGTCTGGGACCGGTCAACGCTAAAGAAAAAAAATAAACAAATACATAATTTTTTTAGATTTCTGACATGATAAGTCTCCCGTATTCTGATTGTTCCTCGAGACAGGGGAGGGGTAGGACTATACGAAAAGGCAGTGCTGCTAGTCCCCTGATAAGTCGTGTCAATTGCTGCCGAGAAATAAGCGACACCTCGCACCCAGGTTTCTATCATCATCGACCTCCTCAAAAAACCAAAGCTTATCTGAAAGATCATCAATTTTTGTGTTAGAAAAACCACTGCTGCCTTTTCCAAACAGTGGAGAAAATGGCGGCAGCAGCGGTTGAAAGTCGCCCTCCGCGCAACCGAATTTGGCGTTTCAATTGAATCATGACAGGTTTAGTGTCGTGGGCTCCTAGACTATACCGTTTTTGATAGATTTTGATGTAAACAGAAATTTAAATTGTTTACTATCTTATATTTATTACAATCAGTGGGGTATAATTACATAACTAATAATGCGTTCTATTATTGCAGATCAAGACAAACAGTATCGACATATCGTCTACAGCAGCAGAAACTACTGCTGCTGGAGGTAGTGATACTACAGCAGCTGGAGGAGATGCTAGTACCGCAGCTGGGGGAGATGCTAGTACCACAGCTGGAGGAGATGCTAGTACCGCAGCTGGAGGAGATGCTAGTACGACAGCTGGGGGAGATGCTAGTACCGCAGCTGGAGGAAATGATACTACAGCAGCTGGGGGAGATGCTAGTACCGCAGCTGGAGGAAATGATACTACAGCAGCTGGGGGAGATGCTAGTACCGCAGCTGGAGGAGATGCTAGTACCGCAGCTGGAGGAAATGATACTACAGCAGCTGGAGGAGATGCTAGTACCGCAGCTGGGGGAGATGCTAGTACGACAGCTGGAGGAGATGCTAGTACCGCAGCTGGGGGAGATGCTAGTACCACAGCTGGAGGAAATGATACTACAGCAGCTGGAGGAGATGCTAGTACCACAGCTGGGGGAGATGCTAGTACCGCAGCTGGAGGAGATGCTAGTACCGCAGCTGGAGGAAATGATACTACAGCAGCTGGAGGAGATGCCACAACAGCAGCTGGGGGAAATGATACTACAGCAGCTGGAGGAGATACCACAGCAGCAGATGGAGGAAATGGTACTACAGCAGCTGGAGGAGATGCTACAACAGCAGCTGGAGGAAATGATACTACAGCAGCTGGAGGAGATACTACAACAGCAGCTGAGGGAAATGGTACTACAGCAGCTGGCGGAGATGCCACAACAGCAGATGGAGGAAATGGTACTACAGCAGCTGGAGGAGATACTACAGATGAAGGAAATGGTACTACAGCAGATGGGGGAAATGCTACAACAGAAGCTCCCGGAAATAATACTACAGAAGCTCCAGGAAATGCGTCTTCCACCGATGTACCTGGGGGAGATTCTGGTAATACTACAGAACCCACCAACTCAACAACTGCTGGCAACACGACCAATACTACAACACCTGAAGCGCCAGGAGGGAATAATACCACTGGAACACCCGTTGGTAATAGGACGAAATGTTTGTATAACTTGCAATTCATATCGTGTGTCCCAGAAAAATGTTGTCATAGCCGTTTAAACTATAAAGAAAACATCATTTGATAATGGGAGAGAGTAATTAATCAAAATTTTTGGTTTTTTTGACAACTATGCGCAAAAAAATCCACCAGAAAAATAAGATATAAGTTTACTAGGATGTTTATTGAACGGCTCTTGTTTGATTAAATTTTATTAAATTTACTTCTCGAACAATAGAAACACCGCTTTTAAATGTTCCGATAATCGCTTTTGGAGCGTAACGTAAACGTACACAGGATTTTTCGGAGTGATCTGTTACATTATTCAATTTAAAAATGGCAGTGTTTCACCCTACTACAACCTTCTCTTGAGCCTATACTAATTTAGTTTATGAGTTTGCAGTGACAGGGTAGTAAATAAAGTACCGTAATACTTCAATCCGCTGCCATGGCGTCAATAACATGATGAATATATTTATGTTTAAATAACTTTTAAAGATTTAGCGGTAAATCTGTTTTGAATTTAGTCTTTTCGACTACTTCTGGTGCGACACTGAAATGTCTCTGGCAGACTGATTTATTACTCTATTTCATTTTCAATGAATATAAGGAATATATTTTTGTCTAAAAATTATGCTACCATATTGCGCACGCAAATGCTACATCTTATTTAATACAAATTACTTCATTTTATTAACTATATTTTCTAGAAATGTACGAAAATAATTACTCATTTTTCGTTTGTAGTTTATATTGCTAGAAGTCATTTCGTAGTCATGTGGTCAAACTAATAAATAAAAAATTTTAAAAATTATTTTTTCGCTGCTGGTTTTATTTTCGAATTAAGTTCAATTTATAGTTTTGAGTCAAACTTCCACTTTCAATTTTCTTTCTTTGAGAAAATAGTCAATACAGAATCAGATAACTGAAAATTGAATCAATCAGAAGTGAGAATTTTTTATTTATCTACCAATTAAATATTAATTACTCTCTCCCATTATCAAATGAAGTTTTCTTTATAGTTTAAACGCTATACTACGTTATATTAAACTACGTAGGTAATAGAAAAAAATTTAACAAGTAATTTACTCGGACCACACGTCATTAATGCTTACCATTGATAATCGTCAATTTTTTTAGCAATAAAAACAACAAATAATAGTTATTTACTTTACAAGTGGGCAAAGTAAGGAATTACCCACGAGAGGGTAATTCCACTTTGCCAACGTGTGAAGTATAACGTTTTATCTAACATCTCTTAATAAATGCAAAATTTATTAAAGAAATATTATTTGACAGTGACATTTGCTTTAAATTTTTGAAATTAAATGCCTATCGAAGTGGTTACCAAGGTGTTGTTTGTTATTATTATTGTTATAAATAAAAAAAATACTCACTAGTGGCTTTTCTCAAAATTATACCCACTAGTGGGTAATCTGTTACTTTCCTTGTTTAAAATCGCCATTGTTATAGAGCATTTATTGAGAGATGTTGGATAAAAATAATTATTTTTATTAATAAAGCTTATAGATTAGAATGGGCGCGTTCAGCCGAACCTAGCAGCTAGATTGCTAACCTAGCGGTCATAGCTGAACATGTTGCTAGGTAACCGCTAGATTTCAGCAGCTAGACTAGAGTAAGGTACTAGAATATATGAGTATTCTCATCCGCCATTTTGGGTCCAAGTGTCATAAATAAAACAAATTATTGAAATCCAGTTACTTTTATCCTTTTCTGTCAAATTTGAAGTTCATATTGATTAATAATTGTTATATATCATTCCTTCAATTCTTATATTCCATATCTAATAGGTAAGTGTTCAGAATACTTTCTAATAATATATTACCGTATGATTTGTGTAGTTGGATTTTACAGAATTTCAAGAAATATGTTTTCAAATTTGACAGATACAAATTTTAAATGTTTTATTTTTAAGTAACTGGATTCCAATAACTTGTTTTATTTATGACATCAAAATGGCGGACGAGAATACCTACATTCTTCTAGAGCTCTAGACTAGAGACCTAGCGAAATAAATTTGCGCTAGATGATCTAGCGAGCCTTCTAGAACTGTCATCTGTCAAAAATTCATTTATAATATCATCAACATTAATCATACTTAAGTATCCTGAAGTATTTGATATCTTTTAATTATCAATTTTAAGACTGTTTTAGATTTGTCTTTGATCAGAGTTTGATGACAGCATCAGCAAAATACCGTTCATGTTCATACTACTTTTCATTTGCTAGAATCTAGCACTAGCAAATGCTAGCTAGCCGCTAGGTTCGGCTGAATGCGCCCAATGTTTCTATTCTTTGAATGTCATCATGAAAAATATTTTGTTTCAGATACAGGAACAGCTAAGAAAAAGCCGAAATCAAATCTTGAAACTGACGCATGTTTAACGTTTCCGGTGTTTCGTCAGGCCAGCGATTATTTAATTTGTAAAATATTGCTTAACAGATTCTCAAAATATAAAGCTCCGTTAAAAAATTAAACTTTTTAAAACATGTAATTTTAAATATTCAGTTGTTTTAAAAATAATCTGCGAGTAATAAATGTTTCTTTCTAATCGATAAATCTTTATTTGGTGCTACGTTGCGACATAATTGAATATTACTGATACTCCAATTTTAAACAATTCAAAAATCAGTTTGATACTTAAAGTGAAACATACGCTATTAAATTAGCTACAAACATAAATTTTTGACTTAAATATTATATTTATACGAAACTTACTACGTTTATGTATTACATAACATTAGTGTAGTGAACGCTATTTTTAAATGTTCAATTATTGGCTTCTCTAATTATTTTGCATAAAAAAAGTTAAATAGTTTATTTCTGCATATTTGACACTAATATTTATAATTCTACTCAAACTAAAACCGGAAAAATGACGGAAATGTATCTGTGTAATTTTTTTTTAAATCATCATCAGTGCCATTAAATAACAAAACAAATGTCATCTGTTATCATCAGTGTTTGATTTCAAGTATCCTGATTAAAAATATATAATTTGGAAGAAAAACTAGATATAGTAAAGTGGTTTTATGATCAAAATAATGTTCGATAAAAATGTATTAAATAGACTCTTTTTCCAATTAAAAAGCATAAAAAAAATACAAACCAAAACGAACAAAAATTTAGACGTTACTGTCTGTCATAGTTGTTGAGTGGGCTAAATTCATTTAATTTTATTTATCTGGCCGGAACATATGCATTTTTACTGTTTTTCTAATTGGAGCGAAAATCGACCTTATGGACCCGGGCTCCTTTCTCCGAAGGTTTGACAGATGCAGGGATGTAATATTTCCATAGTTACTCATTATAAAACCTGAATTTTTAATATTGTTTTGAACATCATTTGCCTTTATTAAATAAGTAGGTATATTATAACGTGCAAAATTAAAAAACTCATGTTTACTATAGAAAATCAATAGCATTACTTTATTAAATAAACTTTGCCTAGCATGTACGTATATTATTTGCTGTCCATATTTATTCCACTGTTTGCAATATTGTTTTAAATATTTATTTTGCATGTTTTAAACATAGATATTAAATATAAAACAATGCAGATAATGAAGGTTATCCATATTTAATAATTACAATACTCCCACCATCGAGATTATTTTATTTTTCATAGATAAATTATTGGAATAGCCCTCGTGTGCTTGTTTTTTTGATCACGTAGATAAACAGTGAAAATGTCGCGTGTGGGGAAATTATTAAATATTACCTTAGTAAACACATTTGCTTGTCAAATGTTTTCACATTAAACACATATTTGTAAGTTCTTTAACCACTCCACCTGCTTTATTTAGATTTTACAGGTTTTAATTCCCAGTAGATATTGAATTTGTGTTCAGCGATGACCAAAGTAAACATATTAACTCGAAAAAGTAAAGTAGTTTAGAAGACGGTAGTTAAAAAGTTTGTAGTTTTCGTTTATATTCAGTGCAGTCGATCTGGTGTTTCAAAATACTTGAAACTACTAGCATAGAGTGAAGTAAAGAATGCATATGGAAACACTGTGCTATAAATGTTTATTACAAAAATAAAACTGCCATTTAAAAGAGGAACCAATCAATTTAATAGTGTATATTTACTATAATTATTGAGTTTGTGTACGAGCAATGGGGTCTTTCACCATTTTTTTTTTTATGAAACTTTATCTATACTGAAGACTATCTACACTTTTAAAAGTCTTAATTGTTATTCATTAAGCCACAATGATTTTTAAAAAAATGTTGTGACGTCATAAGGTGTTGCTGGATCTAAAACAGTACAGATTGTAAATAACTGTAGTCATATATTTTATTATTATTATTACAATAAAATAGAACATTTATGTAACAAAATTATTTAAATCTCTACTGTTTTAGATCTCTGCTATGACGTCACAACATTTTTAAAAAATCATTGTGGCTTTATGAATAACAATTAAGACTTTTTAAAAGTGTACATAGTCTTCATTATAGATAAAGTTTCATAAAAAAATATAAAAAAAAAATGGTGAAAGACCCCATTTATATAAGGTGTGTCATGGATAAATGGCTAAACTTATAATATAGATTTAGGACCAGAACAAGAAAATACTCTTTGCAATCGCTTGCTTTAAGAGATATGGACAGAAGTTGCAGGTAAGTCCGTCATAGAAATCATACAGCATAGACGAACATTTCAGTGTAAACAATATTGAAATAAATGCGAGGGGTTGTTGTACCTACTTTAATCCACAAATGATTTACATATTTTGTAGAAAACTGATCAGAGTTAGTTTTATATGCAATAAGATTTAATTGAAATTCCTCAATTTATCTTGCCTAATATATTATACACTATACCGGTTGGAACATCATACCTGTGTACATAGGCGATTAACATGAAAAAACAGTTTTTCCGTGCGCATTGCTCCCCAAATTATTTTAGGCAAAAATGCTTCAAATACATGTTGTAGAGCATAAAATTCTGCATCTAAATCAATAAACAGAATTACTTTTACTTGCTTTGTAACGACAGAAATTAAATATGAAAACATGGAAAATTACGTTAAAAATATCAAATAGCCATGGAATTGAAACAAAAATAAATAAATTTTTGACATTTGACAGATGAATGATTAATTTGACGGGTAAAATATCAAATAGACAGAAAAACGATAAGCATTTATTTATTTTTGTTTCAATTCCATGGCTATTTGATATTTTCAACGAAATTTTCCATGTTTTTCATATTTAATTTCTGTCGTTACAAAGCAAGTAAAAGTAATTCTGTTTATTGATATAGATGCAGAATTTTATGCTCTACAACATGTATTTGAAGCATTTTTGCCTAAAATAATTTGGGGAGCAATGCGCACGGAAAAACTGTTTTTTATGTTAATCGCCTATGTACACAGGTATGATGCTCCACCCGGTATAGTATATTTCAATTCAGGGACATGTCATTGGGATTTAGAAAACTATAAAAGTAGTGTTTCATTTCTTGTCTTGCTCATTTCTTAGCAACGTATTGTTTGTCTTGTTTCAGTAATTCTTGATATTGTTACGTTTGTAACTGATGGGTTCGATGAAGTTTAATATTCAACAATTAAAACAGAAATTAAAAATTCCAAAGGGTTTATTTATTACCACTTATATATATTTAAACTACTTATTTATTTTTACACACTTCTTAATAAACTCAAAATAACGATTAATCAACACTAAACTAAGAATATTACGCAAGAAATATTTATTTACACTATTTATATTCACTACGCGAACCCTTTATTTATTTCTACTTGATTCGATATGTTGTACTGAACAGCGTATCAGTGTCGAATGCCCCCACTGGGTATGCAAGCGCATTTATATACAGGTTGAACTGGCGGTTTAGAATGATCTAGTACATTCGTTAATGGAACATTTCGAGAACGATGAGTCATTGTTGCGCGCTGACTGTCCAGTGCCGTACTGACTCGTTACAATATTTCTTGATTCTTGATATTATAGGGGAATTACCTTTTTCTATTGCTTTATCCAATCCGAACGCTCAAAAACGTAGCGTTGGCGTCTGCCCAGGCCCCTCTCTTTTAGTTAAATGTTTCTTAAATGTTGGTCGTATCGCATTGCATGCTTTTTATTTTAAAAAAATGAGTGTTAAAAGAAATATAAATCAAATTTACTCGGACAGTAATGAAACCGATCTAACATAATCTTGGTAAACTGAACTCGATCCATCTTAATCCACTAGCAGAGAATCGGAATCGGTTTTACCCCATAATAATATTTCTCCCTTTGAATCTAATAAAAAAGTAACAGATTTTTTCAAAATTAGCGTGGAAAAGAATACAAAACGATATACCCAAATGCAAGAAAACATAATAATCCTAATATTTAATTAAATTTAATTAAATAAAATATATACCAGAGGGATAAATAGCTCCGTAAAATACTTGTTTTGAAAATCATAGTCATAGATTAAAATTTTTATCTAACACCTCCCAATAAATGCTCTATAACTATGGCGATTTTAAACAAGCAAAGTAACAGATTACCCACTAGTGGGTATAATTTTGAGGAAAGCTACTAGTGAGTATTTTTTTATTTATAACAATAATAATAACACACAACATATTGATTTATTTAATATTTTCCTTAACAATTTTTTCGGCTTAATAATCTTCTCCAAAGATCAAAATTTCTTGACAAGAATTCTTGATTCTTGATGTTAGTTTCTTGTCTATTCTTGGGAAATTGAAAATATTTCTTGTCTCGGTCTTGTCTTGATTTCAAGACAAGATCAAGGGTATATCTTGATTCTTGTGAAACACTAAGAGCCACGACTTGGAATAAATTAAGAAATGTTGCCACACTACATTGTATTTGGAAATGAGAGAGATAGTAATAATTTAGTCTGTCACTGGAATCAGTGGCGCGCCGATAATTTTTTGATCAGGGATAATCGAAAAGATTTCATTACATAGAAATCTAGCGCTAAATTATTTAAACATAAATATGTCCTCCATGTTATTGACCTTATGGCAACGAATTGCGGTAATTCGGTACTTTGTTCACTACCTTGTCACTGCGAATTCAACCTAAATGAATTAGTGTAGGCTCAAGTGAATGGTGAAGAAGCATAAAAACCAGCACTTTTAAGTTGGATAATGTAATATAAACTTAGTTTTTCAAATAGAACCAATAGTAATAAATATAGTACAAAACTAATTTTTTCTGATATTAATGATATATAACTTTATACATTTCTGTGGGATTTTAATGTTATAATATTATCAAGTACTCTTTATTGATGTTTATATGTTGTAATCAATGTACATTAAAATCACATATCCAAATACTATTTTCGCTAATCGGGGCCTATATATCTATCTATCTATAGATTCATCACGCAACTTTGCCAATTTCTAGAGCTCAGACGGATTCATGGATTTGAGTGAAACCTTCATAGATATTTAGAGTGTGGTTAGGATTAGGTCCTTTTGATGATTTCAAAATTTTCCTGCACACGATGTGCGAGAAAACTTGAAAAAACATGCATTTTTGGGCCAAAATCAACTAAGAGTGTGGCGGCCGTGGAATTTTTAAGATGAACGTCTATGACAGTTTGTCATTTTTGACAGTTCAGTTTAAAATTTTAAATGTAAATTATATTAAATGTAGACAAGTTGGAGAAGTTTTGTAAATTTATTTGTATTTAAAATAAATGAGAGAACAAGTTTATAATTTTAATAATTTTCAAAATGTTAATTTAAAGAATTAGTATAATAAGCAATAAAATTTTTCTCTTTGATTGTACATTGAGGTTAAATTGAAAAAGGTCGTTATTACATGATAAAATTTAATAAAAATAAAAAAAGGAAATCGCTAATTTGGATTATATCAATGATTGTACTTTTAAAATGACAAGATTGTTACATTGTGAGAGTCGGTATTACATGATAAATTTTTATATTTAAATTGGTTAAGATCATATATTCTATTATTGTAATCAGTTAATGGAGGGTTATGACTTTGACGTCACAGGCAAGAAAGAGAAAGATGAGGTAAAAGTTGAGATGGAAGTTCATAACACAAACATCCATGTTTTGACGTTTGAGATGGTATTTTAACAAGGTTATGTTTTTATTTTTGTAGTTTATTATTTAGGAACTTAATAAATTTAACACTGGCCATATATTCTTTATAGTAATAAAGGGAGTTACTTTGCACAAACCATACACAAACTTTATTTTTCATATTTAGCATCATTTTAAGAACTATCATTTTGACAGCGTTTTGTTTGTGTTTCGCCCATGTGAATTTCATCGTAGTTCAATGAAAACATCAATAGATGGCAGCACGAAAATATGAAATCTGTGGTACAAAGAATGAATTAAAAATGAGATAATAAATTCAAATTTAATTATTACATTATTGTAATCAATGATAACGTAGAAGAGATGAATGTAAAAATTGGATGAAAATTCAATTTTATTCGTTTCACTATATTGGTTGAAACTCTATTATTGTAATCAGAAAATTGCTGTAATCTGGTGTATTACTAAAGATGAATGAAAAAATTGGATTAAAATAAATCAATGTAAAAAATGCATTAAAAAATTTACAAAAATGGAAGCTTCATTTTGATAGAAACATTAAAACAATCACATTTGAACTGTGTCTTGAATAAAATAATTTAAAAATAAAACTAAACATGTGGTGGGATCTAACGGACAAGATCGCAACTATGGTTACCTTGACAACGTCAATACATACATACATCTTTAACACTTTGACAGTTCATGGTGCTTTTTCGTGTTACTTGAGTAAACGAATTTGCATTATTTGAATTTTACTGTGTATTAAAGATAATAATATTTGAATCTGTAAAGTGAATATTTCGAAGTCATATTTGGCTTTGAAGTTCAGATATTTTAATAATAACGTTGTTCGCTACGTCAGTGATTGTGTGTGATCTTGTAATACAAGAAAATATATTTTTACAAACATTTGTATAAAGAAGACACTACAACCTGAAGGTAAGAGATTCTGGGAAATTCTGAGATAAGCAGTAATTATAACAAATTAAAATTTTAATAAATTAAATTATAAACTTCATAGATAATTTCAGGTTAATTAATTTTATGTTTTAACATATCTTTATTAGCATTTCTAAATCACACTTTAGCCAAAATGCCTATCAAATCGAAATTACAACGCCAAAACCGTAAAAAGAGACATGTAGAGAACAAACCGCAGGAAACTAAAAACGTACTACCAACTAGTAACAACGAGGGAATAAATACAACCGGCCACAATGAATTTCAATGTAATCTTTTAACCAATGACATGAATACTGTATTAAATCCGCAGGGATATTTAGAAGATGTGCACATGGATAATTTTTTCGCTCTTCTTAGCAATGTATCTGATTACAGACCACAGCCTACCTTTTATCAACAGATCCCAGAACGAATTGTTGCTGTTCCAGTAGGAACAAAACACATTCAAATTTTATATCTTGGTGGAGACAGACAAAAAATTGGTCACTGGATTTGTGCTTATTACGATGGAGTACATATTACAATTTATGATAGCTTGAATAGTAAGCAATTACATAGGGATGCGGAAATATTTCTAAATAGGTTATTCCCTTTTCGCCCGACAATTACTTTTGCGCAGGTTCAGCAACAAACAAATTCTTATGATTGTGGTTTATTTGCAATTGCATTTAGTACTAGCATTTTACAAAATAGAGATCCGGCACAGGAATTCTACGACACTAATAAACTGAGATCTCATGCAGTAGAAATATTTAGAACAAATAGAATTACTGCGTTTCCAACATTGAATCGGCAAATGCAACTTAACCGTTATTATACGAAAAGAAAATTGGAAGAAACTAAGAAACAAATGCAAGAACGTTTGGAACGAAATAAAAATTATAAACTAAAATACATTGAAAAGGAAACAATGGATGATAAAGAGCAAAGATTGGAGAAACTTCGAACTAATTTTCAAAATTATATTGAAAATGAAACAAACGGGGAAAGAGGAAAGCGATTAGAGAGACTTTCACAAAATTTTGCAACGTACATAGAGAATGAAACAAATGATGCTAGGAATAAACGATTGAAGAGACTTTCTCAAAATTTTTTAATTTACACAGAGAATGAAACAAGTGAAGCTAGGAATAAGCGATTGAAGAGACTTTCTCAAAATCTCAAAATTTACATAGAAAATGAAACAAGTGAAGCTAGAGAAAAACGATTAGAGAAACTTTCTCAAAATTATCTAGCTTATATTGAAAATGAAAAACCAGTAAAAAAACAGGAACGGCTAGAAAGAAAAAAAATCAAATAAAAGTAAAAATTTGATAAATGAAGCCAATGCAGAAAAACAAAAGATACTAGAGGCGAATAATATGGCAAATAAACAAAAAGCTGCTAATAAAAATAAAATTAAAAGTACTTACAAAAAGGCATCCAGAGGTTTAGAAGAAAAGGTAGAACCTCACAGTTTAGGTAAAATGGATGTAATATGTAAATTATGTGCATCTAAAAATTTTAAATATGAGCGACCATCTGATGGAAAATTCACATACTGCTGTCGCAAAGGAAAATTAATTCCTGATCAGCTTAAACCATATCCCGACTATTTAAAAATTTACTAACGAGAAACAATGCAAAAAGTAAGAATTTCATAGAAAATATTAGAAAATATAATAGTGCACTTGCGTTTGCATCTATGGGAGCGCAGATCTCTCCACCACCTGGCCGGGGTCCGTATACATTCAGAATTCACGGCCAAATCTATCACAATACATCCTCAATGTATCCTGAAAATGGAGCTGTAGAAAAATACGCCCAATTATATATAATAGACACATCAGAGGCTCTTATGAAACGAATGAATTTTGAAAATAATAAAAAATGTAACCAAGAAATTATGAAAGAGCTAGACCTATTGATCCGTGAATTGAACCCATATTATAAAGCATTTATGATGCTAAAGGAACTTGAAGAATTAGAAATTTCGAAATCAAAACAGACAAACCAACCTGTTCCGGAAATCAACTTGTGGATATGCGCAGATCGAAATAAAGACATACGCCGCTATAACATACCAACTAGTAACGAAGTTGCAGTGGTCTTCAGTTCGACCGACGGAGAACCGCCTGTAAACAGAGATATCTGCATACATCCAAGAGGACAAGGCAGTGTTAGAATAAACCAATTTAGTGAAAATTGCGATCCAATGGTATATCCATTGCTATTCCCACATGGAGATAAAGGATGGGGGATACATATGAAACAAGCTGACGGTATAAAGAAAGTATCGCCACTACAATTTTATATGAATCGTTTGGCAGATCGAAGCCTCTTCAATCCATGTTTACAAGCTGGAAAATTAACTCAACAGTTCATAGTTGATGCATACGTTAAAGTGGAAAGCGAACGATTAAATTACATTCGTCAAAATCAGACAAGTCTGCGAGTGGAACTATACAGCGGGCTCATGGACCACATAAATAATCTTGCAGCAGCTGAAGGAGCGAAGCCAGGCACAATGATTATATTACCTTCAACATTTCAGGGAGGCAGCAGATTTATGCAAAAGATGTATCAAAATGCCATGGCAATCGTACGTGAATTTGGCAAACCTGATTTATTTATTACCGTGACGTGTAACCCCAAATGGATCGAGATTGCTGATCAGCTCAAAGAAGGCCAAACAGCATCAGACAGACCAGATATAGTTGCTCGGGTATTTAATGGAAAAATCAAGAGCATGATTAATGAATTCCTGAAAGATGACATATTTGGCAAAGTTGTAGCATACGTATATGTTATAGAATTCCAAAAACGGGGATTACCACACATGCACATACTTTTGACGCTTGACGAAAAAGACAAAATTAGAAACAAGGATGAAATTGACGCCTTGGTGAGCGCAGAAATACCTGACGAAGATAAGGAATCCGATTTGTATCAACTTGTAAAAACACACATGATACATGGACCGTGTGGAATATTAAATAAAAATTCACCGTGCATGAACGATAATAAATGTTCAAAGAACTATCCCAAAACTTTCCAAGACGAAACAAGAGAAAATGTGAATGGATACCCACTTTACAGAAGACGAAAGAATGGTTCAAAAATTGAAATTTTGTGGAAAAACGGCACAATAAAACACACAGTCGATAATAAGTGGATTGTACCATTCAATCCATATTTGAGCAAAAAATACAAGACCCACATAAATATAGAAATTTGTTCTTCTGTAAAGAGCATAAAATACATATGCGATTACTTATGTAAAGGACATGACTGTGCAACTGTTAAATTAGGTAAAGTAGGTAACAATAAAACAATTCAGTGGGACGAAATTAATGGATATTTAGATGCCAGATTTGTTTCACCCCCAGAGAGTTGCTGGAGATTGTTAGAATATGCTTTACATGATAAGTCACACTCAGTATTTGAACTAGCTGTTCATTTGAAAAATCAACAAGCTGTAGTGTTTATACCAGGACAAGAAAAGAAGGCAATTGATAGAGCTGCGAAACGAAACACAAGTCTTACCGCTTGGTTTTCGTTAAATCAGATCGACAATGCTGCACGTCAATTTCATTATATGGACATCCCGAAACATTACGTGTTTACTAAAGACAAGGAATGGAAATCCCGTCAAAGAGAAACTAAACCAATAATTGGTAGAATAATTTCTGTGAGTCCAAAAGACATTGAGAGATTTCATTTACGATTATTGTTAATTCACGTTACGGGTGCAACAAATTACGAAGATTTAAGAACGGTAGATGGTGTAGTATACAATACTTTTCAGGAGGCTGCTAGGGCAAGAGGTTTACTAGCCAATGATGACGAATGCCAGCAATGTTTACAAGAAGCGGTACTCGATAAATTCCCGAGGCAATTGAGAGAATTATTTGCTTACCTGATTTGTTTTCATACAACATGTGATGCTATTTCATTGTGGGAAAGATTTAAAGAAGATTTGGCAGAAGACTATTTAAAACACGAACCCAGAAAAGTTGCAGAAAGTAAATGTTTAAAACAGGTCGAGCAAATATTGTTGATGCAAGGTTTTCAACTCAAAGATTTTGGACTTCCGGAACCAGATGATGTGGACACTGCTATAGGAACAGATGAGGTCATTGATATCGCTGCCGAAAGATTAGAGGGTCAAAATAATTCTGCTATCTTTAATAATGAACAAAAGGAAATTTTAAATTTGATTCTGACCGCTGTACGAGACGAAAAGTGTCAAAAACGATATTTCTTTGTGGATGGCCCAGGCGGAACCGGTAAAACATTCCTCTACAATACAATCATAAGTATATTAAGAGGAGAAGGTCTAACAGTATTAGCTGTAGCCTGGACAGGAATTGCAGCAATATTGTTGAAAGGAGGACGTACAGTTCATTCGACTTTTAAATTACCTGTACCAATAAATGAAACTAGCGTATGTAAAATAAAAGGAAACAGTACATCGGGAAAATTATTAAAACAGGCATCTGTAATAATTTGGGATGAAGTAACAATGGCACCTTCACACGCATTGAAAGCTGTAGATTTAATTCTGAAAGATTTGATGGATACCAGTGTACCATTCGGGGGTAAAACGGTACTACTAGGAGGCGATTTCCGTCAGTGTCTACCAATTGTGAAGCATACAAATCATAGAACAGCAATAATAGAAATTTCAATGTTGCGTAGTACTCTTTGGCCCATATTCGAAAAGCGATCACTGACTCAAAATATGAGAGTGAATAAGAACGAAGTAGAGTTTTCCAAATATCTACTGAAAGTAGGAAATGGTTTGGAGGATGACATTTTAATCCCGGCTAAATGTATAACAACAGGTTCATTAGCTGACGAAATTTTTGGAAATGACAATATATTACCGGAGAATATTTACAAATTTATTAATCGCGCTATACTGTCACCAAAGAACGAAGACACAATGAAAATGAATGATTTAGTTCTAAATAAAATAGTAGGTACAAGTAAAATATACTACAGCGCCGATTCAGCCGAATGCGAGGACACTAATAAAATGAATTATCCTACTGAACTTTTAAACAAACAGACACCCACTGGCCTTCCACCACATAAATTGAATCTGAAAGTAGGAGCAATTGTTATGCTATTACGCAACATCAACCCGAAATGTGGATTATGCAATGGAACACGATTAATAGTTAAACAAATGAAGCAAAATTATTTGGATTTAGAAGTAGTTACAGGACAGAATAAAGGGAATAGAGTATTTTTACCACGAATTGATCTTACGCCAACTGACAGTAATTTACCGTTTATTCTAAAACGCAGACAATTCCCTATAAGACTTGCCTTTTCCATGACAATAAATAAATCGCAGGGTCAAACTTTTGATTATGTGGGGATAAATTTGGAACGGCCAGTTTTTACTCACGGGCAGTTATATGTAGCGATGTCAAGAGTCAGATCATTCGACAATTTAAAAATAAAATTACAAGAGGATGCAATAAATCAGGATGGAGAAGGAAAGACCGGAAATATAGTTTTCAAAGAAATTTTATCTTAGAAATTTTGTAAAATTCGTAGATCTCATGCAACTGGTTGAAGCTGTTAGACAAATTGAAACGGACACAAATTGTTTTGGAAAGGATTTGAGAGAAGAGGATTTTTATGCGGCGGATAATTGAAATTGAAATTCTACGTGGCGTATTGTTGCGGTTTGCGGTTTATATATGGATTGGCCTTTTATAATATTTTAATAGAGGTTAGGATATCTACTGCTGTTGGAACGGTGCGGTATTTTGCTACCGATAACTGAACCTATTATACAGCATAGAAGAGGATTTTAAAGCGGATGATTATTTAGAGAAATTGGAAAGAATTTAACAAAAAGGGAACTTTTCGCAAAAAATTGAAATTCTACGTGGCGTATTGTTGCGGTTTGCGGTTTATACATGGATTAGCCTTTTATAATATTTTAATAGAGGTTAGGATATCTACTGCTGTTGGAACGGTGCGGTATTTTGCTACCGATAACTGAACCTATTATACAGCATAGAAGAGGATTTTAAAGCGGATGATTATTTAGAGAAATTGGAAAGAATTTAACAAAAAGGGAACTTTTCGCAAAAAATTGAAATTCTACGTGGCGTATTGTTGCGGTTTGCGGTTTATACATGGATTGGCCTTTTATAATATTTTAATAGAGGTTAGGATATCTACTGCTGTTGGAACGGTGCGGTATTTTGCTACCGATAACTGAACCTATTATACAGCATAGAAGAGGATTTTAAAGCGGATGATATTTTAGACAAATTGGAAAGGATTTAACAAAAAGGGAGCTTTTCGCAAAGGATAACTTAGACAAATTAAAGCGGACACAAATTGTTTTGGAAAGGATTTGAGAGAAGAGGATTTTTATGCGGCAGATAATTGAAATTGAAATTCTATGTGGCGTATTGTTGCGGTTTGCGGTTTATACATGGATTGGGCTTTTATAATATTTGAATAGACAAGATAGGATATTTAATGCTGTGGGAACGGTGCGGTATTTTGCTACCGATAACTGAACCCAACATACAGCAAAAGATAGTAGTGTAGACATAGAAGAGGATTTTATTGCGGAGAATAATAACACAAGAGGAACTTTTCACGAAGGATAATAACGGAAACAAACTTGTCTTGGAAAGTATTTGGGAGAAGAGGATTTCGGCTCGCGTGCGGTGTTATATAAAATTGCGACTCAGATACAAAATAACAGTTTTAATTTTTCAGGTATCCTAAATGCTTTCCCAACCTTTACATCCTTCAATCCCATCCCTCCCTGGCAAGAGAATGCTCCCACCTCCACGTGGTTCTTGCTGGACATTTGTGTAATTTCATGTATGCAAAAGACTGAGAGGAGCACAATAATAAATTAAAAATGATCTCTCTTACGTATAATTGGAATATTCATGTATATTATATTTAAAGTAATCATGTTTGTAGAGTATAAGTTTGAAGGAATAAAATTAATATGAGAGGTATTGTACATTATTTTGTTGCAACTCAAAAAAATTTATAATAGTTAAAATATGGTGACGGGTAATTGTAAAATTTTTAGAAAAATAGATTGCTAATAATTGTTTTGTGCTTAACTGAGTAGATCAATATTTATAAAATAAACGAATTTGGACAGTTGAAGTTTGTTATATATATATATATATATATATATATATATATATATATATATAAAAACAATAAGTTCTTAACTTCATAAACCTGAAACAATGAGCATGGAAGGCACGTTGTGCCGAATCATCTATTCCATCAAAAATGAAACAAAAAGAATCCTGTTCGCCATACAATACTATTCGTTTTTCTCCTGTTACACGATTATAACTACATAAGTTTCGTGATATTTTTTAGAGATGGCGGAGCCCTAGCTGAGACACCCGCCGTAGGCGGGGGTCGACGCTAGTATTTTTCTATTCTCCCTAATGATAATTATTAGTAAACTTTTAGGAACTGAACTGGTGAACAAAATAAATAAATAAATAAACCATTCTGTTCTTGTCCATAGTCAAGTATAGACGCGATTTGTGTCAAAATTATTTGTCGTTATTATTTACAATTATACAAGTGTAAGTGCCCTGCTGAGGGAATTATTTTTACACTTCTAATAATATTTTAAGTGAAAATAATTAAATACTAATGTTTTATTTATAATCATGTTAAATATTTTCTTTTTGCTAGTGTTGTTTTTATCCATTTGTCGTAGAGTTTTTTCATCATCCGAAAATTTCAAATTGATAAGTAGTAAAAGAGTAAATTACTAAAACAATTTCAATAGTTTAAACAATTGTTAATGACAGGCAGATTGATTGTCAATTGTTCCACTCTTATTAAAAAAAAAAAAAAAAAACGTAGTTAAATAATTTAAATTTAACACGTAAAATATTTATAGAAGTGTTCAGTTATAGACCGATAGTCAAAAAAAAAAATCAAGTTTTTGCTATTGTTTCCATTTAAAAAATTATAAGATTGTATCATATCTAGATTATGAACCACAGAAAAAAATCTATACTACTAGTTAGATAGTAAATATATACATCTTTATGTTTTGAAGGTTTAAAAACTATGAAAAAATGAGAAAAAAAAAACATTTAAAATAGGTTTTTGTCCATATCTAATGATCTGTGCATTTTTTGGGGAGAACAAAAACATCATTAAATTGACCTACTAGTGTGCAAACTTTTGTCCTTAACTGTAGTAGCCCAAATGTGATACTAGAAATTGAACCACACTGTATTGTTTATAGCATTTCAGAAATTTAATAATAGTTATTTATGTATCAAGGCACTGAAGTTCAATTTTTTTATCACGAGTATGAAGTTTAGTTGCCTAGGCCCGTAGGGCCGAGGAAAATAAACTATGTGAGTGATAAAAGGAACTTCAGTGCCGAGGTACATATTAAGTTTTATTTGAAATATAAAACTCAAAAAACTGTAAAAGAATTACAATATAGGTTAAGTTTATACATCTGTCAGTTGTCAATTGAAACTCACAGTCAGTATTGTCAACCTCGAGAAGTGAAGTTATTGTAAATAACACTCAAAATTATGTGTTTTGTCCTTAATTTCGTCGTCGGAATTAATTAGTTAATTCTTCTTGCAAATTTTGTTCCATGTTACGTCCAAATTTACTATAGTACGTTAATATATCTGCCAAAATTGTCCTAATTGTACAATAATTATTTAACGGTTGCCAACACTGAGTTGCTCAAAATCGTCGTATAAAGAGTTACTTTAGAGACGATTTCTGAGCTTTTAGTGACGATTTTTGAGCACTTTAGTGCCGATTTCAAATAAACGAATTTTTTTTAATAATAATAATTTTACAAGTACATACAAGTAATTACATTGTTAACTCTTTAAAACTTGAAAATTGACAGATGTCATTTGTATCCTACCTATTTCTCTTCCAATATGTCCATTTCTTTAATTAATGTTTTTCTCATGAACAATAAATTATACATTAATTAAACGAATAGAGAAGAGGTATTTACAAAAGAAATCAATCAAGACTAAATACATACAAGAAAAAGAAAACTGTTGTCAAAATCTAATTATAGGGAAGAAACACGAGTATTTATAGAAGTTATAATTAGTAAGTGACAAAATACAATATCTATGTAAACAAAAATGAATAAAGAGTTATTTACTAAATGTAGGTAAAGAATTACTAAATAAGTCAATGTCGCACGAAAAGTTATTAAAACTGTTTTAGGGCTTCCTTATAGTTAGTTCGAGCTGGTAATCAGTTCTAGCAACATTATAAACAAAAGATAATTAATTTCTAGAAAATATTCGTGGCCTGACGAGAGGTATTTTGCCAAGGCTACCTGGATCATCTATAATTCCATTATTTAACAACGTATGTATATAATATACGAGTATATGTCAAATCCAGAAGATATAATAATACAATTCATGCAAAAAATAGAATTTAATGGAAATTACCACTTCATGAAATAGATGCGGTTTTTGTCCAGGTGGCGGAAAACTTTGAAATTAAATTCTGAGAGGCCGCTATATGAAGTGGTTGTCCTTTTCATGAAATGTACACTTTATCTCCTGGATTTAAAATATACACAACAATTTTTTTTTTTCACGACATGTAGGAAATCCCCACCGTTCTTCTCCAGAAATAGTGAGGAAAATGTAGAAGTGTTACCAATATAAATGTTATTTACAAAAAATATATTATAAAAATAATAATAAATTCCTAATTTTATTGAAAATCCTTATTTTAGTGATATACATACTTTAAATTGTCTTACATTTTTCTTTTTCTTATTTAGGTAATTACAAATTTGACAACTTATTAAATATATTTAAGATTGGTTCATTGGCAACACTGCTGCACCGCCTTGTGCCTGATAACCTAACTTTTAACGTGTCAGTCTGTCAGTTGTGTTCTCAAAGTGTATTTTAGGTCCGAGAAAATCGTTTTTAGAAACATGTCGTGAAAAAAATGTTGTGTCTAACACGAGAGGAAAGCTGTTCTTCCTCTCTCGTTCGAAATCCCTCACTCGCTGCGCTCATGAGGCAAACTTCGAACTCGAGGGGGAAAAGAAGCGCTTTCCTCTCTAGTTTGACAAATAACTATTGTCAATCCTGCTATTGAAACTTGTTTCTTATTTGGATACAGCCTCTATTCTGTAACTTTAGAGCTAGCTCTAAACCGGCAATGTTTCTATATTCAGTGGTGGTGTCTAGCGGAGATGACTGGAAATAGGGGTTTACGAAGTCATGTCTGTCTCTATCTGTAGAGCTATCACTGGAGTTTCATAGAGCTAGCTCTATTTTGACATTTGGTGTAGAGAATCTGGCTTTTTGTTAGATATTTTGTGTTTCAATTTTTTGTATTAGTTCATCATTATATTATCTATTATTTTTAGTTTAATTAATTATATGGTTCAGTTTATGGATTTTTATTTTTTTAATATAGAAATTTATAAAACTTAATAAAATATACAAAGCATTAAAAAATTGAACTTAAACTAATAATAGAGCATAAAATCAAACAAAAACGATAAATAAAGCTATAAAAATTAAAATTTTTAATAAATAAACGCAAAAGAATTAAATTTGCTACCAACCTAAATTTTTAAATTTTATCACTACAAAATTCCTATGATAGAAATAGTTCTTATTCTGATTATAGATGTAATGTCATAGTTAGCTCTAAGTTACAGAATAGGGGTCCAGAAATCGAAACCTTCGGTTTCGTCCACTCAACTCATTTTTATGGCAACGGGTGGGTAATGACAGGTAAGTGGAAGAAAGTAATGAGCAAACGTGAACTTTCGCCCACTCACCTGTCATTACCAAATTGACTGATTCGTAACATTGAGTATGTGGACCACAATGATGGATGCGTGTAATAGTAGGATTGAACAAAACTATACTATTTCGATTATACAGAGGGTTCAGAAAGTAAATTAACAAAATTATAATCGTGGTTCGGTTATTGCCGATATTTTAAAATAACAATATTTTAAAAACATTTTTTACAATACTTATATGTAATTCATTATGTTCACATACATACATACATACACTTAGTGGGGTAGCACGAACCCAGAAACACAGTCAACCAACAATCAATCTCCTCCAAACATTCCTATCCTGACACACCACTTTCGCCTCGTCCACATTCATAGTGCGATTCATACATACTCGTTTATTCTTCTCACTCGGAATCATTCGTTCACGCAACAAACCATCAATCATACCCAACCAGTTATTCCTCGGACGCCCACGCAATCGTTCACCTTCAATCTCACCCACATATATTAGTTTCACCAACCTTTCATACGACATTCGCTGAACATGTCCAAACCACCTCAACTGACTCACTCCCACTTTCTTAACAACATTCTTCTCAATCTCACACTCATCATACACCAATGTATTCCGGATACGATCACGCCCCACTCCTCTCAAATAACTCATTTCCACAGCAGCTATACGTCGTTCATGTTTCTTCATCCACACCCAACATTCAGAACCATACATCAATGTAGGCACTAACACACCATTATAAACACTCAATCGAGCATCTCTAGATACATTCACGTTTCGAGCAAATGTACTCAGAGCACCCAATATCTTGCACCCTGCAAACACTCGCCTTTCAATCTCCCGATCAATACGTCCATCGATCGAGAGCATACTATCCAAATATACAAATTCAATCACTTGCTCCAGTTTCACACCATTCACTGAAACATTACAATCAGTCACTAAATCATTCTTCTCAAACACCAACACTTTACATTTATCGACATTTAACAGATTTAAACCTTTCCCTACTTCATTTCACATGTTTGACATATGGATTAGATGTTTTAGATGTTTGTATATGCTCATTTATTACATATTAAACATATAGTAAGCTCTGAGATGAATTTATTTAAACTTGGTGACATACACTTTTTCAATATATATGTGCCTCGAGAAAGATATGAGCTACAAGGATGGTTAAATTAGCAAAGAAATACCATTTTGCAAGTCTATTATTACATACCTATTAACGAAAATTGTTTTCGACCAATTGTTTTTCAATATACGGAATACAACTTTCTTATTTTAAAGGGGAACATTTTTTTTTTTAATTAAAGGTATGTTATTCTGAGTTCACCAAACACTTACAAAGTTCAGTATCCTTACAATATATTTTTTTTTAGGAGAATGTAAATTAAATTGACACTAATTTCATTGATATCGCGTAGAAATCACCGTGTTATGAAATAAACAAATGAACAATTTTTGTTTGTTTGATTAGTTATGAAATGACAATACGATTATTTTGTGAAGAATTTCGATAAATTAGTGGAGAATTTTGTTTAATTTGGAATCAATTACATTTCATTTATAATTTTTGTTTATCAGATGTACATGTATGTACTTTCAATAGGTTATATGACCTGACATTTGATATCGTCAGTTTCAATGAGTTACGATCTGCCAGTTTATGTTTAGCCAATATTTTTACGGAAATACACGTTTTGAGGTACACAATAGTTTATTTGAAATCGGCACTAAAGTGCTCAAAAATTGTTATTAAAAGCTCAGAAATCGTCACTAAAGTAACCCATTATACGACGATTTTGAGCAACCCAGTGTTGGCAACCGTTAAATAATTATTGTACAATTAGGATAATTTTGCCAGATATATTGACGTACTATAGTAAATTTGGACGTAACATGAAACAAAATTTGCAAAATGAATTAACTAATTAATTCCGATGAAGAAATTGAGGACAAAACATAATTTTGAGTGTTATTTACGATAACTTCACTTCTCGAGGTTGGCAACACTGACTGTCAGTTTCAATTGACAACTGACAGATGTATAAACTTAATCTATATTGTAAATTTTTTATAGTGTTTTAGAATTTTAGATTTCAAATAAAACTTAATGTTTACCTCGGCATTGAAGTTCCTTTTTATCACTCACATGGTTTATTTTCCTCGGCTTAGCTTCAGTGCCTTGATACATAAATAACTAATTTAGTCCTTAATATGAAGACAGTGCAGCCATGACATTTGGTCCAAGGGCACTTTTGACTATCTTATCCCGAGGTACCCGTTTGCTGCGAATTTAAAAAAATTTTTTTTTTTGTTCCATGATCAGTATAGTTTATAGTACATACCGTTTCGAAGTAAGGAAACATCCTGTATATTCGTATTTACATTGAAACAAATCTAATTTATTAGCCCACGTAAAAAAATCTACTCAACAAGTAATTGAATATTATTTTTCAGAGTTCAGTGCAATACATACCGTGTGTCCCACGTAAAGGTTGGCATAGGCAAATAACATGTAAAATCAGTTTTTTGTAAATAAAAAGTGTCCGGCAAAAAATTATGCATCCAAATTTTATATCACAATACTGCCAATATCCCTACATCTTATTTAATACAGATTACTTTATTTTGATACCGCAATTTAATGAAATTAATAATAATAATTCCTAATATCCCGCCTACTCTTTTTATTGCTACTGACGTATAGTGCTTGCAATTTGTTTTAAATATTTTGAATCTGTCACTGTCAATTTCTGGCGATGGAAACTGTTAATGATGGAGATGATGTGTCGCGGAGTTTTCTCAGGATGTGTAAGCAATTAGGCGGTGTAAAGTTTAACAAAACATATATTGCACGTATCACTTACGGATATACAACAACACATAACATACGAGTATAATATTTAGTTTTTACAAACACCATGAAACACGAGTTACTGTAAGGTGAGATCACAATGGCAGAATTAAAAAATGCAGTCTATAGACGAAATAGGCAGATTCAAGTTATACAATGAACACCTTCAAAGTTAGAATTAGCACTTTTTAATTTAGAATGAATACTTTAGAGGTTCGCATTAATACTTTCTAAGTTAGAATGAACACCGTCTAAGATCGCATCAATACTGTCGTCTCTGAAATTAATTTCTGAATTTATAATCTTTCCGTGGATGTTTTACCTCTCCAAATGTGACGGGGGACCAATCCTAATTTTGGAAGTGGCCAGGGGTTGAGTCTAGAGGTTACTGGTGGGATTATACCAGGAAAGAGATATTTAACAGCGAAATTGTGCTGCACGTGCATTACTCCGAATTCGGGAAAATTTTAGGACGGACATTCCTGAAGGTATTATTTCTTAATGTCTTTATTGGCCTGGCGAAAAGATTTAGATTTAGAATAAGAATTGCCGCGCATTGTGTCTCCAAATATTTCTTAAGCTTACAAAACTAATTAAATACTATGTTTACATGACTATTCACAAATAAAATAAAATGTTTATATGGCACCGTTCTAAACAGAAACCATTCAGCGTTCATTCCTGTGATGTGTTCAGATATTTGTCTTGCACTGCGCCCCCATAATACATTCTAATAATATTTACACGGTTCTCGACATTTAATGTATTCTTGATGACAGTGACAGATTAAAATATTTAAAACAAATTGCAAACACTATACGTCAGTAGCAATAAAAAGAGTAGGCGAAAATTATTAATTATTATTATTAATTTCATTAAATTGCGGTATCAAAATAAAGTAATCTGTATTAAATAAGATGTAGGGATATTGGCAGTATTGTGATATAAAATTTGGATGCATAATTTTTTGCCGGACACTTTTTATTTACAAAAAACTGATTTTACATGTTATTTGCCTATGCCAACCTTTACACACGGTAGATGACGAAATAATTTAGACTTGTACAGGGACTATAACAGCGTAAAAAAATAATAATTACAATTGATTATAGCACATTTTTCAGGTGATACGAATACATTTGGATTTGGGCTTGTATAATAAACACTATTAAACTAATAAATTCAGATAAAAACAAAAAACACAGGTAATAAAATACATAACATGTTTGTCGTGTCTATATAAAAACTGTCATCACGAAAACATAAACTATAACAGTACACTTCCTCCTTGCATTAATTATTAATTGCAGTAATAAACAGTTTCATGCTAGGTTGTAATAAAAACAGAACAGTCCATGAAGTGTTTCAGTGCACTGTTGACGAACAAGAACAATAAATAAAAATGAAACTATTAACATTCATAACAATCCTCTACTGGACCTTCAAGCCAGCAAATAACTTACAAACAAACAAATTAATTCTACCCAACCAAATGTATGCAAACTACACTAAATTCTTCGCGGATTTGATTCAAGTTTATGAAAACTATCATAGAGTTTACCACATTGAATCATCTTCGGGGGATGTTTTCGACGAAGTTGTAACACTTTTAAGAAAATCTTACGTGAGAAAATCATTCTCTGTTTACAACTACGATTATTTAAAGAATCCCGAAGAATATATGCGACCAAACGCCGCCAGAATCCTACATATCATCTATACTAGTAACCCTAGACACCTAAGGATTCTAACTCAACCTTACAAGATTACATACAGAGATGTAACAATATTTGTTACTACAAACAGTAGTGAAGAATCAAAACTGATGTACCAAAACGCTGAGCTTGTCAAACTTGCAGGGAAAATTTTGCTGATAGAAATTGTAAATTCTTCTAGTGAAGGGATACTTTTATATCAAATATGTCACTATTGTGGAAATCTATCTAGGACCCTTATGCCAATTTTAGAAAAACCTTCCCTCCGAACTCTATTTCCCTACAACTACAAAGATCTCAATGAACATCTCCTGAATTTGGTCTTCGTCCCAAACTATCCGTTTGTATATTGTAATAATTTTCAAAGTGATCAAAATACTTCAATGGATCTTTGCACAGACATCGATGGAATAGAAAGCCATATGGTAAGACTTATAAGCAGAAAAATGAACTTTAAGTTTAAAGTCTACACCTTACAAATGCGCAATGCGAGTTTCCTCAACATGTTGAAGAGGGTGAGTGTTGGACAGTTTGATCTGGCGTTTGGGTCGATAAGTATTACGTTAGACAGAAGAAAGATAATACAGTATACGATGTCGTATAATGTTGAAGAATATAATATGTTGTATAAAATTAGTATGTCTTTTTCTGAAGTGCTGAAGAAGTTTTTTGATCCGTTTTCGGACCAAATGCTCTGGTTGCTGTTCATATCGTCCCAGGTATTGTTGGTAATTTTTCTGGTGGGAATTCAAATGATGGAAAGAAGATTGAAAAGAAGAAAATCTTTGGTGGACTGTTTTTGGGTAAGCTTAACTTCTATAAGTGTGTCTGCCTTAAAGGTGTACATAGGAGATTAACATGGGAAATCAGTGAACCTGCTGTTGCTCGGTGTTCTACCGGACAACAATGATTGTAGTACCAATCGAAAGATATCACTTTTCTGAATCAAACGATGTAACATATATTACAATTTAGTAGTAATTTGACCTAGTAAATAAATTTTAAAGTTTTGAAAATTGTCCGATTTATTCAATTTCTATCGAAAATAAATATAGTCAACTATGACTGTTTTGTTTTGATTTCTTTCAAGCTATTTATTTGACGTTTAAAAATTAATTTACGGAACCAAATTACAACTAAATTATAATGTATTTTACATCGTTTCATTCAGAAAAATGATGTCTTTCGATTGAAAGCACAATCTTTATTTTCCGGTAGAACATCAAGCAACACCACGCAAAATACTGATTTCCTATGTTAATCTCATATGTACACCCTTAAAACAGACACACGGTACATAAAAATATGATGTGGGCACTATTCGACTCTTTTATCTATAGATTAAAATTTGATTGATTAATAATTGCATTTAATATATGTTTATCGCAAAGAATATCTATTTCACTTATTTTTTTTTTTTTGTTTTCATAGCAATTATACTTATTCAAATACTCGTATATTACTAAACATATTTCTGTCTTTCTTGAAGCTTGAATTTGATAATAAACCCGAATACTTTCTAATTACTCTTATACACTGCTCAAAAAAAATCGAGCCACTTGGCCGAACCAAGAAAATGACTGTTTTTAAAATGTGAGGCATTTCTTTTAGGGACATGTTAACCAAAATCTGGAAATTCCATCTGGAGATACATTCCTCCTTTACGTTCTCCAAAAATCCCGAAGAGATTCGCTCCCCCCGACCCCCTGAAAAATCGCTTTATGTGATGTCATGTCTGAGCAATGAAAAATCTCAAAGTTTGAAGGCTTGCAGCTCCAAAAAATCCTGTCTAAAGGGGGTTGTTCGACTCGATTTTCGCTCCCGCAGCCACACACACGCACAAAAGAAAGAAATGCACATGCAAATGCACATTCACACACACACACACATGCACACGCATTTACGCATACACGCATCGTATCCGATGATTTTTCGAAAAAAGCCCTAAAAACAGGGGTTCCTTTGAAACGCGATCACTCACTCAATTCTTCACCGATGAGGACGAAATTTTCAGCTCTGAAAAGGAAATTGACAGGGCTTTGTGACCATCGAGTCGAACAATTCCCTTAAGACAGGATTTTTTGGAGCTGCAAGCCTTCAAACTTTGAGATTTTTCATTGCTCAGACATGACATCACATAAAGCGATTTTTCAGGGGGTCGGGCGGAGCGAATCTCTTCGGGATTTTTGGAGAACGTAGAGGAGGAATGTATCTCCAGAAGGAATTTCCAGATTTTGGTTAACATATCCCTGAAAGAAATGCCCCACATTTTAGAAGCAGTGATTTTCTTGGTTCGGCCAAGTGGCTCGATTTTTTTTTTTTTTTTTTTTTTGAGCAGTGTAGATAATTTTATATGAAATCCAAGAAACTTGAAAAAAAAATGTACATATATCTCAGCAACTCGTTTATCAATTTTGGGTGCGGCAACTCTCTTTTCGTAGATTCGATAAATGATGTATTATTTGCGTGTAGTTCGGTTACCAGCCGTCAAATCACGGCCCCGAAAGATATCAATGAGGGGGGAACCACATCGGGAAAGCAAAGAGGGTTTTTGTCAGCTATTCCATAGCTCTATTATGGTTTGTCATTTATTTCAGTTGCTGCTTCAAATCCAACTCGAGCAATCCATCCCCTCCAAAAACTTTTCCATTTCCTCTACCCCCACCACTCTTAAGCCTCGCACTTCCCCTACTTCTTCCTCGATGAAGATGTTCCCTAAGTACACATCGTCTCTCCTGCTGCTGTGGTGTCTCACCTGCTTGGTGCTGTGCTCCGCGTACAAGGGCGTCACCCTCTCCACGCTCCTCCACCCGCCCAAGACAGAGCCGCAGGGATTGGTCGAGCTGCTGGAGAGGGGTTATGGTCTAGCGGCAAGTTACAGAAGTTCGGATATTGTGCAGGATTTATTGTTTGGGCTTCCCTATCAGCCGTAAGTACTTAGTACTAGAAACCTGTTATGTAACAATTCAATGGAGGATTCTTATAACAAAATCGCGGTGGCGCTAGGAACTATCAGCCCAAACTCAACCATTGTTTCCATTTTCGATCTGTGTAAATTTCACATCTGATTTTATTTAAAAATCACCCACAAATACAAACAAGAGATTTTTACTTCGAAACAGTTCGAATACAACTAAAACTATATCTATTCGTTTTTATACCTTCTAACTCATTTGTACTTATAGTTCATAGCGTGGCGCTTATGTCGCGTGACGTCAACATAAGAATCCTCCATTGGGCAAAATGTTGCAGAAGAAGAACGATGCTATTATGTTTAAAATCGTGGATCTAATTTAGCTATCAGTCCAGAAACACAAAAACTTAACTCTGGAATGCTACACTGGGGTCTTCGAACCCCCACGGTTTTTAGCTATTTTTCCAAATGTGCAGCATTCGCTTAACTTCGATGCTACCTCGTTTATAATCCTAAGCAAATATGCAATATTCTCAGAGTCCAAAATTGTCGAAATGCTGTGTTTTGAATAAAATATATGGTTCAGAAAGGTTATTCATTGTTTAATGTCTTTCAATAAACCTAAACAAATATTCCATAGGTAAAATTCCTAGAAGAATTACATTAAGTTATGTGAAAGTACTTTTTCTTCTCTAGGGGGTTTCCCAGACCCCAGTGTGATGTTTGTGTAACAGTGAAAGTAGTGTGATTGTCCAGGATTGAATATAGTAATACTGGATCCCTGAATTGTAGGCTAATAACTTGATCATTATAACTGTTTGAGAACCTATATGTCGTCATAAATTTTCCTCCCACCATTCAAATCTTAACTCATACGAATATTTTTGATGACGATCATCACTTCGCGGACAAAGTGTACTAGTTGTACTTGTACAAGACTTCAAATCATTTAGGATTCATCTGATATTTAAAAAAATACTGTCTTGCTGAAGGGCACATTTGTCATCACAATTCGTTTCCTTTCTTAGGAAACTTTCATTGTATACCAAACACGCTAGGTGACTTATAGTAGAAAATAATTGACTAACGGTTGGCTATTTTTTTAACATGCTTGCTAGACATCCCAAAGTAAGATCCTTTATTTTATTTGATTATTTGGTACCAAACACGTTCAATAATATTTTTTTATTCATTCATTCATTATTTTTTCTAACTAAACAATTGCATGTCCCTCGGACGTTTGACATGAGGTCGTCACTACTTGTTACTGCTTCGGACTAAAAGGGTCATCACTGTATTCCTAACCCTTCCATTATTAATTTAAATAGTTATTTATGAACTTACAACCAGCAAAATCATCTTATAAATAACAAAATTTAGTTCATCAAATGTTACACCGATTTTAGTGTATCGAAATCCGCTAAAACCATCGATAACTGTCAATAGTTTAGAGGAATATGTTTCTACAAAAATTGTTATCTGTATCTAACATTTTTTTATGTTTGATAGTATTTTTGTAAGTGTATAAACAAAATCCGGCTGCAACGTTTATACTGCCAGTCCTATATATTTAAATATCTTTTAAATAATAAAACTAACCTTCCACTCTTCAATATCTTCTTCCAGGACTGTGTACTTCGGTCAATCCAACTGCGAGGTGTTCTCTGAAGTGCAGCAATCCAAGGTAGCCATGCTGAACGAGTGGTCCATTCTGCAGTACCAGTTGAAGAAGAACTGCCCCAAGTTGGATCCCAAGGTTGAGAATATGATGCTCATTGCCCGAAAGCCAGTCCGGAATGCTGGGCACGCCTGGGCCACTCAACCTGGGGCCAGCTTCAAACCTGCTATGGATTATTACCTTAGCCTCATTCTTAGTGGTGAGTGTACTATATTATTGGGCATGGAAAACCATCCAGAATGGGGTCTTTCATCATTAAAAAAAAAAAATAAAACTATATCTGAATTGAAGATTATCTGAACTATAAAAAAGTCTTAATAGTTATCTTTGGTTAAATTTCGGAACACATTAATAATTGTAAACCTTAAAACTAATTGTTTATGTCAATGAGCCTATAGTGACAATCACAACACACTTGTATGTTTAGGGAAAATGTCAAACCGACAACAGTCAAATATAGTAACCTTGATATAAAACAATGGATACGTTATTCAAGTAAAATTGGTTCAACTGATCATTAATAACGTACCTACATGCAATATTTACCTGTAATTATGTATTATCATTTGTAAATATATAAAAAATCAAGCACCATATAAAAAAAAACAACATACGATACTATCTGTCACACTAACACCTAAATCTGCCGCAGTGGCGCAGCACAGTCTACTCGTGCAGAAACGCGGCGAGAATTCAAACTGTTTTAATTTTCAGGTGGGTTGTACGTAAAATGGACAAGAGACAATACCGTATCTGGAGGAATAAGGCCTTTTAGATTAAGTCGAGAAAAACAGAAACACATGCTTGCTGCATCTTTACCTCTTACTGCATTTTCACCACTGTTTATTGTATATATAATTTGCATAAGTTTTTCTATCGCAATATTTGTCTCAGAATTGATATTCTTCTATGTGTATCAGAGCAGGCGACAGAATAATAGGCATGGAAGTAATGCAATAAAAAGCTGAACCCACATAAATGAATTAGTGTATTGTAACAATTATTCTTAATGTGTGATATTCACTTTGCAATATGTAATTTAATAAAGAAATAACTAAATTTTGTTTCATTTCTTTACCACTTCTACTCTGATTTGGCTAATAATTATTATGATTAATTTTTGACGTTTCTTAAAACCAATGAAATGTTTCATTGTATGTCACGTGTCTGCCTTTCAGCCAATCCTGTCATTATTATACTGAGAATAAAGTTCTAGTGATTATTCTAGGGAATAATCTCCCATGAACGGAAACAGTAAGGCAAATAAATTGTATATTTATAAATATGATCGTCTGTAACATACTAACATTATTTTTCATTTGAATTTGCAGTTTTTGAGAAACAAATAAAAATATACAAAAAGTGTGTTTTTTTTGTACATTTTTAAAAAACTGAAAATTCAAATTGAAAATAAACTTAATTATGTTATAGATGATCATATTTATAAATATACGAATTATTTTCATTACTGTAGTCGTTCATGGGAATGAGAAATACAGTATCAAAGTTCTAAATTTTTGACTACTAGACTTCAACGAATATTTTTTTATAGTTTAATGTTTTAGCTATCCTTTTCATCCACATATATAAATACTATAATGTTCAAAGACCTAACTGTAATAATTGTTTTGTTTTTCAAAAAGAATAATTGTAAGAAATAATTTATTCAAATTTGAATTTGTAAATCAAAATTCATGGGAGTGAACGAACCCAACGAAAATGTGTACTTCATCTGACATTGCAATGTACAAGTCACTGTAATAAATCCATGAAATTTTGACGGATGGTGGTTGTTGGACCATAAAGAACATGAAAATAAATGAAGAATACAGAAATTGCTGCTTTTTAAAAGAAAATAATGGATTCGTTCTTCGACGCAAATGTTTGACCTTAACAGTGATAAATAAAGAAATAAAAATATTAAAATAAACGAATAAATACAAAAAGTAAAACATGAATCCATGAAAGAAATATTATTTATAAAACACCAACATAATTTATTGTCATTAAATTTAAAACATTAACAGATTAATCAGAAATATGAATTTGAGAAAGCTACACAAACGATATTGATAATAAAATTTCATATTGCAACGTGTTTCCAATATGTATTAATTATTGATTTTAAAACTAGAATCGTTTGACTGTACTAATAATATCTTATAGAAAAATCTTGTGGAATTTGTTAAAACATTTCCAGAGTTATTTCTAAAGATTACTATCTTTTTCTCGTACACTATTTGAATTTGAGAATTTGAATGTTTAGTGTAACTTTCTCATAGAGACTAAATAATTAGGAGTACGTAATATGTAACAAATATATTTTAGTATTGTGCAAAATCTTAAAGTTTACAGCCATATTTTTTTCAGTTCACCTTAAATATTTCAGTGCATATACCAATAACATTATTACATACGATTGTCCGAAACAGCAACTCAATGTTGAATCTGAGAAGTGGAATTATTCCATTTCAGAAAAACATCTTGCTGTTTTACATTACTGATTCTATACTACATAAAATGTGCAGAAATACATGGAAAATCAGTAAATCATAAAATTTGTTCTTTAATTATTTGAGAGAAATAAGCTTAAATCAGAAGTTGTAGAGAATTCCAGAGGTACATTTCAAAGTTATTTTGTTCAATCCTGCTATTGAAACTTGTTTCTTACTTGGATACAGAGCTCAAAACCTTCTGCTTTGTCCACTCAACTTATTCCAATGGCAAAGGGATGGGTAATGACACAAGATGGGCGGAAGTTCTTTCGCTCACTACTTTCACCAACTCATCTGTCATTACCAAATTGAACCTAACCTAACATTGAGTATGTGAATCACAAGGATGGGGGTGCGTTCTAACAATAGCAGGATTGAACAAAACACTATACAATACTCGTAAAGAAACGGATTCGCTAACACGCTGACGCCTCGTGTTCAAAACTGGCAGATGCGTGAGCGAAATTTTTAGTTTCTTCACTCGTATTGTAATGTACATACTATTGTACCATAATAGAAATGTTAAATTACATTTTCTACAACTGTGATTTTATTCTAAAATTATCAGGAAAGCAAAGATAGCGAGAGAACATCTGTTTCGTAATTGATAACATTCAAATAAAATAAATGTGAATTTTCATAATTTTCAAAATAAACGGTTATGATGAAATAACTCCACTTCTTTCTCTTGAACAAAAATTAAGTAGGACTTACATTACATTAAATTCGTTATACATAATTCAAAAATTTTACATCTATGTACAAATGTGCAATCATGAATGTCAAATAATTTTATTTTGCAAAATTTTAATAACATTTTTGGTGTATAAAAATAGTCATTTTTCGGGGAACAACAATTACAAATGTTACCTTAGATTTTGAGTAAAGATTTCTAAATATTTAATGTAACATTTTCTGAGATAATTTAAACTATTTTTATAAATAAAATAAACATATTAGTATGCCACTACGTTAAGGCAAGCAATATGTTTATGTTAAGTATTCTTAGGGAATATGGATGAACTTTATAAGTAATATTATTATTTAAAGCTATATATGATTTGTATATAGAGTTTTAGGCCATCTTTGAAAAAATAAATATGTTAAAGGAAATGCAGATATACATATATATCCTCATATTTACAAGCTTGTAATACAAAATGATATATTCGTATTGGAAACATTGTATAAATGAAAATTAGCACGATTGGTATTGAAAACCTGCATTAGAAAATTTATATTCACAGTGCTTAGATAGCGTTAGAAAAAGACCTTTGACTAGGTAACTGTAACAATATTACAAAACATTTATAACAATTATTACAATAAAGTTAAACTTAACTCATGGAAAATTGTTTAATTTCTTTCAGTGTTTAAAAATACAAATAGGTATAATATATTTTTGCAATACCTGTACTGTAAGTTATCCATTAATAACAAAATTTAAACACAGTAAGTGGAACTTTTATTGCGCAATTGGTTTTCATGGTTACATCATTTACTTACCGTCCACGGTGGATGGATTTTTTAAAAACTATCACTTACAGTTCACGGTACGTAATATACTATTAATCAACGTAAAATTCACAGAAATTTGAAATAAACGGTTAACTAGAAATGTAAATTGAATTCATTGTTTTCAGGATTATTTTAATATACCATCATAAACCTGATTTTTTTAAAAAAACTTGTATTTTTGCTTTATAAAACTTTGTACGTACGAATACAATAATTTTGTAATAAGAGAATGACGAAATTTTAGCTATTGCTTATGAAATCATTTTAGGAAATAAGAATTCCTACTCAATTATTAATTAAAAAAACGAATGAGTACAAATTTATTTTTGTTACTGATGGGAGTTTGCTAGTTAATTTTTCTTTCCAGACTTCTTTAAATTTTCTTTTATTATGGTACACTTTCAGTAGAGGACGAAAGTTGACGATTATTATTTTAAGCTTAGTGATTAATTTTCATAGGTTAACGCTATTAAATGCCTAGTTCGAAAACGATATGATCTTCATGTATTTAATATGAAGAACTAAAATTGTAAGAAATCTTAAGTGCTGCTTAAAATAGCTGGGTTATTGTAGTATCTGCATACAGATTCCTATGTTATTCTGAGATACATGTGCAGTAGTGATCTACATGTTTTGAACCAACCATGCTAATATTTTTCTGCAATTTTTTAAATCCAATACTTGACTGAGCATCTGGAAACAAATCCTTAGTTCCTATGAAAAGAAACAAAGACCATAAAATAATTTAAACGTCAACTTTTATACTCTTTCTGAACAATAACAGGATCAGTATTTTAATTTGATTTTGTATGATTGGTTTCTTTTTTAAATGGTGAACGATAGACTTTCAATTTTTCAAAACTATATAGTAAATAATGTTTACTTGTTACTTACTTGTAAACACCAATTACCCAAGCCCTCTATTGCTTTTGAAAATGAATCTTTTCAAGTTACTAATTGAGTTAGTTGAGTTAGTAAACAAGGTAAACAATGCACATTGCTACAGTAATGCTTACAAGGCTTATGCGAAATCATTTAAAATAATTTTTGACAGAACAGTTGTGTGTAACTGACAGGACTTGGCTATAATTTTAATTTGAATTACAAATGAGTAACAAGTAAAATGTACATTACACGCAAGGTAACTGTTTTACTGCTTCAAGGAGGTGACAGGCTCGCCAGTCATTTCCTCCATTCAGTAAAAACTGTTTTACCATACTTGTAATGTAAATAACTATTGCAAAGTACTGGTCGGTAACTCACAGGTTGAGATGCGATAAGTAAAACGTAACATAATAACGATCAAAATATAAACATGCTTTAAATGGCAACTAAGAACATAAAAATTATTTCGAAAATATTTCTTAGTTTGAATTAAATATGTTGTTCTTACAAAAACAGATTTGAAAATTGAAGGAAGTACTCTAGCGGTTACGGACGTATTGAAATCTCGATTTCGTCTTGATCAACAAACTTAACTTCAACAACTTACTGCTTTAATACTTAATAACTATACTAAACAAATTTAAACTTAAGTTATCTGTTGTATTTTTTCGTATGAAATATATTTCTTTACAGTATTTAAAAAGCGATGCTTCAGTTACCTAGTCAAAAGTATACTATTAATATCATGTTTGAAAATGCGTTAGATTGTACCAAGCATTAGAGATATAAAATTACACAATTTATAAATTATTATTTAGCTTATACAAAAAGGGGTTTTATGTTTTATTTGTTGTGCTGTATGTATTATTTAAAAGTCAATTTTACTGTTGAAACATCAAACATCTCTTCCTTTGCCTGACACAAGTAAACATTAACTTATCTGGAATTATATTTCTGTGTATTTGACCCAAAACTATACAGTTTTACAAGTTTTAATAGATGTATAGTTATTTTGCTTACATGTATCAATTTTAAAATATTATAGTATAATTTAAATGTAAAAATAAGACGACTTGAAGTGCCTTACTACTATTCATTTACAATATTTTTAAATTGTTGAATGCTCCAAAATTACTTTTTTAAATAAAATAAATTAATAAACATATCATAACTCTGCTCAAAGTAGATATCGGTGAATTGCAGTTACCAGCCGTCAAATTACAGCTTCCACGGATGGTAGTAGTGGAGGAGTCACAGAGGTAATTTTATGTGGTGAAAAGTTTCGAAAATTTGTAGGATGTGATGCTCGAACTAAGGATCATATGATCCACAGTTCGATACGTTACCATGGAGCTATTTACTCCATTACTTGTTGAGATAAAAATACAGAGTATTAATTTTATTTGATGCATTTTTTCAAAATAATATTTGTTAGTGGAAAAATGAAGTTAGTCACTTGTAAATATAACTATAAATCTATTTTAACATTGTAAAATAACTCTTGCGTCATACTCAGAATATCCTTGCTTACATTACAGAATATCCTTGATTACATTACTCATAGGAAAGAACACTAATAAATATTTATGCATAAGTATTTTTCCAAAAAAGATACCATCATAATATTGTAGAAGAAACACTGAAATATAGTATTATTATTATTATTAGAGCGGTCTCAACTTTTCGATAGTGTGACAACGGCGCGCAGTTTTCGCAAAGCGATCATCCATCCATCTACTAACTGCAGGTAGTATTGCTTAACTTACGTTGACGAGTGAACCGGAATCATCGCACCCTGCCATGCCGTTGCTTGAAATATAGTATGAAATTTGTACTGTCTTATTGAAAAGCTTACTGCGATAGACTGATGCAGGAGGGGATTTTTTCTCTTTCTAACATTTCTGCACTTGCGCGATAACGTTTCAAACACGTCATGTGCAATCCGTTTAGAAATAGTATATTGTACAACGAGCATGGAATTGTGCTCATTTCCTACGGGTATGAAAGTTTGTAGAATGAGCCGAAGACGAATGCTGCAAATCATACGAGTATGAAATGGACATTGCATGCTCATTGTACAATATACTATTTCTACGACCACGATATTATTTCCTAATTAATTTAATTTTAATAATAAACTTGTCCCGCTGCACCATTACAATATTTGACAGTTGTACTGAAATGAATTGACCTGTATTGAAATACTCACAAAACAAATTCATTTCGCACGATGCTTGCAATAGTAATAAACGAATGTAGGAAATATTTAACCAGAGTCTTATGCGAGAGTAGTGCCCAGTTAGAGTTATTTTGAGTGTCATTGTCCCATCCCTTAAGTAATAAATTGTGAACCTTGGGCAGTGAGCAGTCACTTGCATTTTGGCTTTTCTTGTGAAATGTTGAAAGAATTACTAAACAGTTTAAGGGCTCCTCTCGATTGTCGATTGTATGTATAGTTTTTGTGAAGTTTATTTTGTGAGTTCATGTAAGTAGATTTGAGTTTTATGTATGAGTATTGTTAATAGCGAATGTTATATCAGTTTCGATCTATGAAAGTTATTGTAGAAGTTAGTGAGTAAGCGATACTTTGGATTATATAGCATCGAATTATTCAGCTCGTAAAAGTATTTGATTTATATAATTTCTTTTGCTTTTTCGTTATTAAATATTATATAATTTTGTTATTGTTGTTTATTTAATCAGAAGTCTTTTCTAAATACTCTTCGGAATAGAGTTAAAATATTCCGTGGTGGCCAGCGACTACGCTACCCTTGGTTATCCATTTAATCAAGTAAAACCCTTTCGTATGTCAGTTACCTCTTGGTACAAAGTGCGAGGTACCTGTTACACAATGTTCCTCATATCCCTAACAACAACAAACATACAATGAGCAGATTTCTAAGTGGTCGTTTATGTTTATAACTACACATTAAATTATACAATTGCAGTACAAACTGTTTACTAAAGATATTGATATTCTCTTCAACATGCACTTCGTGCGCCAGTGCCCATTCCAGTATTACTATATTTCAGTGAGTAGAATATGAATTTATTTGATTTACATTTATATAGAAATTTAAATATTACGCTGATATCTTTATTCATATATTCACATACAGAAGTAAGATTATGAGTTCTCTTTTAGTAAAAATATATTCATAGGTTGACAAACTGATATGCGTCCCAGCAGAAATGCGCGTTAACTCCATCAACCACATATTGAATATGTTAAAGTTTTCTTAGATGAGTTTAAATTGTACATTCCGAATCAAAAGTAGATTATTATAAATTATATTAGTGTGTATTATTGACATTGCATATATTTTTTAAAAATCTCTTTGAAATTCTATGAAGTAGAAATGTTCGAGTGCTTGATACCCTTAGATCATAGAGCAGAGAACTAGATGTAAGGAACCATGTGCTTTACAATGCTATTCGAAGGAACGCTTAGGATAAGGTGAAAAGGAAATGTAGTACAACGTAAGGAAGAAAAGGAAATCCATTTTGGTAAGAATAAGGTAACTGCGTAAGCGCTATGAACGAGCATAGACGTCGGATTTCTTTGAAAAGTAGCATACGAGTACATAGATGTATAGAATGGAAAGTTATTCAAAACTCATTTTCAAAAACTGTACTTCTGTTATGGTTGGTTTATACTGGATTTAATTTACAGATTTAGATATAGAAATTTAGATTTGAAATTTGCGATTTACCTCCTGGTTCATACCAAATTTATTAAATTTGAAATCTACCAATCCAGATTAAGCTTCAACTTTTTGACATATGCTTTAAACAACAACAAAATACCTTAACTTGTCATTTGTGATATTCTTCAATCAAAGATATTAAATTAATATCATATTTAACACTCTCCGCGTCCATATTACAACAATATTTTATGATCACAAATAAATCAGTTCAATTGACAATCTTGACATATTTTACTGTTGTCAAAATTATTTTTTGTTTCCCAGTCAAGTTGATTGGTTGGATTTGGAAATTTAGATTTAGAACATAAAATATGGTGATATTTTAAATGTAAATTATAAATTTATAAATTTGTAAATTCAGCATAAACCAATAAAGGTTTTCTATGTATTTTATATTTTTAAAATTAAATTTCTAAATCTAAATTTGTAAATTAAATCCAGTATAAACCAGCCATTACAATACAAACAACTTATTTTTTCACGACATGGTAGGAAACCTAACCGTTCTTCTCCCGAAATAGTGAGGAAAATGTGTTGTTCCTCTCTAAAGAGGAAAATATAGAAGTGTTACCAATATAAATGTTATTTACAAAAAATATATTATAAAAATTATAAATAAATTCCTAATTTTTTTGAAAATTCTTATTGTAGTGATATACATACTTTAAATTACCTTACAATTGTGCCTTATTTTTTCTTTTTCTTATTAAAACACAATTTGACAACTTAGTAAAGATATTTAAGATTTGTTCATTGGCAACACTGCTACACCGCCTTGTGTCTGATAACCTAACTTTTAACGTGTCAGTCTGTCAGTTGTGTTCTCAAAGTGTATTTTAGGTCCGAGCAATCGTTTTTGAAACATGTCGTGAAAAAAATGTTGTGTCTAACACGAGAGGAAATCTCTTCTTCCACTCTCGTTCGAAATGCCTCACTCGCTGCGCTTATGAGGCAAACTTCGAACTCGAGGGGGAAAAGAAGCGCTTTCCTCTCTAGTTTGACAAATAACTATTTCAAGTTTATACTATTCAGTTTTCAGTTGAAGACATGAAACAGAATAACTGAATAACATGAAATCGGAAAATACAGATGTTTCGCGACCGCCACTGGCCAGAGAATTCTAGAGTTTGCGCAGTAAACTTATTCTTATCAATTTTCTGTCTCTCTCAATCCTAAGCGTTCCCGACTCCTTACATCTAGTTCTCTGCTCTATGATCTAACTTGATACCATTTTGTCAACCTATACAAGTTTAACAATGTTTCTTTCATGAGTAATCTAATTAAGAACACCCTGTATAGTCACGAATAATAACACAACTTCGTTGTTAAATATTTAACATATGTCTGTAATTCTTAAATATCAAGTTTCATTTTGATATTATTTGGATGAGACAATTATTACATTTATTAGTCAATCTTTTTAAAGTATACATTTAACATTTTATAAGGTTCAAATTTTATAAATCCAGTTGTATATTCAAAATATATACACACAATACAACCATTTTCATGGTCTCCTTTAAACCTTGCAACTTGGATTCGCATTTAACATCGTTTCCTGTATCTTCCCTCGTGTCTCTCACGTGATATCATCACCAAAGTGTTTAAACTGATCCAGCGGGTGGTTATTAGTTGCATTCGCGGAGACCAGGAACTGGGTGTTCGCTAGGTGCCCCTGAGGGGCAAGGAGCAACCCTCACGTCCTTACAAACTTGTACACCACACCGAACACAAGAACAGACACCAGGACAAGCACCAGGGCGGTGACCACCTTGGCGAAGGCGTTCAAGCCGGACTCTGATGGGTCGAGTGGCCGGGTATTGTGTTGCGTTTGGGATCGGCGACGCTTCCCAGCTAGGCCCCGGGCCAGGGCAGGGAATGCTAGGCTTTGGGTGAAGGTTAACTTGTGGAGGCTCTCGCTCAAGGAGTAGGGGCCCACGGAGCCCCGGGCGGCGGCTCGGAGGAGGGCGTATTCCAGGTCCAGGGCGTCGAAGAGTGAATACCTGAAATATGGTAAAATTGTTATACTGTTAGATTTGTTTGTAAGTTGAAACACTATAAAATCGAGATTTTAAAACTGTGTTATAAAAGTAATGCGTGCTTAGCTACTTTTAATGCAAAACTTTCTCTCTACTAATGTTAGTATTATTACCGTTTCAGTAATTTAAAAACTTACAGACAGATTCAGAAAAGGGATCATTTTTTTCATCATCTGTAACTTCGTTTCTAATTTAATTATATTATCAAAATGAATTAAATATTATGCTAACCAATCTTGATTACAACCTTAGTTAAAATAATTATGTACGGAGAATGGAAAATGAAGTTTCGAGTAACAATAAAATTGGAGTTAGTCCTAATCCCTTTTATGAATCTGCCTGATAAAATATAGAGCAGAGAACTAGATGTAAGGCGCTATATTTATATACCGGCTGTCTACTTTTTTAATAGGATATAGGAAATATAATGTTAAAATTTTCATTATGCGATAGTTCGATCCCTATGACTTTTAGAACAAAAGTGTCAATACAAAATATATTCAAAATCTAACACTGCACCAAATGAGCCTAAATTTATTGATGTGATACATTTCCGTCATTGGATAGACGTAAAATAAAATTTATGATTTTAGCTGTTTCCAGAGTGCCATGGTAAACAAAACATACAAACAGCCGTGTTATTTGAGTTTAACATATGATATTTGGTCTAGTTTTAATAATTATTGACTTGTCTAAATTATTTCTAAACGGTAAATGTGTCCGTAATTACTGAAATAGTATATTGTATCATTAGGAGTAAATGTGATACTTTGGGTGCTGAGCATGTAAGTTTGAACGACGAGCGAAGCGAGTCGAACAATTACATGCGAAGCACCCAAAGACACATTTACTCCGAATAACACATGCTATTTTTCCTTCAAACATAGAAAATAAATTTATAAATATTATAAAATGCTCAAAACTTCAAAAAATATTCTGTCTTATTTAGCATTTCAAGTTGCCGTAGAATATGCTGTTTTGTTATTTTTGTTTATTTGTTTCATTTTTAACTGTCAAATTATTGAATTACAACCTAACTATTTTTCATAATATTTTACTTTGTCCGCCGCCGGCGTAAATGTGTTGCCAAGGATACACTTTTACGCCGGCGGCGACAATATTGAACTTCTGTTTGTTGAATACAAATACATAACAACGTACTTTTATGACGTTTGAAGAAAAAATAATTTAAACAAATCAATAATCATTAAAACTATGCCAAATGTCATGTGTCAAACTCTAACAATATTTATGCTTGTATGTTTTGTATTATAAATTTTATTTTACGTCTATCTCATGACAGAAATGTATCACATTCATAAATTTAGGCTCATTTGGTCCAGTTTTTGATTCTGAACAAATTTTGTATAGGGAACGAACTATCCCATAATGTATTTTGTATTCTTTCATGTATTGTTCCTGTCCATTTTGTTAGGCTTTTACCTGTTGGGCAGCGTAATAAATAAATAATGAACATTTTAACATTGTATTTCCTGGAATGTACTTTACAATACTATTCGAAGGAACCTTTTAGGATAAGGTAAGAAAGATACATACTAAAGGAAAGAAAACTCAATTTGGTAAGAATAAGGTAACTACGCAAGCGATAGGAGCGGGAATAGACGTCGGCACGATTTCTTTAAAAAGTAGCATACTACATAAATGAGAGAAGAATATATGGAATGGAAAGTTATTTCAAACTCCTTTTCAATAACCATACTTCTATTACAATACGACCAATTTATTTTTCAAGTTTCATACTACCCAGTTTTCAGTTGAAGATATGAAACAGAATAACCTGAAATAAGAAAATTCAGATGTTTCGCGTTCGCCACAAACGTGAGAACTCTAGAGTTTGCGCAGTAGCTTATTCTTATCAAATTTTCTTTCTTTCTCAATCCTGTGTTCCTAATTCCTTACATCTAGTTTTAAGCTCTATGATCTAAGCTTAAAAACATGGTAGTAATACCAAATATATAACAAATAAAAATTAGAACCAATTGAAATTATTGAGTATGCAAATCTTAAGAAATAATCAGGTAATAGCCTCAAAGTGAGAAACTGGTATTTAAAAAATATATAAAGGAAACCAGTGTGAAAAAGTTGAAAAATTAAAGCTAAATTCACAAGAGCCGTTATCACAGTCAAATAGGTCTTAATAAGGAAAAGAAGCTTGTAGTCTTTCTTCACGTTTATTTTTTAAAGTACGACCTGTTTCGAACTTTTAAAGTTCATCTTCAGGAACCGGCACTGGATGCAATACAAATAATTAGTATTTTACATTTAATATATTTTTTTTTTTGTAATTTTAAAACAAATATTAATTTTTTAAATACCGTAGGTTGCTCTAATTTTTTGAGTATATGGTGCCTGCCGTTGCGAGGAATTGTGTAAAATGGTTATGGAAGATATTCAAGAACAAGGATCTGTTCTAATAGTACAGATACCTGATACCAAATTTACCAAAAATATATGTTGCTCTGAGAAAACCAAATACACCTCATCGTCGCTTTTTCGTGAATTACAGAGAAAAAAAATGCTCTATCCATTTATCCAACCGGTGGGCATCCATACTTTTTCAAAAATGCCCAATTTGATTGCGAAGTTTCTAAAAAATAATAACGACGTTGCGTTTACGGGTCATTGTTTCCGCCGGTCATCGGCATCATTAATAGCCGATTCTGGCGCTGATATTTACACAATGAAGCGTCATGGAGGGTGGAAATCCTCAGCAGTGGCTGAGGGATATGTAGATCAGTCAGTCCAAAACAAAATTGATATTGCAAATAAAATAGCAGGAGAAGCAGATAATAAACGCACTGAATCTGCAATTAATTTATCGATTGCCTCAAATTCGCGAGTGTCATGTATAAATTTTAGTAACATTAACAATTGTACATACTGTGTGTCTCAAGTAAATGTTGGCATAGGCAATTAACATGTAAAAACAGTTTTTTTTAAATAAAAAGTGTCCGGCAAAAAATTATTCATCCAAATTTTATATCACTATACTGCCAATATCCCTACACCCTACATCTTATTTAATACAGATTATTTTATTTTGATACCGCAATTTAATGTAATTCATAATAATAATTCCTAATTTTCCGCCTACTTTTTTATTGCTACTGACGTATAGTGCTTGCAATTTGTTTTAAATTTTCTAATCTGTCACTGTCATCATGAATACATTAAATGTCGAGAACCGTGTAAATATTATTAGAATGTATTATGGGGGCGCAGTGCAAGACATCTGAATACACCGCAGGAATGAACGCCAAATAGTTTCCATCGCCAGAAATTGCCAGTGACAGATTAAAATATTTAAAACAAATTGCAGGCACAATACGTCAGTGGCAATAAAATGAGTAGGCGGAAAATTAGGAATTATTATTATTAATTACATTAAATTGCGGTATCAAAATAAAGTAATCTGCATTAAATAAGATGTAGGGATATTGGCAGTATTATAATATAAAATTTGAATGCATAATTTTTTTCCGGACACTTTTTATTTACAAAAAACTGATTTTATATGTTAACTGCCTATGCCAACATTTACGTGGGACACACGGTATAATATTGTAATGGATAAAAATAAATAAAGAACTAATTTAATTTTGTTGTTATTTATTTGAGTTAGGTAATGATCTACTTTCCTGGCTCAAATGCGTCAGGAAAGTGGGTACTTTCCTGACGGTGAAAAACACGTTTTCGTGACTACGTTTCTAATATAACAGAACATTTAAACGTTTTCCTGCCTCGGCAGAGAAATTCTACTTTCACTTAGCATTTTAAGCGAGAACAGATACCAGTTGGTCGCTTTCTCCCTCGACTCACATTTACGGCGCTAGTGCACTGGAACTACATTTCAGTGGTGTAACACTGAAAATTGAAACTTCGACGGCTCAAGTGAAATATTGTGTTAATAATTCTCATGACGGTCACTACGTCATAAAATTAAAAATGGTGAAAACAAGCAAGAGAATCCAGCTTATTATTGTTCAATTCCTTTCCTGTTTTCCATTTCTTCCATATTGGCTTCTACCCACCTCGCCGTCATGGTCGACGACCTCCTTCGGTCCCCCGGGTCCGAGCCTCTGCTGCCTATGGACGCCACGGCGGCGGCGACGGACGTGAGGCTGGACGTGGTGGAGCTGGAGGTGCTGAGGTCCTCCATGCCGGGCTCGGGTGATGCCTGGCGCACCCACCGCGCGTGGTCCGGGTGCAGAAGCGCGCTGCTTGGTCGACGCAATGAGGGTGATGGTGATGTCGGGTTGCTGGAGGGCGGTAGAGGGGGCAGGGGTGCGGTTGCTGGAGACGGCGATGCCTGCAAAGGAAGATAAACAGATCATGACGTGGTTTACTATAAAGACGGATATACATAAGCATATTCAAATATTTTTATCCCGGCTCACCACTATTACGTTGTTCACGTTCATATTCAGTAGTTATATTCCAAGTGCATGTCAAATACCTGCACATTCGTGCACTCGAGAAAATATTCTGATTGTATTTGCCATGCACGAGGGATATATTAGACGAATATTTCTCGAGAAAAATTTCAGTCATTATTTTAAATTATTGAACATATATTTATTTTTTTTACGACCACTTAGAAATCTGCTCATTGTATGTTTGTTATTGCTAGGGATACGAGGTACATTGTAAGCATCGTGCGAAATGAATTTGTTTTGTGAGTATTTCAATACAGATCAGCTCATTTAAGTACAGGTGCCATTGCTAGGATACTTATTTAGAATTGTCAAATATTGGAATGGTGAAACCGAGACAAATTTATTATTAAAATTAAATTAATTTGAAATAATATCGTGATGGTAGAAAAAGTATAGTGTACAACTCGCATGGAATGTCCATTTCATACTCGTATGGTTTGCAGCATGAGCCAAACGAAACATTATATATATATATATATATATATATATATATATATATATATATATATATATATATATATATATATATTTTAATAAGTAATCTAAAACAGGCATATCAAAAATATATTCAATTGTTACAATTTGAGGCACAGATAATATTGCTCAATATTTTCTTTGTCAACTGTTATTATGCAATATAAAATTTAATTATTTATATATTTCCGTAGCAGTGTTCTTAATTTACTGTAGATATCGAATAGAACCGATCACAACAAATAACACGAATATAACTACGATGATAGCTCACGTACATAGTGTAAAGAAGTTCAAACCAAATGAAATCTGATTATTTCATTGCATTTTTACCCTAAAGCCTGTTTCACTTTTACCCAAAATCACGTTTCAATTTTACCCCGGCTAATTAAATATAAATAAATCAAAAACTACATAATTAAAAACAAAAATCTTGATCTCATAATTAAATATCATGAATTCCTTGTTTGAATAGATTAATATTTCATATTTTGCAATATCACATGAAATACAGTGAAAGTTTTTAAAAGTAAATTGAAATTTGTACAGGCAAATTTTACCAACTAACAGTAAATAATTTTTATAGACTGGATTATTAAACTTAAAAAGTCAAATTAATAATTTGCATAGAAAAAGGTTCGCACCTATATTTTTTGTAAAGTAAACAGCAAACAAATGACGTAAGTGTTTCACATTTACCCCAAATTTTTTAAGTTTCATATTTACCCCAGTTGACCCTATAGAGCGAATTCGCCTAAACCCGAAGGAGTGGGAGTAATAACTAATTAACAATTAAAAAAAAACATTTCACACCCGAAATAAAGATGCCTACGACTAGACTAGATCTAGTGATCTAGTGATCTAGCGATCTAGTGTTCCAGTGATATAGTGATAAAGGATACGGGATCGGGATCGGTAACGGATTTGGGAAAGGGTCAGGATCGGTATCGGGTACGGGATCGAAATCGGGATCGGTAAGGATGCGGGAACGGGATCGGTAACGGGTATAATATCGGTAAGGTACGGGATCGAGATTGATATTGTGGCTGGTTTTTGGTTCGGTATAGGAACCGGTTTTTGGATCGGTTTCGGTATAGAGACCAGTTTTTGGATTGGTTTCGTATTGAGAGCGGATTTGGATCGGATTCGGTTATGAGACCTGTTTTTTGATCGGTTTTGGTATAAGACCGGTTTTGGTTCGGTTTGGGACCGGTTTTCGTATCGGTTTTGGTGTTGGAACCGGCTTTTGGTATAAGTACAGTACAAGTACAAGTACAAGTACTAGTATAAGTATAAGTATAAGTATAAGTATAAGTATAAGTATAAGTATAAGTATACGTATAAGTATAAGTATAAGTATAAGTATAAGTATAAGTATAAGTATAAGTATAAGTATAAGTATAAGTATAAGTATAAGTATAAGTATAAGTATAAGTATAAGTATACTTTTCACTATATCACTACTTCATTAATTCACTATTTCACTAATTTACTATATCACTATATCCTTATATCACTATTTCAATCTATCACTATACCACTAGAAATATATAGTGATATAGTGAAATTATGATATAGTGAATTAGTGATATAGTGAATTAGTGATATAGTGAATTAGTGACATAGTGAATTAGTGATATAGTGATAAAGTGAATTAGTGAAATAGTGTTATAGTGAAATAGTGAAAAAAGTATAGATTCAGGATCGATAAGGGTCCTGGATCGGGATCGAGATCAAGAAGGGTACGGGAACGGTAAAGGTACGGGATCGGTATGAGTACGGGATCGGAATCGGTAAGGGTACGGGACCGGGAAGAGTACGGGATCGGGATCGGTAAGGGAATGGGATCGGGATCGGTAAGGTTACGAAATTGGGATCGGTAAAGGTACGGGATCGGTTACGGAATCGATAAAATTGTTTTTTCTTTATGGTTTACTTTATATTGGAGTTAAATTATCGCCATCGATTATGTTGCTATGCGTTTGTTGAACTGTTGGTAAGCTTTTGTTGAGCGGCTGCTATATAGTTATTTTTATCTACTCACCAAAATACTAGATTTACAGCAGAGGATGTCTTTTCTTTAACGAGGCGAATCCGAAACAATATATCTGTGGTTTTGAGGAAAAACCAGTTGTCACTTTTTTGGTCAAATTGAATTAAGTGCAAATTTTGATACATATGTATACATATTTTTATTTGATGGCCTCAAAATGATAGTATCTAACATGCATTTTGCGAAATTTGGTCAAAACATAGCCAGTTAAGTGTCATTATTTGAGGAAAAACCAGTTGTGACATTTTTTTGAAGAAAAAAACCAGTTAAGTTCCATTTAGATGCATGTTAAAATGTATTTATATCAATTTGTCACCATTCATGACTTCATACTTTTCTTTAAAATACAAGTGTTATCAGATATTCGAAGCTATTTTAAGGAATTTATTGAAGGTGACATGTGAAACTTAAACACAAATAACTCGAAATCATGTAATAGTGACTTAATTGGTTTTTCCTTATTATCCAAGCATACAAACTATATAATTCATTTGTTTCAATTTATAACCACATATTATATACATACACCACAAACATAGTTGCTCCAATCTTGAATCAAAATGGTGCCTCATAAAAGTTCAACATAAAATTTACTGTGATCCTCTTTTCAATGTTTTCTTTTGGTTTTAGTATTTCAAGCACATTCTGCACTGTATTATAGCAACTTTGTAACATTAGAATTATTTATTGTAAAACTAGATTTTATTAAGTTTGTTTTCTGGATGTTGGAAAGAAAATGTCAGCTAATAAAATTTTATGAAATAGAGCTGTATTTTATCACCTTAAGTAATGTTGACAGCATAAGTACCAGCACAACTGCAGACGTACTTCCTTTTATTGTGCTATTTTTATGGTGACAGGTGAAGAGAATCAAAAAATTAAAATTTTATTTTTAATCTTCACGGGTGAACGAGATTAGATAATACAATGTAATGTGTCAGAAAATTTATGCTTGTAACATAATTTTACTAATTTTCTTTTTATTATAGATATATCAAGATAACTGTGTGTATCTCATAATTTATTTACGAAATGTATTATCTAATAATAATAGTTTCATTTTCATGTAAACCTAACCTAACCTGACATATGCTATTATGCTAATGAAATATAATAAAATACAATTTGCCAATCATATTATTTTTTGTAAGTCGCTTCAATTTCGGTATTTATTTCTGATAGAAAAATGTTTAAAAGAATATGGTTTCAAGTTTACTTTTATATTCGCAACTGAAATGGACCCGTATCCATCTGGTGGTAAAAATATAAACTGCTATGAGGAGTAAAGGTGTGTATGATGCGTTTAACACAATGTTAATAAAAGTGATCTTTGTGTAATTGTCTAGTGCAATATTATTCCATTTAATTTATTTTCTCATTTATTTGTTCTGATCTATCGTATTAAATTTGATTCGTTTTATAATGAGTTCCACAATCATGAAAAAATCACTACAAAAACTGCTATGTACATACATAGCTGCCATTTTCGTGCTAGCAAGAATATGTGATTTATTTTCCATTTATTTCCAAGAAAGGGTGCAAGTAAAGTGTAAATATTAATCAAATATGGAGAACTTGAATTGACCGAATATATGAGAATTTTATATTACTAGGTTTTGTATAATAGCTTGTGCGATACCTAACCTAACCTTTCGTTACCAATTTTCAGTGAAGATAAGTTTTTGGAATAAGTTATTTAATACTTAAAAATAAAAACAAAAAGGGTGGTAAAACTGTACTCGGCGCAATAGAATATGCAACATTACTTTCCTATACAGAATATTAGGCGTCAAAACTTCGTCCATTCAAAATTAATTTAATTTTTTGATTCACTTTCCTATGTTGCACATGTTATCTACAACTCCAATTACTCCTTTTAGTAGCCATTTTATAGGTACAACAATAACCTAGTAAATTTGCATTCTGAAAATGCCGTTGAACAAATTCGTGTTTATTCAACCTCAAAACTAAAATAAATCTGGGTTTCTTGCTTTTATAAATTGTTTTTCTTTAACTATGACCGGCTAAAGAAACTAGGATTTGCAGCTAACTTCTCTTGTGGCCGTAAACTACGGTTTAGCCAACATTACGTTCGATAATTCCTACACGAATTAAGTTGTGCAGAATTTCAAAAGAGGGCAGCAGCAGTATCGAATCAGGAAGTGTATTTACAATGTTGAGTATAGAGTACAGCATTTGGATGTTTAGAACTATAATCGACTTCATTATAAAGTAAATAAGTTATTATGGTCATTATAGAGAATGAAAACTTACGCCTACTAAATGAAATAAATACTGATCTCAAATTAACGGTTTCAGGGAGAAAATTTAAACACAAATATCAAAAATTAATTTTGTATAATGGCCTATAAATAAAAAATTATTTTGAAATGTCGTCAATTGTTTTTTATACAAGTTAATTGAATGCTACCGAGTTTGGTGTCAAATTAAACATGTGTTAAGTGTAATTATTATACAATGAAATTCAGATTTATATACTGAGTATAAGAAAGGAATTTTTATTGCTTACGAGTTTTTGAATACCTAGTAAAACTATGACAAACAAAGGAACATAAACCAAAATAGGGTTCATTTAATATCCTTTGTTATGTTACAGAATTTTCGTTAATTGCTGTAAACTGTAAAAGTAGCAAATTGCAATAATAAAAAAGAAACAAATATATAAAATAATAATTCCTCAAAAACACGGATGGATTTTATACAAAACAAAACGTCCCCAAAACAGAACTCGCTTGTAGTCCACATCCCCATTCAAAGAATAAATATTAAACACAACACCGTAGTGAGTTGGGCACTGGTCGTGCTGCTGTAACAAAACAAAGTTTCGTTAAATTTCAAAGCACGCCAGGATGAGGATGAAGCGAACAAAAACAACTCGCAACGGAACACAAAAACACTGCGAACGAACACCGAACATAGAAACGAATAACTAAAATTCCAATCCGGACTTTATTGCCCTCTCTCTCATACTTTGCCACACATGGGAAAATGGACACATGGATGGGTGGGAAATACTCTACGTGGTGACGTGGACTGTTGAAGACTACACTCGACCAAAATGCAATTTGTGAAAAGTTGGGCAGATAAACCTTTAAATTTAAAGTAGTATTGTCAATTTAATTAATTTATCTTCTGTTAACTTTTTTTTCAGATACTCCACATGAAATTATCTGTATACACTGAAAACTTATATATAATAATAATGCTGGAACGCTAACTGACATTGAAAATGCGAGCTGATATAGAAAAGCAGTTGATGGCCCATCTGTCTTTGTTGTACAGCCCGCTTAGGAAGTTGATAAGAAAATATAAAGAAATTAACATTCAATGTTTTCGAAATAAAATGTTTAATATGTAAATTAAATAATATATTAACCCTCTATTGCATGATTTTTTTTTTTTAATAAGGGCTCAAAAAATTTATTTTATACAAAAGAAATATTCATATATTTAAAGTAAGTGTGCTACATAAATTTTTTCTTAAATATATTTTTTTTAAAGTTTTGTTCACTATTGGGAACATTATGAACAAATTCAACTTACAATAGAACTTTGGTCTATTGGGTCATCTTTGCGTACTATGCAAAATTGTTTGATAAACAACATCTTCTAGGAAAATTTCAGATAAAAAAAAAATTGGAAATTTTGTAAAGGTGTATTTAGCTGTAATATATCAGCAGGTAATAAGTTGTTTAGTTCAAATTTTACATTTTCTATCTCAGTTTCTGTAATTTTCCTTTTTCCATTTCACATTTTTTTGAGCGCATCGACCGCTTCATCAAGTGTCGAAAAATGTTGACCTCGCAATTAATTTTTAATATTCGGGAATAAAAAGAAGTCATTGGGTGCCAAGTATGGACTATACGGCGGATGACTCGTCAAATCGACGTTTTGAGTGCTCAAAAATTTCCTTGTCTCAGCCGATGTGTGCGAGCTCGCATTGTCGTGGTGGAGAATGATCCGTTTTCAGCGGTTGGTTTTTCTTATTTTTCCGAAGACTTCTGGCAAACAAATGGTTGTGTACCATTCAGAATGGACCGTTCTACGTTACCTCAATGGTACGATTGAGACAGGTCCAGTTTTTCAGAAAAAACAGGCGACCATTTGCTTCGAAGTGCTTCGCGCCAGAACGACTTTTGTTGGGTTTGGCTCGCCTTAGAAGACCCCTACAGTCGACTGCTGGTTACTTTCGGACTCATACGCATACATCCACGATTCGTCACCTGTCTCGATGTCATACACATGTTTTGAAGCACCGCGATCGTATTTTTGAGCATTGCTTGCGACCCATTGACACGAGCCTTTTTTTGAGCGATTGTCAAATTATGTGGGATCCAACGTGAAAAAATTTTTTTTACAGAAAAATGTTTACGCAATATTGTATGTATGCTGGTCCCACTAATGTCCAAGGTTGCTTCAATCTCATGATAAGTTACATGACGATCTTGCAATATCAGTTCGCGCATAGAATCAATGTTTTTCGGAACAACAATCGATTTTGGACCACCTTCACGAAACTCGTCGTTGAGCGAACTACGGCCGCGATTGAATTCAGTAAATCATCAATAAACACTGGTCCCTGATGGTGCTTCATCGACAAAAATCGAATTAAGTTCATCGATGCACTGTTGTTGACTTAATCCACGTCTAAAGTTGTAAAAAATAATCGCACAAAAATGTTCACGATTTAAATCCATTTTTTGGCCGACATGAATTTTTCAAATTACTGTTAACTACACAAAAAGTGTTTGTACGTCAAAACGTTCTGAGTACATATATTGTCAAAAATGCCAAACTTTACTATAGGAACGTCAGTTGCCAGATAGCAGCACTAGGATTGCCGAATCCCGAAATATAAAAGGCAACCCTCGTATTTATAAATATGATCATCTATAACATACCAAGTTTATTTTTAATTTGAATTTACAGTTTTTGAGAAACAAATAAAATATACAAGAAAACACACTTTTTGGTATATTTTTATTTGTTTCCCAAAAACTGTAAATTCAAATGAAAAATAATCTTAGTATGTTATAGACGATCATATTTATAAATATACTGTAGTCGTTCATGGGAATGTGTGGCATATATTTTACTGCTTTGAAAATTATGTTCATGTATAATTTGCAAACAAAATTAGCTTTTTAAAATTTATTACAAAACTTTGGACTTTTATCTACAAATGTAGGTATAAAACATTATATGTTTCATTTATTATAATAATGATATATTGTTTCAAAAAAGTTATGTTCATGTTGCGCTATGTTCAGCCCGTATGGTTGACCTTGAATAAGCACAGTCCAGACCACGGTCCAGACTTCATAACTCACACTTCATACATAGTTATAATGAATATTCACTAAAATTTAGCGTTAGACGCTAGACCATTGCAGCAGGTACATTATACAAACTCACAGTCACATACAAAGCTGCACCTAAATGGATTCAGTGTGTATCCATATCTGTGTCTGACATTCAATTAGACAGAATTGAATGTGATTCAGTAAGCTTGTATACTGATTATAATTCACTAACCTGAATGGATTCAATGCCCGAGTCGTTATGGTGCCCGGCCACATCGTAGAAGTGCACGGAGTTGCTGGACACGGCATCTTCGGCGCAGGCGGGGAACACGAAGCTCTGGCCGTCGGCTTCGCCACGGGGGGAGTCTGCACTAGGCCATACCTAGAAACACAATATGCATTAAAATAGTTGATGAAGAATGAGATTTGTAAAAATGGTTAGACAAATTTATATCTCTTCTTTGTTTCACTAAAAATGCAAGGATGCAGGGTGTTGTCAGCTATGGTTCGGTTTTCGAATAGGCTTCTCGTCATAATCTACCGAAATAAGAATGAATGAACACTATAGGTTTGTTCCAAGTGGTCATTTCTGACAAGTTTGTGACATGTTTGTGACAATTTCACTGCACCTGCGAAAAATGCAAACAAGTTAACTTTGGTAATATATGGAATTTTCACATCGGGTTTTCACTGATCGTCATAGAATCTAACAAAGTTTAATAAAAAATAATTTTAAAAATTGGTTTATGGGCTCATTGCACAAAGATGGAACACGTGGTAGAAAAATATATACCGCAGATATATGGATATTTTAATTTAAAATAAACTATTAATAGTATATTATGATACGAGTGTATAAGTAAGTTTTTAAAGCACGTACGACGAGTTTAAACGACGCGAAGCGGAGTGCTTTTAACGTCGCTAGTGCTTTAAAAGCACTTATACACGTGTGTCATACGCTATTTTTTAATACGTATACCTGTATCCATACTCTGAAAAAACTGGAACGCAACATTTTGATTTTGATTCAATTCATATTTTTGCGCGTGTGACGTTTGATGTACGCCGTTTACAAGGAGATTGGTTAGCATTCATTGTTTACGTTTACAGTTTTGACAGATATTAATAGTAATTATTTTTGTTGTTGCTTAGCACCCTTTAAAGCACGGCGTGTTTTAACATTACGTTTGCCCCATAAGCGGGTACGTGGGGGCAGAGGGAGGGAAAACGTTTCCCACAGAACTAGCACAAAAATTACGAAAGAACTAAAACCTAATCTAGGGTTACCAGACCTCTTCGTAAATCTGTCAACCCCAGATGGCATCTCAAGCCGATATTTCAGAATATTTGCCGCGATAAACTAAAATGACTATTTATGATAACTAAAATTCTAACACACATTTGTATCAATAAATTAAACTCAAGAAAGCAAGAACTCCTGTCAAGACGATTTTAGAAGCGTTCAAGTCCCAACGCAGTTTGAAACTTGATATTTTAAAATCGTTTTGACAGTGAAAACAATAAATCGTATTCTGAATGTTCGCCTTGTTACACCACAGTTTTTAAAAGAGTGGTAGCATCGATTAAAATAAAACTATAACTAATTCTGACTTTGTTACTTGAATATTCCGTATAATTCCCCGTACCGTAACAAAATAATTGTATTTCTAATTCGATGTTGCAAGCTGTGCTAGTTAGTCCCTTGTTAATACAACATTTAAATGCTTCCTCTTCCCGGTTAACAAACAATTCCCTCCAAAACCCGTGAGTGGACTCTGGACAGCAGATAACATCAACACAGCGGCGTTCCTTGTTCCCTTGTACGAGCAACAAACACTGGAAACGAGCTGCTCTGTATACATTTTCATTATATGCAAATGTGGCCGCTGTTCAGCTCTGCGTGAATGTTCAGCTAAGGCTAACCCTTTCAGTCTCCGATCGATGCTATTCCACTTTTGTGACGGGGTAAGTATCAGAGTATAGCCCCTTGATACCAAGTAAAGTGAACCGTTAACCTTCTCACCAGTAAATATAAATATCATCACACATTTTGCGATATTGTCAGCGAAGCTGTTATGCAGATTTTGAGAGCTGAGATCTAAGGGGAAATGTTTAATGGAAAGTAAAATGCAAAATGATATTCTCCACAGTAAAAATGTTAAGACTATTTATTTGTTTGTTTCACAAGAAACTATTCCCATTCTCCATTTTCAGTATAGGGTCTAGTTTTTTACGGATACAAAGCTACTATTATTTACAGTTCCGTAAATATGAGTTTAGGGTATTGATATTATTTAGGTTACTGTGTCGTTTCTAAGCAATATTTTAATGAGATTTGATCCAAAATATCGTTGTTCGCATTCATTTTATAAACATTTTGTTAGAAATGTCAACAAAACAAAATTGATATAATAAGACTTTTGAAAGTAGTTCTGTATAAATAAATTTGTTTTGTTTTTTGTTTCCTGGCGAAGAATTATTATTAAAAATTCGAAACGTTGAATTTAATAGTATATTATTATATGAGGGGTTATGATAGTCATTATTCACCTACGGCTCGTCATGCAAACTATTCGAGTGCATATTGACCATAATCCCAAATATAATACTTTACTTTTTCTACTCCTGAAAATTCGGAAATCACTTTTGAAAATGATCGAAATTCGTTGAAAAACGTTAACATAAAAATATACAATGAAACTGACTACATGTCAACTGTCAGGCGACCGTTGCTTGGTGATCCACATCATATCTTTAAAATAACTGTGAATTATAGATTTCTGGCTCTGTGTTTGGTTGAGAAGAGTGTATTATGAATCATAATTCACTATCATGAATTATGGGTACTATAACTCGTCGAAACAAATTTAAATAATGAGGATATATTTATATAGGAGTAGAAAATAGTTATTTGTTAAACTAGGCATCAAAATACCAGATTTATAGCAGAGGCTGCCGAAGCTATAAATCTGTGTTTGATGCCGAGTTGAACACATAATTTTTTTGCCGATTTGGAATTAATATATTTTTTTTTGTAAAGCGGATTTATAAATCTATACGGACAGAATTACATCCAAATGTTTTATTATTTCATTATTATGAGTTCTGAAAGTTTTTTCCACTTATTAAAACAAAATTGGTTATTATTATTTTTTTTTTATTAACATCAAGACGACCTGATTGTTTTTAAGAAAGAAAGAAATAAAGGATGAGAGAAAGGAATATTTCGTCAAAAAATGCGAAACAGGTATGAAATAAACCCTTGCAAGTCAAACGTCTGTTAATTATTTTTCAAGATACTCAGTTGGAAATTTATGTTATTGGTACCGTAAAAACTCATGTTTCAGATGTAAATAACTATTACAGGTAATACGTAAAAATATTCCTTACTACTAGAAACAGTGCTCAATAATGATAGAATTACGATTCAGTATATCATAAAATATTTTTAACTTTGTATATTGAATTTTACTACCATTCAACAATTTATTTCTTTCGTTAATTTGCGGTTTTTTGTCTGGACGTTAAATATAACCCAATAATTAAAATGTTTCATATCATTCGACCATTACTGTCCTCGCAGGAGCCATAAAGTTCATAAACACATAAACTATTCGGATGCATTTTCCTTGCGGTTTTCATGTTGAAACCGTACATAATTTATGTCTTAGCAACCTTGCAACTTATGTTACATTGACATCATTTGTAGAGTATGTGATTAAAATCATTGCGTTATAAAGAAAGTAATTTACCTTTTGACCAAGTTAAATACAATCGTGTTACCTGTTGCTTTTCTTTTCTAAAGAAATAAACAAAAGTAAGTAAACTACTAAATAACAACAGGGCTGCATTTGTAAATGTCAGGAGGCTATTTATTTTGTTAATATTTCATTCTGACTTCTAGGTGAAAAATCACCGCAATACTGTTTTATACGTATAAATCTGAATGAAATTATTTAGAGAATATATTTTACACATATTTGACACAAACAAAAGATGTTTCAGAACTATGATTATTATATATAAATATAAACAAATATATCATCACGCTATTTACCCATTTTAGGTGTGGGACTTTTCTTTGGCAGTACAATTTTTTTACGCATTTATTGCGGTTACCAGCCGCTAAATCATAATAACCTTTAAAGTTTACCAAAGGAGTAAAAGTAAAATGGAAACTGTTGGCTATGAGATTCGAACTGGGGCTTCTAATTCACAGTCTGTTATCACGATTATTATTCAATATTCTCTTAAAATTCTAAACAAATATAATTGATAACATCTGTCACATAAAACTTATTCTAGCTATTAATTACAACTTTTATTTGAAATTGGCACCAAAGTGCTAAAAAATCGTCATTAAAAGCTCAGAAATCATCACTAAAGTAACCCATTATACGACGATTTTGAGCAACCCAGTGTTGGCAACCGTTAAATAATTATTGTACAATTAGGATAATTTTGACAGATATATTGACGTACTATAGTAAATTTGGACGTAACATGAAACAAACTTGCAAGAAGAATTGACTAATGAATTCCGATGCCGAAATTGAGGACAAAAAACTTAATTTTGAGTGTTATTTACGTTAACTTCAGTGTTCGAGGTTGGCAACACTGATTGTCAGTTTCAACTGACATCTGACAGATGTATAAAGTTAACCTATATTGTAATTTTTTACAATTTTTTCGAATTTTAGATTTCAAATAAAACTTAATATGTACCTCGGCACTGAAGTTCCTTTTTATCACTCACATGGTTTATTTTTCTCGGTCCTACGACCTCGGCTACTAAATTCCATATTCGTGATAAAAAATTGAACTTCAGTGCCTTGATACATAAATAACTATTTTATACATAGAGAAATAAAGTATAACAATGGGGTCTTTCACCATTAAATGGACACACATCCATTGAACTATCCATTCACACAGATGTCATTATAATAATAGCGAAAACGAATTCAGGCCTCCTAAAACATATACAACGTACAAGAAAGTAAAAATTTCCCTGATGTCCTAGTGCTACTTTGACTATTTGCTTTTTTAAGAATTTTCGGTAGATGATCCAATTTTTTTGTTTTTTATTATTGTACGTTATCGGTTCCACATAAAAAATCTATTTTGCAATCCTCTCTTCTCATAGTTTTCAAATCTAATGTTGGCATACAAATTCAGGAAGCAGTAAATCCATATTTGTTTACTTTTTATTGTGAAAACAAAAACAATTTGGCAGAAACGTCGAGAAAAATGAAAACATCGGATGTGAACCATACACGAATGTACACATAACCTTGAATCAAATATCGACGTTCTAAAAAGCAAGGGTCATTTGTTAAAGTTAAAGGATAATAAACATGGCAAAAAATCTATTAAACATCTATGGAAAACTTCCAACTGCTATTAATTACTTTAGTAGCTAATAGATATTGATTTGAATTTTTAACATTTAATAAATAGACTTGAATAAAGGTATCATTTAAGAATAATTTATACAACACAAACAGGACAGAACTATCATTAATCTCAATTGCTATAAGAAAAGATATAAAAAACTACTTGCTTATTACTATAGAATACTAAAAAGTAAATTGCTATATTTTAACTTTAAACTTAACTGTCTTGTGCGTAAATATAAATGTAATTTTTCAATTGTTTATTGATAAAGTATCATTCCTAGCTTCTGTTTAAATTTTTAGTCTCAATTTCAAATTTTAATTACATAAATAGTTTAGTGTCTTTTGTATGTGATTTAATTTTAGTTTTTGTTCTAGTTCTATGTTTTAGCAGCAAGAGTTTGCAAACTCCAAACTTACTTGAACTAAAATTTAAATTTGGTACAATTCGTTATAACTTCGCCAATTATATATTGTGATTATAAATGGAGCGTGCTAAATATGCAATACCCCTAAAAGAGGGTACATTATAAAAAAAGGGTCCTGTCGAGACTGGGAGTCAGCAGAAATAAAAGATTTTATTCAAACTCCCAATAATCAATGTACTCTATAACCCAACTTTCTGTAGAACTTCTCTGCTACTTACTACCTTACTTTCTTCAATACCCCTTCACTACTTTCTAAAATATATATAAACTCGAGGAAAAAAACGCAGCACTTGAAAATGCACGGAAAATTGCTAAATTTCAGAGTGCCATAACTAACCTAACCTAACCTATCCTAACCTAACCTAACTCGGTTGCATTTAGTTTAAATTGAATGATTCTTTGAGTTTTAGAAACTTTGAAATGTTCTATTCAATGTGATGCTAGTCAATATGATATCAAATCTATTACACCCCCTCCCGCCCCCATAAAAAAAATGTTTCTGATGTCAAAAAGTCCAAATTTGACAGCTCGTACGCAGTGCCAAAAAATCGTAGACTCAATTGTCAAACAGGGCAATAAAGTTCAAACATTTTCCTTTCAGTTTCTCAAGTTTCGAGTACGTACGACCATTTGGCGCAAATTTGTTGGCTATAACTTCGCCGATTTTGCACCAAAACCAATGAACCTGGGAATTCTGAGCGGTTTAAAAATTTCTGTTTGCGGTAATTCAAGTTAATGTCCCACCAAACCCGTTCCATCTCCTGCTACCCCGGACGAAAAAATGTTCAAAAAAATAACGATTCGTAGTGTGAGTAAAAAAAATCGGTTACTTCAATCATTTTCCTTCAAGTTTATGCAATTTTCAAAGACCTACGACAATTTGGCTAGAAGTTATGAATTTTTTTGAAAAAAAAGCAATTTGAATTTTTTTGCCATAACTTGAATCTTTTCGTAGCAAAATCGTTTAATTTGTGTGCAATAGTCTATTAAATGAAAGAGCAATACTATTTGCGCATTGAAAGTTCATTTATCGCGTTTACAAAAATAGCTCCGAGGTAACGTGTCGGACTGTGGATCGCGAGATCCTCAGTTCGAATCCCACTGCCGACAGTTACAAATTTAAATTTACCCTTGTGGTTCCCCCTCCACTAACATCTTTGGGGGCTATGATTTGACGGCTGGTAACCGCACTTCATACGTAAAAATATATCACCTACCGAGATCTGCGTAAGCAGAGTGCCACACCCATAATGGGTAAAAGGCGTGATGATATATTTATTTATTTATTTTTACAAAAATTTTCAAAACGTGAATGGTAAATTTTTAAAAAATTCACAATTTCGCGCCAATTTGACGTAGGTACTCGAAACTTGAGAAACTTAAAGGAAAATGTTTGAACTTTATTGCCCTGTTTGGTAATTGAGTCTAAGATTTTTTTGGCACTGCGTATGAACTGTCAAATTTGAACATTTTTTTATATGGAGGTGGGAGGTAGTGGAATGGATTTGATATCATATTGACTAGCATCACATTGAAGAGAACATTTCAAAGTTTCTAAAACTCAAAGAATCATCCAATTTCAACTAAATGCAACCGAGTTATGGCACTCTGAAATTTATCAATTTTTTGTGCATCTTCAAGTGCTGCGTTTTTTTTTTTTCCTCCAGTGTGTACAAGTTCTTCGTCAGCAAAATAAGTGTCACTAATAAACAGTATTATTTATACAATCTGATCTAATTTCCTAATAACTGTTTGTACTGTAATGTGCTGACAGACTTGTTACAAATAACAGAAATTGTACCGTAGGATTGGTGTAATAGCTGCGGCTATTTGGTTGAAACTTTGTAGCAAAAAGTAGATCTCGATGGTAATGTGTTAATAAAAGTGACTCACTTGCAGCAGTGGTAGCGAACAGGTGGGCGCAGGTTTCGTCTCTTCTTGAGGAGGGTCCACCACGCCGGCCTCGCATTGCGACGACGAGGAGCTGCTGTTTGAGGACCGCACGGCCGACCAGAACTTTTTCAAGCCTAGCTCCCTCAGTGGCTTCTGCAACATAACACAAACCCAACTTACTGCAAGTTTTAGCGTATGCAAAGTAATAGCGAAAGAGATTATTCTTCGAACAAAGTTTCTCTTGAAAATGCACAAGTAAAAGTCAAACTTTAAAGAATTTAACAATGAAAGTACAGCAAAAGATTATAGTGTCTGCACTGTTTGATGAAGTTCGCATTCCTTCAAAATTATTAATTCGTACTTTTCGTAGTGTTTGTAAAATGGCACAAATATTAAAATTGATGTGTTCACTTGTTAGCAGTTTTAGTTTAATATAAAAAATTTAAAACTTTATTCGTTTAACCGAGTAACCGAGTTACTCATTATAACTTTAAATTAGGTTATATTTCACAAAATGTTTTTTTTTTACAGGGCTGTCACTGTTTAAACTTTCCTAAAATAAATTAATTTGTATAATGCGATACTATTTTTCCATTCTGGGTGTGGTAAGCCTGCAGTGAGAATTTAGTTATTTTTAGGGTGATTTAAAGCTTGCCATCCACACATTTTTTTTTATTTTTGGAGAGATAAATAAGCAGACATTATGATATAACACTAATGTAAAAACTTTTGAACTGTTTAACTAGCCTACGAATATATCTATATAAACAACACAGAGGTAACATTCAGTGAATTATTGTGGATTAAAGTCCAACATACGCTATGAACTTTGAAAGCAAAAATTGAAGAAACGCAGCAAAACATAGAGAATTTACAAAATAAGTAATGGTATATACAGTGTCGGGTGTTGAATTGAATTGAAATAATGAAACATACACTGATAAAAATGTTTTCTTGGAACAAACAGATTCCTCTTAAATGAAGAGAAAAATTGAATTGAATAGTGCCAATCCGATTTCGTTTTCAATGAAAACTTTTGTAGGTTTAATAAATATGTATGTATCGCACTATGAATGTGGACGAGGCGAAAGTGGTGTGTCAGGATAGGAATGTTTGGAGGAGATTGATTGTTGGTTGACTGTGTTTCTGGGTTCGTGCTACCCCACTAAGTGGGACATAGCGTGATGTTATGTATGTATGTATGTAATAAATATTCATGTATGAAAATTAATTTAGTTTTGAAGGAACACATCAAAGTATTCAACTGAGACTGGGACAAAGTAGTTTTAATTCAAAATGATATCGTTTTAAATAAAAACGTTTTGTTTAAAATTAAAACGACTTCTTTTTCATTATTTTTATAAACAAAATTTAAAATATATTCATTTTCTTTCAAAGCAGAAAAAAGAAGATAAATAAAATTTATATTCAAAATTATTTTTTTTTTTAATTGAACCTAATCATTTTGCAAGAAATAAAATATTCTTCAACGAATGCTTACAAAAGGAAAACTGAAAATTTTCTTGAAACAAGAAGTTATTGCTATTTTTAAATATTGAGATTGTTCCTCCCCTGATTTAAAAAACCCAAAAGTGTAAATACAAAAGAGTTCGGAATTGTATTTAAAAGAGTCAATAATTAGACTGACCAACGTTTCGATTTCGTCCAGTTTCGGCTAAAAATGACACATTTTATTGGTGGTAAGAAATGTAAACAAATTAGCTACTAAATTTTACACAAATAGACAAAAAAATAATTAGAAAAAAAATTCTATTTCACATTGGTTCATAACCAAAAGTATTATGTTTCTCGTGTTTGTCGTGGAAGTAGTCAATTGTGGGGTAAATAAAAACTTCTTTTAAATTTGCCTAGCTTTTAGATATAGTTTATCCTTCATCAGGGCACGGCGTAACAAAAATTATAAAAATATAAATATTTTTTACAAAATTTGTAAAGTAAACTTACATTTAGTTGAGACAATATATATATATATATATATATATATATATATATATATATATATATATATATATATATATATATATATATAAATTTCTTCAATGGCCAATTATAACATCAATAATTAAATACTAAATTAAATAGAAAATATACTCAAAATAATTAAAATAAGTATTTTAATAAAATGTCAAATAACATAAACAATATTTTTTAGAAAACTTGATTTAAATATCTAGAATATAAATGTTAGAACAACTAGAAAAATTATTAGTAATTTAAATTCAATGATAAAATATATAAATATATTTGAAAGCTTTGCAATTTTTATTTAACCAACAATTGACTGCCATTTCACGACACTCTAATTTATAATTAATTGCAGTCGCGAAACGAAACATTATAATATCTGTTATTCTACTACTTACTAGGTAATTAATCTAGTATGATTTCGTCATTAGTGTCTGTCAGTGTCGTCATTTGACTGCCCAATATACAATTTATTGTTTACCGTCAAGACAACTTCAAAAATTAAGTTGCAAAATGTGTTTGTACTTAAAGTAAAAGTACTGTTTTGAAAGTCCACTTGACAGATATTCTTAGTGTCTACTTTATTGTCACATATGTTGTTTTGTTAAATTTGACTAATTCCTTTTCATTGGTAACATATGTTGTCGTCGATTATCATTTGCAAATATACGTTTTCTTATTTTGTTAGCTAATTTTTTATACCATTTAATAAGTGTTCCCTTATTTTATTTATCTTCCTTCCAGTTCATCATCGTTGTTCTTTGGTCTCTTGTCTTTGGTGGAGGTTGTCGTAGATTTAGTGAGTTAGAAAGCAGCCCCGTGTTACAAACATTATAACATACACTTGGTTTACAAGTTTTGTAATGTTGATTCTATCCTTTTTATATCTACTGATGATGATAACTTATGATACGTATTAATTTTTTTATTACTTTAATACGTAGGGATTAGCTTTAAGTGAATCACCTTGTAAAATTGTCCACTTTATAACAAACAACAAACTTTTAAATATCTAACTTCCCATGATCACAAATACGGAACTTTACTGCTGAAATCATAATATTCTTCAATGGAGCCGTATTAATATTTAAGGTAGCTACGAGTTTTATGGAATAGCAGTCATTGAAACATGGTTCCTTTTTATCGAGCTATCAATATCTGTAATAGCTACTATAGTAGATAGTTGAAAATGAATACAAACTCAAGGAAAATCATTCAGTACCACCCCAAATAACCTCCAGGGCACGACCATCAAGAACACCAACCTTCTGAATTAAATATCAAATGTTTACTTAAACATAAATTTACTCTGACTGGCAGAAAATTGAATGTACTTCTCCAGTAACAAATTCTCTTGCATTAGTGTACCTTCCAGCGACATCTACAACTCTAGAGCAGACATTAGCATCATTTGACTGCCGTTGAAATGAGATATAGCACAGGATGCGTGGTTACGGGCAAAGCTACAACGATGATTGTCTGGGGATTAGAGCATCGGTGTTAAGTAAACATGACAAATGGTAAATGTTCTGTCGGAAGGAATAAGGATAGACAGGATTCTGTGGGTTAGTGTTAAGGAGGATGCGGGAGTGAAAGCTGGATGGAAGGTCAATGTTAATGTTGTATTGTTGTGGGATCAAGGAAACCGTATCTCTGTTTCGTAATTATTTATGGTATATAAATTAAATTTAAAACTTGATTTGAATACTTTAATGGGCGCATGAACCATAAACGAAATATGACAAATTTATATCAAAATCGTGTAGCACTTACGGAATAATTAGTAGTGAGGTATTTTTGTTTTGTTTTAAATATTCCGCAGTAAAGCGATATAACGAAATGAACATATTTTGACGTCACGGGTACTCGCATTGATTCTATTGGCCAGAAATATGAAACGTGCAAGTCGCGCGTCTGCCGTTGTACTCAGCGCCTATTGTGGGCTAAAATAGAACTACAAAATGTCATTTTATTCATTTTGTTTGTTGGTATTTAAGATTATATTTGTTGGGCTTCTATTACTTGTATTTTGTATTATAGTTTCACTGTTTTATTGTGCTGTGTTGAAAAACTATTGAATAAATTTGTGTGTTGAGGTTAGGTTACATCACTACTAGAGCCACTGTTCTCAAACTTTTGAATATCAAGTAAAATATTCTGAAGTTGACAAAATAATTTTATCCAACACCTCTCAATAAATGCTCTATAACTATGGCGATTTTAAAAAAGCAAAGTAACATTACCCACTAGTGGATATAATTTTGAGGAAAGTCACTAATGAGTTTTTTTAAATTTATAACAATAACAATAACACACAACACCTTGGTAACTACTTCGATTGACATTTTAATTTAAAAATTTAAAGCATATATCACTGTCAAATAATATTTCTTTAATAAATTTTTCATTTATTAAGAGGTGTTGGATAAAACGTTATACTTCACACGTTGGCAAAGTGGAATTACCCACTCGATAAGATTATCACAGTCAGCCTTCGGCTTCATATGCTCAAATTTCTCTCGTGGGTAAATCCTTACTTTGCCCACTTGTAAAGTAAATAACTATTATCTTTATTTGTAAATATTATTTCTTCATTAAAAAATATATATTATCCTACTATCATGAAAAATCGTTATTTTAGTGCCACTGAAGTAATACCAGTGACGTCTCACAAACTATGAAAAATCATATCTCGGATAATATATGAAATTTTCATATCGGATTTTCACTGATCGTCATATCTTCTAACAAAGTTTCATAAAAAAATTGGTTACTTAGAATTTAAAAATGCACATAAAGCCCATTTAGTTACCTAAATATTAGTATTATATGATATATTAATGAAATGAAAACTACTTCGGAGTTAGAAAAACTAGATTACATTTGGAGGCAAGAATGAAAGGCATAATATGCATTTGTTTCCGCTTCCAGTTTTGCAGTTTAGAATAAAATATGAGTCAATTTGTAAGCTACCAATATGAAGATCCCTTTCAGAATGCAAATTTCATTCCAGTCTTTACTGTTACGAATATAGCTATAAACATTTAATGAAATTCTCATGTTTCCTTCCGCGACACCTCCCCCTCTTAACCCATTAGCGTCCAGCGTCATCGTTTGAGGACAGTAACACTATTGCCATCTCGTTATTTAAGTATAAATTTTTATTAAGAATTTAGTTGATATATCGCTAGATGACACTACTATTCAACAAATAACATAGTGTGCGTTCATTTCTTTGCGTTAGTCTGTTGTTCATAAATTGTTCTAGTTGACGTATTTTTGTGAATTTAAAATTAACATTACTATTTTAGTGCAAGATCATTTGCAAATAATAAATGTATGAATAAAAGTTTAAAATTAAGTGTTTTGTAAATTATTACACATCTCATAGCCCAGCGTCCTCAAATGAGGACGGTCCTTTATACGGCCCCTAAAGGACTTTTTTGCAATTAATCGATTATATTGTATTTAGGCGGACATTAAGAACAAATATATGTAAAAAAAAATATTTTTTTTTAAGAAAAATAATTTGGTCGTTAATGGGTTAATACGCGCTAACTCATTTCCGCATCCATATTGACGTCACCATAAGGCCCTCTAAAGCTTCGTTTGTTTTTTATACACAATGCGGCCACCTTGGCACAAATGTACATTGTAATTCAGTCACACCTGGCCGTAGATTGGAATCTGGGGCAAGGTTCTGGGTCCGCGGCCCTAACCTGTAAACCCTGAAATAATCGAACATCGCAGTGCCCCCGTTTCATGGCCACCGCGATGTGGAACACAGCCAGTGCAGAGACTGATAACCGGGATATTTATAGCTACGAACCGGAAGTATGCAGTTGTTGATTACTTCCGCTGAACAGAGGTGACTAGCTGCGATTTTCGGGGAAGTGTAATTTTGTAACCTTCCATTTATAACGGCTGTTGCTGATCCATATTTCTCATGCTGTATCAACACATTCGCCAGGAAGTATTTAGTGGCTATAAATATAAGCAACCGTTTAAGGGTGATTTCTGATTAATTATATTTGACTAATGTCATTGATAAAGGTACTTGAATTATTTTTGAACAAGGTACCTATTGGGATCTGACATGTAGCGATATGCCATCTAGCGGATTATTTTCGAACACAAAGTAGGGTAAATATTCCGTTAGAAATACATTACGTCAAATGGGAATAACGATTTTTGAGATAAAAAATTACCGAAATTATAGTTAAACACCGCGAAAAATCTAAAAATATAGTGTATTGTGCAGTAAAACAGTGTAATAATAAGTTCTGTAAAAATCTGGACGTTACATTCCATTATTTTCCGAAGGTGGACAAACGTTTTATTTATAAAGTAAACCAATTTGGAGTGCGAAAAACTTTGGGAAAAACTATCAAAAGTACACAACATGAATGCGTTTACAATAAATACTATGCTGTGTATATTTTGTACCAGACGGTTATGTACATCTAAGTAAGTAAAATTTTAGGTTATAATACGAATTTGCTCCGAAATCCTGTCACTTTGTATTTAACTAAGTTCATAAATTAAATTAAATCTGAATTTAAAGTTAATGTTCCTTATATTTGTTCATTTTAGTTATTTGTTTATTCAGTTGATTTAAATTAAGAAATGTACTACTAACCTATACCAGTAAAACAAAGTAGCAATGCAGTTTTTGCATTTTTCATCCAAAACCTGTCATGCAGGAACAAACTACACACACTACATCTCCTGCAATTTTTCTATTAATTTGATGGGATCACCTCGTAAATTCGACGTTGACATACGGAAAGCCACTACAGCAACAGCCACTGTCACTTTCATTTAACTTTTTCCCACATGTAATCAATTGTCAAGTATATAAAATGCGTTCAGCTTCTTTAAAATTAGTTTACAGGATCTGTTGTAGCGAATTCGCAAATTTAATTAATCGTGAGACTCATTTTTTATATTTTATACGCGACCAGTACTATTGTCACATTCAAATCTTCACCCTAATTGACGCCATCTTAGATAGGTCATGCCACCATGTCAGATCCCAATAGTACCAATTTTCTCATATAGAAGTACTTTTATTTGAAATCGGCACTAAAGTGCTCAAAAATCGTCATTAAAACCTCAGAAATCGTCACTAAAGTAACTCATTATACGACGTTTTTGAGCAACCCAGTGTTGGCAACCATTGAATAATTAGTGTACAATTAGGATAATTTTGGCAGATATATTGACGTCCTATAGTAAATTTGGACGTAACATAGAACAAAATTTGCAAGAAGAATTAACTAATTAATTTCGATGCCGAAATTGAGGACAAAATACATAATTTTGAGTGTTATTTACGATAACTTCACTTCTCGAGGTTGGCAACACTGACTGCCAGTTTCAATTGACAACTGACAGATGTATAAACTTAACCTATATTGTAATGTTTTACAGTTTTTTGAATTTTAGATTACAAATAAAACTTAATATGTACCTCGGCACTGAAGTTCCTTTTTATCACTCACATGGTTTATTTTTCTCGGCCCTACTGGCCTCGACAACTAAATTCCATATTCGTGATAAAAAATTGAACTTCAGTGCCTTGATACATAAATAACTATTGTTCAACAGCCTACCTGAAGTTTTATTTCCATATTAGAGATGTTAATCTTTTTTGTACTTTCTGGCCATAATTTTGATTTTAAGTATAGGAATATGTTACATCGTTCGAAAGGGAATACTTCTACCTATCCATTCCAATAAAAAAAATTATTTTATTTTGTCTACCTATAATTATAACCTCCGGCTTGCTGTATAAGCCTGTTCATACATGTTTTGTCTAAAGTTATTAGTTAGCCAGCAACACTAATTGGTTGCTAAAAAAAAAAAAACTCTTCGTGTTCCAGATAAAATGTAATATTATATTAATTTGTCATAATAATCTAAAGATGGTTACCAATGAAGAAGTAATTCACATTACAACAATTTTATGAAGTAGAAAAAGTATTTGGTTATTTCGAATCAGTGCTTTATATGAATAAACATATTTGAATTCAAAATATACAGGCGATACTCCTATATATTAGCGACGAACGGAGTACATAATCTATATATTTGTGAGGTGAGGAGCGAAGCGACGAACCGTGTACATAACTTAACCAAGTATATACACCTATATATTAGCGAGGTGGATAACGAAGCGACGAACCGAGTACATAATCTATAGTGTGTTTCAAAATTTAGTAGAACCATTTCGACTTACTAATTGCAGGGCGAACCCCAAGACAGCAGGCGGTCCGTGCACCAAAAAAAAAAAAAAGAACCGGGTTAAATTAAAACGTTAGAAGAAAAAATAGCTCACCAACAAAATGTTCTAGTGTAATTTCAATAATTAAAAACGAAGTAAATTATATATTTGCGCAGAAAACTGGTCTAAATGTATATTTCATGTTGTAGATATTGAAGATAAATATGTCAATGTTAATAATATTGTAAATGAATTCATTATTCATGTTAATGAAAGTAGTTCTAGTGATAGCGATTTAATGGTGCTATTCTATATCTCACCTCTATAACGCTATAACTTTATATTTCTATAAGCTATAGAGCTCTATAACTTCCACTCTTATAGAGAACCAATTTTCGTATTCTGTATCTCGTTCTATAACCGATCTTCTTATAGTGTCAAATTTATAGAGCGACTAACTTCATGTATATTGTGACAGTTCATATTCTTTGACATAAGAAATTTGTTTATCGTAAAGACCAAAGTAAATACCACCCGCTATTAAACGTAAGTACAATATTAAAAATATATCTACATTGGTTTATATTTTTTCTTAAATATGTAATGAAAAAATGTGTTATTTGTATAAAATAACCTCACTTTTTTATTTGTTAATATTTAGAATTATGCACCAGAAGAAAAAAAAAGAAACGTTCGGTAAATACATCAGACGAGCAATATGAAGAATATTTTAATTTGTATATTCGAAATTAAATCCATTCTTGCATAATGTGTAATGATATCAATTCGTAAATTTCATTATTATATTACTAATGAATCCTTTATGATATGGTATAATTATCTTTTTCAATTTTCTATATTCGTGCACATACTGTACTATATTGTTTGCCCTGTTATTGATGTGTACTGTTGGGCAATAAATAAATAAAATAGCCCTACTAATAAATGGCTTAAGCAACCCCAACAAGAATTTCCAACTGAATTTTGATAACATCCATTACCTAAAAACTTTGTCAACACCTATAATAAAATAACAACATTCTGTGTAAAGTACAAAATATATTGTATATATAATATAATGGTATACCACTAGTTCTTAATAGTGTTAAAATATATAATTGCAAATAATTTATTAAATCGGTTACGGCTTACTCACACTGTAAGATTTAAAAATAATAATCATGTACATCGAAATGGATTAACTGAAATCTTAAAAATCTTCTTTCCAATCTCATGTAATTTCTGTGATTTTTTTTTTAAGAATTATATTTTATTGATTCAAGATTATTAATTAATTATAAACTCATAAAGTGTTAAAATAAATTTTTTATATCATAAAGTGTTCTTTCATTAATACCTAAAGAAATTCGGGCGCAGGACCAAGATTCATTTCGAATGTTTTTATGTCAATCGATAAAATGCAAACAAATTATAGGTTAGAATGCTCTATAAGAAGTTATGGTCAGAATATCCGCGCCGTAAGACTATAGTCATTCTATAACGCTATAGAAGTATACAGAATCGCAGTTTGCTTACATTCTATAACTTTCCAAGGTTATAGAGCTTACAGCGCCTATAGAGGCATACAGAATAACACCATAAATGTAAGTAGCGATATATAATAGACGTATAGAGTTATAGTTTGTTCAGTTTATAAGGCAAAATTGAATAAAATATTTTTAATTAAGTAAAATTGTTTAAGTATACTCGTATATTTTTTTATTTACTGACTTATTTTATTAAAATTGTTAATAAAATATATTAAATTTAAAGTTTTTCTATATTTTTTCACCTACGTGTACCTACCTATATATTATTATTTATTACAACTGTTTATCATATTAATGCAACAAATTTCGTTATTGAGAACACAAATTAAAAATCAAATTAATTCCAACCCTGACAAATTGACATTTTTGCAGCCATAAATTTTCTTTAATCCTCTTGCGACGAGGGTCTAATGGAGCCGTTCTGCTAAATTTTGAAACACACTGTATATTTGTACTTCTACTTCCGTGATAGTAAGGACAAATATATTAAAAAAAAAAATCATGTGGCAGCCCTGGATATGTGAGAATGAAGTTGCTGGTACGAGTAACAACAATATTTGGATGAAATTGTGTTATCTGAGTGCAATTCCGAAGAAGATACTATGGGTCAAAATCAAGAAGAAAGTGAAATAAATTTATCTAAAATTAATTTACATGAACATGCACAACAAATAGTGATCAACGTTTACAGAAAGTGCGCCAGTGAGTACGGTGAATTTCAAGCCATAAAAAGCAGCCGAATTTTGTAAATTTGAAGAGGGCCAAGCCCTAAAACGGCACAAAAATAATTGTATATTGTTGTAAATATTTTATGTATATAACGAAAATGTGAATAAAACCTTTTTTAATGTGAATTTGACATTTATCGAATGAATAAGGAAATATAATTATTTAAATATTGCAGTTTTCTTGTGTTTGTATTTATTATACACGTACCGGCGAATAGGGCCGTACAATCCCGTGCGAACCTTGTGAAATCAGTTATAGCGGGTCATATTTTGAGTTCCTTTGTAAACGTAATTGCGGTGCATTTAAGGCTCTTCACTTGTCATAAAAATATAGTGGAAAAATGGCTCTGCAGAATTTCAAATTGTGCCCTTTCTTATGCACCTACACTGTTCCAATTTTTTAAATAGATAGTGAAAAGATAAATCTACACTGCCTACTAATTTATTTATTGTAATTGTTATTACTTTGATCAATATAAATTGTGGAATATGACGAATTTTACTGATTTTACGTATAACATTTTCCTTAGTTCTGTTTATAAAACTAATAAAAAATTTAGTAACAGTATTAAGCATTACAAAACTGACACGGTCTAAAAGAAAATAAAGCATTTTGTTAATACATATACAAGTAATTTGTAATATTAAATTCCGAATTTTTAGTTCAGTATTAGTTACAGTGATGTCGCTAGTAAACCGTCGTTCACAGCTCCAGTCAAGTCCCGCCTACTGGATCTCGGGTAGGGATTGTTTAGGTAAACTGACTGTGAGCGGTATTATGGTTTTCCAAGTGACAGAAAGTTTGTTGTGTTTTATTTGTTATGTTTTTTTTTAAACGAAAGTTTTATGCCGATCCCTCCAGTTTAAAATGAAAATAGTATACCAGTCGAGTTTTCATTCCATATATACATACTACACGAGAATGCGGTCCACCTAAAAATGCGTTCTACCTAAAAATACGTTTTACCTACAAATAGATGACCCATTCAACTGGTAAGGAAGTATATTCCACATTCTACAATCACCATAAAATAATCATATTTTATTTTGGGATTTCTACAAATCGTAGATATCTAAATTTGAAATTTCATTTCAAACTTCACACGCGATTTGTACATATTTGTACCATTTATTCAGTAAAGCATAAAACGCAGATCCATCAAAACCTTAACCTATATTTACCCGATCACGATGTACTTTAGTTAAGTAAATCACAATCACACATCTCCGTAATCAGGGAATCATCCATTTAGTTAACATGACTGAACAGAAGCTATGATAGCACCGCAAAGTGGTAAATTATTGTAGTCTCGGTGAACTTGACATGGCAATGACTGATATTACGGTTGTAGAAGGTGGTAATGGCATTTCGTGTTGTTTGCAATCAGGGTGGCGGCGCAGTGACCTTGGCACACTAACATCAGGACTACACTCGTCAGTCAACACGCGCTGTTTTCACTGTTTCAGTCTTCTGTGTGTCAAGTCTACATGATGTATGCGCCATTGTGTCCTTCTTTCATCATTTATTAGGACTCTATAGTAAACAAAAAGTATTTGGGGTTGGGTTTCAATTACTGTACGTGATTAAATTTGTTGAATGTGCCCATAGATTCCAATTTAACGGAATTGTAGTTGTAATTACATGAAGCAACTGTTCACTTGGACTAGATTTAATTAACTAAAGCAAATAGAAAGCAGTTGAAGATTTTGGCCTTCCAAATATTCAAGCAATGCTTTCTACCATTTAAGGGTGAATCATTCGTGTACCAAAAGTACTATAAATACACTATAATACCAAGCCGGGATCGCACATTTCAAAACAATAAATCTACAAAATCTTAAAGATGCCAGACTTGAGTTATATAAATATTTAAAGTTTGCAAGACAATTATCATGTAAACTATGTAAATAACACCATGCTACCAAGGTTCTTTTGTGCGGAGTTATAAGAATATACGTATTATTTATGCAAAATAAATAATAATTATTATAATTATTATAGAAAACAAAATTAATTAATATGTATTATGTATCCAAATTTTTATAAAAAATTACTTACAGGCAGATTCATAAAAGCAATTAATACTAACTACATTTTTTCAACATTTGTAACTTTGTTTCTAAATTAATTAAATTAACATAATGTGTCAAATGTTATGTTAACCAATCTTAACTACAATCTTATTTAAAATAAATATATTATGAGAATGAAAAATGAAATTACGATTAATAATAAAAATGAGATTAGCGCGAATCCCTTTTGTGGATCTAAGTGATATATTTTTGCGTATGTAGTGTGGTTACCAGCCATCAAGTCATAGCACCCAAGGATGTTAGTGGAGGGGGAACCACAGGGGTAATTTTAAAATGACAACTATTAGCTGTGGGATTCGAACTATGAATCTCCAATTTACAATCCGATGCGATACCACGGAGCTATTTACCGCATAAAAAATAATATTTACTATTACTACAGCTTGAATAAGTTTTAGCAAATCTCATGTTAGACTTTTTGAAGAAAAAATAAAATATGTGAAATATCAAATTTTTTCTTCTATTTTGGGAACATTATTTACAAATGTTTTGTGAATCGTTTTTGACTGTACACTTGGAATGGAATGGAAAAGTAATGGGTACACCAGCCTTAATGGTTACTATTATGTTTATTTAATTATAACGGTCTGACGTTTCGGCCGTATTTGAAGCCTTCCTCAGAGACCAACTACAATATTAAAAACAGAACCGTTTTAACATTTTTACAAGAATGATAATGGCAAACATCAATGATGATTATTATCATAATCATATAGTGCCGAAACGTCAGACCGTTATGAGTAAATAAACATAAAAGTAACCATTAAGGCTGGTGTACCCATTACTTTTCTATTCCATTATTTACAAAATTGATTATCATTGAAAATTATTTACTTAAAATTAATAGTATATTATTCTACGAGCGTATTATGATAGTTATTATTAATTCGGATGAAGTTTACGGCACTATACCTTATCCACGACCATTAAACCGGAACCGGAAGTTAAACTATTAATTGTACTATAATTTGGCAGTTTCTAAAATGTCCGGTGGTGTACAAACTTCATTATTTGCATCACTAGTATTCATATTTCACACAAAAACAATAGTAAACTGTTCCACTACTTACAAAACGTTTGACAAGTTGAAAAGACAACAAGCATGAAGTTGGCTCTTTTATCGAAGGTCATGAAGTGAGAGTCACTTGACCAAGATTTTTGTCAACAATCCTCTGTTTTTATAAATCTATATTATAAATGTATGAAAATTGATAAGTTCACGTGTTTTTCTTTGATTGTACAGATATATAAATTATAAATAATATAATGTATTGTGTCAAACGTCAAACGTCATTCAGTAGTTGTTTTAAATTTTGCTAGATGGCAATCTGTAATGTTTCATTATTCAATATTAGCGTTGCGTTGTTATAGCAACTGCGATCTGATTGGCTACCAGCAATTGAATAATGGGCTTATTATTCAATAGTCTTTTCATTATTCAACACTTTTTTAATAATGAACCATATTATGTAACTAAAAGTGCACTTATAATGAATATGTTATTTAATGGCCGTGGATAAAACTATTTTTGTATAATTAAAGTATATAAAAGGAGCTTTTTATCAACATATTATTAACCTAGTTAATGTTAAAGGGATTGACAACAGTGTATTAAAGCGCTTAATTTTTTATGTAAAAATTTGTGTGTGCAACACCCAACTGTTGCTAACTTATATTAAAAATTTTGTTACTCTTTTATTGTTTTAAATTATAGAATATACGGATCCATCTATCCATTCATCCATGCATTCCCCACCCATTCACACAGACATCAATGAGAAAATGCTCAAAACGAAACAGGGAACCTGAAAAAACGTGTTTTCGTGAAAATCTTACAATCAATTTTTCCATGATTGCCATACTTCTTTATAATACGTATAGGAAAAAAAATTAGTAATATTTTTAAAAATCCAGACGTCAAACTATTGAGTCAAACTTTGCCGAATAAAATAAAATTGTTATTTTTAAATGAAATGGTTTTCCGAATTTGTAGCAAAAAAAAAAGGAATTATATTCGTAGAAAACAGTGTAAGCAAACGCGTGTCAAAAATACCAGTGGTTTCTTCTACAAAAAATCTGATGTGGCCAGCACATAACCTCCCGCCCAATACTACTCTTAAACGATACAAAATAGTATTTGATGATACAGGAACATACCTTCTTATTTGTATATTTTCAATTTATTTTATTTGAGAATTTTAATTTTCTTTCGTATATTTATTTAATTTTCTGACATATTTCACTAAGAAAATAGCTTCACAATCACAATGACATGTGTCACATTCAATAAAAAATTTAAAAATTTTAAATGTTTTCATGGTGTACTAGGAATGCAAGATTTGTGAAATCTAATTTCTTTATATTTTATTATCTCTAAATCTTATGAAAATTTATAAAATTAGTGTAATTAAAACACATGTAAAAATAAATATTCTTCAGCTCTTCATTTAAATATAAGAAGCAATAATACACAAAATTGTATTTTTTGGGGACCGTAAAACGTGCTTATTCATGGAAAACTCACTACCCAATTTTTTGACCAAAAACAATACCTCCCTTACCTAGTGGTAGGCGGGAGGTAAAAATCGAGCAATATACACATACTTAGACAATAGTTGCATAAAGTGATGACATGTTGAAATACATGTTTAATATGATGAGAATATCATAAACCTTTCCACTTACTATCATTAAACCATTTTTTTCTCCCTGCGAATAACGGGAAATTTTGATTGTCAAACACTGATAAATTATGTAACATCACGTGAACAAGCTCCATCACTGTCAATTAATGAACGAGTGCATACTATTAAATAATTAGGTATTGACGAAAGCTTTTATAGTACATAATTAAATTAAAACAATCAGAGCACATAATACTTCTGTGTAAAATAATTATTTATTCATTAGTGCTTACTGAAATTGTAGTACAATTATAATTTGTAATTGAGTTTAACAAAAAGGATTATGATTATTAAAATATTGGTTGACAAACCGATGTGCGTCCCTGGAGGGAATGCACGTTAACTTTACCGTCCATGTAAATAACGAATAGTGTAAGATTAGATTGTACATTGCGAATAAAACTAGTTATTTACTTTACAAGTGAGCAAAGTAAAGAATTACCCACGAGAGAAATTTTAGCTCACGAAGCCGAAGGCTAAGTGTTATAATTTCATCGAGTGGGTAATTCCATTTTGCCCACGTGTGAAGTGTAACGTCTTATCCAACACCTCTTAATAAATGAAAAATTTATTAAAGAAATATTATTTGACAGTGACATATGCTTTAAATTTTTAAATTAAAATGCGAATCGACTTAGTTACAAAGTTGTTGTGTGTTATTATTATTGTTATAAATAAAAAAATACTCACTAGTGACTTTCCTCAAAATTATACCCACTAGTGGGTAAAATGGCGACATTTTCAACTACGGGACTTGAACTGAGGATCGTTTGAATCACTGAACGATGTGTTACCACGAAACCCCATATTTTATGAAGTAGAAAGTTCGTATCAGCGTTCTAATTTGAATAAAGTAGAATGTACGAATGTTTAAAGCATAATTTGAACCCGGAATATATAGGTTTCTAAAGTCACACCAAAAAGTACTGGATATCGCTTTGCCAAATAAAGATAATTCAATAAGTTGAAAACACTTTCAAAAGTCATATTTGTAAAATATAAAAGATATTTGGTTTGGATTAAGTTCTTTAATATTTTACAAACAGTGGCTGATACTACGATCTCTGCTTTTGGGTGTTTTAAGAGAAGTGTTTTAGCCTTGGTTTTAGCGATGTACAATGTTCTAAAATTATTTTATAAAAAGTACTTCAAATAAAGTGGTTGTTAATATATTTCTCACAAATTTCTATTCGAAGCATTTTTGCATAAAATAATTATAGAACATTGTACAGTCCTAAAACAGTAAGAAATCTGATGTGGCCAGCACATAACCTCCCGCCCTACAGAACTCTTAAACGGTACAAAATATTATTTGATGATACAGAAGCATACCTTCATTTTTGTTTATTTTTTATTTGTATTTGAAAAATTTCATTTTCTTTCGCATATTTATTTAATTTTTTGACATATATTTCACTAAGAAAACAGCTTCACACTCACAATGGCATTTGTCATATTTCGTAAAAAAAATTTCATTTTTAAATGTTTCAATGGTGTACATGGAATGCAAGATTAATGAAATTTAATTTCTTTATATTTTATTATCTCCAAAACTATTGAAAATTAATAAAATTAGTGTAATCAAAAACAGACGTAAAATTAAATATTCCACAACTTTCAAAATAACATAAATTGTTGAAAAATTAAATTTAAACGTGTTTTTTCACGGAAAACTATTAAGGGCTTCTTGTAAAATGCTACTTCTGGTTAGCCAATTTTATCCAAAATCTAATCAGTTCTTCATATAACTATAAGAAGCAAATACACAAAATTGCATTTTTGGGAATTATAGTATTTGAGTAATGTGAGACGAAAAAATCGCCACAGACTACACATACCCACGCACACACACACACACACACATACATACATACATACATACATCATCGCGAAAATAGTAAAATCGTATTGTAGGGAACGTCCTATCTAAAACGTGCTTATTCATTGAGAACTCACTACCCAATTTTTTGACCAAAAACAATACCTCCCTTACCTAGGGGTAGGCGGGAGGTAAAAAAGAACTCATGGTACCAGCCATTTAATTTATTATTATGTTATATACTTAATAATAAATTTATTATTGAAGGTTTCTTATTGTATTAAAGATTAAAGCATTAACAACTAATGCAGAAACTTTTCCTATATACTCGCAATACTGTTTCTTCACTGACCTTCCTTAAAGCCTTTGGAATTCGGAATCAATACTTGTTGCACGAAATTTCATATCCCTACGCTTTCGTACGTTTCCAAACTTTGGTGCTTAGTTTATATAGCCTGTATTTTATTGAGCAGAAATACGGTCAACATTAGTTTGAAATTGAACGTTAAATAAACAATGTCAAACAAACATTTAATATATTTGGTTCTGCGATTTGTTATCTTTACAGCATGTGATGTGCAGTGGAAAATATTTACAAATTAAAAAGAAATCGCTGCAATATTGTTACGTCAATATATTGAGTGTGTACATAAACCAGACATCGCCAAACTTAAGCGTGCATACAAGATTAAGTTTTTTTTTTCAAGTGATATTAAATTGTCTTTTTTCATAAACATGGGAAGCGGACTAACTACATATTTTTTGTGACTGATATTTCTCTGAACTGACGGAACTGAGACGTGACGTGACTGATGTGTGTGAATCGACCTTTACCATCAAGTTTCGTTTTGTAACAATACATTATTAAAAATCATTCTAAATTTAAGGTATAATAGTTATTTACTTTACAAGTGAGCAAAGTAAGGAATTACCCACGAGAGAAATTTTAGCTCACGAAGCCGAAGGCTGAGTGTGATAATTTTATCGAGTGAATAATTCCACTTTGCCCACGTGTGAAGTATAACGTTTTATCCAACACCTCTTTATAAATGAAAAATGTATTAATGAAATATTATTTGACAGTGACATATGCTTGAAATTTTTAAATTAAAATGTTAATCGAAGTAGTTACCAAGGTGTTGTGTGTTATTACTATTGTTATAAATAAAAAAATACATACTAGTGATTTACCTCAAAATTATACCTACTAGTGGGTAATCTGTTACTTTCCTTGTTTAAAATCGCCATAGTTATAGAGCATTTATTGAGAGGTGTTGGATAAAATAGATTTAATTTCACATGATATAAATAAATAAGCCATGATCAACAACAATATATTTGAACAAAACAATACATACGTGTTAACTGTAATTTTTTTTCTAATTTGAAAAATGATATTTTAACCTGCTGGTTTCCCTTCCCCACCCACTAACATCTTTCGAGGTCAAGCCCAAGATCGACGAAAGCAGAGTGTTTTATCCAAAACTGATTAATGGCGTGATATATTTCTTTATTTATATCAGACAAAAATGACTTGGGTACTAAATATTTGCTATATTCTACACTTATTTTACTCGTATGTACATAATTACTCAAATTAATTAGAATATTGATATACATACATATACGTTGTACATAGTAAACATTTATTGTTGATTTTATTGAACACATGAAGAATGTTTCGTGAGTATGTTGTGAAAGAAATATGTGTATTCATATTTGATAGTAAATGAGTTTAAGGTTGTTCATTGATGTTATTGATAATCTATAAATAGACGCAGAGATTACTTTGATGTTGACACTGAATTTTTCATTGCCATTGACAGAAACTGTAATTTTCTTATTATCTTCAAGGATTATTTCTCCGATATTAGGTTAAAAATATTCTAATCCGTGTTTTTCATGTGAATAAATTCAATTAACGAAAAACGTCACGAGGTAATCATAATTTATGACAAAAATTGTGCAATTAGTTTATATTAATGTTATAAGTAATATGAGTAATTCAACTGACAAAATATAAGTGCCTGATTTAATCCCGAGTGAGAAATTTATTTCACGAGCCGTAGGCGAGGGAAATAATCACTTGAGGGATTAAAGGCCCTTCAGTCCTGTGGTATATACACTATTTTTTGCACTTCCAACCCTCGTTTTATCACCACATTATAAATAATGATTAATTTTCAAGGATTTGGAATACAAATTCGTATGTTGAAAATGGATGGCTTTGCTAACAACGATAGCACTATTCAAATTTTGTAGGTTGCATATCAACCGTCAATAAATACATAAGAACCGTTCAACACACGCATAGCAACGTAATTTGACAGCGATAACCTTCAAAATATCTACATAAAATAATGACTAAATTGATATTAATTCCAAATCGGAAAAAAATTTATTTTTCTACAATCGTTGCACAATATCGACATTGTTATTCCATTTTTGGTTAGGAAATGTTCAAAATTGTCGCTCTAGGGCGACAAAGTGACATATTGTCGCACTAGTGCGACAAAAACAAAACAAAAATAAATTAGATAAAAGAAGTAAATGATGCATTGGATTTTTCTGGTAATAACCTTGCTATTGCAAATACAGTTGGCATATACGTACATGCACTTCAACTTAATCACCATAAACGTATTCACTCTGTAGACTTTATGTCAAATGTACTCCATGTGTCAAATTATGATTTCTTTGAAAATTTTTATTTTGTTTATAAACGTTGTCATGATTACGGTGACATGGGTAACTACAATTTTACTGAATTGTTATAGGCGTGACCAAAGATAATTTTGAAAATTAATTTTTTTCTACAGCTTGACATTGTTCAACGATTGTAGAAAAAATATTGTGTGTATCTCGTCGGATAGAGCTTGTTCGGTGCACTTGATCGAGGCGTGCAACAAACAATGCTCTATCCGCACTTGATACACAAATAACTATTGTTCAACTCGGCATCAAAAACAGATTTATAGCTTCGGCAGCATTCATTTCCTCGGCTTCGCCTCTGCTGTAAATCTGGTATTTTGATGCCAAGTTAAACAAATAACTATTAAAATATTAGACAAAGCTGTGTATAAAAGCTAGTAATTAATATTACTGTTAAAAGACCATGTGATAATTTAGCATAATAAAATATAAAATATATTCGGCCAAATTCTCTAACTCAGTTGTTAATTTTTAACCACTTACTAAGATTTCAATCCATTGAAAATTCTTAACACACAAGAAAATATTTGTTTCTATTTGTCAAAAATATTAGCAAGTGGTTAAAAGTTAACAACTGAGTTACAGAATTGGACCGATTATATGTACATACATCAAGGGGGTGAAATGTAAATTATTTCATAAGATGTAATTTGTAGCCAGAGAGTGAGACCAACAAAAAAAATAGCATTCTCTCCTGAGGTGTATGAGTGTTAGTATACAGCGATTTTACCAGCGCTATACAAAAAAATGTCAAATTTTACTTACGATTTAGGTAGGGAAATAAATTATTTTCGTGGAAGGTAAGCCATGTTTATAGGGTTTTTATCTGCCAACCCTTTTTATCAGGATATTTATTTTACGAAGTCCCGTACGGTAAACATTTTAGATTATAGAATATTGTACCCTCAGGATATAAAAACCAGGTTTTGTGTACATATTTTCTCCGAGTAGCATACTACAAATTAAATGGTGGAGGCGACACATGTGATAAATGTGTCGCGTTTTCTCTCCACATTTCATTATTTAGAGTAGAGTTTCTACGCGTGTGTTATATGCAAAGTGGTATTCAATAAAATATTGAACGAGGTTAGTTTTTAGCAGCTGTATTTACAGCGAATACAAGTTTAAACGAATGCTATCTTAGAACCAAGTTTTGGATTCTTCTATTATTAAATTTAACCGTAGTATGAGTTTAAACCAATCTACGCTTTGCGAAAACACATTCCAGCGAATTATGCGTGCCGTTGTATTTACATATTATATTCTTAACAATATGACATATATAGGCGATATACAGGGTGTTTATTTTAAGTGGTACACAATTATTATTTCGAGAAGTATAAGAGCTACGAGGTCGGTTAAATTAACAATCAATTTCTATATTATAAGAAAATTAAAATGAGCGAAACATGAATTTTTTTTAAACCAGTGGTTTTCAAATGCAGAGTATAACTTTCTTATTTTAAATGGCAACTAATTTTTTTTTATTTGCTTATTCGATTCAGTATTTTTTTCTGAATTCAATGATATTCACATGTTATGACCAAATAATACAAAATATTTGAGAAAAATTCAAAATTAAAAATGTATCATTTTTATTTAAATATGCATATACAAAGTTTGCCATGTAAGAAAACAAATAAATCAAGCAATTTTTAATATTAGTGTTTTGAAGTGTACCTCTGTATTTCTCTATTGTAATGACAAAATTAATAATTATTCTCATAATTACAGTTTTTTCAATTATTTCTGCATTTGATTTATTTGTTTTCTTCCATGTGGCAAACTTTGTATGTGTATATTTAAATAAAAATGATAAATTTTTTAATTTTGAATTTTTCTCAAATATTTTGTATTATTCGGTCATTACATGTTTACATAATTACAGAAAAAAATACTGAATCGAACAAGCAAATAAAAAAAAAATAGGTTGCCATGTAAAATAAGAAAGTTGCACCCCGCATTTTGAGAACCACTGGTCTAAAAAAAATTCTTGTTTCGCTCATTTTAATTGTCTTATAATATAGAAATTGTTTGCTAATTTAATCGGCTTCGTAGCTCTTATAGTTCTCGAAATAGGAATAGTGTACCACTTAAAATGAACAGTCTGTATACTGCAACAAAATTAGATTATTAAAAATCGGAAATAATATCACATTACTAATATAAATAAAAATATTGTTATTGTAAATATCTAAATCTATACGTGAGATAAATATTGCTATTGTACCAATAAATTTTTTTATCCAACACCTCTCAATAAATGCTCTATAACTATGGCGATTTTAAACAAGCAAAGTAACAGATTATCCACTAGTGGGTATAATTTTGAGGAAAGCCACTAGTGAGTATTTTTTTATTTATAACAATAATAATAACACCCAACACCTTGGTAACTACTTCGATTGACATTTTAATTTAAAAATTTAAAGCATATGTCACTGTTAAATAATATTTCTTTAATAAATTTTTCATTTATTAAGAAGTGTTGGATAAAACGTTATACTTGACACGTGGGCAAAGTGGAATTACTCACTCGATAAAATTATCTCACTCAGCCTTCGGCTTCGTGAGCTAAAATTTCTCTCGTGGGTAATTCCTTACTTTGCCCACTTGTAAAGTAAATAACTATTCCATGTACATGTATGTTATGAAAGTCTTCTACCAGATTCAAATCCCGTCTAAATTTGACTACTATGAACATAGCTATACAAGTTTTTGCTTTGACGATAAGTGCTCAAACAAATTTAAGCATAAAAAAATAATCCCTATTGTCTACTTTCCACTAATATGTTTGTGGCGTAATATGACAAAATCCAAAACGCATAAAAAGTAATCTCTGCTGAAAAGAATAATAATTTAGAGGTTCATACATTCTGAAAGAACATAAAAATCCACTATAACGATGTGACTTTATATTCAGGACTATCACAGTGCATTCAGTGATTCATTCGTTTTCATCAGTCACACAAATTGCTGGAGCGCGACAGGAAACTTGGACGCTAGCAGAGCACAGCGCCGCGACGCCGCATAAATGATATCTTTTATTTCGACCAAACCCATTTTGAACTGGTTGTTATGTCACAATTTGTTTTTATTTATTGAGAATTTATTTATCTGAAATAGGTAGGTTGAGATTTGTAAATGCTCTCTGGTAAATGGTCGATAAAAGTATTTGTTTCAATTATGTAATAATAAAATAAATTAAAATTTTCACAATTCTATTTGTACTACATAATATATTTTTTAACTAATTGGAACTATAATTTAACACCCTAATAAATTTATTTATAAATTATGCAATTATTAACTTCACGCTAATGGCTGGTTTATTTACAGATTTAAATTTAGAAATTTAGATTTGAATTCATTAAATTTTAAATCTATCAATATCTTTAAACAACAACAATAGTATATTGTGTTATTAGGAGTAAATGTGACGAGCGAAGCGAGTCGGACAATTACATGCGAAGCATACAAATTCACATTTATTCCGATTAACACATGCTATTTTTTCTTCAAACATAGAAAATAGACATTAAAACATTAAAAAATGCTCAAAACTTCAACAAATATTCTGCCGTATCCAGGATTTCTAGTTGCCACAGAATATGTTATTTTGTTATTTTTGTTTATTTGTTTTACTCTTAACTGTCAAACTATTGAATTACAATCTTACTATTTTGCATGCTATTTTACTTTGTCCGCCGTCGGAGTAAATGTGTTGCCAAGGAGACACTTTTACGCCGGCGGCGACAATATTAAACTTCTACTTGTTGAATACAAATACATAACAACGTACTTTTATGACGTTTTAAGAAAAAATAACTTTAAATTATCATATGTGATGTTCTTCAATCAAAGATATTTACTTATTATCATGTTGAATCAGTTTGATTGACAAACTTGACACATTTTACTGCTGTCAAATTTATTTTTTGTTTACAGTCTAATTGATTGTTTGGATTTAGAAATTTAAATTTAGAATATAAAATATGGTGATATTTTAAATGTAAATTATAAATCCATAAATTTGAAAATCCAGCATAAACCAATAAAGGTATTTCTGTGTATTTTATATTTTTTAAATTAAATTTCTAAATCTTTACAATGTAATTTTTTAAACCATTCGTTCAGTGTACTAAAAAGAGACAGACACTACAATATAGTAATACTGGAACACTAACTTGTAGATTTTATGAAAGCTATAAATGAGCCTGAGACAGATATGTGTTGTAGGGTCACCCTTCTTTGTCTAACACTTGTTCAAACTTTCTCCAATACGGTTGCTATGCGTTTGTTGAGCGATTGCTATGTTCAACATGTTGCACCGTTTTAACCAAAAGTGATAAATAATATTAAACAGTGTATTGTTCAATAATTTGAAAATTCCTTTAAATTCACATAAACGATACATAATAGTTTATTGAACTTATTTCTATTAATGTATTATTTAATTTTTGTATTAAATATTTTATTTCAAGATGAATTAATTTTCCTTACATATTTGTCGCCCATAGGCTACTGTTAATAATGCGCAGTCTGCAAAATAAAACTTTTTCTATTGCTAGAAAAAGTTCATTCATCACCAATAAAGAAATAAGAATATATAAATATAACAAAATTTAAATAAATGTATATATATAAAAAAAAAAACTATTTAAACAAACAACGAAAGTAATTTATTATAATTAGTATCTAACTTTATTAATTTTTCTAGCCTTTTCTTTTTTAAACTGATATATAGCATCATTTAATTTTCCCTGAGACAAAGAAGATCGTTTATAATTTTTTGTTCATTTAACTGTTGAAAATGTTCTTTCACCTCTGCAATTTGTAACGACAATAAATTAGTAAGTTGAAAATAAAGACATGCTTCTATAAAATTGATTTCTAATTTTTTTATTTATTGTTTATATTTACGTTTACATGTGTCCAACGCGATCGCGATTGCAAGTAAAAAGCTGGCGCCCCGGGCCTAAGAGACATGATCAGTCGTAGATATATGTGATTGTGGACGACATGCAAAGCGTAGAATTATTATACACTTTCATTTATAAATCAATTTAATAAATATGCAGTCTCCTTAATCACCTGTTTTGACTGTGGTATTCTGTTTTCACAGGTCTGGATAGTTGATATACTTTTACGTGTGAAATGCATTAAGTTATGGCCAATAGAAATGATGTTGTTAGTTACGACGAATGAATGTAATGTCACTGTTTTGTATTTATGTTCCTTTTTCCCCTTCAAATGTATTTATGTGATTATTTAAATCAGTTATTGTCTACAATCGAACAGGGGTTTTCATCAAGAAATATAACAGGAGGGGGAACAACAGGGATAAAGTTAAAAGTGGCGACATCATCGATAGAAGATTCGAACAAAGCTATTGAATAATATATTTAAATAATATTAAAAACTACTTATCGGTTGAGCGAAAATATAAACAGCAGTGGCTAAAACGTAACTGACCCAAATGCAAGCCCGGAACGCGACCCAGTGACTCCGCGAGCAGCAGTCCGTAGCGGGCGGTCCGCGCTCCGGCTCCAGTCGCGTTCGCGTTCGTGTCCGGAGTCCGCACAATCTTACTCGCGTAATTTCATTATATGAATTCATTTAATCTGTACAAACTTATCCCCCGCCGCCGCCACTTCACACTGCCTGCTGCTAAATAGAACTTCTGGGAGAAATTATGCCGGAAGTACGAGTGAAATTAGATTTTCAGGTTTCTGGATTATTACTTCCGTTTCCTGTTAAATCTACGACTTTCCCACGTCATTTATCAAACTAGGGGGAAACTCGTATCGGAAAAGTTAAGAAAACTTTCTTATAAATATCCGGAGACGGGATAAGCTAATTTAATAATAAGCGAGACTAATGTTTCGAATAAATGAATTATATTTATTATGAAAATCAATTATACGCTTAAATTCACTTATATACCCAACAATAAAGAATAAATGATCCATGTCAGATATTACCACTGAAATATAATAATTCTGGAACGCGCACTGCCTATGCTCGCTGTGTATAAAAATTTGGTGTGGGCATCACACTACTTTCTTATACAACTAAAACCAACTGAACACGTATGACTTGTTCCTTGCGTATGACTTTACTTTGACAATTATTTGAAATATAGATTTGAAACTAAACATGTTTGATTTTTTGTTCCCATTGTAACTATGAATATATTTTAAAATAGAAATCAATTAATATCTAGTCTTCAAAACTTTCTAATAATAAAAATATTACTTTTATAATATTTCACACGACACATATTTTTGACACTTCACAATTATTTGACACGTTTGACACCAGGGGGGAGACAGTTAAATGTACGGCCGCTTCCATGAGTTTTAGTTCATTCTAGCAAATATAGAGGCGCTGCGAATCATGTAATAAAAGTTACTATGGAGCTGGCTTGTCTTGTTTGTATGGTCTGTGTTTGACACATAGATATTAAAAATGTTTTAGTTTTTGTTCCCATTGTAACTAAGATTAAAGAAATATATTCTTAAATATATAATTTAGATATTCTCAAAATTAGAAGCATGTATAAGAAAAGTATAAATAACATTTTATATTTCAAATATTTTTGCTAACATCTTTCATTTGAAACTTTTTCTAACAGCTGATTCTATTTTTGAAATAAATGGAATTTATTGTTTTGTGTGTCCAATAAACTTCCTCTTCCGGTTTTTCAATTTCATTCAAAAACAACTCACCTCTTCACTATTTCATTAAACTTATAAATACCAAATTTCGTTTGGATATCTTGTCTCGTTCATGGGATGTTGCGTGCACGGACATCCATCTTCACACACAGACATCATTGAGAAATTGGTCTTAACGGATTCAGTGGACATCAAAATATACATTTCCGCAAAAATCTCGTCAGCGATTTTTTTCGTGATTCCAATACTTCCTTATACTTTGTATAAGAAAGTAAAAAAGCGAGCCGAGAGAGAGAATATGGAATTTATTATTATTATATGTGAGTGATAAAAAGGAACTTCAGTGCCGCGGTACATATTAAATATTATTTGAAATCTAAAATTTGAATAAACTGTAAAAAAAATATAAAAAAAGGTTAAGTTTTTACAGCTGTCAGTTGTCAATTGGAACTGACAGTCAGTTTTGACAACCTCAAACATTGAAGTTAACGTACATAACACTCAAAATTAAATTTCTTCATCGAAATTAATTAGTTAATTCTTCTTGCACATATTGTTTAATTTTACGTATACATTTATCATAATATGTCATATATCTGTAAAAATTATCCTACTTGTACAATAGTTATTTTACTGTAGCCAACATTGCGTTGTTCAAAATCGTCGTATAATGGATAACTTTAGTGACGATTTCTGAGCTTTTAATGACGATTTTTGAGCAAGTGTAAATTTTAATAGAAATTGTTTTCTAATTTAATCAACCACGTAGCTCCTATAGTTTTTGAAACAGCAATGGTAGTAAACTTAATTGAACACCCTGTGTGTATATTATACTAGTAAAATTTACAAAACTATATTAAGAGTAGAAAATAGTATCGTAAATGAAACTCTACCCAAGGTATTAGTTTCAGCGAAACTACAGTTTAGATTATCCTGGTTTCTGAAACTGATTTTTGGTAGTAGACATACTAACGTTTCGATGAGATTACGATGTGAAATTAAATATTTGAGTTAAATAGAGTTTGGTTGCGTACGATTCGGTTAAAATAACGGAATAAAGTTCACCAGAATATAAAGCTACTCTGACTATACCCTTAGGAAAAAATAACGTAAAAATTATCAACCATTTTGGCAGCACAACTTTATTAATCACTACACTTGTACATTAATGTAAAATTACTATTGCAGAACACACTAAAACCCATCTAATCACAGCAGTTTATTATTTGAATGAAGCCAATTCAATTATCATTAACTACCTACATATTTCGAAATACGGAAACAATTGTATATATTTTGCAAGTCATATTTCGTCATATTTTCCTCAAAACCTACTCATAAAACTAAAAGTAGGAAACTTGAATTATTACGAAAGTATATGATTTTTCCTGTTTTTCCTATTTATTTAAATATATTCAATTTAAATATTAGTTTCAGTAGTTTCATTTACAATATATATCTAGTGGTTTTTCGTCATGAAAACGAAGTAATTTTCTTTGCCTATTAATTAGAAAAACTTCTCAACTCTGTAATACTGTATAAAATATTTCAAGCAAGAAAAAACAAAATACGTTTCATTCGCTGCTTTACAAAATTAGATCTAGCATTCAACTGCACAGATCTCATTATTTCCTTCTTAATTAATTTTTTTTTGCTGGGTTTTGCTGGCATCAATTCTCTTTCAGCGCAACTGATTGTACGGGATATGTACAAAAATATGAAACGCGTTCAAGAAAATGAGTTCTGCGAACAGAAAAAAGATGGAAAAAATATAATGTTTTCCAAATAAATAAAAAGCTTGCAATAATAAATTTTGCCAATATTATTTTACATGTTTTTGAGTAAATAGTTATTTTCTTCAAATGTCATAATAGTTATTTACTTTACAAGTGGGCAAAGTAAGGAATTACCCACGAGAGAAATTTTAGCACACGAAGCCGAAGGCTGAGTGAGATAATTTTATCGAGTGGGTAATTCCACTTTGCCCACGTGTGAAGTATAACGTTTTATTCAACACTTCTTAATAAATGAAAAATTTATAAAAGAAATATTATTTGACAGTGACATATGCTTTAAATTTTTAAATTAAAATGTCAATCAAAGTAGTTACCAAGGTGTTGTGTGTTATTATTATTGTTATAAATAAAAAAATACTCACTAGTGGCTTTCCTCAAAATTATACCCACTAGTGGATAATCTGTTACTTTGCTTGTTTAAAATCGCCATAGTTTTAGAGCATTTATTGTGATGTGTTGGATAAAAGTACCTTATTATGTATTTGTATTCAACAAGCAGAAGTTCAATATTGTCGCCGCCGGCGTAAAAGTGTCTCCATGGCAACACATTTACTCCGGCGGCGGACAAAGTAAAATATCATGCTAAATAGTAAGGTTGTAATTCAATAATTTGACAGTTAAGAATAAATCGAATAAACAAAAATAACAAAATAACATATTCTGTGGCAACTAGAAATACTGGATACGGCAGAATATTTGTTGAAGTTTTGAGCATTTTTTAATGTATTAATGCCTATTTTTTATGTTTGAAGAAAAAATAGCATGTGTTATTCGGAATAAATGTGACTTTGTATGCTTCGCATGTAATTGTCCGACTCGCTTCGCTCGTCGTTCAAACTTACATGCTCAGCACCCAAAGTATCACATTTACTCCTAATAACACAATATACTATTATTTAAGAATTTTTTATCCATTCTCTAGGTGATGGGATAAAAAAAATAAATGTTAATTGGCGAAAACTTTGATTTCAAAGCATTTTCTCTAAAGTAATGAGAGAAGCTACGTTTACAAATAAACCCAAGCAGCAGCCTGTATTAGTGTTTTAACCAATATAAAACTTTATCTATGTCTGTGTGTCAGTATCTAGAAAGTTCTCTTCTTCCTTGCGCTAATTAGAAACTCCCTGGTATAATATCAACGTTAATTAGCTTGCTTTTGTGCCACCAACAACTGTGCCGCGTAAATCGGATCAGATACTCGCTGCCTTGGGCTGATTCAAGATATCTCGGTATCGGATACCCGATATTTTCAAGAGTATTGACTACACCACCTGTATGTCTGCTATCCGAATCGCATCTGATAATATTATAACCTGCTATAAGTATTTCTTTATTTTCAATTTCTGTTGTTATTCTTGTTTCTGTTAAACAAACAATTGCGGGTTCTGATCTGGTGATCAAGTCTTCAACTTCATCTTTATGTGGTAAATAACTCTGTATGTTTAGATGCAATATTTGTACTTGTTTCTCTTGTTTTTCCTTTAATTGCTATGCTGCATAACTTACTCGGTTTTTCAGAGCCTCAATTTTCCTTTTGTAAACTGGACAATTCTTATCGAATACTGCATGATGAATATCAAGTTTTAATTTTAATTCCTTATTAGCAGTTATACAGTTGACACAGCGCAATAAAGTTTCCTTGCAGTCACTACTGCGATGTTCCCCAGCGCATTTCGAACATGCTATTTTCTTTTCACATTTTGTACTCTTGTGGTAATATCCTGAGCAGTTAAAACATCTCCATATTTTTAAATTTTCTATTACATGACACCTGCTCCATCCAACATTAATTTTTTCCTGTTCCATTATATCTTTAAATGTTTTACTATCGACTTTTACGGTAGCTGTTATATTTTTTTTATTATCTTCTTTTAAATATGTTACTTCAATCATTGCATTTTGCTTATCAATATATTCATTTTGTGTTAAAATACAGTTTTTAATTTCTTCCTTTGTTAACTTTTCGCGAATGGCAAGAATTTTTATTTCTGGATTTTGCAAAATTGGTTCTCTAACTTCATAGTTTTGTCCCAGTTCTTTTTCCACTTCATTTTTCATTTTTTTAATATCATATTTACTATTGCATTGCACAACAATACCTCCCTCTTTTATATTTTTTACTGCAGAAACTCCGACATTTAATTTAGCAGGATTTATTTTCTGTTTTACCTCAGATATAGTTTTGGTACAATCTTGGGTACCCTTTGGCTTAATTATTACAGCTGGACGACTAACTACTTTGGAATATGATGATACACTAGTTTCTTTATTACAATTAACTAAACTATTTACAATTTGCTTTAATTCTTTAATTTCATTTTTGAGTATCTCCATATCTCGTTTCCATAGCTTTTTTATTTCGAAAGATTCATCAGTTCTGCAGTTTGTGCAAAACCATTGTATCCCTTTACACGATTTAATTGTTGAATAATCTTTATCCTTAATCTTTGCACACTTAATATGGAACCATCCTTTACATTTTCCATCACATCCTAATACGTTATCTCCATTAAAATCAATTTTACATGAAGTACAGGATTTGCTCTCTTCTTCAGAATCACTCATTGTAAAATAAATTTATTTTTAATTTCATGAAAATTTTTATTTTTACTATAGCTGGCAACACTGAGTTTGTTAATTAATACGACTGAGTCTGTCGCGCACCGACTTAAGTATGTTAAACAATTATCAGCCGTACGTACTTTTTGACAGCAACAAGGTCACTAAACAAAAGTCATTTAACAACACTAATATAAATAAACCACTAATCAAAAATTATTTAGTCGTGTAGAAAAAACTTAACTCTATCACCACACTAGCAATAAACTAAATAAAACTTTATTTTTCTAAGATTTTCGCCAGATAAAAAACCACCAGAAAACAAAGTGTCACTCATCAAAATACTATACAAAAGAATGTATTTTCCATAAATTTTAATAATTGATATTTATTGGGATCTGACATGAGGGCGTGGCTTATTCAATATGGCGACTTTAGTAGTCTATCGCGCATGTGTGAAATTTCTCGCATGGGTTCTTTTTTTTTTACAAAAAATGGCCTTGAATTGCAACGAACTTGTTCTCTGGGCAGGCGCAAACGAAGATCAAAGAAATTATGTCAAAGCTAAACGAATTTTGAGTGCAGGACATCTGATTAAATGCGGTATAATTGTTGACAATGTTTACAATGCAAATGTAAACATTGCGGCATATGTGATGCAATCCTCTAATTTGAGAGAGAAACCGCACGAAATTAAAGGTAAAATCACTCAAGGTGGTGAGTTAGTGCACATAGATTGTTCCTGCAAAGCTGGACTGGGTAAACATAGCAAACACATCATTGCAACTTTGATTCATTGCAGCCGGTAAGGACCTAACCTAAGCTTCAAATTTTGACATATGACAATAATTGAATTAATAATGTAAATGTATAAATATAAATGTATTTAATATATAAATTCATAAAAATTTGAATTAATTGAACAATTAAGTTAAAAATTAATTAATGTAAAGCGTGTTATAAACTCCAAACGTATGGCATAACATAACCTCACTTACCAATAAAAAAATTATCTTCCTTCTTAAAATGTAATGAACATACTTCTGTACTAGTAAAATTTTCGTAGCTCGTTGCCACACTTTAAATTTATCCATTTTCTCTGGACCGTCGAACATATAACGCACTATAACAAAGCATTCACCCGCCAGTGCAAAGGAGTGAAAATTTACACCGTCGTTTTTTCCTCCTTTACTTCCACAATTTTCAACTGCGCACTTAGCTTTGTACACATAATGAGTTGATTTTCCGTTTGGGTCATTATTTTCACTCACCGAACTAATTTTTGTACAAATTGACTATAAATAATCAAATGTCACATTTGAACACACCAGCCAGAGGACTACTATACATACTAGTACAATCGTTATGCCGCATTGCCGCTAGATGCTTTGAAAAACTGTGGAACGTGAAAATAATCAACAATTTGTATAAAGTGTCATAATCAATAGTTAGAACCACTCCCTGAAAATATAAATTACGTTATGAGATATTTCATAATTCCCGCATAGACTACATGAGCGATTCAAATGTTACCTACCTTTCCCGATATTCTGTATTACAATTAATTAAATATAATTAAAATAAAATAAATCACCAATTCTCATTAATCCAATCAATCAGTTTTATTGACATTTTATTAGTTATGTGACAATTACCAACTGTGAAATATCGGTACTCAGTTAGGATTAGTGTTAAGAGATGGCGCTGCTGGCAAATGTCATTTTTACATAAAATTTTTAGTTTTATTTATTTCTATCTATGTAACTTTATTTAACGATTTTGGCGGTAACTAGAGTTTTTTTAATCATTCTTTATTATTACAGAGTTACTTTTCATTTTAATGGCCTCAAAAAGCTAAAAAATATCGGTGCCCGTTCCCGCACCGCGGTGTTTAAAAAATCATGGAAACTTTAAAATCGTAGTTACCGCAAACGTAAATGATGTGTGATTGTTATGTTTACAGTTCAGGAGGCCAGAAAAGATGTTACATTTGACTAGTTATGCATATGATATCTAATAGCTTTAACACTTGCAGCAATATTCACAGTGCAAACAGGAAAGTTTAAACCGGTGTTGTCTTATAACTAAGTTTGCAGACTCCGGAACTTTTTCTTAGAAGTAATTTAATCAAGGTCTGATATTTACACCAACCAACACCCTTGCTTATTGAGTTTAAGTATGGTTTAAGGGCATAATATAATAAATTTGGAGTAAGCAAGGATATGAGTATTTATTACTAGTGATTCCGTGAGATATCGTCTTAATGAAATTTCTAGAAATTCGAGACGGAAGTACAAACATTTCCGTCTCGATTTCTTGGAACAAAACAAAATTTGATATAATATAAATTGTATTTCCATACTAGTTTTATAATTATAATAGTATATTATGATACAAGTGTATAAGTAAGCTTTTAAAGCACGTACGACGAGTTTAAGAGCACGACGCAAAGCGGAGTGCATTTAACGTCGCTAGTGCTTTAAAAGCACTTATACACGTATGTCATACGCTATTTTTTATTATACCTGCATCATACTCTGAAAAAAACTGGAAAGCAACATTTTGATTTTGATTCATTTCATAATTTTGTGCATGTGACGTTTGACGTATATCGTTTATATGGAGACTGGTTAGCATTTGTTGTTTACGTTTACAGTTTTGACAGATATTAATAGTAAATATTTTTGTTGTTGCTTAGCAACCTTTAAAGCACGGCTTTTACGAACGCAGTAGCGTGTTTTAAACACGGATTATGATGCAGGTATAATAAAATAGTATATTATGATACAAGTGTATAAGTAAGCTTTTAAAGCACGTACGACGAGTTTAAAAGCACGACGCGAAGCGAAGGACTAAAAACTAAAAAACTAAAAACTTTTTTCTCTATGATAGCAAAAAGGAATAAAAATCGGTTAAAATCAGTTCATCATTAGAAAAGTAGGAAGACACATAGACGTGACGGAAATTAACACACGAAAAAAAAATCTATCTTGAGGCATAGTGCATATTGCTGGTGTATTTGCACAAGGAAAACACTTAATGGATATTATCATAATGATTAATAAACTTTTTCAAATAATTTACTATATTTCTTCCGCTTCATTTATTAAAGTTATCAAATGAGTTATTGGGAAAAATGTTGGCTGTATAATTGTATTAATAATGTAGGTGTATAAAAACCTGAATATTTCCATGAACCAAAATGAAAACATTTATTTGAAATATAATTATTTACTGAGCAAGTGAACAATTTTCCAATTACACGCATAAAATTCAAAATGTAATGCTGAAATGTTTGATCATTATAAATTCAGGAGCTTTCATTTCGAATGAATGTTCGTATTTATTAGTTCATTAAATATGTATGACACAACATTTTACAGACATTATCTACAGTATGCTATCATTTCATTGGGTTATATTTAACAATGTTCATTTTTCACTCTACAATTTCATTTGGAATTGTCAATAGATCGTTTTTGCTACGTAAATAATTATATTTGCACAATAAATATTACCTCACTAATTAATAAATTTTTAAATATATGAAAGCGATGATGTTTATACGTTTCCAACAATATATTATCTATAAAAACATATACAAACTATTATAGTAAATCTGTATTTATATAATAAATACAATAATAAATGATCACTGCTTTTGTCCAATTTGGATATGACGGATTTGTGATTGCAGACTGTAGATGAAGAAAATTTTCTTTTCGTAATGCAGTATTTACTTTTGTTTAACTAATAGTATATTGTGTTATTAGGAGTAAATGTGATACTTTGGGTGCTGAGCATGTAAGTTTGAACGACGAGCGAAGCGAGTCGGACAATACAAAGTCACATTTATTCCGAATAACACATGCAATTTTTTTTTCAAACATAGAAAATAGACATTAAAACATTAAAAAATGCTCAAAACTTCAACAAATATTCTACCGTATCCAGTATTTCTAGTTGCCACAGAATATGTTATTTTGTTATTTATGTTTATTTGTTTTATTCTTAACTGTCAAATTATAGAATTACAACCTTACTATTTTGCATGATATTTTACTTTGTCCGCCGCCGGAGTAAATGTGTTGCCAAGGAGACACTTTTACGCCGGCGGCGACAATGTTGAACTTCTACTTGTTGAATACAAATACATAACAACATTATTTTATGACGTTTGAAGAAAAAAATAATTTGATGTGCCCAGCACATAAGCTCCCACCCAATACTACTCTTAAACGATACAAAATAATATTTGATGATACAGAAACATACCTTCTTATTTGTTTATTTTCTATTTATATTTGAGAAATTTAATTTTATTTCGTATATTTATTTAATATATTTCAGTAAGAAAACAACTTCACAATCAAAATGACATGTGTCACATTTCGTGGGTTTACCGATTCAATAATGATAAAAAAACTGGATGAAAATATTACATTTGCCATTTTCTGTTTCAACTTTTATTCCGATCCATTTTACAGTTAGCCATGTTAAACCGTTTCCAAGGTGATGGATACAGTTTCTTCTGTTATTTGTTTGAATCGCATGACAAATTAATTTTTCAATTCAATTTTGACGTTAATATTGTGTGAAACATCATAAAATGATGGATAGTGACGAATGTGAAATGGAATGTACTCCACCACACATCAAAGAAGCTGCGAAGAATGTAATATTAAATGTATTACCTGAAAAGTCGAAGAATAGGTATGAGAAGAAATATGCCTTGTTCAAACTAACTTGTCATTAAAAGTAAACTTGCTGTTATTATAAGATACTATTGTTAAATATTACCTACTATTATCATGAACTGTTTTCTTTGAAAAATAAAATTTTCCATAACAACTGTCCATTTTTCTATTCTACTAGAGGGCAAAAATCTTATTGCCGCTTGGTAAGCGGCAAAGTCAATTTTTTACTTTCAGCTGACAGTTGGAAATGTATATTTTCTGCTTGGTCGTAGAAAAATGCACTTTACACATATTAAATTCTTATGGTCATGAAATGTTATCGTACAATAAGTAATTAATTTAATTTATTATAAGAGCCGATGATTCACCTTATCTAATTATTAATCTCCCTCATAAAATTGTCTGCTGTTTTGTATTTACAAAGCGCAATATGCAATCTATTACAAGTTTTTTTTTGCAAATAAACGGTGACATGGAAGCTCTCAGAATAAAAACACTCCTAGATAACTTATCAGTATCCCAGTGCAAGAAAAAAAAAACACATGACCAACTGAATTTCCTAGTTCCCAAGATATTAATTTAGATAGTAGAAACTAAGACAAATTGCATTCCTAGAATTTACGGTTATTTCTTTCAGACTAACATAACTTATATCATTGCATCTACGAGTAAACAAAATAAAAATAAGGTTTTCCTCATTTTTTCAAACTAAATAATTACTGAAAAATAAAGATAGAAGTTGCATGCTCATAAATGAATAACATATAAATACATATATATATATATATATATATATATATATATATATATATATATATATATAACAACTAGTAATAATTTTTACCTCCCACCTACCTCTAAGTAAAGGAGGTATTGTTTTTGGTCAAAAATTGAGTAGTGAGTTTTCAATGAATAAGCACGTTTTAGGTCCCTACAATACGATTTTATCATTTTCGCCATGATGTCTGTATGAATGTATAGCAATTTTTCGTCTCACATAATTCAAATAATATACAACAACAAAAAACAATTTTGTGAATTTTTGCTTCTTATATTAAAATAAAGAGTTGATTGGATTTTGGATAAAATTGGTCGACTGGAAGTAGCAGTTTACTTGAAGCCCTTAACAATTTTTCGTGAAAAACACTGTTAAATTTCCTTTTTCAACAATTTATGTTATTTTGAAAGTTGTAGAATATTTAATTTTACATGTGTTTTGAATTCACTAATTTTATTAATTTTCATTCGATTTAGAGATAATAAAATATAAAGAAATTATATTTTTGCAATACCTGTACTGTAAGTTACCCATTAATAACAAAATTTAAACACAGTAAGTGGAACTTTTATTGCACAATTGGTTTTCATGGTTACATCATTTACTTACCGTCCATGGTGGATGGTAAGTAAATATATATCATTCAAATTTTATTTTTAACCTCAATCTGACAGCTGTTAATTTTGATACCTATTTTTCCTTTTCTTATATTTACGCAGGTATTGCAAAAAATAACTTACTAACCTCGAACTATAAGTGATTTTTTAGGCCTCGAATGTTTAGGAAATCTCGACCCTACGGGTCTCGACATCCCAAACTACATTATCACTTACAGTTCACGGTACGTAATATATTATTTATAAATCTTGCAGTCCTTGCACACCATGGAAGTACTTAAAATTTTAAATTTTGTACGAAATGTGACACATGTCATTTGGATTGTGCAGTAGTTTTCTAATGAAATATATGTCAAAAAATTAAATAAATATACGAAAGAAAATTAAATTTCTCAAATATAAATAGAAAATAAACAAATAAGAAGGTATGTTTCTGTAACATCAAATACTGTTTTGTACCGTTTAAGAGTAGTATTCGGCGGGAGGTTATGTGCTGGGCACATCAGATTTTTGTTATTCGCAAGGTACAATTTAATCTTACGCTATTCGTTATTTACATTTTTTTTAAGTTTATATAGAAAAGTTTTGTTAATATTATGTTTTTCTTTTAACTATAAATATTTTACCGCGTCTGTTAAACGATTTAGAAGTTGTGACGTTGAAATGCTTAAAGTTGTCACTCACTTCGCGCCAGCCCGTGTGACAGTCCTGACGTATTTCTGTAAACCGTTCCATTTCTTGTTTCAATTTGACGTTTGATTTATATTTGTTTTCAGCTTTTGATATTTACTATTCACAATATTTATTTTTATTGTCCAACAATTGAAAACTGACAAATATGTATTTATTATATCTTCATCCGAAGAGGCAAGGAGGGCACAGCCTTGTTGGCGGTTAATAATAATTTTAATATTTTTTACAAATTATAAACGGAATATAATGAATTACTTATTTAATAGGTAATATTAAAAAAAACTATATTAGTAGAATTTTTTGCTTTCATTATATGCGTTCTATAAAGTGAGAAACAAATACTTTTCAAAGAAAAGGAGGCAAAATTAAAATTTGTTACTTTGTGTGCTGCGAATGTACGATTGTACAACGAGCGAAGCAAATCGGGAAATTACATACTGAGACAGTTTTACTGCGGTTACAAAAAAAACAACTTTTGCTTTTTGAATACAAATACAAAACAACGTACTTTTATAACGTTTGAACACAATAGTTATTTTTCTACAATCGTTGCACAATATCGACATTGTTATTCCATTTTTAGTTAGGAAATGTTCAAAATTGTCGCTCTAGGGCGACAAAGTGACATATTGTCGCACTAGTGCGACAAAAATAAAACAAAAATAAATTAGATAAAAGTAAATGAAGCATTGGATTTTTCTGGTAATAACCTTGCTATTGCAAATACAGTTGGCATATACGTACATACACTTCAACTTAATCACCATAAACGTATTCACTCTGTAGACTTTATGTCATATGTACTCCATATGTCAAATGTACTCCATGTGTCAAATTATGATTTCTTTGAAAATTTTTATTTTGTTCATAAACGTTGTCATGATTACGGTGACATGGGTAACTACAATTTTACTGAATTGTTATAGGCGTGACCAAAGATAATTTAAAAACTATTTTTTTTCTACAGCTTGACATTGTTCAACGATTGTAGAAAAAATATTGTACACAAATAACTATTGTGTATCAAGTGCGGATAGAGCATTGTTTGTTGCACGCGGCGAGAAATTGTTGATCGAGGCGAAGCCGAGATCAACAACTCGACAAGTGCACCGAACAAGCTCTATCCGACGAGATACACACAATATTTTTTCTACAATCGTTGAACAATGTCAAGCTGTAGAAAAAAAATAGTTTTTAAATTATCTTTGGTCACGCCTATAACAATTCAGTAAAATTGTAGTTACCCATGTCACCGTAATCATGACAACGTTTATGAAAAAAATAAACATTTTCAAAGAAATCATCATTTGACACATGGAGTACATTTGACATATGGAGTACATTTGACATAAAGTCTACAGAGTGAATACGTTTATGGTGATTAAGTTGAAGTGTATGTACATATATGCCAACTGTATTTGCAATAGCAGGGTTATTATCAGAAAAATCCAATGCATCATTTACTTCTTTTCTAATTTATTTTTGCTTTGTTTTTGTCGCGCTAGTGCGACAAAATGTCACTTTGTCGCCCTAGAGCGACAATTTTGAACATTTCCTAACCAAAAATGGAATAACAATGTCGATATTGTGCAACGATTGTAGAAAAAAATATTTATTGCACGTTTCTCGTAACATTTCCTGTTTTGAGAAAAACTAAATTCTATTTCGGAAAAGGATATTTTAAACCTTATGTATCAAATAAAAATTTTCAAGTAGGGGACGAACTATAATATTAAAATTAATTTTGAATTCTACCGAGTTTGGTATCAAATTAAAGGTTTCTGAGAAGAGAGTTGAACACAAATATTGAAAACTAATTTGGAAAATGCATTGCCTGCTTTTTAATATAGATAAATAAATATCAAAAAAATTTCTATTGAGTTTCTGAAAAGGGAAATATAATATTAAGTCATTTATCTATTTTTTAATATAGTACGTTGTTTGTAGTAGAATACTGTATGCCTAGGACATATTTTTTGAGACATGCACAATATAAAAAAAATGTAATTTTGCATCTTCTAGTTTAGGATTATACCAGTGATACCAACTACTTCAAAAGCTACATTTCCGAGGATTGGGCTACGCTTTGTTGAACATTAACACTCTTAAATAAAAACAATATTCTGAAAGTTTTACTAAATATTAAATCGATAACAACATTTGAAACATTACGTGTTGTACTCATATACAGGTCAGTTTCCATGTTCATTATTTTGGACTTATTGTCCGTGTTGTGTAAATATCTGTTAATGAATCTAATGGCATACAACTACAGCTCTTTGTTTTCAAAAATAAATGACCCGGCTTCAGTAGAACACGATTAATTATTTATAATCACGCGACAAAGATACCGGCGAATATCTACTAATTAAATGTAGTACACACTATAACAATACTAATGTACGCTGGTCAATCTGATTACTAAATTGCAAGTATAGAAAATATTGCATGCTCAATATGTAACTAGTTTGTAATGTAATTAAGTACTGTTGTAAAGGCTTTCATGTTTGATAATATGTACACTGGTATCTGCTACGTCATCAAAAATGTTCGTATGGGTTAAGATTTGAATGATGGGAGGAAAATTCATGACAATATATAGGTTCTCAAACAGTTATGATGAACAAGTTATTAGCACACTTCTATCCTTACAAATAAAGAGTTATTTATTAAAGAAAAAAGTATTATTTTCAGCTATAATATCCCTAGGCCATTGATAATTCGAAATAATTTTATCACAGTTACCGAAAGAACGTTGCTTGGTAACCGCCCGACGCCGCAGGCGGAGGGCTGTTACCTTCAAGCAACGTTCTTGAGGTAGTTGTGATCAAATTATAAGTATTTATCAATGGTCGAGGGATATTCGGTGAGAAAATTTTTTGCGATTAATATTATTATTTTCATTTTCTAACCGTGAAAATAACATTTTGAAATAAACAAATTAAATATTGAAATAACTGTCAACCAGCTGTCAACGACTGTTACTTAGCAACAGGTGATAATTTCCCGGGGAAATTATCAGTGTAATTGTGACCTGATTGGTTACTTTTGCACACGTGATCAGAAATAGAGGGATTCGATTGAATATTTCTTTAACCAAAAAATTTTCATGCTAGTATCATTATAAATAACTTCAACATTGAATACTTATGATAATGCATTAATTTAATAATTTCAAATGGAGACCATTGATTTAGAATCAACGATCTGACATTATTTTAATGTTTGGATTTGACAGTTCGAGATCGAGGTAATTCGAGGTAACAAAAATATAATACTTTTCTGTGGTTTACGATACTGTAGGTATCTTCTTATGATTTCTTTATGAACATTTTATTATTATTAATACTTATTATTATTACTATTAATTATGAAACTATAGTTTCGTTCAAAATATAACCTAAAATAAATATTAAAATGACAGATTGAGGTTTGGCATTTCCGTTCGTGAAGTTGATCATCTATCCATTTACTGTTCAAGTAGTGGAAAAATATGGACATATTAGACATATTTGGGAATATGTTTACATGTATTGGGATCTGGCATGTAGCGATATGCCATCTAGCGGATTATTTTAATACACAAAGTAGGGTGAAGATTCCGTTTGAAATACATTACGTCAAATGGGAATAACGATTTTTGAGATAAAATATGACCGAAATTGTAGTTAATCACCACGAAAAATCAAAAAATAAAGTGTACTGTGCAGAAAAAGGGTGTAATAATAAGTCCCGTAAAAATCTGGACGTTACATTCCGTTATTTTCCGAAGCTGGCAAACGTTTTATTTATAAAGTTAACCAATTTGGAGTGCGAAAAAATCTTGGAAAAAACTAACAAAAGTAAACATCATGAATGCGTTTACAATAGAAAATATGCTCTGAATATTTTGTACCACACGGTTATGCACATCTAAGTAAGTAAAATTATAAGGTTATAATACGAATTTGTTCCGAAATCTGTTCCCTGTGTATTTAACTAAGTTCAAAAAATTAAAGTTTTATTGAAAGTTATGTTCCCTATATTTGTTAATTTTTAGTTATTTGTTTATTTAGTTGATTTAGATGAAGAAACCTACAACTAACCTATAACAGTAAAACAACGTTGCAATGCAGTTTTTGCATTTTTCACCCAAAACCAGCCATACAAGAACAAACAACACTCATCACTGGTTCATCTCCTGCAATTTTCCAATTAATTGTATGGGGATCACCTCGTAAATTCGACGTTGACATACAGAAAGCCCCTACACCCACAGCCACTGTCACTTTCATTTAATTTTTTCCCGCATTCAATTAATTGTCAAGTATATAAAATGCATTCAGCTTCTTTGAAATTTAGTTTGCAGGATCTGCTGTAGCGTATTCGCAAATATTATTAATCGTGAGACTCATTTTTTATATTTTATACGCGAACAGTGCTAATGTCACATTCGAATCTTCACCCTAATTGACGCCATCTTGGATAGGCCACGCCCCCATGTCAGATCCCAATAGTAAAATGTAATTGTAAGCGAAACAGTTTTGTAAAGTAGAAAAATTCTAATGAATCGGATAGGTATTAGCCTGAGCTATTTAAGTTTGCATAGCAAGCTCACTTTACGCTAAATAAAAAATTATGAGATTTAAATTTATGTTCCAGACACGTGTAGCAGTATCGATTCCTCATCCCTTTATTTCACAAGGTATTCCACCAGGCGAGTTTTAAATGTTCAACTATGCAAATAAAATAAGAACTGCGATAAGTTTACAATACGCTAAATCCATTTAATATGACGAATAGCAAATATCCGCCTTGAAACTCCGCTATAAATTCATGCTGCCGTTATCGCAACTTTCTAAGTGCAACAAGACGACTATTAACGTTTTTAAAGAAACACATTTGTTGGAAATACTTTCCGAAGAGTTACAGAAGCACTGAATGCTGTAACCAATGTATCCGGTCGAACGAACGTGCTCTGCCAAATAGCTGGTAAGCTCCATTGCTTCTCAAATATTTGTAGTTTCCTGTTTGATCGCGTTTCGTACTGCAGTGTATGAACGTTTATTAGTTTTCAGTTTCCCAATTTGGAAGGTATTAAAACTTTTAAGAGATAAATTATAATACACCTACACATACATACATAACATCACGCTATATTCCACACCAATATAGCCTCACCCACATCCATAGTGCAACAATCAATCATACCTAACCACATATTTCTCGGAGGCTTATCCGCATATATTAGTTCCACAAACCTTTCATTCAACATCTGCTCAAGATGACCAAACCCCCAAACTACCTCAACCCAGCAAACACAGTTATGTCGCGAGTACGTTATATATACATACCATGGATAGACCTATGTCCGCAATACGGTCTATGAGACATGACATCCCATGTATGTAGACATCGTAACGTTAATGGTACATAAAACTATTGGTATAAACAACTTTGAATATACGAATGGAATAGTTGTTTTTGTACATTTTTGAGTAAGATCTCTTTGAAAATGTTTATTTATTTATAAATTAACAATTTCCTTCACATAAATTACGATACGGAAATATATAACCACTTAGCAAAATTAAATTAAATATATTTCAAAGTTGTTCAATGTATACTATAAAATATTTAAAATTTCTTTGCTGTATTTTTATAGAAAATATAAAAAACCTTCTAATTAACAGTGAATATGTTATAAGTACGGTAACATAACATATACATGTTGTAGGTATGTACCATGTCCAAGACCAATGGACATACCAACAATATAATTTTCCGCACTCTCAACAAATGTCCGACATGGTATATGTATATTACGTTATTAGTACGTATATAAACGATATACTATTTAGGTATCAGATATTACATACCAGGTACATCAATGTTATAACTGTGTTTGCTGGGAAGTGACTCACTTTTACGTTCTTAATTCTTAATAACTTTCTTCTCAATCTCGCACTCACCATACAGAACCACGTTACGCATACGTTACGCATACAATCCGCTCAAATATTTTCTTTCGAGAATACACTCATAAAAATAACTTCTTGTTTCAAGAAAATTTTCAGTTTTCTTTTTATATGCATTCGTTAAAGAAAATTACATTTCTTAAAAAATGATTAGGTTCAATTAAAAAATATTAATTTTGAATATAAATTTAATGCATCATACTTTTTCTGTATTGAAAGAAAATGAATATATTTTAAATTTTGTTTTAAAAATAATGAAAAACAAGTCGTTTTAATTTTAAACAAAACCTTTTCATTTACAGCAATATCATTTTGAATTAAAACTACTCCTTCTTCATCCCCCAGTTGTATACTATGATATGTTCCTTCAAAACTTAATTAATTTTGATATAATAATATTTATTAAACCTACAAAGTTATCAGTGAAAACGATGCCATTCCATTACTTTTTGTAGAATATACTATTCTATATAAGATTTTGGAATTTATACAAAAAATACAAATATAAAACTGTTGAAAACGTCAAACCCAAATAAATAAAATTAAAACAAACAGACGTAACCATAGTAACTGAATCAAGATACTTCATATATCGCGTTAATATGCGGCTCTGATTCGTCGAAATTATTCCATACGCGGCGTATGAAATAATAGTTATTCCAATACAGTTTTTAGTTGTAGAATGTGTAGTTTCCAAAACAGTGTTATAGAAATTTTGTTTCGATTACTGTATTAATTCATTATTGTATTATTTTTTGAATTGTATGGATCATGTTTTGTATTGTTACAAATAGTTTAAACCTAAATAAAAGTATTGAAATATTGAGATCAATCTAAATAAACCTATAAAACCTAAAATTAATAAATTTGTTACCAACTTAATTATTAAAACTTGTTACTTATGCCCTACAAAATTTCCAGGATTGAAACTAGTTATTAAGGCCTGTGTCCACGGTGATAGAAATCGGTCCGAGATCTCGGACAGAGTTCTCGAATCAAAAACTCGGATCGTGGACACTACCAACTTGGACGAAAAAATCGAATAGAAAATTATAATAAAAAAACGCGTTCTGTTCGATTTTTTCATACTAGTTGCTAACTTCATATAGATGAATAAATTAAAATTTTGACGTTTAATGTTTGAAAAGCTGAAAAATTTTCAAAGCTGAAAATTAGTATTTTGAAACAGTTTCCGAAACATGAAATATATTTTTTATTTAATTCTCGTATAAACAAATTTAATTTACTTATGTCAGAATAATTTCTTGAGTTATATTTTATTATTTTTTAGTATTGTTAGAATTGACTGAAGCTAACTTCATAAATTCGACTAACCTGACATATGTTGTCATACAAGTTCACTATTTATGATATAGAACTGTATCCTAGATCACGGACCGATTTCTATCACCGTGGACACAGGCCTTTATTCTGATTATTTCACTCATTACAAATTTGACCAATCAGAATGTCTCATTTTCCATTGTTGCGCATTTTAGATAAGTGATTAAACAGCACCATGCTGTTTATTCGCGATTAAATTGAAGCTAGCTTTTATATGTAAATTTTGAACATTTTGAAGGCATATTTAGCCGGATAATTAGTTGCAGAAGCAAGATACTCAAATGTTCTTTACCTTTACTGGTATTCTATATCTTTAAACATACTGAATTATTCATTTCAAGCTATTTTTATTTATTAATTTTTGACATCTATTTGACAAGTAAAAAGAAAAACAAACAATTTGCTATAGTTACAATATAACAACAAAATTTTATGGTGCTTTTTACTTATGTGTGTACCGATTTATTTACGTGAAAATGTGTCAAAATCAACGTTTTAATACAATTTCATCGCCAAAAATTCAAGTTTATACTATGAATTCATGAAATAATCTTGACATATACCCCTCGTGTTAGAGAATTGAATCAATTAAATTTGAAGTCTAGCTTATTTTAAAAAAATTGCTTTTAAAAAAGTGTTATCGTACATAATAATTTAAGATAAAATGCCTCGACCTGCGGTCTCGAGATTTTTTTAAAATTATTATGCTCTCAAACACGTTTTAAGCAAAAATTTTTGCATAAGCTAGATATGTCAAATTTATTCGATTAAATTCTTAGCACTCGTGATATAACTATTGATTAGAGAAACAGTCACTGTTGCTTGACGTTCTAGTAATAGAGCTAGCTCTAAGCTCTATTTTACAGAATACAGGTCCAGTCTCACTGTTTATTATAAACTCTCACTCTATCATATTCATCTCTACATCCAGTCTAGACTCTCCGGGATCAAAACTAATACATCATACATCACTTCCACTCACCACAAACAACCCATCCCTTTAACTTTACATTCTAAAACCATTCCACGTGCATCTCAACCCACTAACACAACTCCTGCTGTTGAACACGCCCGAGCTCCATGCCTCAATACGTATAAACCCTATAACCTGTAACGTAGGTTCAAAGTACACAGCGACTATCCGGCTGCGCGTGTTTGGATGCTGTTGCTGTTGCCAGGGTGCGGTACAACAGGTTGTCGGCATTACGAGGATCTGGCCCGAGCTGCTTAACCGCCACCGGAGCCCGGAACAGTGGCTGCACAACGGTGGTTAGCAGTGGTTAGTATGGTAGCCACAATAACCAGCGGGGGCGATGGGATATTGGAAGGGTTGTAATAAAGGATGAAGTCTGGGAAGGGTTATTTGAATGGAGATTATTAAGGTTTAGAGGAATTTGTATTTGTTTGACCCATTTACTTCTTGATGCAGTTACTGACCGTTCATTGCGACTACAAACAGAGTTTTATATAGGAATTTAGAAAATCATGAAGCAATCAGGATTTGAACCTAGATCTAGTAACTGTTGCAAAGAACTTATTATAGTATATTATGCGCCTTATACCTTCAACAACTGTTTGAAACGCGATCACTCAGTCAATTCTTCACCGATGAGGACGAAATTTTTAGCTCTGAAAAGGAAATTGACAGGGCTTTGTGACAATCGAGTTGAACAACCTCCTTAAGAAAGGATTTTTTGGAGCTACAAGCCTTCAAACTTTGAGATTTTTCATTGGTCAGATATGACATCACATAAAGCGATTTTTCAGGGAGTCGGGGGGAGCGAATCTCTTCGGGATTTTTGGAGAACGTAGAGGAGGAATGTATCTCTAGAGGGAATTTCCAGATTTTGGTTAACATGTCCCTGAAAGAAATGCCCCACATTTTAAAAACAGTCATTTTCTTGGTTCGGCCAAGTGGCTCGATTTTTTTTTGTTCAGTGTTTAATGTCATATGTAACCGGTGACAGTTTTGATATGTCAAATCAGTAACATGCTCGAGAGCTGGGTTCGTCCAACGTTTAGTATTCTGATTTGTTGAATTTAACTTGTTATGATTTCAAACTAGAACGCTGTAATTTTTTTCATGTTTTCTGTCAAATTTGAGTAATATCAAAATCTACTGCGCGTTTTCAGTAACAGTTCGGTCAGTGTGACGTCATTATCTGAAACCAACCAAACACGTAACCGGTAAGTAAACAAGTGCCAGTCGAAATTGCCTATAGTCTCCAAAATCAGTCCAATTTAGGCCTTCGTTAGATATGGTTCAAGATGTAGCCATGCTACAAAAGACGCATATATTGCGTAGAATGAAGACATATAAGTTGTTTAATCTCTTGTTGTTAGAAAACGTGTTCGGTCCGTGATACACATAACACTTTTTCCTTTTTTTTTTTTCACGGAACTTTAAGTGTAATATATTCCATCAAATAAAACAAAAGTCCCGTGTGGGGTTGCTAGTATTCCATTGGATACCTCCCACAGTAGGATAGAGGATAGTAAAATGCTATTGGTTTCGGAGAAATTAATTACTGGGGGCAAACCAAAACCTGCAGTTGCTTTGCTTCGTAAAGAGAAATGGAAATCAAAGGTTTAGGATACTCTAATGTAAAGCCCATGGACCAGGTGAAGACTCCAAGTTGCAAAACATGACCTGCCTAGGACGACGAAACTCCAATAGTAAAACACCTGCTTTAACAGATTGGGGGTCACCCCCTTCCCCATCAAAATACATTGATTAGAAGTATCTACGCCCAGGAAACAACTACACAAGACCAACAAATAAATAAAGAGCTAATATAGTCGAGGGCAGAAGAAAAATATAAGCTATATTGGGCACAAGTTAGATTGGAGGAAGCAGCTAGACTAGGCCAGGGACTTAAGTGCCAGAAAAAGAAGAAAATAATATGTACTGGAAGTAATAATTAAGAAGCGCTCAAAACCGAGCTCTCAAAACATCCAAAAACAGATATCTTGGTACCAGCCAATATATTTAAATACAACAATTATTATCAAACAATTACTTTCCCGTTCTTCTATCTAATCAGTTCGAATTATTGCCAGGGTACAAAATTTATGTTGAAGCCCGACCCTGGAAATAACACTGTCAAATTAAAAATGTTTCGATATAAACGTCACATGTAATGATGTAACGTTACTAATCAACAAATGAATTGACGTATATTCGTACGTCTAAACTACGTCATTTGTCAACGCCATAGTAACGCCAAGAACCGACAGCTACCTACAATTACGAAATCTATCAACAACTGTTATCCAAAGTTCTCTAAAGCATCAAAATTCAATATTGAAAAGCAATCCTACATACTCAATTTATGTTACGAACAGCAGGGCCGGATTTATACTTGATAAGGCCCTAAGCTATTTAAGGTATAGGACCCTTTATAAGTCCAGATATTTTGTAATTTAAATTTAGACCTGAAGATGGCTGTAACCATAGCCGAAACGTCGTCAACGACGATATAAATTGAAATAAATTTACTTAAAGCCAAGTTATCCAACAAAACATATAGTGATTTATTTACTATTTTCCTCAACAATTTTTCGGCTTAATAACCTTCTCCAAAGTCCAGATATTATATGTTAGTGCCAAATATGATTTTCAGATACCATCAATTTTTTTGGTGTTCATCTTTAACGTCTGTTCTTCCTCCTTTAAATTCGGCAACCCTTTTCTTTTACGGAGGCGTATATAAAACAATGATCCTTCAATGTATCCAACATATCCACATAAATTTCCTTACAGGACAATCCTTTTCAAAACAGGTTTTTGATCACTGATCGATACTCAATTTTATCAAAATTTTTATTTTTATCGAACATGATATATTTAAAAATCGGCTGAACTTTGTATCTCCAAAATGGGAGAAACTATTTGTCAAACAACATACTTGTTATAGTAACCGCTTTGGTTTTGTTTGCTGCACTTCTGTATGCTATCAAAAGTAGCAAGTTAAAACATTTCTTTTTGTAACAGCAAATGTAACTTAAGATTAAGCATATTCATACGTTGTCAACGTTTATCAATTGTATTTGTAGATATTTGTTTTTCCATTTTTACTCTACTAAGTTATACTCAATTTATATCATATATATTCTTTCCGTTATATTTGTCCGTAGTGGCAAAATTATACGCTATAAGAATCTAACTGGGGATCTCATATTCCATAGTGATCAAATCAATAAACATGCTTCTATTAATACTGAAATTTGAGAAAATTATTGCAAAGTTTTGAAGTTAGGATATTAATTATTCCAAACAATTCTATTATTATTATAATGTAATCAATAGTTATATCACGAGTGCTAAGAATTTAATCGATTAAATTTGACATATCTAGCTTATGCAAAAAATTTTGCTTAAAGAGTGATGGAGTACATAATAGGTTTCAGGATTTTATCTTAAAATAAAAAAAATGTACGGTAACACTTTTTTAAAAGCAAAATTTTATAAATAAGCTAGACATCAAATTTAATCGATTCAATTCTTCAGCACGAGGGGTATATGTCAAGATTATTTCATGAATTCATAGCATAAACTTTAATACTTGCCGAAGAAATTGTACTAAAACATTGATTTTGACACATTTTCACATAAATAAATTGGTGAACGACGTATAGCTGCTGTGGAAATGAGATATTTGAGAACACTATGTAAGTATACGAGACTTGATCGTATACGGAATACATTGGTGTATGATGAGTGTGAGACTGAGAAGAATGTTGTTAAGAAAGTGGGAGTGAGTCAGTTGAGGTGGTTTGGACATGTTGAGCGAATGTCGAATGAAAGGTTGGTGAAACTAATATATGTGGGTGAGATTGAAGGTGAACGATTGCGCGGGCGTCCGAGGAATAACTGGTTGCGTGAACGAATGATTCCCAGTGTGAAGAATAAACGAGCATGTATGAATCGCACTATGAATGTGGACGAGGCGAAAGTGGTGTGTCAGGATAGGAATGTTTGGAGGAGATTGATTGTTGGTTGACTGTTTTTCTGGGTTCGTGCTACCCCACTAAGTGGGACATAGCGTGACGTTATGTATGTATGTATGTAATAAATTGGTACACTCATAAACAAAAAGCACCATAAAATTTTGTTGTTATATTCTGACTATAGCAAATTGGTTGTTTTTCTTTTTATTTGTCAAATAAATGTCAAAAACTTGTAAATAAAAATAGCTTGAATTGAATAATTCAGCATGTTTGAAGATACAAAATACCAGTAAAGGTAAAAAACATGTAAGTATCTTGCTTCTACAAATAATTATGCGGCAAAATAAGCTTTCAAAATGTTCTAAATTTGCATATAAAAGATAGCTTCAATTTAATCGCGAATAAACAGCATGATGCTGTTTAAACACTTATCTAAAATGCACAACAATGGAAAATGAGATATTCTTATTGGTCAAATTTGTAATGAATGAAATAAGCATCATTATAATAAAACACATTGGTTGATAATTTATTTCAAATAATTATGATTGTACAAATCAATTGCTGCCAACTCCATTGTGATTCACTTTAATCAGCTATAAATAATTGAATATAATTTATTTTAATTTACAATTGTAGCCTTTGAAACAAAACAAAATAAAATAAGTCCTTACCCATCCATATTTCGTAGCACTATCTAAGCGTTCAATTACGTCCCGAAATGAATCATAAATACCTGCAAAAGATAAAGCAAAATTAGATTTATGCGGCTTCATAATCTCAGTGATTGATGGTTACAGCTAGTTAGTCTCTCGTGTGCGATAAAATTGCGTTAGTCATTTAATTCAAGTAATTGTAGCAAGAGTAGATCGCACAGCACTTCATTAAAGTTATGATCCAGTTAACTGTTTCCAGTAACGGTTTTAATTATTTCATTTTATTCAAGGCTGTTTTAACAGAATCAAAATTAATGATTTCAGATGAAGAGCGAATTTGGTATTGGGGACATAACAGGGGTAACAACTTTAAAGACGATTATTTTTGGATCAATTTAATTCATTAATATTATGTTTAATTGCATTCAAAATGGGTTTAATAGTCCAGTGCATTTGTTGATTGGCAACAAGTTTTCGAAAGATTTGTCAAATTATTTTCAATTTATTCTCACTCTCTTCTTATATTATTACTGAAAATATCACCTTGTTTTGGTCCGTTGCTAAGGAAAATTAATGACAGCTAAGTAATTATTTAATTTAAAGTATAAAAATGTGTTATAATTGTACACAGGTAACTATAATAAATTCAAACTTCGCTTTAATAAATAAAATAGTGCTTCAAATCGTGTCTGTGGTTATAATTGTCAATTTTAATACAAAAAAACTTAGGTTTCGTTCAGTACATTTCGGGTACGTTCTCGTTCTCAATCCGCTATATAACAAATAATAATTCATTATATTCTCCGATTAAATATAAGCTCGTGATATAATTAATATTCGAAGATATTACTCGTGAAACCGAAGCTGCATATTTCACTCGTCCTACGGAAAATATCATCGATAATAATCATATCACTTGTTATATAACCTGTGATATTAATGGAATGTCACCGAAGTGTTATATGAGAAAAATAGAACGAGGAAAGGAAAAAGAAATCCTAACGTCTTAATTTACTCTGTTACAAAACATTATTTAAAAAGTACAACTTATTTCGATTACTTAGTGGTCATTCTCAAGCATCGTCCAGACTACATAAAAATAATACAAAGCAGAATAAACAAGAAAGGAAGAAAAAATATAAAACAATAACTTACTACGTAGTAGTTACTCCTGAATATAACCAAAGAAATGTTGTATAAAAAACATAATTTACATAACAAAAATCTTTGCAGTCAATGGATAAAATACACCTCCATCAACAACCAATATCACAGGAACAAGATCTATGAAAACTGAAAACGGACCAAGTAACGGAAAAAATCAAATGAAAACTTTCCAAAATCAAGGCAAAATGTCTATAAGTGCATTATTTTTAAATTGGTATGATCATTGTGACACGGTTTTTCGTTGTCTTTTTTTGTAGGTGTTCAAGTTCAGAACTCACGGTATATTATTATTACTAGAATATGGTAATCTCCTGTTATTCGTCCTAAACCTAATGGCCTATTGTACTATATACAGGATACAGGTATTACCTCTAACAAAGGAGTAGTATTTTTTGATGAAATCCAGAATTATAAAAACATAATTGTCCAATAACTATAATATTAGAATATATATTACTTTTAAAAATGTAATTTTAGACAAAAAATAATAATTGACATGTGAAACGTGTGCTGTATATTTGTTTGTATTTAAATATAAGTTCACGGCTAGTTTTTATATAAATGTAAATTATTGTTCTCATTTATTTAATTCATATTTATATTTACATTTAAAGTAATAGGCCCTTCAACCACCTTAAAATTAACATATTTGGAACAAATTTTCAATAATACATTTGAAAACAATGTCAAAATATATAACATTACGTCAGATCGACGAGTGACAGATAGAGATTGCGCGCGCATAATCTCGGCCATCTTGGAGTTGAGTGTTGTGTTCTGTTAGTTGTGTTATTGTTGTTATCTGTTGATCTCATTAAATTAATTCCAGGCTTAATTATATTGCAAGATAGTTTTTAAAAATAAAATAAAATAAAATTGGCTGAAGAGCCTATTTATTCTATTTTGAATTTTGACATACAAAGTAACGTCACGCTATGTACTACAGTAGGATAACAATAATTACAACCAGCAATCAATCTCCGCTAAACATTCTTTCCTATCCTGGCATTCACTTTCGTCTTCATCATTAATCATACCTATGCATATTAATGTTGAGATTAAAGTATATTAACTCTCTATTACATACTGTTCCCGATCGGGAACATAAAATTTAAAATTCTTCTTTTCTTTTCTTATGCAGTTTAGATTCATGGCAATCATGTTGTAACCATTTAGGAACATTATATACACTTTGTCAATAGCCAATTAGGTCATTCCTCCCAAAAGGACCAACATAAAAAAAAAGTTGAAGTGGAAAAAGGAAAATTACAGAAACTAAGATAGAAAATGTAAAATTTGAAGGAAGCAGCTTATTACCTGCTGATATATTACAGCTAAATACACCTTCACAAAATTTTCAAATTTTTTTTATCTGATGTTTTCCTAGAAGAGGTTGTTTATCAAACAATTTTATATAGTACACAAAGACGATCCAATAGACCAAAGTTCTATTGTAAGTGGAATTTTTTCATAATGTTCCCAATAGTGAACAAAACTTAAAATTTTTTTTTTATTTTAAGAAAAAATTTATGTAATACACTTATTTTAAATATTTGAATATTTCTTTAGTAAAAAATAATTTTTTCGCGCAGCCGTCCGACATTGACACAATTACATATCTCTAAAGCGGTCGGAAATCATGTTTTTGTCGAACTAGTTCGACAAAAATTGCTAACTTTTTATGATTATATGTTGGCATCACTTCACTAATTTTAGCTAACTTCTGACGCTAGAAATGTCAAAGAATTACATTGACTTAAAAATATTATGGCAATATATCTACAATTGAGTATTTGCAATACAAGAAAACAGAACAAGAAAACAGAATACTTATGTAGTTCCCGATTGATTGGCTTGGCCGGTCTCAATGAATTAATAACTTAGTTATTATTCTGAGGCTGTTTATTATGAAACAGATGAAGTAATTATAATTGAATTTGCAGTGTAAAATCCAAATAAAAATATGGCTATGATATTGGAAAATAAATATAATTGACACTCAAATATTGAGAAGAAAATAACTATTTTCTATAATCTATAATCATTATCAAGTTCGATTTGTCCCTTGAAATATTAATTTCAGTTTACCTATTATATGATTGATAAACAGCCTCTTGTGCTCTAAAAATTCTGAATTAAACTTTTATGAAAACGACTGAATAAAAAAAAATAATAATAAATATTTATGTTTACTTAAAATTCCGCCTTTATCTCATATAAATCTTTTTTGTTGTACGTTTTGTTCCACAGGCGAGGAACAAAAACTGACCATTATAAATATCCCTTCCTGAATAATGTCTCGTACGTGTAGGTCGAACTGGCCGCGCCGTTTGGCAGCCGCTGGTAGGCCGTGGCTTGAACCGGGAAACCGATCGATACCGGTACAATACCGGTTGAGGTGTTAGCCCGGTGTTCCTGTGCGGACACACATTCACGCACACACACACACACAGAATGCTTGTTGGCGTCTACCTATTCACATTCTCAATCCACGAGGAAAAAAGGAGAGATTTGTATCAAACGACGAACGTGGAGCACGCGGTATTATGGAATTGCCGATACTTTTTAAACTGTTGCTTCGGTATACTATGTTCGGAAGCGGATTCGTTACTCGTAACAAGAGCGGGAGGAAATGTGAACCATTTTAAATATTAAATTTTTTATTGTGTTATAAACAAGTTTGAATAAAAAGGTATAAATTCGTTTGACATGTGTCTGTAAAAAAGTTATATACGATATTTTATAACTGTCCTTTAACGCATTAACTTTGTCAATCCAACTTCATAGCAATAGTTATTTATGTATCAAGGCACTGAAGTTTATATTTTTATCACGAATTATGGAATATAGTCATACATGTTTAGTTGGTTTTATTTGTATAAGAAAGTAGTGTGGTGCCCACACCAGATTTTTTTTAGTTATCTGATTGATAGCTACAACTTCAATAGTACGTGAAAAAGTAATGCTTTCATTATTACTTTTAAAAAGTACTATTGTAACATTTTATAACTATTTTATGAAGTAGAATAGTATATTCTACAACAAGTAATGGAATGGCACATATTCTACACGAGTAAAAAGTTTGTAGTCCGAGCCGAAGGCGAGGGCTACGGTTTGCGAGTGTGGGATATGGGTTATATATTGTAGACTATACTTTCTATAAAAAGATTTTGGAAATTATACAAAAATACAAATATAAAACGTCAAAAATTAAATTAAAACAAACAGACGTAACCATAGTAACTGAATCAAGATACTTCATATGTCGCGGCTCTGATTCGTCGAAAATATTCCATACGCCGCGTATGGAATGTTAGTGATTCCATAACAATTTTTAGTTGTAGTATGCGTAGTTTCCAAAACAGTGTTATAGAAAATAATTTTTCTACGACCACTGAGAAATCTAGGTCAGTATAGCTGGCACCCCCACTTCATCCAAATCTAAAAAAAAAATGGCAAAATTTTGTGCTAATTATGTGCTAATTTTGTACCAATATTACGAATTTTGTGCTACAACGGAAACCGCGAAAACGGATATGAGTTTAGGGGGGGTGCCAGCTTGACGTATAGCTGGCAGCCGACCTACGCCAAATTGTGACAATTTAAAATAACTACTAGGCTATAATTTTGTGCTAATTATGTGCTCTTAAAAATCAATAAAACGAACCGGAAGTGAACGTTATTTCTAAAAGATTTTAACCATATTCTCTATTCTACAAGTCTACCATACACACGAAATCCAGTGATTTGTGAAAAATAATAATATTTAATCAATAATTACTGCTTTATAATTCTTTTCTAATCGTGTGCTCTTAATACATACTAAAAAAACGGAAGTTGCTAATATTTCTGGAAAATTTTTCAACATTTATCACTTTTAAACGACTCATGAATGAAACGATTTATTAAAATTTCATGAATTTCTTTAGGTTCTATAATTTTGTGATAATTATTTCCCAACTTGAATAATTTTGTGCTCCACTAGGGACTTAGTAAACGATGATTCCTTTATCGGGGGTGCCAGTTAGATATATTCTTGCCACCTAAACTGTAATAATCTGCTGCTAAAATAATTATTGACCACAGTACAATATTGTGCTAATTTGTGCTAATCATTTGCCAACTTAATTAATTTTGTGCTCCACTAGAGACTTAGTAAACGATGATGCATTTATTGGGGGTAGCAGTTAGACATATACTTGGTACTTAACCACAGTATAATTTTGTACTGATTACGTGCTTTATATGTGCATGAAACTGTACTTTTATTATATTTCTGTGAACTTAGAAGCGTACATTTCGTTTAAAAGAATAGCATATATCTTGTATGCACAAAATTGTAAAATATATTCTATTAAATAGGTATCTTTAAGCCGATATTTTAAAAATTTTAATAATTATAATCAAAAGTCTCTGTCGGGAGAAAAATTGCATATTGATTGTTGAGTAAATTATTTGGAATATTCGGAAAACACGAAAAAAACACGATGATTTTCAACACAATGCGAAAAACGATTTCGAAAAGCATGTAAATAGCATTACACAACAATAAAACATATTGAAGCGTGTAAAAAATTTCTAAGTCTCTAAAATCATTAAAGTTAACGAATTTTTATCCCTTTTTGTAAAATATTCCAAATTTTACTACAATTTTTATAAAGTTTCTGAATTATTATAAATTACTAAATTTTTCTAAATCTTCTCAAATATTATACATTATCCTAATTTGACAAAATTTAAATATTTTGGATTAATTGGTATTACTTTCTGAATGAATCTGTTTTTTTTTATTTTATAATTTTAATTTTACAAAAATAGAAAAAGTGTGAACTTATTTAGGAATAAGTCTTATAAATAAGCACATTTTAATTACTGGAAAAAATTATGAATTTTTATAAAATTAAAAATATATTTTTATTCATCTACAGAGTTAATTCCAATTAACCCAAAATTTTAAAATTTTGTCAAATTAGAAAAATATATAATAATTAAAAAGATTTAAGAAAATTCAGAATATTTATAACAATTTAGAAACTTTATGAAAATTTTGAAAATTTTAGTAAAATTGGGAATATTTTGAAAAAAGGAAAAAAAATGAGTGAACTTTGATGATTATAGAGATTTAGAAATTTTTGACACGCTTCAACATGTATCATTGTTATGTAATACTTTTTCCATTTTTCGCATAATGTTCTAAATCATCGGATTCTTTTCATGTTTTCCGAATCTTCGAGATAATTAATTCATCAATCAATATGCAATTTTTCTCCCGACATAGACTCTTGATTAAAATTATTAAGATATAAAAAATAAAAAACATTAAGTAATAAAAGTAAACAATCTAATCATTGTTCCTGAGTTTATATGGATTCTAGAATCAGCAAATAAATTCAGTTTTCTAATATTTTATTATACCTTACTTAAAATATTATTTTATTTGTATAATTCTATTCGAATTCGGAGAAATCTATTGCGAACGGCATGGTGCGTAATTACTGTCATTCGTAATTAGCGTGCATTGAAACTTCTTAAAATCATAATTTTTTATGTCACCAATCAATATGCAATTTTTCTCCCGGCACAGACTCTCGATTAAAATTATTAAAATTTTAAAAATATCAGCTAAAAGGAATTTAATAGAAAATATTTTTCTATTTGGTGCATTCAAGATTTATATATACCAGTTTTTTAAAAGAAATGAACGCTTCTAAGTTCACAGAAAAATAATTAAATTCCAGTTACTTTCATGCACATCGATAGCTCATAACTAGCAAAAAATTATATGGTAATTAACAGTTAATTAGACAAGTGTTTATTTCAGTTTATGTGCTTAGTGTAAGTCTAGCAAGCCTTTCTGATCAAACCATGATCATCGTTTACGTGATCGATAGTGGAGCACAAAATTAATTAAGTTTCCAAATGGTTAGCACATAATTAGCACAAAATTATACTGTGGTCAATATTAAATTTTGCAGCAGTTTAATATTGTTTAAGTGCCAAGTTTATGTCTAGCTGCTACCCCAAATAAATGCGTCATCGTCTCTAGTGGAGCACAAAATTATTCAAGTTGCCAAATGATTAGCAGATAATTAGCACAAAATTATACTGTGGTCAATATTTAATTTTTCGGCAGTTTAATATAGTTTGTGTCAAGTATTCGTCTAGCTGCTACCCCCGATAAATGCATCATCCTTTACTAAGTCCCTAGTGGAGCAAAAAATTAATTAAGTTGGCAAATGATTAGTACATAATTAGCACGATATTGTACTGTGATAATAATTATTTTAGCAGCAGATTATTACAGTTTAGGTGGCAAGAATATATCTAACTGGCACCCCCGATAAAGGAATCATCGTTTACTAAGTCCCTAGTGGAGCACAAAATTATTCAAGTTGGGAAATAAGTATCACATAATTATCACAAAATTATAGAACCTAAAGAAATTCATGAAATTTTAATAAATCGTTTCATTCATGAGTCGTTAAAAGTGATAAATGTTGAAAAATTGCCAGAAATATTAGCAACTTCCGTTTTTTTAGTATGTATTAAGAGCACACGATTAGAAAAGAATTATAAAGCAGTAATTATTGATTTAATATTATTATTTTTCACAAATCACTGGATTTCGTGTGTATGGTAGACTTGTAGAATAGAGAATATGGTTAAAATCTTTTAGAAATAACGTTCACTTCCGGTTCGTTTTATTGATTTTTAAGAGCACATAATTAGCACAAAATTATAGCCTAGTAGTTATTTTAAATTGTCACAATTTGGCGTAGGTCGGCTGCCAGCTATACGTCAAGCTGGCACCCCCCCTAAACTCATATCCGTTTTCGCGGTTTCCGTTGTAGCACAAAATTCGTAATATTGGTACAAAATTAGCACATAATTAGCACAAAATTCTGCCATTTTTTTTTTTAGATTTGGATGAAGTGGGGGTGCCAGCTATACTGACCTGAGAAATCTGCTCATTGTATGTTTGTTGTTGCTAGGGATATGAGGTACATTGCAAGCATCGTGCGAAATGAATTTGTTTTGTGAGTATTTCAATACAGATCAGTTCATTTAAGTACAGGTGCCATTGCTAGGATACTTATTTAGAATTGTCAAATATTGGAATGGTGAAAGCGGGACAAATTTATTATGAAAATTAAATTAATTTTGAAATAATATAGTGGTCGTAGAAAAAGTATAGTGTACAACTCGCATGGAATGTTCATTTCATACTCGTAGGAAATGAGAACCATTCCATGCTCGTTGTACAATATACTATTCTATAACACTGTTTTGGAAACTAGGCATTCCACAACTAAAAATTGTTATGAAATCGCTAACATTCCATACGCTGCGTAAGGAATATTTTCGACAAAACAGAGCCGCATATTAGCGCGACATATGAAGTATCTTGATTCAGTTACTATGGTTGCGTCTATTTGTTTTAATTTTATTTATTTGAGTTTGACGTTTACAACAGTTTTATATTTGTATTTTTTGTATATTTCCATAATCTTGTTATAGAAAGTATAGTCTACAACATGTAACGGAATGGCATATTCCACACTCGCAAACCATAGCCCTCGCTTTCGGCTCGGACTACAAACTTTTTGCTCGCGTGAAATATGTGCTATTCCATAACTTGTTGTAGAATATACTATTCCACATTTCGTGTCGTCTTTAATTCGAATAAAATAAATAATAATAAAAGAAATAAAATAAAACTGTTACAACTTCCTTACATATTATGTGCTTACAGGTAAAAATACAAATATACACGTATCTGATTCGAGGTACATTATATAAGTTTCCTTTCTCTGTAATTGAAACTAATTTCCTGTTGTAAACAAATGTAACGGATGTTCCATTTTCGTTTGCTACCATTGGGATATCGGAAACTACAGAAGCTACATCAATTAAATGGTACTTTTTATGAGTGCTTTGGGAGCAGTTTCAAACAGACCCTTGATTTCCCAAAAATACTCTAAGGTCACTAGATAGTAGTGAAAAACCAATTTTTAATCGATTTTTTAATTGCTTGCTAAATTGTTTACATTAGGAAAAGTTTTAAATGTTACAGTGAATGGCGTGCAACTGGAACAAGTGAATGAATTTGTATATTTGGGAAGTATGTTCTCGAGGGATGGACGTATTGACCGGGAGATTGAAAGGCGAGTGTCTGCAGGGTGCAAGGTATTGGGTGCGCTGGGTACATTTGCTCTAAACGTGAATGTATCTAGAGATGCTCGATTGAGTGTTTACAATGGTGTGTTAGTGCTTACATTGATGTATGGTTCTGAATGTTGGGTGTGGATGAAGAAGCATGAACGATGTATAACTGCTGTAGAAATGAGATATTTGAGAGGAGTATGTGGGTATACGAGACGTGATCGTATACGGAGTACATTGGTGTATGACGAGTGTGAAATTGAGAAGAATGTTGTTAAGAAAGTGGGAGTGAGTCAGTCGAAGTGGTTTGGACATGTTGAGCGAATGTCGAATGAAAGGTTTGTGAAACTAATATATGCGCAATGATATGTAACTTTATATTTTTAAATGGAACACCCTATATATTGTTGCAAAATGTTGAAGAACATTTGTTTCTCTTTAAAACAGTTCTTATTCATTATAGTTCAAAAAAGATCAGTACAGGAACTATTTATGTTTTTATTAATGATGAATCGCACACGAAAAGTGTGCCATATGAAAATAAAACAATAAATACATTTTTTTTAAATGTTCGAATTGACCGTCAATTCAACCAACTAAATGAAATATAACAAAAAAGCTGATAAACTAGGTGAAAAAGCACATAAACAAGTCTGAAAATATTATACTAATTTGTAAAATACACAAAATACAGAAATATGTTTGAAATAAAAATTGTTGCTAATATTATTTTCTATAACACTGTTTTGGAAACTGGGCATTCCACTACTAAAAACTGTTATGGAATCACTAACATACCATACGCGGCGTATGGAATATTTTCGACGAATCAGAACCGCTTATTAGCGCGACATATGAAGTATCTTGATTCAGTTACTATGGTTACGTCTGTTTGTTTTAATTTGATTTATTTGAGTTTGACGTTTTCAACAGATTTATATTTGTATTTTTGTATAATTTCCAAAACCTTTTTATAGAAAGTATAGTCTACATCTACAACATGTAACGGAATGGCCTATCCCACGCTCGCAAACCGTAGCCCTCGCCTTCGGCTCGGACTACAAACTTTTTGCTCGCGTGGAATATGTGCCATTCCATTACTTGTTGTAAAATATACTATTACATCTTTTTTAATACGACAAAATTAAACACAAATCAAATATTTTAAACTAGCACTTCTAGTTGATTCTTCTAATTCAGAAGTTCGAAAATGATATATTTTTATTTGGTTTTGATTTATTATGGGTGAAAAAAAATCTGGTTAGTTATGTACGTGCGGAAGGTAACAACTAAATTATCAATTTACCACTTTATATTCATCGGCATTATTCCTTTATGAGTTTTCATTGGTTTATTTTAATAATAGATTCATCTTATTTAAAACAGATATAACGGCAAGATTGATGGTAAGCGGTCTAACATGCTTCCGAGGAATAAATGAATAGGAATGATTGATGGTTTATTATGTGATCGAACGATTCTGAGTTCGAAAAATGGATGTGCTGGTATGAATGTGGACAAGGTGAAAGTGATGTGCCAGGATAGAAATGTTACGAGGAGATAGATTGATTGTTGAATATGCTTCTCCATTTAGTAGGATATACATAGAACTCTGAATAGATTAATCGACTTGATTTGGATATATAATTAGATTTAAGTTTTTCTTATTATTAATAAAATTCTTTAAAAAAATATATGTATTCCGGGTGTCTACTTTTTTTGAGCTATAGGAAATACAATGTTAATTGTTTTTTACCCATTAATTTTAGAGCAAAAGTGTAAATAGATAAAATGTTCAAAAATGAAAACTGCACCAAATGAGCCTCAATTTACTGCTGTGATACTTTTCTGTCATGAGATACACGTAAAATAATAGTTATTTATGTACCAAGGCACTGAAGTTCAATTGTTTATCACGAATTTGGAATTTATAATAAATAAACCATGTGAGTGATAAAAAGGAACTTCAGTGCCGAGGTACATATTGTAACGTTCGTGGGTTTTAAACTTTTTATTTAAATAATAAAACTATTATTAATAACAAAGAATTATAATAAAGAGTAAATAGTTAATTAACACTATGTATATAACACTAAAGTAACAAATACAAAAACTTATACACTAACTCTTATCACTACTATAAATAAACACTATTATTTATATTAACTAGCCGAGCGATATTTATTTATGACGATATATTTATATTCACACCGATCGGTATATTTATATTCACAAGTTCTTCCGCAGAACTTCGGAGTCGACTAAGTCATCTGACTTACTGACTCAACTCGACTAACTGAGTCCGAGTCATCTAAACGACTGACTGCTCGGGACTCATCTGAAACACTGACTGCCTGACGGCTGCCGGCGATTCCTTTTATATATGGCGTTCCTTGTTTCTGGAAGGTTCTGGAATATTCCCTATTGTGGAGCAAACGACTTGTTCGAACCAGCAAGCGTTGAGTCATTCACTCGGCTGCGCGGCGTGGCGGCGCGGCGTGGCGGCGTACGCCGGCTAGCTTCAACTTGTCGCTGCCGCGTTCGTTACAATATTAACTTTTATTTGAAATAAAAAATTCGAAAAAACTGTTGTACCTTGAGCCGAGCGGCCATATTAGCAGCTGCGGCATACGGCGGTAAATTTGAATAATTGTCAGTTGCAAAGGGGATAAAATCTAAAAATATTATTTCATGTGCACTATAAAAGTTCCTGCATTTTTTCATGGTACAAAATAAGTTGACCTCTCTGTTTTGCACTCATTTTATGGACTTAACATGACAGAAATACTGTAGCTTGATATTTGACAGATACAACTGACACTGACATATTATATTTTCTTTTCTATGGTTACTAAGATAGCCTATCAGTGGACACTAAGCGACCATCTTCCCGGCTGCGCATCACTGAAATATTGGGATCATGAAAATATTTGAAGTGTCGCTACTGTGTGAATTCTTATACTGTGGTTTTAATATCAACAAACGGTTGCCTAGGGAATGGTTGCAATAAAACATGTTCCCTGACTTCGTAAAGGTTAAGAACCACTGGTCTAGGATACGGACAGGGGATTTGTCAAAATATACTATATACGACCGTTACTGTATGTATGCATGTATTATGTATTTAGATTCGTCCTGGTATCCCAATATAATTATTACATAGTAACTAAATAAATATTAATAACTAAAAAGGTGGGTACAATTGCCGCACAAAAAGTCGAAGTTCGATTAAGTTCTATCCACCAATACAACGAAAGCAAACACAATTTCATTTGATTAATTGCTGTAATCACCCTAACTGGAATGACTCAAAAGTAATCTACATTAGAATAAAAACACCAGAACAAAATAAGCACCCTTTCCCAACAGCACAAAAAGCCCAATAAAACTGGAATATTAAGATCACTGTATTTACTTTCCATTTATCTTCGCTTTGCAGAACATAAAGCACAAGATAACTTCCACAGATAAAAACAATAAGATCTGAAACACATTTCACAGTTATTTGTTTTTGTTTATCACCATGGTAACGCGTTTGAATTGATAACGATCGTTTTGTGAACTCATCCCGTTGCCTGGCAACGCTGCTAGCCTGTTTCTCGTCAGGTTGAGAGCAGTTGATGTTGATAGGACTCACAGGAATCAGTTTGCAAATAGCATATTTCAATGTTTGTTTTATTGTTTTTATCAATACAATTTTCAGCAGGAATTATTAGGAACTATTGTTCTTGGTTTTGAATTTAATATTCTAATATTTATATTTAGAAATAGGCTTATAAAGTAACTTGTAAAATATATGTATGTTAGGTAGTTACTAACAATCCTTTATTAGAATTGCTAAATTTATTCAAACTTTTGACGAATATATTAATTATTTATTCATTTAACAATCAGTTTAGTTGTTATTGTAACTATTAGTTCTACAAATTACAATAAAACTAACAGATTAATATATTAAACATAAATATTATTACATAATGATACTAATGGGGTCTTTCACCATTTTATATATTTTTTTATGAAACTTTATCTAAATTCAAGACTATCTACACTTTAAAAAAGTCTTAATTGTTATTCATTAAGCGACAATGATTTTTTTTAAATGTTGTGACGTCATTGTAGAGGGTTTGCTAGATCTTAAACAGTACAGATTGTAAATAATTGTAGTCATATATTTTTTTACTTATTTTATTATTATTATTACAATAAAACAGAACATTTATGTGACAAAAATTATTTAAATCTCTACTGTTTGAGATCCACCAACACCTCTATAATGACGTCACAACATTTAAAAAAAATCATTGTGGCTTAATGAATAACAATTAAGACTTTTAAAAGTGTAAATAGTCTTCAATTTAGATAAAGTTTCATAAAAAAAAATTGGTGAAAGACCCAATTAAAGGTAAATATGTAAATAAACTTAACATAATACGGCTATTTAAGGAGTAAAAAAATTAGATTTATTTATATTACCTATATTAAAACTTTACAATTATCAGTTCCTTCTTTCTTATACGTTTTCAAAAAAAAAAAAAAATATAGCAATCACAAAAAATAATAGATTGAGAGATTTTCATACCTAATCTATTGTGCTAGTTTGTTTTCCGGAAATTTACCGCCTGGTCTATTTCGTTTTTATTGCTACGAAAATGGCCACGAGCCGAAGACGAGTGGTCATTTTCAAGTAGCAATAAAAACGAAATAGACCAGAAGGTATATTTCCATAGGAAATCAAACTAGCACGAAATAGATTCAGCTAGATAATCGTATTTTGTTTTAACTGACAGAACTATTTTTAAAAATTAAATTTATTTGAAATCGGCACTAAAGTGCTCAAAAATCGTCATTAAAAGCTCAGAATTCGTCACTAAAATAATCCATTATACAATGATTTTGAGCAACCCAGTGTTGGCAACCGTTAAATAATTATTGTACAAGTAGGATAATTTTGGCAAATATATTCACGTACTATAGTAAATTTGGAAGTAGCATGAAACAAAATTTGCAAAAAGAATTAACAAATTAATTTCGATGACGAAATTGAGGACAAAACACATAATTTTGAGTGTTATTTACGATAACTTCACTTATCGAGGTTGGCAACACTGACTGACAGTTTCAATTGACAACTGACAGATGTATAAACTTAACCTATATTGTAATTATTTTACAATTTTTTCGAATTTTAGATTTCAAATAAAACTTAATATGTACCTCGGCACAGAAATTCCTTTTTATCACTCACATGGTTTATTTATTATAAATTCCATATTCGTGATAAAAAATTGAACTTCAGTGCCTTGATACATAAATAACTATTATTCAGCTGTAACTATGGCAACAAAATAGAATGCAAATAAACAACGATACACACATTACACCTTTATAGTGAAGAACTCTTTGGATTGTGATTGTCGTTTCTAATCATTTTCAACTGCTGTCAACAAAATTTTGTACTTTTCTAAATATGTATTAACCGCTAATCGTTTATCCTGTATCTGTTTTAAATGGACAAGTGGCAAATAATTTGTGAAATGACAACTTAATACAGCGAAATTTCATCTCGGTGTAATTTTTCCGCGCTTGAAATCTAATTTTATTGGAGTACTTTGGAACAGTCCATTAGCGGCGCCGAATCGCGCATCGGGGATCGTCACCGGACTGAAAACATGTTTTCATAAGTTTTTAAGTGTTTGTTTTTGCCCGCTTTAACTTTTACTGCTTGTCTTGTAACTTGTACTTTATTGACGAGAGAAACGCTTTTTAATCAATTTTTTGGCCGGAAAGTTAATAGCATGAATACTTTAGCGTTTCTTGATTGCTGAAAAAGAGTTATGCCTTGTTTTATTACTAATTTTGCTCTACTCGTAAAATAGGAATAGTTTCACTTGACAAACACACATTAAACAAGGTTTATAGATTTGTTCTATTGATATTTAACATTTAACATTGTTGTGAAAGCATAGTCAGCACCAAAAATGGAGTATTATTATGTATTATTATCATTTCTTTATAAAAATCTCTTTTGAAAATGCAACCGTAATTTCTTGAACATACATAAACGTTTAAAGATTCGATAAATTATTAAATTGTCATTATGATTATAACATAAAATATTTTTTCAATGATAGTCTGAGGCGTATTTTATATTTTATATACACATAAGATTAATTCCAAGTTGCACCACGCTCATTTAAGCGTTAATGGCCATTTGCACCAAGAAAACTTAAACTTTAAACTTGGTTTAAACAAATAAAAGCAAATCGAAGTTACATATTATATTGAATAATTTACATTGCTGTGAAACAATCGATTTGCTTTTATAAAATTAAGGCAAGTTTAATTTAAGTTTTGTTAGTGCAACGGGAACTAAAAGTTCCTTCAAATTCTAAGTAGTCCTTAAATATAAAAATTTCGATGCACGAGCCAAATTTCAGCACTTAAATTGAAATAAGTAATCCTTAAATTAAGTATCAGATATTGACCACATAACGTCTGCTTAACAAAGGAACTGTCAAGAACTTATTATTATTTTTGGTTAGGAAGAATGTTAAATTATTATGATATTGATTACGACGATGACAATATGGATGATTTGGAAGATATTCGATTTATAAATAATCCTTCGAGATTTCTTTTTTTAATATTTCATTGAATTTGTAGTTTTACTTTCAATTATATGCTTATTTTCTGCAATCAGTTGCAATAGAAACAACTTTTTGTCCGTTGTAAACTTTTTGGATTCTGTTCTTTCCGGTTCCATTTTAATACTAGAATCGTATTTCTGTGATTACTAACATCATGAAATAATATTATTACAATTTTTTATTAACTCACTTGGTAATTCTTCTCGAAAAATAAATAAATAACCGAAAATTTTCAAATAACACAAGCAATGAACAAATCTTCTTGACACTTCGGTATCAAACGTAGATTCTAACATTAGAAAATTAAAATTTCCTAAAGTTACTAAAGATTTTTCTTCGTTTTTTAAATATATTTTTAGATCTCTAGTTTCAGATAACTATATAATGACTAGCTAAGCAATGCCCAAATTCAACGTGAGCAACAAACTTAACATATAAGGTTTCCTTAGTAATAGATAAGTAATACTTATGCCTGGTTGCACCAACGTTAGTTAAATTTTAAACTTGGTTTAAATAAATAAAAGCCAATCGAAGTTAAACGTCATATGGAGTAATTGACATTGATGTCAAAAATTAGATACGCTTTTATTTATTTTAAACCAAGTTTAAAATTTAACTAACGTTGGTGCAACTGTATTTTTACAACTTGGTGTTAAACCACTTGATCAATACAAAATGGCATTGATCAAAATAGACATACATAACACCCCACACAGAACAATAACCTTAAAATGCAATCAACCAACAACCTAACTCCAGTAAAGTGTTTTACTATGGCACACCACTTTTGCCTCCCGTATTCATAGTTCGATACATACATACAGGCACTTCATTCATTTAGGCAACAAATTATTTCTCGGACGCCTACACAATCGTTCACCCTTATGTGTTAGCTTCATCAACATTACATTGGACATCCGCTCAAGATAGCCAAACCACATCAAATGACTGACTCCCACTTTCTCAACATTGCATTCTTCTCAGTCTTACAGTCAACAACGTAGTCCAGTCACGATCACGTCTCGTATACCCACACATTCCTTTCTAATGTCTCATTTCCACATCAGTTATACGTAGTTCATGCTCCTTCATCCATAGCAAACATTTAGAGCCATACATCATTGTAGGCACACCATTATACACACTCAGTCAAGAATTTCTAGATATATTCATGTTTAGAGCAAATTTACCCAAAGCACATTATGCCTTGTGCCTTGTAGACATTCGCCTTTCAATCTTCTAGTCAATACTTAGCTGTAAATTATTTTTAATTGAAACTTGTTTTAATTATGAATATATGCTTGAAATTTTAGTAACATCTAGTGATTTTATTGCATAATATTTTAGTGCTCTTGAATACAATTGTAACAATGCGAATTATCAGAATACGATTTATTGTTTTACTACCAAAACGATTTTAAAATAGTTTTTAACTGCGTTTGTTTGCATCGAAAATCGTCTTGACAGGAGTTCTTGATTTAAGATTATTGCCACAAATGTGTGAGGAACTTTATTAGATTTTTAGTATTCATAAATACAAATAGTCATTTGAGGTTATCCCGGTAAATGTTCTAAAATATCGGCTTGATGGGCCATTTGGGGTTGACAGATTTAGAGATAGGCCTGGTGGAACTCTAGATTAAGTGGCTTTTAGTTTTTATGCAATACAGGCTGTTTCATAACTTCAGGTACATACATTACTGGTATATGTTATTTGATATGCTGATTACGAATCAAAAAGAATTTTTTTTTTAAATCGCAAAATTATTTTCCATATTTCCCAGTCCAAATTTTTTTGTTGCCACTGCCACTGGTTGGATGATTATGTTATCGTTTCATTAAAAATAATTAAATTTTGTTTGTTTATTTTACTAGTATTATGTAATTTAAATTGTTGATTACCTACTTCATTGTTTGTGCTTAATAGGAAAGCGAATCCAGTGCAGGACTACAAAAAATGTTTTAGGTAAACAACCCTTAATTTTTCGAATTTAAAAAAATTCTTTTAAATTCGTAATCAGCATATAAAACAAGATATGCCATTAACGTATGTACTCGGAGCTGTGAAACATCCTGTATTTGTGTTGGCCCTGCGGGAAGTTCCCTACCCCGCACCTACCCACTTATGAGGTAGTTAGGTGTATTTGGCCAACACGAAGAAACAGTTGGTTTTGAGATTTTGAAACGAGCAGATGTTTTATCACGTCTGCAGTGCTCTACAAGATGTAGAATTCAAGTAATTATTATTTGTAAAATGTAGAAAGTTTAGTAAATTCTTAGGATAATGTTATGGTAACAGCAACTATGGGGTAAATAGCTCCTTGGTAACGTGTCGGATTCTGGATCGTGAGATCTTCAGTTTGAATCCCACAGCTGACAGTTGCCAATTTACATTTACCCCTGTGGTCCCCCCTCCACCAACATCTTTGGGGGCTGTGATTTTACAGCTGATAACTGCACTTCATATGCAAAAATATATCACTTACCGAGATCTGCGTAAGCAGAGTGCCACATCCATAATGGGTAGATACCCATTATGGATGTGGCACTCTAAATAGATATTTAACATATTCGTACGTTGTTGTCATTTGTAATATTTGTATTTGATTTGTCATTCTGTTTATTTCATCTACTTTAGCATTTCTAAAGTTTATTAAATATTCAATGCTCAAATAATAAGACTGTGTAATAAGGCAAATCAATTAATAAATAATTAGTTAAATTTGCGTGTAAATATATGTTTGTATAAAATAGGATTTAGAAATACAGTGAAAATAAAAACAAGAATAATAGATTTAAATAGTTGAAAATTCGTTTTATAAACTCTCAAAATAACTTTATTAAGTACTGATATTAAGATTGATACATGATTTCCAGTCACGCATAGCAGTTTAAACGTTTAAAGTATCTTGCAAAACTTTAAAATAAGTTTACGACGTAGATTAAAACTTTCCTGTTTTTCAAGTTTAATGAGTAGACAATAATTATGGTAGTGCATGGTCGAATGATACTATGTCAAGTGAAATACTGCGCATATTTTCCATGACGTTTTATGTTTCTTTACCTGTTCTGTTCAAAGATACAAAATTAGTAGATTTCATTAGAAAAAAAATATGTTTAATTATGAGATAATGCTATAGAACCACTTATGAAAATGAAGCAGTTTGTACAATGTTATACTAGACTAATTTTTATTAGTTGCGGCCTCGCGTAATGTGTTATATGATAATGAAGTGAGCTTTAAAATGCGGCAATAGACATGCAAATATCGTCCTTAGCAGCCATTAATTAAGGATTATAATGGAATAGTAATCAGGCATACTTAATGAGTGTGTCGCGCCTCGCATTTCGCGCGTGTCACCAATCGATTCGAGATAGTTTGAAAATAGTTTCCACTTCCAGCTAGAGCGGAAAATATAAATATACCGCTGTCGTCGTTCGTTATTCATACATTACATATTTTCCAAGAGGTATTTCTGTGAAAACGAAGAGGAAATATACTGGAAAATTTATGCTTCGCCTGCATTGACTCTAGACAAAACATTAAAATGTAAAATGACAAATTTCAAGGCAAATTCCACTTTCTTCTTTCTCGATGATGTTAAATATACAACGAAATAAATGGTTCTTTTTTTATTTATACAGATATTTCTGTTGCACTCCAGACCAGATTTAACAAGGCTTTAAGTATAGTTTTTTATGATTTTATCAACTAAATCCGATTCACTTAACTGTAGGTTCTCCGGATCAATAATAATAATAATATATATTTTTATCCACAACCGTTGTTTATCAAATAATGACCTTTGTTTCTGTTGCTAATGATATAATATTGACAGTTCGACGAATTAATATTATTCATTCATTATGTCAAACTTAAATCTTACCTGTTAAAAGATTAAAATCAAAATGAAAAAAGTAATTTTATCTACATAGAAAGCCAGAGACTAACTTTCTCATTTTTCATACTTTTATTTTCTTTTTAAGCCTAAATTGTAGCTGAATAATTGGTTTTAAGATTTTCTGCTAAATGTCAAATCACTTCAAAATTTTGTTACAATAGTACGTAGCCTAGTGATGGTTGGTACAATTTGTCTGTTAATAAACAAACAGTTCTTTTGTATTTGTCAGATCAAACATTCTACTTATCTTATAATTTCAAAACAAATATTTGACGAAATGTGGATAGAGTATAGTATTCTACTTGCATGTAATGGCTATTTCTCATTTGAACAGTAATAATGAAAATAAGCCAGAGAAATTGAAAAATTATGAAAATTTAAAAAAAAAAACCGGAATTCATGTGGCACGTCGAAAGTTAGGCAGCATATTAAGGATGGGTTGAGCACATAATTTGGTTGAAGTTAGTTATGTTGTTAAGATTATTATTATTTTAGTATTTTCAAAATCAATTTTATACCTTGTTTTTTTCTACGTGTTTTGATACACTACTATGGAACGGATTTAAAAGTTTTATATGATACCTATGTTGACATATTCGTTTTTTACCTCCCGCCTACCTCTAGGTAAGGGAGGTATTGTTTTTGGTCAAAAAATTGCGTAGTGAGTTTTCAATGAATAAGCACGTTTTAGGGTCCCTATAATACGATTTTACTATTTTCGCAATGATGTGTGTATGTATGTACGTATATATGTATGTATGTATGTGTGTATGTGTGTGTGTGTATGTGTGTGTGTGTATGTGTGTGTGTGTGTTTGTGTGTGTGTGTGTGTGTGTGTGTTTGTGGGTGTGGGTGTGTGTGTGTGTGTGTGTAGCCTGTGGATAAAGTTTGTCAACCGGAAGTAGCAGTTTTTTTGAAGCCCTAATAGTTTTTCGTGAAAAAACACGGGTAAATTTTATTTTTCAACAATTTATGTTATTTTGAAAGTTGTAGAATATTTAATTTTACATCTGTTATGATTACACTAATTTTATTAATTTTCATTAATTTTGGAGATAATCAAATATAAAAAAATTTAATTTTTATAAATCTTACATTCCATGTACACCATGGACACAAGAATTTTCAATTTTTTACGAAATGTGACACATGTCATTGTGATTTGAAAGCAGTTTTCTTAGTGAAATATATGTAAAAAAGTTAAATAAATATACGAAAGAAAATTAAAATTATCAAATATAAATAGAAAATAAACAAATAAGAAAGTATGTTTCTGTATCATTAAATACTATTTTGTACCGTTTAAGAGTTGTATTGGGCGGGAGGTTATATGCTGGCAACATCAGATTTTTTAAAGGTTGACTAGTCTCTCCAATGTTGATTTCATCTATTTTAAGTCCGACATGTTTAAATCTTTCTGTAATCTCAAATTCAACATTTGATTGCGTATCTGAAAACAGTCCCTTAGTTCATACGAAAAGAAACCACGACTATAAAGTCATTTAGATGTCAACTTTCATATTAATGATAAGATATACGTCACAGCATGCAGTGGGTAGCGCTTTAACACGCACGACCATAAGCTCAAGTTTCATTTAATTCAAAATACAAAGCTACCAGGGTTATGTGAAAGAAACAACAGTTTAGTCAGATGAAACTCGAAACCTCAAATGTTTCCAACTGTAAAAGTGATATTTCTATAGGGGCCTTCTATTCATGAGATGAATTATCATCAAGATTATTATAATTATTTGAGCCTAACCTAATAAAGTCAATAATCCTACTCGAGATCGAGAAGAGATACGTGTAGTTTCGTTTTAGCTTGGCTTATGGCACTACTAATACGTATAATTCAATAATGCATGCAATGTGAAGGTAGCAAAGGTTAAAAAAATTATGATTGTGTGCATGAATCAAATAAATGATTACTGCCATTATATTCTGCAAACACGATATTGTTGTATATTTATAATGAAAAATTGGTGACACGCTATAAGCAATTTTCCTAGTACCATTATATTACGAATGACTAAGTAAATATGATATAGGTACACAGTCAGTGAGCACAAAACGAGAAAATGTAGGTGTATATTTGAACTGTAATATTGTGAATACATGAATTGTAGAGGAAAGTAACCAAATATGGAATAGGAACCTAATATGGAATACTACCTACTCTTTCATTATTGTTATTTAGACATTAGATGGGGTAAATAGCTCCGTGGTAACGTATCGAACTGTGGATCGTGAGATCCTCAGTTCGAATCCCACTACCGACAGTTACCAATTTAAATTTACCCCTGTGGTTCCCCCTCCACTAACAACTTTGGGGGCTATGACTTGACGGCTGGTAACCGCATTTCATACGCTAAAATATATCACTTACCGAGATCTGCGTAAGCAGAGTGCCACACCCAGAATGGGTAAAAGGCGTGATGATATATTTATTTATTTACATTTAAATAATTATTACACTGTTAATTAATTTTTAAAATATAAGACTGTTACTAAGTTAAATGTATGACTGATTATGATTACTAATAATTAATAAACATCTATAATTTGTGCAATGTTAAATGGCAGTATTCCATATTAAGAGCCTATTCCACATTTAGAACTTTCCTCTATTATAGTATTTACTAGGGTTTGAAAAAGTAAGAGCAAAATTAATTGTATTTTTTTCTTTTTTTATATTTCTTAAGATAGAAAGCATTTGTATATCTGGTTCTTATTATAACAATACAGAACTTAGTACAAAGTTGGATTTTAGTGCCGGGATGTTCAAAAGTAATTTTGCAATGATAAACCATTTAAACAGCCATTCTAAATTAATATAACTTTTTAAAATATTTTATCCAAAACATTAATGCTCTATAACTATGGCGATTTTAAACAAGCAAAGTAACAGATTACCCACTAATGGGTATAATTTTCAGGAAAGTCACTAGTGAGTATTTTTTTTATTTATAACAATGATAACACACAACGCCTTGGTAACTACTTCGATTGACATTTTAATTTAAAAATTTAAAACATATGTGACTGTCAAATAATATTTCCTTAATAAATTTTTCATTTATTAAGATGTGATGGATAAAACGTTATACTTTTTATACTATAATTTTATTTTAAAATAGGTATTAATTAATACGTAGTCTGTAAAACTTTCTAACTAATAATACAAATATTGCTTTTATAATATTTCAAACAACACATATTTTTGACACTTCACAATTATTTGACACGTAGATGTTAAAAATGTTTTAGTTTTTGTTCCCATTGCAACTAAGATTATTGAAATATATATTATTTTTCTCAAAATTAGAAACACGTACAAGAAAAGTACAAATAACATTTTATATTCCAAATATTTTTGCTAATACCTTTTATTTCAAGGTTTTTTTTTATAGCTGATCCTAATTTTGAAAAAAATGGAATTTATTATTTTATATGTTCAATAATCATCCTCTTTCCTTTTTTCAATTACATTCAAAATCAACTCAGCTCTCCATATTTTCATGAAACTTATAAAATTCAAGTTTCGTTTACATATCTTGTCTTATTCATGAGATATTGCGCACCCGTGCTTCCATCCATCCATCCTCACACACAGACATCATTGAGAAATTGGTGTTAACGGATTCAGCGGACGTCAAGCTATGTATTTCTGCAAAAATCCCGTCAACGATTTTTTTCATGATTCCAGTACTTCCTTATACTTTGTATAAGAAAGTAAAAAGCAGTTGAAATCTCAATGATGAGCCAATTAAAAAAATTCTTCTGTATAGTACTATTAAATTTTATATACAACATAAACAGTAAAAAGTACCCTAATTTCGTCCAAAATATAAAATATTACAGCATTCAATCCGGAAGAAAATATTACATAAATTTTATTGTGTCTATAAATATTAAGCTAGCAGTTTCCTTTGCTTTGCTTTATTTGTATTGGCCATCGAAGTGAATCCAAGAAAAAGCTTCTTCGAATATAGAATAGAGAACTCAATTCAGAAAAGAATTGAATCGTATTGAAAGCTACACAAAAACTATTCGCTCGAAACTACGTACATATATCGTCTAGTACATTCTGCGACTCTGAATCCGTGAATTTAGATTTTTTTTAAAAGCAAACATAAAGATAGATAAGAAAGTATTATATTACAAAACAAGGTTGCAACAATTTCGCTGACAATGCCCTTTGTAGTAGTGATGTAATATAAAACAGATTATAAGTTTGGTACTGTGTTGGAACGTACACGATGGCAAATTGGCTTTATTATCGTCAAAGTGGAAAAAATTACATTTTGTTCGTGAAATTCCTTTATTACAAAATGTCCGGATGCGGATAAGTTTGCTAAGGAATTATTAATGCCCACACAAAGCCGCAAAGTGTATTAAATGGAACCCTTTATAATGTAAAACCACAAGTTTTCATTTGTCTATTAATGTTATTGAGAAATGAGAATGTCAAAATTTACCTCAGAATTTTGCGATTGAATTCAAATATTTGTAATATCAATACAAGCTTATGCTAGAATCGCAACGCAATCACTCAACTATTCCGTTGTAATTTTAATCACATTCCCTTAAATTCAATGATATATATCTTCACACCTTGTTATAATACAGATTTTACAGTATCGATTTCATAATAAATTTATAATAAAATTTGATTTAGTTGTTCATATATTGAACACTAGATATTTGTCAATATTCGCATATAACCTCAGTAGAAGAGTCCGCTTTACAAAAAAAAAATCTGATGTGGTCAGCACATAACCTCCCGCCCAATACTACTGTTAAACGGTACAAAATTGTATTTGATGATACAGAAACATACCTTATTTGTTTATTCTCTATTTATATTTGAGAATTTTAATTTTCTTTCGTATATTTATTAAATTTTTTGACATATATTTCCCTAAGAAAACAGCATCACAATCACAATGACATGTGTCATATTTCGTAAAAAATTTAAAATTTTTAAATGTTTCCATAGTGTACTAGGAATGCAAGATTTATGAAATCTAATTTCTTTATATTTTATTATCTCTAATCTAATGAAAATTAATAAAATTAGTGTAATCAAAAACCATGTAAAATTAAATATTCTTCAACTTTCAAAATAACATAAATTGTTGAAAAAGAAAATTTAACCGTGTTTTTCACGAAAAACTGCTAAGGGCTTCAAGTAAACTACTACTTCCGGTTGACCAGTTTTATCCAAAATCTAATCAGCTCTTCATTTAAATATAAGAAGCAACAATTCACAAAATTGTATTTTTTGGTATTGTAGTATTTGAGTTATGCGAGATGAAAAAATTGCCACAGACTACACACATACATACATACATACATACATACATACATACATACATACATACATACATACATACATACATACATACATACATACATACATACATACATACATACATACATACATACAGACATCATCGCGAAACTAGTAAAATCGTATTGTAGGGACCCTAAAACGTGCTTATTCATTGAAAACTCACTACCCAATTTTTTGACCAAAAACAATACCTCCCTTACCTAGAGGTAGGCGGGAGGTAAAAAAGGAGGAATACGTGACGTGATTTTGACAAGAAATATAGAAATATTGAAAGAGATAAAAACAAATATCATTTGTTGAAATTTAATATTTAGCATATTTAGAAGTATGTAAATTTCTACATACATACATACATACATACATAACATCACGCTATGTCCCACTTAGTGGGGTAGCACGAACCCAGAAAAACAGTCAACCAACAATCAATCTCCTCCAAACATTCCTATCCTGACACACCACTTTCGCCTCGTCCACATTCATAGTGCGATTCATACATGCTCGTTTATTCTTCACACTCGGAATCATTCGTTCACGCAACAAACCATCAATCATACCCAACCAGTTATTCCTCGGACGCCCGCGCAATCGTTCACCTTCAATCTCACCCTCATATATTAGTTTCACCAACCTTTCATTCGACATTCGCTCAACATGTCCAAACCACCTCAACTGACTCACTCCCACTTTCTTAACAACATTCTTCTCAATCTCACACTCATCATACACCAATGTATTCCGTATACGATCACGTCTCGTATACCCACATACTCCTCTCAAATATCTCATTTCCACAGCAGTTATACGTCGTTCATGCTTCTTCATCCACACCCAACATTCAGAACCATACATCAATGTAGGCACTAACACACCATTATAAACACTCAATCGAGCATCTCTAGATACATTCACGTTTCGAGCAAATGTACCCAGAGCACCCAATACCTTGCACCCTGCAGACACTCGCCTTTCAATCTCCCGGTCAATACGTCCATCCCTCGAGAACATACTACCCAAATATACAAATTCATTCACTTGTTCCAGTCTCACACCATTCACTGAAACATTACAATCAGTCACCAAATCATTCTTCTCAAACACCAACACTTTACATTTATCGACATTCAATAGCAGATTTAAACCTTTCCCTACTTCATTTATGCTCACAATCATTCTTCTCAATTGCTCCTCAGTTTCACCCAACACAACAACATCATCCGCATAAGCTAACGCAGGCACTACACGTCCACCAATACGTACACCATCCGTTCCATTCAATGCCTTTCGTAACAACACATCCATATACAAATTAAACAACCAAGGAGACATTCCACAACCCTGTTTCACACCAACATCTATACGAAACCAATCACTCAATCTGCCATCAACTCTCACCGCAGCCTCACTTCCTTCATACAACGCTCGAATCGCTCCTAACAAATTACCATCCACACCGTACTCTACAAGTACATCCCACATAGTCTCTCGAAGAACACTGTCATACGCTTTCTTTAAATCGAGAAAGCCACAGAACACCTTTTTGTTCTTATCAAGTGACTTCTCAACAATCATTCGAAGAGAAAACAATTGATCTACACAACCTCTCTCAGGCAAAAAACCTCCTTGCATACCACTTAACTTCGAAATTGTTAAGGCTCGCACCTTATGAATTAATATTTTTCCATACAACTTCCCTACCACACTCAATAAACTTATCGCTCGAAAATTTGTACATTCACTCGAACTGCCTTTGCTTTTAAATAAAGGACAAATAACAGCACATTTCCAATCATCAGGAGCCACGCACCGTTTCAAACAAAATCTGAACAAATAAACTAACCAATCAAATAATCTTTCACCACCATATTTCAACATTTCATTTGTTATGCCATCCAAACCGGGAGCCTTACCATTCTTTAGACGCATCAATGCAAAGCTGACATCACCTTCATCTATATCCCATTCAACGTTTCTAGCATTTCTTGCATTTCCTCCTCTATTATTCACTCCATTTACACCACCATACAATTCCTTAAAATACTCACACCATCTATTCCTAACATCTGACTCATTCCACAACAAATCACCATTCGCACTCTTAATTGCTTTCACTGGTCTTGTACTCCCACCTCTCAATCTCTTTGCAGTCTGCCAAAACATTCTCTTATTCATACTAAAATCATTCGTTAATCTTTCACTCATCAATTCATCAAAACGTGCCTTACTTTCTCTTACGACTCTCTTGACACATTTATTCTTCCTCTTGTATTCCATCAGGCATTCATCACGCAAAGTTCCTGGTACATCCTTCACATTCAAAAATTTCAAATACGCCCTCTTTTTCTCCTCAATTGCTTCTTTCACTTCTTCATTCCACCATGCATTCCTCGAACGACAGCCTAACTTACATTCACCACAAATTTCTTTCGCACATTGAAGGACAATGCCTTTAAATTTCACCCAAACATCATTTATACAACAATCAAAATTAGGCTCACATTCAGGCAAAGATTCGTTCAATTTCTCTACAAATAACCCTCGAACATCCTCATTCTGCAAAACATTGGATTTCACACGAAACAAGCTCCCAGAACCTTGTAACCGCATTCTCCAACACTTACCTAGACGTATACGGGACACAACCAAATAATGGTCATTCGTTCCAAGCTCAGCCCCTCTTTTCACACGCGTATCAACAACCAAACTCCTCAAGCGCTCATCATACAAAACAAAATCAATCACACTACGTCTATTCGTACTTACATTCTCCCATGTATATATATGAGCTAACTTATGCTTAAAAATGGAATTGGAAATGAAGAGGTTCCGCTCCATACAAAAAGAGACTATTTTCCTACCGTTATCATTCACTCCAGAATCCCCAAATTTACCTAACACGCTACCAGACACACTACTCTTTACACCCACCCAACCATTCAAATCACCACAAACAATCACTTTCTCGCCAGGATCACACGCATCAATCACGCTATCTAACAAATTCCAAAATTGATCCTTTGCAAGTACACTTTCAGATTCAGTTGGGCCGTAAACGGACACAACGAAGATTCTATGAAAGCCTACCTTTAATCTGCACCATAAAATTCTCTCCGAAATACAACCATAATTTCTAATACATGCTTTCATTCGTTCACTTACAACCATACCCACACCATGTTTCGCTCTTGCATTCGCACACACACCCGACCATAAACAAAACATTCCATCCACCTCTTCCTCGCCACAACCTTTCTGCATCGTTTCGCTCACACATAAAACATCCACATTATACATACGCATTGCAGACATCAATTCATTTTTCTTTCCATTTATACCTCTCACATTCCACGTAGCAAACTTACATTCATCAAACTTCGCCCATTTATTCTTCATTTTCACAAAATGAAAGATTGAAAAGGAAACGGGTTCTCTCGGTACAAGAGTAGGAGTCAAGGTAGCTTACCAGGCTTATCCTTGAGAAAGAAAGAAAGGTAAAAATTATAACATACACTTAAATATACATTGACAAACCCGTAACTATCCCGTAACCAATGTAAATAAAATGAAAAAACGTCAAAAAATTATGCAAAATTATAAAAATTAACCTAAACTTGAATATAAATTAAAGATAATACTTAGCTTTATTATGTGTGAGGTGCTGAAACCAAATATCACTAAATCTCAGTAGAGGAAGGCGAAAAACCCAGTCAAAAGTAAAAAATTAGACCAGATGACAGGAACGCACCTACTTCTGTTCCACCGCACACTTATAATTTCTATACTTTTTAAAATTATTATATAAATTTCTGGCCTCCTAAACTGTAAACATAACAATTACACATCATTGACGTTTGCGGTAACTACGATTTTACAGTGTTCATGATTTTTAAAACACTGCAGTGCAGGAACGCGCAACGATATTTTAGAGCTTTTTACAGATTACTTTAATTTGATACCGCAATATAATGAAATTAATAATAATAATTCCTAATTTTCCGCCTACTCTTTTTATTGCTACTGACGTATAGTGCTTGCAATTTGTTTTAAATATTTAAATCTGTCACTGTCATCATGAGTACATTAAATGTCGAGAACCGTGTAAATATTATTAGAATGTATTATGAGGGCGCAGTGCAAGACAAATATCTGAATACACCATAGGAATGAACACTGAATAATTTCCATCACCAAAAATTGACAGTGACAGGTTAAAATATTTAAAACAAATTGCAAACACTAAACGTCAGTAGCAATAAAAAGAGTAGGCGGAAAATTAGGAATTATTATTATTAATTTCATTAAATTGCGGTGTCAAAATAAAGTAATCTGTATTAAATATGATGTAGGGATATTGGCAGTATTGTGATATAAAATTTGGATGCATAATTTTTTGCCGGACACTTTTTATTTACAAAAAACTGATTTTACATGTAAACTGCCTATTACGTGGGACACACGGTATAATGTGAGAATGGAAAATAAAGTTACGACTTATAATAAAAATGGAGTTAGCGTTAATCCTTTTTGTGAATTTACTTGTATGAGAATAGACATAGGTATCTGAAAGTTCTATTCGATATGTCAAGCATGTGTTAAGTGTGTAACTATTAATTAATTCAATTTCGGATTATTATGTAAAAGAAAGACTGAACATTTAAACAATTTAATCCCCTTGGTTTACAAGAGTATAAATTCACAAAATAAATTACAAATTTTATCTTTTCATTTGCGCAGTTAAAATAGTAAAATTCAATTCTAGTATAAATGAATTAGACCAGCCTTGTCCGAATAAATTAAATGAAACAATGCCGAATGAAATACGCAATTATAAGCACAAAACCAGCAAACGATGACTTGGTGTGTAATAATGGATAGCCATTTTTAACTGCGGTTAATATCGCAATTTGCCTGAATCTAGCAGCGTATGTAAACTCGAGTCAAGAGCATCGCGAAGAGCACTCCACACTTTTTATGAAGGCAGTTTTTTCGTTTTCAGCTAATGTATTCTTTTACGAAATTTTTTACTGCACATTAGGAAAGAAATGCTACATTTTGAACTTTTTACGCGCTTAAAAAATGACATTTGTATGCAAATTTAAGCCGAGGATACTCCTTGAGATTAATGTAACAAAATAAAAGAGAGAATGGGATAATGATTATTAAGGTTTTGTAATGGTTGCGAAATGTAATTTCCTCAGCATGGCACAAATGAAAACTGACTGCCTTATCTGTCTTCTCTCGACTTTTTTCTGTTTATTTTAACTCTTACAAAAGAGTGTCAAAATTCTTACAGCGGGTGTGGAATTGAAATGTGGAATATAGGAATTTCAATGCTCTTTTCATATTACTGCAAATTTTTACCCATTTTTAAATATTGATACTGATATTAGAGGAGCACGATTAAAAAAATACTAAGCATTAATTTTTCTGTACACATTTAGTCAAAATTGAAAAAAAATTTACAACATTTTTAGTCCCATACGGTCCAACGTTTATTTTTGTTAATTAAACAAGTTTCAAATTTGTTAGCAAGTAACAAATTATTTTTGTGTATTTCTTAACAAAATATATTTGTGAATACAGTAATTATTAACATATATTTTTATGTGCTTTTGACTAAATATTTTTGTAATTATATTGAAGCAGAACAATAAATCATAATTATTATAACCAATTAAATTGTTACAAAGAATACAACCTCTCCTTAATAAGTTCAAATTGATAAGTTAGCTAAATTAACTAGTTATTATTGACGAGTCTATTTGTTAAATTTAATGAATGTAGCAAATAAATAAAAACAACAATTTTTCTTGTTAAACTTCAGAATTTAATAGTTATTTACTTTACAAGTGGGCAAAGTAAGGAATTACCCTCGAGAGAAATTTTAGCAGACGAAGCCGAAGGCTTAGTGTAATAATTTTATCGAGTGGGTAATGGGGTCATATACTTAAAAAAAAAAGTTGTGTTTTTTTAAAAATTATACAAATTTAGATCATTTTAGTCACATATTCAATAATTCTTATAATTTTTCAACTTTTTGCGGTTGCAAAATCGTGATGTCATCTTGAAATTGTAGGAGGTGTTCATAACAAATAAAAACTTGCTTTTCAGGGTTGTAATAATTACTTATTATTATGAAAATGAACACTCCGATAAATTAAATTAGGTATTCGTCAATTATAATGTTTTTAGTCACAGAGTTTAGGACGTGTTAAAATAAAACTGCTTTGATGTACTATATCTTGTCGCTTGTCGGTAATGTCGGTATCACACCTGCCATCTCAAGTCATATGTTGCAGTTAACAACGATTTTCAAATAAAACTTATGTTTATTATATTTGTTATATTATTTTGTCCAGGTAATGTGAATTAACTATATTTGTAAAAACCTCTCAGTAAATAACAGTGACTGATAATGGTCAATTTGACAGTTGGTGTAGTTCCTCGCTCTCTGCAAGAGTGTATTTCGTAGAATTACAAGATGACGCAGGTGCTGACGTCATAGCGAAAAATTTGAAATGGGATGCCAATTTCAAAAAATCGTATTTTAATAATTAAATGCCTTTTAATATTAAAAATAGTTTCTATATTTATAATTTTACTCAAACTTATAGCAAAAAAATGAAATGAAAAAAGGTTTATGACCCCATTCCACTCCAATTGGTTATAATAACTATAGTATCTTAGTTATTATTCAAAGACTGATTTTTAAACATTGACAATTTTATTGTCTTTATATTTTATATATATATATATATATATATATATATATATATATATTATTTGTTTCATAGTAGGTAGATAGTTTTCTCTTTTAGTATACTATATGGCAATTAAAGAAGCAGAAGATATTATTTTAGGCCTTTATAACTACACTTTAAAATTTCCCCTACTTTATTATTCAACCTGTATATGTATAATACATAAAATAAAATAAATAAATAAATTATCACACTATTTATCCATTTTCAGGTTGGTACTATGCTTTCCTATATTTCGGTAAGTTATATATTTTGGCGTGTGAAGTGTGATTCCTCGCCGTTTTGTTAGTTACAAAAATGATCATAATTCAAAAATATTGGTGTTATGTTTAAAAACTTCCTTCATGTATTTATTACCGTCAGTAACATTTTATGAAAGTATTTTAGATGTGGATAAAAAGGGCATATTTGCAAAATAATTGATTTCAAACATATTTAGCTTTAATCTGTTTATTCAATAAATTGTTCCAAACTCAATTTAATGGGAAAATTTCCGTGTTATATTTATAATCCCTTTATTATTTTGTAATCATTAAAATCAACACTCATTGTCTTCCAACGCATTGTACGTTGTTTGTTCACCTCTCACATTTAATTTGATTCATATTACCTTTTATTCATTCCAGTCAGGAATGCTTCCGCTGTTTCCGGAAACTATCAATCATACTAATCCAATCGCCAATCCTTGATCATCGATGCAATCTAGCGCCTTCAATCTCACCCAAGTGCACACTATTCTCTCATTCGCGTTGCTTCAATTTATCAGCGTCTGCTTGATCCCATTTCGATCTAACAAAAAATTCTCAGACGTAGATTCGTGTACGAGGGATGTTTACGGAATTTCTGAATTGGTAATTTCAAGGAACCGCTTTTTAGATTAGTAGATGCAAGAAATTATCTACTAGATATATTATATTTATGGTTGTTTGTACCATCAAAATGTATATATTTTATTTACTTATTAAAAATTAAATTAACCACGCATTCTTACTTCCTTATAGTTTGTATAACTGTATAAAGATACAATCGAAATGGGTATCAAATTAAAGTTCTCAAGGAGAAGGAACTTAAATTTAATAAATTAATTTTGGATGGTCATCAATTGTTTTACTTAAAAAATCTGATGCGGGCACCACACTACTTTATTATACAAATAAAACCAACTGAACACGTATACGACTTTTTTCTTGCGTACGACTTTATTTTGACTATTATTTGATATATAGATATTTAAACTGTTTAACTATTTGTTCTCATTGTAACTATGAATTTATTTTGAAATAGAAATCAATTAATATCTAGTCTTCAAAACTTTCTTATTAATAATGCAAATATTACTTTTATAATAATTCACACAACACATATTTTTAACACTCCACAATTATTTGACACGTTTGATACATAGATATTAAAAATGTTTAGTTTTTGTACCCATTGTGACTAAGATTATTAAAATATATTCTTAAATATATCATTTAGTTTTTCTCAAAATTAGAAGCATGTACATGAAAAGTGCAAATAACATTTTATATTCCAAATATTTTTGCTAACATCTTTCATTTGAAACTTTTTCTCATAGTTGATTCTGTTTTCGAAAACAATGGACTTTATTGTTTTGTGTGTCCAGTTAACTTCCGCTTACGGTTTTTCAATTTTATTCAAAATTAACTCAGCTCATGATACTTATAAATTCCAAGTTTCGTTCATGAGATATTGCGCACACGGACATCCATTCATCCATCCATTCTCACACACAGACATCATTGAGAAATTGGTCTTACCGGATTCAGTAGACGTCAAAATATTATCAGTGATTTTTTTCGTGATTCCAATACTTCCTTATACTTTGTATAAGAAAGTAAAAATCATATTAGCATCACGAACGAACGTTAAGGATTTAATTACCAATGTCAGACAAAATTGAAGACTGAGCGATAAACCGGTCTTACTGTTCTTGATACTTAATATGCTATAATTAATATTTATTAAAGATATTTTAATAACTTTCAGACTTTAATGGATTTAAAATGTACATACAAAATATTACGGTTTATCCCACAGAGGGCTAGCACTTCCAAACAGCAATTTTTTACTATGATAAAAGCAACTTTTAAAGAGCGACCATTAAAATGGCGTATGAGAAAATATCGCACGCTCTAAAAGCTCAGAAATCTCAAAAGCGCACTAAAAGAAAAAAAAAACACGCTATACAATGTATACAAGTATGTATGTACATTTACAACAAAAATTTTATCATCTTTAATTTTAATAATTAATTGGGGGAAAATGTTTAAAATAATATAATGTATTTTCCTTAATAACCTTCTGACAACTCAATAACAAAACAGTTACAGAAAATTAAAACTGAATCAGTCGTTACACACTATAGCAGTTAGTTATGTTTTAAATAGAAATTGGCAATACTCTAATGTTAGTTGAACAAAATTTAATTAAAAAAATAATAATAATGCATTAATCAGACGTCGGTTTTTGATAAATGTCATTTGTCAAATTAAGCTAAATGAGTCATTAGCGTTTTAAAAGTAATTCTTTTAAAGAAATTGATTGAAAAATTGAAGATATTACCCCTTTTGTCCTTTTAAAACGAAGAAATTAAACTATTTCTCATTGTGTTTACAATTATTATAAATATTCGGGCATCGCACTTGTGCAAATACTCGATATTCAAAATATTCACTCTATTTGATTGTCATTGGTCGAAATTCATAAAATACTGCAACGTGATTGGTTGAAATATTTTGAGGGAAATATTTACTGCTATTCGATAGTCATTGGTGAAAATTCAGATAAAACTGTAACGTGATTGCTTGAAATTATTCAAGGGAAATATTCATTCAATGGTATTCAATTGGAGGGCGTTAATTTAAAATAATTTTTATTTGTTGTAATTTTTTGTTTATTCACTCTTCGTCAAAAGCTTATTAAGGAAAAAAAAATGTTTCGGTCCCTCTGTATCTACACTATAATGAATTTTTTTTTTTTCGTACATCATGAATCATCCTGTATACGCGCAAAAGTACACATCTAGATCTGATAAAATAATGCACCAATCCACAATGGCGTAAATGTTGTAAAGACATATTTGTTTAATATTATACGTGAATAAATTTAATAATACACTGTACGCATAAAAACTCTAAAGGATCCAGACCACTAAATTCACGTTAACAAAAACGACCCTTAATAAAATTCCCTTAATTGCGCTACATCCTTCCATTTATCCCTTTCCCAAGACAAAAACACTGCACCCCAATAAAAACTAATTACGTTAATTCCCTTCATTGGACTTGATTGCAGCAATATAGTCGGTAAACTGGACCCATCAAGCACACGTTACACGATTCACAGTTTATTATCTCTGTTATCTCGATAATTCATCTCATAGTTCATGACGCTCTCCCTCTGTTTTGTTTTAATGTGTAACACGAGCCCATGCGTATCGGATGATCAGACGGGATGAGACGAACCTCGTAAACCAAGTTTAACTAAAGTGTAATTACCTCTAATAATAAGGGTGTACATTTTCATGAAGAACTAATTCGCTGCGTAATAAGCTAGTTTGCTGCTTGTCTTGATAATGGGGTGGAACGGTGGCTTCGAAATATTCAGATAATTAGGATAATTAATGCTAGTAACATTAACACCATTAATTATTTATTTACTTCTTTAATAATTTTCAATACAGGATTCAATTCGTAATTATAGGCCTCTACCTCCAAGTGGAATTAGAACCTATGAAGTATTAGAGGGAGAGCGGGCTGCAAAAAAACCTGGCCGATCGAGTACATACATACATACATACATAACGTCACGCTATGTCCCACTTAGTGGGGTAGCAAGAACCCAGAAACAATCAATCTCCTCCAAACATTCCTATCCTGACACACCACTTTCGCCTCGTCCACATTCATAGTGCGATTCATATATGCTTGTTTATTCTTCATACGCGAAATTATTCGTTCACGCAACAAATCATCAATCATACCCAATCAGTTATTCCTCGGACGCCCACGCAATCGTTCACCTTCAATCTCACCCACATATATTAGTTTCACCAACCTTTCATTCGACATTCGCTCAACATGTCCAACCCACCTCTACTGACTCACTCCCACTTTCTTAACAACATTCTTCTCTATCTCACACTCATCATATACCATTGTATTCCGTATACGATCACGTCTCGTATATCCACATACTCCTCTCAAATATCTCATTTCTACAGCAGTTATACGTTATACAGTTATTATTCACAACGATCATAACAAAAATCACTGTGTGCCTGGGCAGAAGTTGTTCGTAAGATTTTTATGGCTGTAGAATTGAAATGTGGAACATAGGGATTTCAATGCAATTTTTTTGATATTGCTGTAAATTTTTGCCTATTTCACTTTACAGCAAAAGTGTAAATACAAAAGTTGTTCAGAATTTAAAAATGCATACAATAAGGCCCATTTGGTTATCTAAATATTTGTATTTCACGATACATCAATCAAATTCAAATTAATATTTATTAGAAAAAAATTGTACACGGCCATGGAAAATTAGACAAACACGAAAAATATTTGATATTTTTATATCAGGTTAAGATTTATTTATTTTTTATCATAAATAAATGGAATGATGTGAACTTTAAAATACGTCATTATATAATTACAATCTTCTAAGAAATTTCCACAGGAAATAATGCAACAATGTAATAAATAAATCTGTGGCTGGTTTATACTGGATTTAATTTACAAATTTAAATTTAGAAATTTAGTAATTTAAATTTACTATTTACCTCCTGGTTCATATTGAATTTATATAATTTGAAATCTGCCAATCAAGATTAGGCTTCAGATTTTTGACATATCTATTAAACAACAACAAAACAACCTTAACTTGACATATGTGATGTTCTTCAATCAAAGATTAAATTAATATCATATTTAACAATCTCCGCATCCATGTTATAACAATATTTTATTATGATCACAAATAAATCAGTTCAACTGACAATCTTGACACATTTTACTGTTATTTTTACCTCCCGCCTACCTCTAGGTAAGGGAGGTATTGTTTTTGGTCAGAAAATTGGGTAGTGAGTTTTTAATGAATAAGCACGATTTAGGGTCCCTACAATACGATTTTACTATTTTCGCGATGATGTCTGTATGTATGTATGTATGTATGTGTGTAGTCTGTGGCAATTTTTTCGTCTCGCATAACTTAAGTACTATACTACCAAAAAATATAATTTTTTGAATTATTGCTTCTTATATTTAAATGAAGAGCTGATTAGATTTTGGATAAAATTAGTCGACCGGAAGTAGCAGTTTACTTGAAGCCCTTAACAGTTTTTCGTGAAAAACACGGTTAAATTTCCTTTTTCAACAATTTATGTTATTTTGAAAGTTTAAGAATATTTAATTCTACATGTGTTTTGATTACACTAATTTTAATAATTTTCATTAGATTTAGAGATATAAAATATAAAGAAATTTGATTTCACAAATCTTGCATTCCTAGTACACCATGGAAACATTTAAAAATTTTTCAATTTTTTACGAAATGTGACACATGTCATTGTGATTGTGAAGCTGTTTTCTTAGTGAAATATATGTAAAAAAAATAAATAAATATACGAAAGAAATATAAATTCTCAAATAGAAATAGAAACTAAACAAATAAGAAGGTATGTTTCTGTATCATCAAATACTATTTTATACCGTTTAAGAGCAGTATTGGGCGGGAGGTTATGTGCTGGCCACATCAGATTTTTTATTTCCCAGTCAAATTGATTGGTTAGATTTGGAAATTTAGATTTAGAATATAAAATATGGTGATTTTATAAATGTAAATTATAAATCATTAAATATGTAAACCCAGCATAAACCAATAAAGGTGTTTCTATGTATTTTATATTTTTCAAATTAAATTTCTAAATCAAAATTTGTAAATTAAATCCAGTATAAACCAGCCATAAATCTGTTTTCCGAAATGTCAAATATTTTTAGTTTTTGTTGTATTTTCCATGGCTGTGTTATAATTTTCCTAATAAATATTAATTTTAATTTGATTTATATATTGCGAAATAGGTAACCAAATGTGTCTTATTGCATGCATTTTTAAATTCTGAACAACTTGAGTATTTACACTTTTGCTTAAAGTGAATATGTAAAAAAATACAGCAATACCAAAAAATTGCATTGAAATCCATATGTTCCGCATTTCAATTCTACACCCGTATAAATCTTATGAACAACTTGTGCCCAGGCACACAGTGATTATTGTTATGGTCGCTGTGAGTACTAACAGTTTAAAAACATTTTATTCTGTTACTCGATCTTGGACTATATAGTTTTATTTAAGATAAAAGTTTATATGATAAAGATTTGAATCTTGGAGGAAAGAAGATAAAGCCTATATTAGCAGCAAGGGGAATGTAACCTGGTGAGGGCAGACGCATGCAAGGCGGATTTGCGCGGTACATAAGTTGAGAAAAAACAGTACGGCTGCCAAAACTGGTGGTTACTATAACAAACGATATATCATTTATATAAGTGTACAAATAAGGATTACATAAATTTCATATAAATACGGAAATATGTACGGATGAAAATAATAAGTAATGATAAAAAAAAAAAATTCCACCTAAACTATAAAAGTTCCTACAATTTTTCATTGTACAAATAAGTTTACCTTTCTGCTTTGCACTTATTTTATGAATTTAACATAGCAAAAATACTGTGGCTTGATATTTGACAGATGCAACTGACACTAATATAATATATTTTCTTTTCTATGGTTACTAAGATATCAGCCTATCAGCGAACACTAAGCGGCCATCTACCCGGCTGCGCACCACTGAAATATTGGGATCTTGAAATATTTTAAGTGTCGCTACTGTGTGAATTCTTATACTGTGGTGGAAATACTACATGAGCTAAATATTTAATATGTTTGGACCGGGTCTAATTATCGAAGATCAATTATTGTTGGGCCTCTAAAAGAATAATATGTAATAGCGTTTTCCTATATTTTATTGGATAGCGGATTTAACTAACTTTGAAACTGTGCCAACTTATATAATTATTTGAACTCATAAATGTAAAATTCGTAAAATATTAAGTCATAAGGAAGCAATAACTTTATTTTCATAAAAATTTATTAGCTTTTAACTATAAATTTAAATATTTTTATGATGCTCTAATATTGAGACCGTTTATATTGTAATCTATATTTACTGATCAGACTTAAAAGTTATGGAATGAAAGTATTCAATCAATTTGTTCTGTGTTATAATAAAATAAATTCCTATCAAACTTAAGACATTAAAAAGATTGCATGATTCAAAATAGTAAAATAATCGATATTTTATAACTATTGAATATTCCAATAAATATATCTAATTATATCATTGACTTTTCTTTTATTTAAGACATTATTGTTAATAAAATAAAATTAAAATTTCTGGATTGCAGTCAATAATATAAAAAATTGATTTCATCATCAATCAGGAAGTGAAATAAAAAAATAAAATTTGTCATAATCTAAACATTTTAAAATAATTTATAAATGAACATTCGTACTTAACACACACAAAATTATTTGGCCCGCTTCAAATTGCAATATAATTTAAAGTATGTATATAACCCTTATTTTATTAACTTGTATCCTTGACTACATATTTATTTATTTATTGTTTTATATATATTTTATATTTCACCTGAAGAAGGCAGCACTTTGCTGACGAAACGTGATTTTAATAAAAATTTATCTACGATAGTGTGTAAAATTGATGTTTAACTGTTAGTTTCAAGTTTGTAAAACGGTTGTTTAGTAACACGATCCCATTAGTCATGGGCAGTCACGGGTTGCCAAGCAACGAGTGATTAAAATTTTTAAACACGCCAAATTCGCTACGCTCGTGTTTTAATTGACCCATTCGTGACGTAAGACTAGCTTTACGTACTTGTATCGTAAATAACTATTACAGAACTTAAACCCAGTTATTGTTATTTGTTAATATATTTATTGTAAATAACTTTCATATTGGTAACACTTCTATATTTTCCACTCTAGAGTGGAACAATTTATTTTCCTCACTATTTCGGGAGAAGAACGGTGGAGTTTCCTACCATGTCGTGAAAAAATATATTAACAATGTGTGATACATATTTTAATAATCAGCATAAATGACATAATTCGTAAAATCATTCAAAATATTTTCTGGCCTCCTGAACTGTAAACAGAACAATCACACATCATTTACGTTTGCGGTAACTACGATTTTACAGTTTCCATGCTCTTTGAAACACCGCGGTGCGGGAACGCGCACCGATATTTTTTAGCTTTTTGAGGCCATTAAAATACAAAGTAACTTTGTAATAATAAAGAATGATTAAAAAAACTCTAGTTACCGCCAAAATCGTTAAATAAAGTAACATAGAAATAAATAAAACTAAAAATTTTATATAAAAATGACATTTGCCAGCAGCACCATCTCTTAACACTTATCCTAACTAAGTGCCGATATTTCACAGTTGGTAACTGTCACATATTTAATAAAATGTCAAAAGATAAAACTGATTGATTGGATTGATGAGAATTGGTGATTTATTTTATTTTAATTATATTAAATTAATTGTAATACAGAATATCGAGAAAGGTAGGTAACATGTGAATCACTCATGTAATCTATGCGGGAATTATTAAATTGTCATATTTTTTAGGTTATAATTGTCGCCTTTCTTCTCGTCACACCACACCACAAAAACTTGAAATGTAATGTAATGTAATTTATATTTTCAGGGAGTGGTTCTACTTTTGATTATGACACTTTATACAAATTGTTGATTATTTTCACGTTCCACAGTTTTTTAAAGCGTCTTGATGCACAGCTTACTATAAATATCAATTAGGAAAATTTATGGAAAATACATAGATATAAATAAATATAGTAAAAAGGTATGTCGGCCAGAAAATGTAATACATTATGTGTGCGTTAAGTTTATTATACATCGCTCAGTTTTATTAAAGCACTCCGCTCCGCGTCGTGCTTCAATACAAAACTTCGCGCTGTAAAACTAAACTTACCGCACATATAATGTAAATAACTATTAAGGTTTGCGAAAGTAGATCGAGATTTATTTACGTTTCCTCCTTAATATGTTAATTGAACCGAGTCTTGTTTATGTTTGTTTTATATCTTCATTAACGCACCAAATTAGGTAAAATGGGCCCATGATGGTATCACCATGTTGCCAATTTTAGCGTTGAAGAGGCACATTGTAACGCGCTACTTACTACACACAGTTAAGACGTTTGTTTTCTCGTTTTATTTTCCTGCATTAATCTCTGAAATTACTTTTAAATTTGCATACAAACGTTGTTCTTGAACGGGAAACAACTTTATGACATAGCGTGGTGTAAGTATAGTATGCAAGTTTAAAAAAATAATGAAAAAATATGTTCAACATAAATATTTTGCATTTGTTCACAGTCGTAAAGCGAATGCGGTTTTAAATTCTCGGCGATTAAACTAAATGGGCCGGCCTAAATTTATATTGTAGGTTTTAGTATGTTGATGTTAATGATGTTGTTGCTGACAATAAATTTTGTTTACACCTCTAGCCACAACTATAATCACGGTTTTCATACTAATTACACATTATGTTTTAGATTTAGACTGATGCAAATATACATATGTAATAGTAAAGTTACGTTTGGCCACGATTTGCTTTAAACATTGAATACGATACGAGAAATGCACAGTAACATTATGAGATTTATACCTTCTTATACAGAGTACATACCGTATGTCCAGCGTAAATGTTGGCATAGGCAGTTAACATGTGAAATCAGTTTATTGTAAATAAAAAGTGTATGGCAAAAAATTATGCATCCAAAGTTTATATCACGATACTGCCATTATCCCTACATCTTATTTAATACAGACTAATTTATTTTGTTATCGCAATTTTATGAAATTAATAATAATAATTCCTAAATTTCCGCCTACTCTTTTTATTGCTACTGACGTATAGTGCTTGCAATTTGTTTTAAATATTTTAACCTGTCTTGCACTGCGCCCCCATAATACATTCTAATAATATTTACACGGTTCTCGACATTTAATGTATTCATGATGACAGTGACAGATTAAAATATTTAAAACAAATTGCAAGCACTATACGTCAGTAGCAATAAAAAGAGTAGGCGGAAAATTAGGAATTATTATTATTAATTACATTAAATTGCGGTATCAAAATAAAATAATCTGCATTAAATAAGATGTAGGGATATTGGCAGCATTGTGATATAAAATTTGGATGCATAATTTTTTGCCGGACACATTTTATTTACAAAAAACTGATTTTACATGTTACCTGCCTATGCCAACCTTTACGTGGGACACACGGTTTAGGTAGCACAGGATAATGGAATAAGCGGTGGTGCGATTTTTGAAGTAATATATGGACCCAAGAAACAAACTATGAAATAAAATAAGTAAATTAACAATTATGTTATTTCAAAACAATACAAAACATCGTTTTCAAAAATCGAAAACAGTCTATGAAACATTTATATTGAAAATATAAAGACAATAAAAATTGTCAACTGTTTAATAAAATACAGTCTCAGAATAATAACAAAGTTATTAATTCACAGAGACCGGCCAAGCCAATCAATCGGTAACTACAGACGCGTTTCGCTCTTATTGGAGTTCATCAGTGTAGTGTAACCCGTCAACTGCTATGAAGCAGTGGCACCGATTGACTGGCTCAGCGAGATCTAAAATCTACACTGATTGCATTTTGTATTTCTTAAGGTTAATTTTCTTACTTCATCATTCATATTATCTGAAGAAACTATACAAAATCGAGACATTTTTAAATAAACGTAAAAAATTTGTAGTTACACTTGTCACTAGTCACGATGGTTACTTTAGATTTCATTTTCTTGATTAGGAAAACATGATTTATATAAACGTATTTTTTAAAATAAATAATTATACAGAATTCATCTTTAATTTTCTTTCGACATGGATTAATATCTATAAAATTTTATTGTGATGCAGTGCAATGCTCTCGAAATAAATTTCAGATAATAATCCATGCACTTGAGATAATTAAAGGTGATTGGGATATTTGACAAGAATAGCAATATAAATAACTTTTCTATAACACTGTTTTGGAAACCAAACATTCTACAACTAAAAACTGTATTGGAACAACTATCATTCCATACGCTGCGTATGGAATAAAATCGACGAATCAGAGCCGCATATTAGCGCGATATATGAAGTATCTTGATTCAGTTACTATGGTTAGGTCTGTTTGTTTTAAATTTATTTATTTGAATTTGACGTTTTCAACAATTTCATATTTGTATTTTTTGTACAATTTCCAAAATCTTGTTATAGAAAGTATAGTCTGTAACATGTAACGAAATGGCATATCCCACACTCGCAAACCTTAGCCCTCGCCCTGGGCCCAGACTACTGTTTGCTCGTGTGGAATATGTGCCATTCCATTACTTATTGTAGAAAATACTACTAGGTTTGTTCCAAGTGGTCATTTCGGACATGTTTGTGACAAATTTCACTGCGCCTGTGATAAATGTAAACAAGTTAAGTTTGAAACAAGCTTCATTTCCTTTTTTGTAGCGAAAAATGTATGAATTTCTTTATTTATATGTATATTTAAGGTTAGCTGTCAAAACTAAAAATGAATATGCACATGCGCTTCACTCCATTCGCCGTTCCAGTCTATGTTTCTAACTTAACTTGTTTACATTTATCACAGGCGCAATGAAATTTGTCACAAACATGTTACAAACCTGTCAGAAATGACCACTTGGAACAAACCTTTTGCTTCTATTTACTTGTTCGACCTAAAATTTTCGTTTTCGTTAGTAAACTGTAGGCGTGTGATAAAATTTAAAAATAAAAAATTTAAATTTCCAATATATTTCTTCCTGTAAAAATTTCCCATACATTGTTATTTTTAGTACACGAAAAAACCAGAAGCATCACTACTAAATCAAGATAGTTAAATAAATATTATTATGATAAATAAACATAAATGCCTTCTCAAGTATTTTAATGCACTCGAACTTTATCGTACGTAGAGATATTAATAGACATCTAGAAAACTCGATTCAAATTTGTCAGGCTATAAAATTAAGCAAAAACGTCGACGATTATTTATTTATTTATTAAATACCTAGTAAAACATTTGCAAATTGATCCGCAGGAAACAGTTGGCCGAGGCCGCTTGGCCAGCGAAATAAATTTTCTGGCCTCCTAAACTGTAAACATAACAATCACACATCATTTACGTTTGCGGTAACTACGATTTTACAGTTTCCATGTTCTTTGAAACACCGCGGTGCGGGAACGCGCACCGATATTTTTTAGCTTTTTGAGGCCATTAAAATACAAAGTAACTTTGTAATAATAAAGAATGATTTAAAAAACTCTAGTTACCGCCAAAATCGTTAAATAAAGTAACATGGAAATAAATAAAACTACAAATTTTATATAAAAATGACATTTGTCAGCAGCACCATCTCTTAACACTTATCCTAACTAAGTGCCGATATTTCACAGTTGGTAACTGTCACATATCTAATAAAATGTCAAAAGATAAAACTGATTGATTGGATTGATGAGAATTGGTGATTTATTTTATTTTAATTATATTAAATTAATTGTAATACAGAATATCGAGAAAGGTAGGTAACATGTGAATCACTCATATAGTCTATGCGGGAATTATTAAATTGTCATATTTTTTAGGTTATAATTGTTGCCTTTCTTCTCGTCACACCACACCACAAAAACTCGAAATATCTCGTCACGTAATTTATATTATTCAGGGAGTGGTTGTACTTTTGATTTTGACACTTTATACAAATTGTTGATTATTTTCACGTTCCACAGTTTTTTAAAGCGTCTTGATGCACAGCTTACTATAAATATCAATTAGGAAAATTTATGAAAATTACATAGATATAAATAAATATAGTAAAAAGGTATGTCGGCCAGAAAATATAATACATTATGTGTGCGTTAAGTTTATTATACATCGCTCAGTTTTATTAAAGCACTCCGCTGCGCGTCGTGCTTCAATACAAAACTTCGCGCTGTAAAACTAAACTTACCGCACGTATAATGTAAATAACTATTCTGGCCTCCTGAACTGTAAACATAACAAACAACCATCATTTAGGTTTGCGGTAACTACGATTTTACAGTGTTCATGATTTTTGAAACACCGCGGTGCGGGAACGCGCACCGATATTTTTTAGCTTTTTGATGCCATTAAAATAAAAAGTAACTTTGTAATAATAAAGAATGATTTAAAAAACTCTAGTTACCGCAAAAATCGTTAAATAAAGTAACATAGAAATAAATAAAACTAAAATTTTTATATAAAAGTGACATTTGCTAGCAGCGCCATCTCTTAACACCTATCCTAACTAAGTACAGATATTTCACAGTTGGTAAATATGACATAACTAATAAAATGTCAAAAGATAAAACTGATTGATTGGATTGATGAGAATTGGTGATTTATTTTATTTAAATTATTTTAAATGAATTGTAATACAGAATATCGAGAAAGATAGGTAACATTTGAATCGCTCATGTAGTCTATGCGGGAATTATTAAATAGTCATATTTTTAGGTTATAAATGGAAATTTTTCTTTTCAAGGAGTAGGTATATCGGCCAGAAAATGTAATACATTATGTGTGCGTTAAGTTTTTTATACATCGCTCAGTTTTATTAAAGCACTCCGCTGCGCGTCGTGCTTCAATACAAAACTTCGCGCTGTAAAACTAAACTTACCGCACGTATAATGTAAATAACTATTACGAGGCCGTTAAAATGATTGCACGCCATCGCTTCTGCGCCCGCCATATGTCTGCAGCCCAAGCCGGCGCCTCCACAGCCGCCGTGATGCATTTGTATATTTTATTACCACGTTAAATTTTATATTTGAAACACATTTATTACTAATGTCAGGATGTTACTTGTATTACAAGGAGAATTTATGTTACGGTATTTTCAATGAATGCAGATCAGGTTAGGGAAATAGGTTGCAGCAGTATTTGTTGATTTCTAGGTATAGATGACAGTAGGAAACATAATAGACGGATTCTGTTCAAAAAGAAAGGTTTCCTGTTTTATGCTCGTATCTGTCAATCTTTGAATAATGTTCAAATGTATCGTTACAATAAAGAGAAAACAAGATATATGGACAAATACAAATAATTTTATACCAGTAACATTGATTAAGGAATATATTACTTACAAATGTCTACTGTAAAGAAATTCTCGTATAGAAATTGTTACATATATGACATTTATTTGAAATCGGCACTATAGTACTCAGAAATCGTCACTAAATTAACCATTTTACGACGATTTTAAGCAACTCAGTGTAGGCAATCATTAAATAATTATTGTACAAGTAGGATAATTTTGGCAGATAAATTGACATACTATAGTAAATTTATATGTAATATGAAATAAAATGTGCAAGAAGAATTAACTAATTAATTCCGATGACGAAATTAAGGACAAAACACATAATTTTGAGTGTTATTTACGATAACATCACTGTTCAAGGTTGGCAACACTGACTGTCAGTTTCAATTGACAACTGACAGATATATAAACTTAACCTACATAATATATTTTTTAGTACACGCTCTCCAAAATAGTTACTTTGCGAACTATTTACACGCCGCAAAATGCCGTTTTAGCGAACTAGTCCTTTAAAGGTCACCTAGCAACGGATTTAGTTTATTTATTCATTCATATTACTTACAAATGGGTTTCCATGCTTACACCATCGCCTACCTACTACAAAATATGTACATAATTGTTTTAGTATTTACTTGCAATAATTTCTTACGTATCTACTGTATTAATTTGGACAACTTGAACTAAAAAATATTGTATGTAACACATACGCAAATTGAGTTTTAGTGGACTCATCTGATATTATGGCCTCGGCTAGCGCCTCGCCCGTAAACATCGATTCATCCGCTAAAACTCTATTTTGCGTACTTGTTACATAAATTACTATTTGCATTTTTTTTCTAATTTTAGATTTCAAATAAAATTTAATATGTACCGCGGCACTGACGTTCCATTTTATCACCCACATGGTTTATTTTCCTGATAAAAAGTTAAACTCAATGACTTGATACATAAATAACAATTTATTTATGTCTACATATTCATCTCGAAGTGCTTTATAAGAATAGGTTTTTTACTTATAAAAATATATAACTTACCCAAATGGGTAATAGGAGTAACAATATATTTATTTTAAAATATATTTTGTGCATAATTGAACTATTATTTCCATGATTATTCCCTTTCTTAGGGTTGTTCTTGTAGGCTACGATTAATCACATCAATCTAAAATTTCAAAATATGAATTTGATATCGGCGCAATTTCTGTACCTCTGTAGATGAGTTGTATTGAAAAGAATTTAAAAGGTAATTTATTTAAAATTAATGGAGCAGCGTCTTACGGTACAAGAAATTCTCAAGAGCTCGCGAACTAAATGTACTCGTAAAATTTAATCTATATTTTAGTCAAGAACTTGTTGAGTTAGAATTTATGGCCTTCTTATCGAAGATCATAGGTTTTAGAACCATATGTTAAATAAAATTTTAAAATTTAAGCGTGAGCTATAAATTTACTCAATGTGCTATGAACACGTTTTTCACTAGCCTAGATTTATTACATCTTGAACTAAATAAATACTTTTATCCAACACCTCTCAATAAATGCTCTGTAACTATGGCGATTTTAAACAAGGAAAGTAACAGATTACCCACTAGTGGGTATAACTTTGAGAAAAGTCACTAGTGAGTATTTTTTTATTTATAACTATAATAATAATACACAACACCTTGGTAACCACTTCGATGAACATTTTAATTTAAAATTTTAAAGCATATGTCACTGTCAAATAATATTTCTTTTAATAATTCTGAATTTATTAAGAGATGTTGGGTAAAACGTTATACTTCACAAGTGGGCAAAGTGGAAGTACCCACTCGATAAATTATCACACTCAGCCTTCGGCTTCGTATGCTAAAAAAATAGTATTAGCAGAGAAAATAATAAATACAAATATCTTCTCATAATTTTGGGAAGTTTTAATTATATTTTAATTAACAACGTAATCAATTTTATGAACATTTATAAATTTTGTATTATTTTAAAGTCATGATAGCTAAGCAATAAATGACGACAAATATTCGTCTAATATTTTAGAAAACAAATAATTTATTGAGTAAAAATGAAGTTTAGTATATTATGAGTACCTACTTTATTAACAATGAAATTAATTAAATGTATCTATATTGTATAGGTTGTATGACCTAATATCTGTTATCAATCAACGTGACATTTTTCGTCACGTACGTAAATGGTGTGACTTGTATTAAATTTAAATTCACATTGAAAATATGTAATAATTAATAGAGATAACATAGTTTTAACTTGATATTTCATGCTCAAAAATACATCATTTTTTAAATCTAAAAATATGGTGTGGGCACCACACTACATTCTTATACAAATAAAACCAACTGAACATGTATGACTTGTTCCTTGCGTATAACTATTGTGACAATTATTTGACATATAGATATTATACCTGTTTAATTTTGTGTTCTCAGCTATGATTTTAATTTCAAATATTAATTAATATCTAGTCTTTAAAATTTTGTATCTAATAATACAAATATTGCTTTTATAATATTTAAAACGACACATATTTTTGACACTTCACAATTATTTGACACGTTTGACACATAGATGTTAAAAATATTTTAGTTTTTGTTCCCAGTGTAACTAAGATTACTGAAATATATTATTAAACATATAATTTAGTTTATCCAACACCTCTCAATAAATGCTCTATAACTATGGCGATTTTAAACAAGCAAAGTAATAGATTATCCACTAGTGGGTATAATTTTGAGGAAAGCCACTAGTGAGTATTTTTTATTTATAACAATAATAATAACACATAACACCTTGACAACTACTTCGAATGACATTTTAAATTAAATATTTAAAGCATATGTCGCTGTCAAATAATTTTTCTTTAATAAATTTTTCATTTATTAAGAAGTGTTGGATAAAACTTTATACTTCACACGTGGGCAAAGTGGAATTACTCACTCGATAAAATTATCTCACTCAGCCTTCGGCTTCGTGAGCTAAAATTTCTCTCGTGGGTAATTCCTTACTTTGCCCACTTGTAAAGTAAATAACTATTTTCTCAAAATTAGAAGCATGTACAAAAGTGCAAATAACATTTTATATTCCAAATATTCTTGCTAACATCTTTAATTTGAAACTTTTTTTCAAAGCTGATTATATTTATGAAAAAAATGGAATTTATTGTTTCGTGTATTCAGTAAACTTCCTCTTCCGGTTTTCCAATTTCATTTAAAATCAACTCAGCTCTTCATATTTTCATGAAACTTTTAATTCCAAGTTTCGTTTACATATCTTGTCTCGTTCATAAGATATTGCGCACACGGACATCCATCCATCCATCATCACACGCAGACATCATTGAGAAATTGGTCTTAATGAATTCAGTGGACGTCAAAATATGTATTTCCGCAAAAATCTCGTCACTGATTTTTGTCATGATTCCAATACTTCCTTACTTCCTTAAACTTAGACTTAAGAAAGTAAAAAGCAGAGTGCCACATCCAAATGGATAAATTCAATTATGATTGCAGACTCTATTACAGTCATGAATCATAAATCAAAATGTGTTTGGTCCCTGGCTGTCACACAAATTAAGAAACAAAGAAATCCGTGCATCCAATGGAAACAATGCAGTTAACAGTGTGTGAAGAATCATGTTGGCTGGTACTGAAATAGTCATGCAAATTGAGTCCTTCGGAAGCCATTCATTACGGCCCACATTTGAATAATAATGAGGCGCCTAAATGAGAAATCGTAGAGTGAACAGGAATTGATTATCGTTCAAGCTGTAGAAGGCTCTTGGACTTGCAGTCCGTCTGGACTCTATTCATTCCAACTAGAGCTCGCGGAAAATAAAACAAATATGCATTCGGCTCAGCAATGGATTGGTTTCCATTATTTGTGATATTTATAGGATGCACTCATGGAGCCATGTAACAAATGAATATTGATTTTGCTGATGTAATTTAAGTCAATGGGTGTCCAGCGAATGGTTGGAATATTAGTTTATGCAGGTTATTGATATAATTGATTTGCTAGCATTGCTACAAAGATTAATTTTCAAATTAAAATTAGTTTGTTACTAATTCCATTTATGGTCTCTACTTTACTAACTTTAAAGATTGTATATTATTTTTTGTACTCATACATTGAAATGTGTTGTTTAATGTTACCTAAGCAAAGTCCGAAATGTCCATTTCCCAAGTCTCCACAAAATAGACAACCGGGCAATTTCAACGAAAACATTTCTATTTCTAAAGCGTTTATTAATAAATTATAATTATAATAAAAAAATATAGTATTTCAAACATCCCTTTACATAATATTAATATAAACAATGATGGAGTAAGCATGAAATTGAATTTAAAAATAACAAATTTAGTGCATTTGTTTACCAATGTTGGCAATAAAATCTGCCCGATATGACAGCTGTAAAATACATAACCTACAAATGTAATGTTATTTATCTCAATATAAATAAGAAATATAAAAAATTTGCAAGTGAATACGGTAAATATAATAAATATTTTAATTGTTTTCTAATATATTAGACAAATTAATTTGTGGGTTTATATTTATAGTGCAACTTTGACAATTATCAAAATAACTACCTAAAGAACTTCATTTCTTTGTATGGACTGTTATTAGTTTTATACTTTTCGTACAAAAAATATTGTACAAACCTCTTGCGTGAACTCGGTTCTATGGCAGCGCTCGCAAGCTCGCGCCGCCAAACACTCATCCGGGAACCAAGCGTTCCCGCATTTGGTATGTAAATAACTATTTTCTATGATCACCATGGAATATTGCTCTTTCGACATACTTACTATACATTTATATACCGTGTGTCCCACGTAAATGTTGGCGTAGGCAATTAATATGTAAAATCAGTTTTTTGTAAATAAAAAGTGTCCGGCAAAAAATTATGCATCCAAATTTTATATCACAATACTGCTAATATCCCTACATCTTATTTAATACAGATTAATTTATTTTGATACCGAAATTTAATGAAATTAATTATAATAATTCCTAATTTTCCGCCTACTCTTTTTATTGCTATTGTCGTATAGTGCTTGCAATTTGTTTTAAATATTTTAATCTGTCACAAAATCACGGACCTGCAGGTGTAAATAAAATTAGTTATTTGCCATAGTTTGTATTTTAATTTTTAAGCAGTACAAAATACAGAAGAGTGGCTAATGGTAGATAATATCTACAACAAAAATTATCATAAATATATTTATTTCTGTAATATGAAATAAATACAGAAAACCTGCCAGGTCTTCAAGCAGATTGCCAGACCCAGTGTTGTATATGCAGCATACTTTATTTTGTATGTTCTTAAAAGTACTAAATAATAAAATCCACTCACAGTTTGATGAATCTGCTATACAAATAATCCATTGGGCAAACAAGCATTCGGCACAACTCACTGCTAAGGTTCTCGCACTACTGACGGCAAACCTAAGTTTTCGTGTACTGTGCAAAGCATTGCAAATTAGTTGGTCGAAACAAGTTCATACACTTCAAGACTATGTAGTTATTTAGAAAATAAAATATTCCGTTTAAGAATTATTCCAGAAGTTCTCAAAATATTATCTATTATAATTATAACAGAGGACATTATAAAAAAATCTGATATGGCCAGCATATAACCTTCCGCCCAATACAACTCTTAAACGATACAAAATAGTATTTGATGATATAGAAACATACCTTCTTATTTGTTTATTTTCTATTTATATTTGAGAAATTTAATTTTATTTCATTTATTTATTTAATTTTTGACATATATTTCACTAAGAAAACAGTTTCACAATCAAAATGACATGTGTCACATTTCATATAAATTGAAAATTTTGAAGTGTTTCCATGGTGTACAAGAAATGCAAGATTTATGAAATCTAATTTCGTTATATTTTAATTATCTCTAAATCAAATGAAATTTTATAAAATTAGTGTAATCAAAACACATGTAAAATATTCTACTACTTTCAAAATAACACAAATTGTTGAAAAAGGAAATTTAACCGTGTTTTTCACGAAAAACTGTTAAGGGATTCAAGTAAACTGCTACTTCCGGTTGACCAATTTTATCCAAAATCTAATCAGCACTTCATTTAAATATAAGAAGCAAAAATTCACAAAATTGTATTTTTTGGTATTACAGTATTTGAGTTATGAGAGACGAAAAAATTGCCACAGACTACACACACACACACACACACACACACACACATACATACAGACATCATGGCGAATTAGTAAATTCGTACTGTAGGGACCCTAGAACGAGTATAAGCATGCTTATTCATTGAAAACTCACTACCCAATTTTTTACCTCCTTTACTTAGAGGTAGGTGGGAGGTAAAAATTCATGTCATAAATATAAAGTAACTGAAAAGTAAACAATTTGTTTTTTATTATTAATAGTTGTATTAGTAAATAAAATCTATATGGTATATTTAAACATAATTGCGCACATATTCATTAATTTTAATTCAAATAAATTAAAATTTTACAGCATTGAAGTAAAATTGTTTGAATTACGCAAAATGTACTTAAAAAGTAAATGAGTTTTCGTTTCCTTCTTTTCTTTAATAAAGAAATAAATGAAACAAATTTGCACAACTTAATTACATATTTTTTCAAATTTAAAATTGTGCCGTATTAATAATCTCTGGTTGATTCCCAGAGTAATGCATTATCGTCAGATAAATATAGTATAACTTTTTCAATTAAGATATTGTTTAAATTCCTTATATTTTCCTGTTGCAATGCAGATATAAATATAACCACTCAATCCCTGATCATATATACCGTGTATCCCATGTAAATGTTAGCATAGGCAGTTAACATGTAAAATCAGTTTCTTATAAATAAAAAGTATCCGGCAAAAAATTATGCATCCAAATTGTATATTATAATACCCCTAGATCTTATTCAATACAGATTAATTTATTTTGACACCGCAATTTAATGAAATTAATAATAATAATTCCAAATTTTCCGTCTACTCTTTTCATTATTTTAAATATTTTAATCTGTCACTGTCAATTTCTGGCGATGGAAACCATTCGGCGTTCATTCCTGTGAAGTATTCAGATATTTGTCTTGCTCTGCGCCCCCATAATACAATCTAATAATATTTGCACGGTTCACGACATTTAATGTATTCTTGATGACAGTGACAGATTAAAATATTTAAAACAAATTGCAAGCATTATACGTCAGTAGCAATAAAAAGAGTAGGCGGAAAGTTGGGAATTATTATTATTAATAACATTATATTGCGGTATCAAAATAAAATAATCTGCATTAAATAAGATCTAAGGATATTGGCAGTATTGTGATATAAAATTTGGATGCATAAATTTTTGCCGGACACTTTTTATTTACAAAAAACTTATTTTAATGTTATTTGCCTATGCCAACATTTACGTGGGACACACGGTATACAATTCTGAGTCTTATGTATAGCTTGTATAAATTTTCGTGGCGATTGATTCCATTAGTGTTTCTCAGCAGGTATTCCAAAAGAGGATTAAAGAAATTTATGAGGGACTACTTTACAGGGTTGTACTGGATAATATTTTCAAATGAGTTTTACACAAACAGACACAAGTAATATCAAAATATGAAAAATTTTAATAAAATGAATTTTAAATGTCGTTTTCTGAAGGTATATTTGTATAAAATTATCTTACTTAACAGTTTTCGGGGAAACAATTGAAAAGATAATCGTATTAAAAATTTCGGAGATTGAAGCATCTAAGCCAAAAATTATAATAATCCACTCCTGAACATCAGACAAACTTGCACCCCGCTGGCTAGGGCTGGCTTATCCCATTAGCAAGTCAAGTCAATCGCCACGGAAATTTGTACAAGCTATACTTGTATCATCCGACGATCTTCCTTAAATATGTTAACATCTGAATACAAATGCCAAATTACTATTTTAAACAAGAATATTTTCCTGTATCAAATGTTATCCTATAAAAAATGTTATTTATGTTTAAAATTCTGTATCTCAAAAACCCAAAGTGTAAAGCTACTTGATTTGAAATTTATATTCCTCGTGATACTTTAATAAGATACATATTCATATCATATAAATTCACCAATTCGTAACACTCGTCTTCATTAGTAGAGGTTATGCTATTCAAAATAAAGTTTAATTACATTACTAAACCGTCATTGCAGAAATTCAGAAACGATTGAAATGACAGCTGATGTTCTCTCTACAGTTAGAGAAGCGTGCAGTGTATCAGGCCACGGGTTCACAACGTTACGTGGCGGGGACAATGGGCTGCGAAATTTAATTATGCTGCGAAAACAAAAGGAAATACCCACTCGAAGCAAAACATACAAATTTCAGAGAGTTCACCGCGGATCTGGATTATATTCCCTAAGTAAACTTTGTGCTTGTACCAGAGAGAGAGAGAGAGAGAGAGAGAGAGAGAGAAAGAGAGGAGAGAAAGAGAGAGGAAGACAGCAGAAAGAGAAGAGAAATGAACGATTCCTGCTGGGATTTTATAATTTTAAATTATTTGAAATATTTTATGTAATGTAAAGAAAGTTACGTGAATTCACAACATGGAATAATGATGAACTGTATGCTTTTAGAACTATAGGTAATAAATCAAATTTTAATTAATAAACATAAATACAGTCGAAAATGTAATAAATAGCGAAAAAAGGGTCCCATTTTTCGCTACAGTTTATTTTTACTTTCTTATATAGGGTGTAACATAAATAAGTACATTAAATATAACCAGTGATAAAATTCATCAATTCATTCAATTTTTCTTAATAACTTTTTTTCTAAATCCTAGTTTTTTTAGCTTTAAATAATTTTTGTTACATAAATGTTCTATTTTATTGTAATAATAATAATAAAATAAGTAAAAAAATATATGACTACAATTATTTACAATCTGTACTGTTTTAGATCCAGGAACACCTCTACTATGACGTCACAACATTTAAAAAAATCATTGTGGCTTAATGAATAACAATTAAGACTTTTCAAAAGTGTAGATAGTCTTCAATATAGATAAAGTTTCATAAAAAAAAAAATATATAAAAAAAATGGTGAGACCCCATTAGACAATTTAACCTGGAAAGACGCTTGATGAGGCAAAATAGTGACCCATTTTCCCTTGAAGATACGAAATTTATTGGTTTCTATCGTTTGAATAAAGATATGTGTCACTATGTTATTCAACAATTACGTCCACATATGTTAAATGATGTACAAGTCAATAGAATTTCCCCGGAATTAAAAATTATTGTTTTTTTTTCTACGCTAGCTATTTTGTTGCATTACATTATTAAAGAAAGTAGATATTATGCTTTTTATTTTCATTGCTACATGTATGAATATTATTTTGCGACTTTAATATTTTAACATATATTTCCGTCTCTCTCTCTCTTATGTAAATACATATGCAGACGAAAGGTACTTCACGTTCGTAACAAGGCGAAGCGAAAGACGAAAATTCTAGTGGTGGGGGAATTGTAGAAATGTGACTATGGTACCATTTTCTTAGAAACGAAGCGAAAATTAGAATACTATAGTGAGCGCGGTACCACCACTGGTATATCATAATTTGCTCCAATAGTAGTATCCATGGCAATAGTAATGAAATTATTGATTTTGACAAATGTAACTTGTTAACTTTTTCAAATAAATTTTGACAATATCAATTTAATCAACTAATAAATTATTATTATAAAAGTAATAATCTGTAAAAGGGCCTGATTGAACAGCCAGTTAACAAACATTGTGTTGAAGTTCAAGATAACGCTGCTCCATCCTGTCAAATTTATTTGGGGCGTTTTCCAAATCATCATCTTACGAATATCCTCTGTGAATATAGATCAACCCTACAATCCATATAAAATTTATGGAAAGAAAAAAATTGTCGACACATTAACACAATACTGATAAATAATACTATAAATAAACTAGTGAAATATTATGATATAATACGGAGATAATAGATAGGTTCTATTTCAATAAAGGTAACAATAAATTGCAAGCACAAGAAAGCGTTTCAAATTATCTCCATTTGGTTTTAAACAAAACAAGCTTATATTGAAAATTTCCGCAAATTGATTTATGACAAAAATGCATTAAAATGCCATGTTCATAACTTCATAAAAAGTTTTAGTTTTTAATGGCAATTAAAACTAACAGCCAATTTTTAATAAAGCTTGATTACAAAACGGGATTGCTTTTAAAATAAATGACATGGTATGTCATATATTCATAGTTTGTTTTTTCTCATATTTTAACATCCACAAACTGAACTTTTAATTATTCTGGTACAGCTGACAATTAAAAATAAAACTATAAAACTATAAATGGTTTTAATAAACAATCCGGGTTTGATTTCAGCATACATATATAAAAATTATCCGTCATAAATAATTTTTGTTTATCTTAAATTACACAGAAAACCGAGAAGGAAAAAAATTTAAAACATATAACGTCGTTTTGTCCAATTTTCTCGAAATTTAGTACATTAATATTTTGTAGCATAAAATCGCCCAAAAACAACTTGTTCTTAGCTTTTGCCGGCAAAATAGAGGGACTCTTATGGTTGGTTAAGTTGGCATCATCGTTTTGTATGCTATTGTTGTCAATTTATTATATTGAAAATTAGAAACATTTTTACAATTTTTAAAACAATGCGGTGAATTCGAACTAAAACAAAATTATATTTAAAGGTAAAATTTAAGATTTAATGTTGATTAGTTAGGTTATGTAAACTTATGAATTGTGTGCCCGATTTATAAAGAAAACAAATGAATTCTTTGTAAAAAAATCTTAAATTCAAATTTTTTGATGCTATCAAAGATAACAATGAACATTACAAAGTTATTCAAAATATGGACACAAATACAATGGGGTCTGTGACCAAATATTTATTTTTTCTTCTAAACAAGAAAATTTATAGTTATTTGTTTAACTAGGCATTAAAATACCAGATTTACAGCAGAGGCTGCCGTTTCATTAGCGAGGCGAAGCCGAGGCAATGAATGCTGCCGAAGCTATAAATCTGTGTTTGATGCCGAGTTGAACATATAATTTTTTTGCCGATTTGGAATTAATATTAGTTTAGTGATTATTTATATAGATATTTTGAAGGTTATCGCTGTCAAATTACGTTGCCATGCGTGTGTTGAACGGTTGCTATATATTTGTTGACGGTTCGTATATTATTATTAAGAAAGGAAATAATAAATTGCTCAGTTATATTTTAGTTTATTGCACATCCTTATAAAAATATATAGATTTAAAAATAGTACATTGTGTCATTAGGAGTAAATGTGATACTTTGTGTGCTGAGCATGTAAGTTTGAACGACGAGCGAAGCGAGTCGAACAATTACATGCGAAGCACCCAAAGACACATTTACTCCGAATAACAAATGCTACTTTTTTTTCAAATATAGAAAATAAAATTATAATTATTTTAAAATGCTCAAAACTTCAAAAAATATTCTGTCTTATCTAGCATTTCAAGTTTTGTTATTTTTGTTTATTTGTTTCATTTTTAACTGTCAAATTATTGAATTACAACCTAACAATTTTTCATAATATTTTACTTTGTTCGCCGCCGGCGTAAATGTGTTGCCAAGGATACACTTTTACGCCGGCGGCGATAATATTGAACTTCTGCTTGTTGAATACAAATACATAACAACGTACTTTTATGACGTTTGAAGAAAAAAATATTTATTTGGGCATAAATATTTCTAATATACACAATGTACAAGCAACAAGATAAAATAAAAATGTAGTGGGCAATGTTATAGCTACATATAACTAAAAACAGGTAAAGTGTAGTGTATACAAATGAATTCGATATGAAAATATTCATTTTCAGGTTATGTAAACTTATGAATTGTCACTGAATCTTTTATAAATAAATTTGAAATTCAAATTTTCTGATGTTAAAAAAAATGATACAAAAAACAAATATAAAACAATTCTTGTTATTACTCATCTAGCAACTATTTTACGAGTATACTCACAATCACAATAATGCAATATCTATACTAGTGACAAAAATAATTATTAATTTCATCTTGCTTCACATTTCAGAGCCGTGAAATATGGTTATTAAGTTTTGTAACTTAGAAACGAGACGAGAATGAGACAATTTCTCCTCTCAACGACATCGCTATGCTACTAACAAGACTAAATATTACAGTTGGGTTTAAATTTTCTAGGAATACGCCAGCGACGCTTTTCATTAATTTCACCAACTAGACCCTGGAGAATTGCAATAATTAATGCCTCGCATTTCTCACGCTGACTATACCACTATGCACCGACGGCGCGTTCAGCCGAACCTAGCAGCTAGATCGCTAACCTAGCGGTCATAGCTGAACGTATCGCTAGGTAACCGCTAGATTTCAGCAGCTAGACTAGCGACCTAGCGTAATAAATTTGCGCTAGATGAGCTTGCGAACCTTCTAGAACTGTCAACTGTCAAAAATTCAATGGGGTCATAAACCTTTTTCATTTTTTTTTCTGTAAGTTTGAGTAAAATTATAAATATAGATACTAATTTTAATATTAAAAGGCATTTAGTTATTAAGATACGATTTTTTGAAATTAGCATCCTATTTCAAATTTTTCGCTTGTGACGTCAGCATCTGCGTCATCTTGTCATTCTACGAAACACGCTCTTGCGGAGAGCGAGGAACTACACCAACTGTCAAATTGACTGTTATCAGTCATTGTTATTTACTGAGAGGTTTTTACAAATATAGTTTATTCACATTACCTGGGCAAAATAATATAACAAATATAATAAACATAAGTTTAATTTGAAAATCGTTGTTAACTGCAACATATGACTTGAGATGACAGGTGTGATAATGAGACAACCGACATTACCGACAAGCGACAAGATATAGTACAACAAAACATTTTGTTTTAAACGTCCTAAACTCTTTGATTAAAAATGTTATAATTAACGAATATCTAATTTAATTTATCGGAGTATTCATTTTAATAATAATAATAAGTAATTATTACAACACTGAAAAGCAAGTTTTTATTTGTTATCAACACCTCTTTTGCCTTGCCATGCTTTACATTCTATTACATGATGACATCACGATTTTGCAACCGCGAAACTTCAGAAAGGAAATTATGAATGAAAAGTTGAAAAACTATAAGATATATTGAATAATATGTGACTGAAATGATCTAAATTTTTATAATTTGTAAAAAACACGACTTTTTTTTTAAGTGTATGACCCCATTGTAATGTCAGCAGTATTAACCATGTCTGCAAAATAAACAATAAAAATTACTTAAAATGTAATGACATATATGAAGTATTTGACATCTATTACTTATCAGTTTTAAAACACTGTTTTCGATTTGTCTTTGATCAGAATTTGAGGTTAATTCCACCTAACTTGACTGACACAAGATGACAGGACCAGTAAAATTCCGTTCATGTTCATAACACTTTTCATCTGCTAGAATCTATTACTAGCAAACGCTAGCTAGCCGCTAGATTCTGTTGAACGCACCCATTTTCATAATACATGTACAGTCCCTGAAAATCACATCAACAGACCAAGAGTTTGTTTAAGTAAGTTGGGTCAACGTACAGTTATTAATAGGAGAAGTTTCGACAGTACACAGAGCATTAGCGGCTGAGATTCTGTTTCGAGAGCGTTTATGAATGTGGCTTGTGAAAATTTATGCCAACACAAATGTCTATATTTGATTTATAGGACCGGGTAATCTTTGTTCGAGATGGTAGAAGCGCTTGAGATAATGAAACATGTTGGTGGAACTGAAAGGGATTATTATATTAGGTCACTTTATAGTCTAAAGGTTGGTTTACATAGCAGTGATAATTATTATTAAATCACTTACCGAGATCTGCGTAAGCAGAGTGCCACACCCGTAATGGGTAAAAGGCGTGATGATATATTTATATTTATTTATTTGATATTTTATTGATGATTATTAACGTAAAAATATACACTCATAAAAATAACTTCTTTTTTCAAGAAAATTTGCAGTTTTCCTTTTGTATGCATTCGTTGAATGATTATGTTCAATTCAAACAAATATTAATTTTGAATATAAATTTTATTTATCTTCTCTTTGCTGCATTGAAAGAAAATGAATATATTTTAAATTTTGTTTTAAAAATAAAGAAAAAAAAGTCGTTTTAATTTTAAACAAAATGTTTTCATTTAAAACAATATCATTTTGAATTAATACTACTCCTATTCAAAATACTTCGTTTGGATACTTTGATATGTTCCTTCAAAACTAAATTAATTTTCATTCAAGAATATTTATTAAACCTACAAAAGTTTTCAATGTAAAACGAAATCGGATTGGCACTATTCAAATCAATTTTCTCTTCATTTAAGAGGAATCTATTTGTTCCAAGAAAACATTTTTATAAGTGTAGAACCACTTGTAATTCTGCGTTTCTTAAAAATATAGTTAGGTAAAAACTCAGTTATTTCAGAAACAAATGGTAGTTAAATGAAATTGCATTTAATACAATTAGAAGAAAGAAATCAGTTAAGGTTAAACATACACGTCGAAGAACGAATCCTTTATTTTATTTAAAAACAGCAAATTTTGTATTCTTCATTTATTTTCATGATCTGTATGGTCCAACAACCTCCATCCGTCAAAATTTCATGGATTTTTTACAGTGACTTGTACATTGCAATGTCAGATGAAGTACATATTTTCGTTGGGTTTGTTCACTCCCATGAATTTTGTTTTGCAAATTCAAATTAGAATTAATTATTTCTTACAATTATTCTTATCGAAAAACAAAACATTTATTACTGTGAAGTCTTTGAACATATTAGTATTTATATATGCGGATGAAAAGGATGGCTATAACATTGAACTATAAAAAAATATAAGTTGAAGTCTAGTTGGTCAAAAATTCAGAACTTTGATAGTGTGTCTCTCATTCCCATGAACGACTACAGTAATGAAAATAATTCGTATATTTATAAATATGGTCATCTATAACATACAAAGTTTATTTTCACTTTGAATTTACAGTTTTTGAGAAACAAATAAAAATATACCAAAAAACACACAACCTGTAAAAAAATTACAATAAGTTTATACATCTGTCAGTTGTCAATTAAAACTGACAAACAGTGTTGCGAACCTTGAACAGTGAAGTTATCGTAAATAACACTCAAAATTATGTGTTTTGTCCTCAATTTCGTCATTGGAATTAATTAGTTAATTCTTCTTGCAAATTTTGTTTCATGTTACGTCCAAATTTATTATAGTACGTGAATATATTTGTCAAAATTATCCTACTTGTACAATAATTATTTAACGGTTGCCAACACTGGGTTGCTCCAAATCGTCGTATAATGGGTTACTTTAGTGACGATTTCTGAGCTTTTAATGATGAATTTTGAGCACTTTAGTGCCGATTTCAGGTAAATAAATAAATCTAAAACTCTTTCATAAAATGTCAAATATTTCTCGTTATGTTTAATTATCCAGGGCATGTTACAATTTTTCTAATAAATATTGATTTTAATTTGAATGATATATTGCGAAATACTAATATTTAGGTAAAGAAATGAACAACTTTTATATTTTTACTTTGTCTGTATAGTGAATAGGCAAAAATACGTCATATTTAAATTTTGCAACCTGTATTCATTTTACGATTATTACGTGGTCTAATATTTGGTGAACATTTACTATTAACGAAATATTTTGTGCATGTATATTTTTATTAATCATGGTAAGGAGTTAAAAATAATTCTTTTCGGTTATTTTTAGCCTCTCGAATAATCAAATTACCTATGTAAATTTCTACTGCTAGATGATGAAATGATGATGAAGAATCGATAAAATACTAATTTTGATCCAACACTTACTGACATAAGAGAACGCATACGAGCAAGTAAAGCAAGGTATTCCTTTTTACCTCCCGCCTACCTCTAGGTAAGGGAGGTATTGTTTTTGGTCAAAAAATTGGGTAGTGAGTTTTCAATGAATAAGCACGTTTTAGGGTCCCTACAATACGTTTTTACTATTTTGATGTCTGTATGTATGTATGTATGTATGTATGTATGTGTGTAGTCTGTGGCAATTTTTTCGTCTCGCATAACTTAAATACTATAATACCAAAATATACAATTTTGTGAATTATGCTTCTTATATTTAAATGAAGAGCTGATTAGATTTTGGATAAAATTGGTCGACCGGAAGTAGCAGTTTACTTGAAGCCCTTAACAGTTTTTCGTGAAAAACACGGTTAAATTTCCTTTTTCAACAATTTATGTTATTTTGAAAGTTGAAGAATATTTAATTCTACATTTGTTTTGATTACACTAATTTTAATAATTTTCATTAGATTTAGAGATAATAAAATATAAAGAAATTAGATTTTACAAATTTTGCATTCCTAGTACACCATGAAAACATTTAAAAATTTTCAATTTTTTACGAAATGTGACACATGTCATTGTGATTGTGAAGCTGTTTTCTTAGTGAAATATATATCAAAAAATTAAATAAATATACGAAAGAAATATAAAATTTTGAAATATAAATAGAAAATAAAGAAATAAGAAGGTATGTTTCTGTATCATCAAATATTATTTTGTACCGTTTAAGAGTAGTATTGGGCGGGAGATTATGTGTTGGCACATCAGATTTTTTAATGTATAATCCATAACATTCCAAATAGTATCCCACAATTCGGTGAAAACGTGGCTTAATAACGTCGTTGCCGCATTACAGCATAATGTATGGGATAGGAAATTGGTCATTGAAGCATGTATTAGATACAACGGAAGTTCCCGGGATATGTCGCTTGTCGCGTCGCCATCGGCGGTTTACTCTACACATAGGAAATTTTCAGATTATATCTGCCTGACTCGAATTTATTGCACGGAATGTTGTTCAGACAATTTCACTCGTCAAAACTTTTCCATTCCCCTAGAAGACAAACTCAATTATAATATATAAATATATCATCACGCCATTTACTAATTTCTGTCTGGGTGACATTTTGCTTTCGCTGATCTTGGTGAGTGATATCATTTTTGCGCGATGTTAATTTGTTTGTCCAAAGAATGAAAATAAATTTAAAGCAATTTATTAACTCAAGATTAACTGAGGAGTACATACAAAAGGTGGCCTTCATTTGTTTTACATTTGAGTTGGTAACTCCAATGTTTAACATTTGTCATCTGCTGTTATTGAAGTTATTAAAATGGATCGCTATGCAAAAGCACAACGCAGTGATATTGTTATAGTTATTTATATTACAAGCAAGATAAAACAGTTTTTACAGCTGAATGGAGGAAATGACCGACGAGCCGATAAGGCGAGCCTGTCACCTCCTTGAAGCAGTAAAAACAGTTAACTTGCGTGTATTGTACAACATTTTACTTGTCACCCATTTGTAAATCAAATTGAAAATTATAACAAAATCCTCAGTTACACACCACTGTTCTGTCAAAAATTATTTGAAATGATTTTGTATAAGCCTTGTAAGCATTACTGTGGCAACGTGCATTGTTTACCTTGTTTACTAACTTGTAAAATATTTACAATGCAGCTGTCAATTAGTAACTTGTAAAGATTAAATTTTAAAGGCAATAGAGGGCTTGGGTAAATGGTGTTTACAAGTGAGTAACAAGTAATAGCTATTAACATTCCTAGTGATGTTATGAGTATCGTAACTGCCGCAGATGTCAGTTGAAATCCGAGCTCGTAGAGCGAGTATTTTAAGACATCTAAGGCCTGTTATGACTCATAACATCCGTGGTTTGTTCAATAGTTTACCGGTTTCAGAATATGAAGACGTTAATGTCATTAATAAATATTATTTATTGAAATTCTTTTATGAAAAACGTCTGTCATAATTTTAGAAGGAGATCAAGTAAGTCTGTTTGTTTTTATTCAACACCATGGTTACACTTCTTTTGTATCATATTTAAAATTATATTTTTTCTTAAACGTCAAATGTGTTCTTCATGGCTAGATAAAAAGTGGATTTTGGCGATGTTGAATTGCCTGAAAATATTTGGAATGCAGCAGGTGAATCTCTGAACAGCTTAATTCCGTGTGTATTAGTAAATAGCGTTATATTATCATTGTGTATTATTTTCATTTTCTTGACTGTTTTGACAGGTCAGTAAGGTAATATTACCCTACAGAATAAAGTTATGACATACTTACCCTGCCTACTTTTGTGCATGTAAACATAGGTTTAATCTCCTGAAACCGGTAAAAATACATTACAAATTTGGACCTCGAAGAAATGTGGTTTCAACAGGATGGTGCTACATGCAATAAAGCAAGAGAAACCATTTATTTGATAAGACAACATTTTCCTGGTCGTGTAACATAAGTGTTCTTCAACAGAATATAAAAAATTTCAGTTTAGTAGTTTTTGAGAAACCATAACCATACACACATACAGACATCATGCGAAATTATTAAAATTGTAATATAAGATTCTTAAACGTGCTCATCCACTGAAAACTCACTCCCGAATTTTTAGTATGATTCCTATACCTACATTACAGAATATTGCAGGAGGTAAAAACAATTGACGATCTTACAAAATAACTTTTTGACACTTGAATTGAAATCTCGTCCAAGATACTTTTAATTTGATATCAAACATGGTAGGATTTATACAAAGTTTATAAAATAACTTGAAAGGGCTTCAAGTAAACTACCACTTCCAGTTATTGGATTATCACCAAAAACTAATCAGCTCTTCCTAAGGGGTTACAATTGTTACAAACAATATATATTAAAATGTTTAGTTTAGTAGATTTTGATTGACAGACACGCACACAGAGACCATCGCGAAATTATTAAAATCGTAATCTAGGGACCCTAAACGTGTTTATCCTCTAGAAACTTAATACCGAATTTTTAAGATAATTTCTATACCTCCCTTACAGGATGTGGCGGGAGGTAAAACAGCGCTGTGTACATTTGTAATCGGAATGTTTTTAGAATTTATAAATCTACCCTATTCTGTTGACCTTTGCAAATTAGTATTCCAGGACTATTTCGCTAGTTATTTTTATTGATACATTCAATTCCACAAATGGCATCATTTGCACTAGAAAAAATATAGACTTCATTAATTAATTCTTGAAAGTAGACAAGAATAGTTATTCATGTATCAAGGCACTGAAGTTCAATTTTTTATCACGAATATGGGATTTAGTTGCCGAAGCTCGTAGGGCCGAGGAAAATAAACCATATATCTAAAATTTGAAAAAACTGTAAAAAAAAAAAACAATATAGGTTAAGTTTATACATCTGTCAGTTGTCAAATGAAACTGACAGTCAGTGTTGCTAACCTCGAACAGTGAAGTTATCGTAAATAACACTCAAAAATATATGTTTTATCCTCAATTTCGTCATCGGAATTAATTAGTTAATTCTTCTTGCAAATTTTTTTTCATCTTACGTCCAAATTTACTATAGTACGTCAATATATCTGCCAAAATTATCCTAATTGTACAATAATTGTTTAACGGTTGCCAACACTGGGTTGCTCAAATTCGTCTTATAATGGGTTACTTTAGTAACGATTTTTGAGCTTTTAAAGACGATTATTGAGCACTTTAGTGCCGATTTCAAATAAAAGTATTATTACATGTACTGTAATTATTTAATCCATAAAATAAAATAAGAAAATACGTTTGTGTTCAACAATTTATTAGATGTTCATAAACATACCACTAAAATAAATTTGTACAGTACAAATGTTTAAGAATTTAGTTAAAGTGACGATTCATTTATTTGTTTTAAACTAACAAACTAGATAGCAATCTGACGCAATACATTCTTCAACAATGTTTTTATTAAGTTTAAAAAAACATAATATTTTTACTCATTTGTTTTATTATTTTACCCAAAGTACCTACATCTGCTATTATTTCATTCAAGTAAAAATAACAGCTACATCGATTTTCATATCTTAACACCAATGAATCATTTGTAATATACTCATGACTGTTAGTGTACATTTACACAGTCGGATATGTGCAACAACGTTGAAAATACAATTCCAGATTTCAACATAAATTAATAACATACTTCAGCAGTTGCGTGCAGCGCGGAAAATTATTAACGTAGCATAAAATTAAAACATTTTTTTAACATTACAAGTGTGTAAAGTGTAGGTTACTTAATATGTAAAAAATTCTCAGTACAACAAATTCAAGTGTTATCAAGAAAATGTTCTGTTTTAATATACAATTAAAATTTCCGTTTGATACTTTTTTATTTTCATTTTTAACCTTGGAAATTTTAGTGAGAATTGCGTGTAAAATGGATATTTCTCTGAATGTGTTTGGTGTACATCTTGCGCATTGCGTATTTCTGCTTTTTGTATTTTTATAATTTCATTTTCTAAAAGCACTCTCTAGTATGATACGGATATCTCTGTTTGCGCATATATACTTGAATGCATTATTTATATCAAGTAGGATTATTTTGGAAAGATTGTGCAATTACAGAAATAAACAGGTTAAAAAACATTTTTTCATCTATTTGTTAGCATTTTGATTTGAGTTTATGTTTATTAATTGAAATATTATTGTTATTTTATTATTACACATTCATATTTGTGTTACTAAACTTGTCACAGACTATCATGAAATTTTTTTAAAAATTAATAGTTATTTATGTATCAAGGCACTGTAGTTTAATTTTTTATCACGAACAAGGAAATTAAAGTGAGTGATAAAAAGGAACTTCAGTGCCGCGATACATATTAAATTTTATTTGAAATCTAAAATTAGAAAAAACTGTAAAAAAAATTATATAATTAAGTTTAAACGTATGTCAGTTGTCAAATGGAACTGACACTCAGTGTTGCCAACCTTGAACACTGATGTTATCGTCAATTACATTCAATATTATATTTTTTGTTCGCAATTTCATATAAAAAATGAGAACTTCGACAATGATTAACAACGGCGAATTACATGTAACGAGATTTCGTAAGGTATTAAAAGTTACTGACGTTTTTCTTATCACTTTCGCTGTTATCATATAACTTTGTCTCGATTTTGGAAATTTTTTTACATCTTTGACGTGATCAGCCATCACCAGTTTGCCTTCCTTTGAGTATTGCTTGAGGTTTAAAGATTATATTCTGAGCTATTGCTTCAAATCCAGTTATTACGTTCATATTTTTACTGATAAATTCTAATACACTTCTATATTAATTGTTATCCTAATCTTTGTAGAATAATTCTTGATTTATACATTTAAAATAATGCTAATCATTTAAATTATCCAATAAACACTGATAAATTTTAGTTTACCTTATTTCATGAGAATAAAAATCTGAGGTTATGTGCTGACATAACCTCCCACCCAATACTACTCTTAAACGATACAAAATAGTACTTCATGATACAGAAACATAACTTTTTATTTATTTATTTTCTATTTATATTTCAGAAATTTAATTTTATTTCGTATTTTTATAAAATTTTTAAACATATATTTCAATAAGAAAACAGCTTCACAATCAAAATGACATTTGTCACATTTCGTAAAAAATTGAAAATTTTTAAGTGTTTCCATGATGTACAACGAGTGCAAGACTTAGGAAATCTAATTTCTTTATATTTTATTATCTCTAAATGTAATGAAAATTAATAAAATTAGTGTAATCAAAAAACATATAAAATTAAATATTCTACAACTTTCAAAATAACATAAATTGTTTAAAAAGGAAATTTTACCGTGTTTTTCACGAAAAACTGTTAAGGATTTCAAGTAAACTGCTACTTCCGGTTGACCAATTTTATCCAAACTCCAATCAGCTCTTCATTTAAATATAAGAAGCAAAAATTCACAAAAGAGTACTTTTGATATAATAGTATTTGAGTTATGCGAGACGAAAAATTAATGCTTTTATATAGCGTATGAACCACGGTAAGGAAATAAATAAACAAACAAAAGTCAACAATAATAACACTGAAATAGGCCAGTCTCTTACATTTTATATTTTCGAACTACTAGGGTGTTTGTTGCTTGAAAAACAGAAAAAAAACAAGCGAGTATTTTTATCTCTCCCCATCACAAGCTGACTTTTGATATAGTAATGAGGCTTCTGCTTTAATATTGGAAAACAATAAAACTGGCGCTGAGTCAGTAATGAATTGATATGATTGATGGAATTTAGAGTGGAAAGAAGAGAAAGACGTGCGAGCAGAGAGCGATCGTGCGAGGAAACCGAAAAACCTGATCGCGATGACAGCAGTTGACGGAGCAAAAAAGACGCGAAAAGTTAAGGAACATCTACGTTCACAGTTTTCACAATTCAACAGGAAGAAAAGAGGAAACTCTTTTAAAGAAGTCGCTGCATTTTTTCTATATAAAAACTTCGACATAATAGATAGATTTCTATCTATCTGAAGATATCTCATTTCTCTTGGTTTTATTTCCGGGGTTTTATAAGTTAATAAAGACGTTATGAAGTTAGAAATTCACACAAATTGGTTTTTGGTTTGTATGATTCTTAACAAGAAAATAAAATCCGCCTATTTTTTTTAAATGGAAGATTTATTTTTAGTTTAAGAGATAATAATTATGCCAATTTCGGAGAAGGAATACGTGACGTAGTTCTAGTGAGAGAAAATATCAACAATTGTAATTTTATTTATTGTATATTTTGATGTAGGCAAGTTTTATGCTTTTATTTTACAATACAAATAAATTTAATTCCTGGAACCTATACCCAGCAAACACAGTTGTAACATTGATGTACCTGGTATGTAATATGTGAAACCTAAGTAGTATCTCATTTATATACTTACTAATAACGTAATATACATATACCATGTCGGACATCTCTTGAGAGAGAGTAAAATTATATTGTTGGTATGTCACATTGGTCTTGGACTTGGTACATACCTACAACATGTATATGTTATGTTACCGTGCTTATAACATATTCACAGTTAATCAGAAAGTTTTAAATATTTTATATAAAAATATAGCATAGAAATTTTAAATATTTCATAGTGTACACTGAACAAATTTGAAATATATTTAATTTAATTTTGCTAAGTGGTTATATATTTCCGTATCGTAATTTATGTGAAGGAAATAGTTAATTTATAAATAAATAAACATTTTCAAAGAGATCTTACTCAAAAATATACAAAAACAACTATTCCATTCGTATATTCAAAGTTGTTTATACCAATAGTTTTGTTATGTACCATTAACGTTACGATGTCTACATACATGGGATGTCATGTCTCAGATCGTGTTGTGGACATAGGTCTATCTATGTTATGTATATATCTTACTCGCGACATAACTGTGTTTGCTGGGGATGAATTATTTTCAGTTTAAGAGATATTAATTATGCCAAATTCGGAGAAGGAATAGCGGACGTAGTTTTAATGTGAGAAAATATCAACAATTGTAATTTTATTTATTGTATGTTTTGATGTAGGCAAGTTTTATGCTTTTCTTTTACGATAAAAATCAATTTAATTCCTGGAAACTACATAATTTTATTCGTAATCTAGGTACTTGTAAAATAAATATTACCTATATAACCCGATATCTGACAACCGTTAGTTTCAAAGTAGACTGATCTAAATCAATTTATGTTCTACCAATTTGACATTGACATAAAAAATAGTATTGAAACTTCTATCCCAGCAAACACAGTTATGTCGCGAGTACGTTATATATACATAACATGGATAGACCTATGTCCGCAACCCGGTCTATGAGACATGACATCCCATGTATGTAGACATCGTAACGTTAATGGTACATAACAAAACTATTGGTATAAACAACACCCAGAAATGTGTAAACGGCATGATGATATATTTATTTATCATTATTAGATTAATTCGTATTTTATAAATTTTAATTAAGAAATATAAAAACTAATTGAATTTCTCTTTGGTTCAATTCATGTGCGACTGGGCTCTTAATTAATTCTGTATCTATTCACCTCGTCTGTAAAATGTGTTTGATGTTCTCATCTGCTTAGAATGTCGTCATTCTACGGCCTAGGTATTCAAGTAGTTATTACGAAAAATTGTTGATTTTATTTAAATGTGAGTTATACTTGTAATTCGTAGTGGTATATATAAGTAAAATGGCGTCCATGGCAAGAACTGAAATTGCGTCCTTGTACAAAAATTTAAAATCAGGTTTATTTCGTTGCGACTTGATTCCGTTATTAAGTATATATTATTTTTTTTTGTCTTTTCATAGATAGTTGGTTGAAAGATAAATATATTAGTATAGATTTTTGTGCACTACACTGAAATAAATTATAAAGATTCTAAAAAAAATTGTTTATAAAAGCAAAATTTTAACAAGTATCTTATAATAAGGCTTAATTGTAATAAAACATGTCAAAGGGAGCTTCTCTTCTCTTCTTTTTTATATTGCTGTATATTTTACCAATTAACTTTACAATAAAATTGTAAGTAATACAACAGTGTAATAAATTAACCTAATTACTGAGTGGAATAGGCTTTTAGAACTCATAATAATGAACTAAAAGCCCCTTGGATATAGTTCTCTACCTAAACCTTTTTTTAAATGTCCGATGCCCTGTTACAATTTTTTCCAAACATAGAATCAGATGTGAAAAAAGTTTCAAATGAAAGATGTAGCAAAAATATTTAGGATATAAAATGTACTTGCATTTTTCTTGTACATGCTTCTAATTTTGAATAAAATAACTATAGTTATTTGTCAAACTAGAGAGGAAAGGCTTCTTTTTTTTACTCGAGCTCATGAGGCAATTCGTGCGAGAGTGGAAAAAAGGGCTTTCCTCTCGTGTTAGACACAACATTTTTTTCACATGTTACTAAAAACGATTGGCTTGGACCTAAAATACACTTTGACTACACAACTGACACGTTAAAAGTTATTAAATGCAAGGCGGGGTAGCAGTGTTGCCAATGATCCAATGTTAAATATAAATTAAAGTGGTCAAAATGTGATTTAATCTAGAAAAAGGAAACTATAAGACATAATTAAGACAAATAAGTATGTATATCACTAAAGTAAGGATTTTGTATAAAATTAGGCATTTATTTATAATTTTTACAATATATTTTCTGAAAATAACATTCTTATTGCTAACAGTTCTATATTTTCCTGACTAAAGAGGAAAAACACGTTTTCCTCACTATTTTGGAGAAGAACGGCGGGGTTTCCTGGCATGTCGTGAAAAGAATTATATATTTAATAATCATGGGAACAAAAACTAAAATATTTTTAACACCTATGTGTCAATCCTGTCAGATAATTGTGAAGTGTCAATAATATGTGACGTTTGAAATATTATAAAAGCAATATTTGTATTATTAGTTATAAAGTTTTTAAGACTAGTTTTTAATTAATATCTATTTTAAAATAAAATTATAGTTACGATGAGAAGAAAGAATTAAACAGGTTTAATATCTGTGTGCCCACACCAGATTTTTTAATTATGTACACATTTTTGTAAGGTGAATATGCAAAAAGATACAGCAATATATATTTCTTTAAATAACAGTGAAAGCCCTATACGCCACATTTTAATTCTATATGTTGTATATTGTATACATACATTTAAGTTCTTCAAGTATTTTGTACATGTAATACTATTTAAAAAAAAATTACTTGGGAATAACCTGATGCGCTTTTTAACATCAATTTACTCCACTATTACGTAGTTTACAATCTGATTCGTTGTGCTTTGTCCATATATCAGCGAAATATGTTCGATTACAACTATACAGCCCCTCATGACATTTCAAACCGCCATTTATACAAAAACTTCGTGGGATGAAAAACTCCAATAGCGCTCTTTCTTTCGCTTCCTTTGTCCATTTCCCGACATCTCAATGGAGACATACGACGCTCGGACACTGCTACACAATAGAAACGTATATTTGTTCTCTTTTTCATTAAGTTTCATCAAACAGGATGTCGGTGTAAAAGTTATACAACTTACTAAATAGTTTTATAATTGCATTTTCTTTGTAGCGCATTAAACCCTGCATCCTACTTCTCTTAACAAGTAATTAAAAGCTAGTAAGCAACCTACGCTCTGGAGAGATTCCCTCCAGTTTGTTTTGATTTCTTTCATCTGCAATCACGCCGCGAATCTTTCTGAAAACCCCTGACGCATAATGCATTAGAATCCCGTTCAGCGAATCATGAAATTATGATGAAACTTTGGAGAAACTGTTTAAAAGTACATTAAGTGCTAAAACGAACGTCTGAGGCTGCGAAGAAATTCTGATCAAGATAAATTAACTTTGCACTTCGCTGTCAAAATACCATTCATATTTTTTACTTATTCACAAACAACGGAATTTATGCGAAGGTGGAAAAGTTTTTGATAGTTACGCAATATATCATAAACAGTATATTCCGATATCTTTTCAAGACATTATACCTAATACAGTAGGGTGAACAGGTTCTTGAACTCTAAGGACAACAAAAACAAATAATTTACTTAGCGGTCTAATAGCACAAAATGCAAATTGTCACCATAGTATTCAACATCTTTTGAATCTCTAAATCAATTATTTAGTGAGGTGTATCCTGAAAACTTGAGAGGCCTTCAAACAAACAAGCACTTCTAGTTGATGGATTGTTACCAAAATCTAATCAACTCGTATCTAATCAGCTCGTAACTTGAACAACGAAATTCTAAATATGTAATTTCATAGATGTATACACATACAAATATGTATACGCAAACAGACGTCATCGTGAAAATTGGTATAATAATAAACAGTGAATTCCAATATAATTATTGAATACAGAATACAAGTTTAGACGTTTTCAATAGAAATACAAATTCGAAAAGAGTAATTACCTTGGCTTGGATATATTATTAGGATGTATAAGGAACGACTAGTAAAGAAGATATTTGAAGTGAATGAAGGGTGTGACAAGAAAAAGAGGAATATGGAAGAAAAAAAATCTGATGTACATAGCACATAACCTCCCGCCCAATACTACTCTTAAACGATACAAAATTTTATTTGGTGATACAGAAATATACCTTCTTGTTTGTTTATTTTCTATTTATATTTGAGAAATTTTATTTTTTGACATTATATTTTACTAAGAAAACAGCTTTACAATCAAAATGACATATGCCACATTTCGTAAAAAATTGAAAATTTTGAAGTGTTTTCATGGTGTAGAACGAATGCAAGATTCATGAAATCTAATTTCTTTATATTTTATTATCTCTAAATGTAATAAAAATTAATAAAATTAGTGTAATCAAATCAATTAAATATTCTGCAACTTTCAGAATAACATAAATTGTTGAAAAAGGAAATTTAACCGTATATTTCACGAAAAACTGTTAAGGGCTTCAAGTAAATTGCTACTTCAAAATTGGTCAATTGGAAATAGCAGTTTACTTTAATTTTTCATGTGTTTTGATTACACTAATTTTAATAATTTTTATTAGATTAAGTGATAATAAAATATAAATAAATTAGATTGCATAAATCTTGCATTCCTTGTACACCATAGAAACACTTAAAAATTTTCAATTTTACGAAATGTGACACATGTCATTGTGATTGTGAAGCTGTTTTCTTATTGAAATATATGTCAAAAATGAAATAAATATACTAAATAAAATTTAATTTCTGGAAAATAAATAGAAAATAAACAAATAAGAAGGTATGTTTCTGTATCATCAAATACTATTTTGTATCGTTTAAGAGTGGTATTGGGCGGGAGGTTATGTGCTGCGCACATCAGATTTTTTTATATCTAATCATTTACTTCATGAATTTTTCGGTGCACACTTCTATTTGCCCACATTGTATTTTATAATACAGTATTTTTAAAGTAAATAGCTCCGTGGTAACGCATAAGACTGTAGATCATAAAATATTTGGTTCGAGCCTCAAGCCAACAAATTTTCGAAATTAAATTTCGAAAATTATCACTACATAAAAACTAGCCCTTTGGCTCCTCTAACACTACCAGCCCTCAAGGACGTAATTTGACGGCTGGTAATTGCACTTCACGTGCAAAAATTATATTTTAATATCGATATTTGCAATGAGCAGAGTGTCTCTCTCAGAAATGAGTCAATTGCGTGAAGATGTATTTATTTTATTTATTTTTAAAGTACAATTGCAATGGAGGCTATATTGTTTAAAAATCATATTTTAAGATATGCTTATTATAAAAGGCGAGGAATAGAAATGCATGTAACACAGTTATTTATTAATTTTACCTCAATTTTCTCGTATTTCAAATTTATATCGCTTTCATTTTGTTTTTATTTATGTTCTGGTGTATTTATGACACAAAAACCAAACACATTAATTTGAAATAAATAAATCATTGCTGTCATTGCTGTCATAACTACAACGAGTTTAAATAGTTATTTGTGTATCAAGTGCGGATAGAGCATTGTTTGTTGCACGCGGCGAGAAATTGTTGATCGAGGCGAAGCCGAGATCAACAACTCGACAAGTGCACCGAACAAGCTCTATCCGACGAGATACACACAATATTTTTTCTACAATCGTTTACCAATGTCAAGCTGTAGAAAAAAATTAGTTTTCAAAATTATCTTTGGTCCCGCCTATAACAATTCAGTAAAATTGTAGTTACCCATGTCACCGTAATCATGACAACGTTTATGAACAAAATAAAAATTTTCAAAGAAATCATAATTTGACACATGGAGTACATTTGACATATGGAGTACATTTGACATAAAGTCTACAGAGTGAATACGTTTATGGTGATTAAGTTGAAGTGTATGTACGTATATGCCAACTGTATTTGCAATAGCAAGGTTATTACCAGAAAAATCCAATGCATCATTTACTTTTATCTAATTTATTTTTGTTTTACTTTTGTCGCACTAGTGCGACAATATGTCACTTTGTCGCCCTAGAGCGACAATTTTGAACATTTCCTAACTAAAAATGGAATAACAATGTCGATATTGTGCAACGATTGTAGAAAAAATTTATTTTTGTTTATTTGAAACTCTTGATTAATTTCTAATAAATCTCATTCGCCATATTTTATCGAATTTACAAAATATGTAACGTACGAACTGTGTTTCTATTTAATTTTCGTATAAGCCTTGTAAGCATTACTGTGGCAACGTGCATTGTTTACCTTGTTTACTAACTTGTAAAATTTTTACAATGTGGCTGTGAATTAGTAACTTGTAAAGATTAATTTTCAAAGGCAAAAAAAAAACATGTGTCAAAATTTTTTGAAGGGATGAGCGTTTCGTGTTAGTGTTAGTGTTCATTTTCCAAAATACACCATCTTCGATTTTTAAGCTACACAGTTCAAAATGCTTGAAATACATGAAAGTCTATACGTACAAAATTACAGCCATGGTAATTGAAAATCGGCCGAGTTTTGACTGTTTAAAGTTGAAATTTAATTTTTTTTTTGAAATTATTTTATTTATACAGATACTTAATAACTATTATATAAATTTGATGAAATATTATTAATTTTTGTGAATTATATCATCTATCAGTGTAAACATAACCTATATTATCTATTACAAATGTTGAAAATAATTTATTTATTAATATTTCTGTAAATTAGTTAAATAAAAACGAGTAAAGCATTTATAAAAACTATTCAGATCTGTTCCTACCGTGATTTTAATTATTTCAATTTTATTTCAATAAAAACATACCTATTTAACTATTTTACAAAACTTGAAACGTCGTGGTTAAAATTTTGTACGCAATACGTGCGATACTACACCGGCAAAACAATTTTGCAAAGTGTATAGCTATATTCAGACTACAAATGACAATTCCCTTGGTGCAAGAAATTGGGTTTTTATAAAAGTGTCATACAAAATATAAGTTTGCGAAAATGTCAGCTGTTTCGACTGATTTCAAAACAAAATATTACAGTTTAATTGCTTTAAAATGAAATCATTAAATTTTAAACTACGAATTTTTGTTTTAAAAGAACTCTTCCATATTTTATACTCCATATTATTTTCCTTTCTCGAGCAAAAACACAATAAAACTTTTCCGCGATCCTCGACACAAAATCTTCACCCAAACGTACCAAATCTCACACAACTCAATAGTCGATACTTTCTATACTCTATCAAACAATGAGTGAACTTAATTAATACAGAACAATATCAGTGTAAGTTTTCTACGGTCGTTTAATTCCCGTGAACACAATGGCGGTAATTTCCGGCGTCTTCGTCAGTACTTCCGGTCGAGATGTTCCGCTTCCGGTTCACGGAGAGAAATTCAATATATCGCGATCGATGCGAAATGGAGGAGATCAGATAACGTGCCATCGACTTGTTAAAATGATTTATTCGGAAGATATGAGCAGCGGGATGGAAGTATATTAGAGTTGTGTTTCTCGGAATGGAAGGAAGATTTGCAATTTCGTATGATTAGGTCGGCTTGAAGATGCATCACGTGATCATGATGAGAAACTTGCCACAGACCTCGCTATACACACTGAAATATAGTAATACTGGAACGCGCACTGCCATGCTTTCCCTGTAAGGAAAAAGCGAGCCGATAGAGATAGTTTCCGTCAGGTATCTCTATTTTATCTAACACATCTGCGCTTGTGTAACTATCCTTACATCACGTACATCTGTATTGTAAAAATTATACGAGCCCAAAATCATAATAGTTGGCCTAGTTAAGACTTTTAGAATAGCTTTAAAAAATAGTTCTGATCGAACAGAGGGAAATTTTATTGTACTAAATTTATTTATAACATAAATTCTGTTATATTAAAGAATATTTTAAGCAATAATAACAACTAAAATAATATCAAATTTACAATTTGTCCTAAAGGTATTGGCTAGTATCACAAACATTGTTTTTAAATCTGATGACAACATAATACAGAAAATTGTTTCAAATAAAAATTGTAAGAAATATTATTCTACATCTTTTTGATTCCAATGAAATTTTCTCTATCTCATTTATTTATTTAGATAAGCCCAAAACCCCTGATAGGTCTTGAAATAATCAACAAGTTACTGTTGATGAATTGTTAAAAAAATTTAATTAATTCGTAGCATAAACAATACCTCTGTTACACATATGTATGTGCGGAATATAAAAATTATAGAATTTAAGATATAAATAAGGCGAATTAACAAATTTCCTTTTTATGACTTTAACTGGGCCAAATAATATGATTCCGGGCTCGTAAATAAATGCCTAATTTTATTGAAAATCCTCATTTTAGGGATATGCATACTTTAAATTATCTTACAATTATAAATTATATTTTTCTTTTCACAAGTTGACAACTTTAATTTATATTTAAGATTGGTTCATTGGCAACACTGCTACCCCGCCTTGCATTTGATAACATAACTTTTAACGTGTCAGTGGTTTTGCCAAAGTGTATTTTAGCTCCGAGCAAATCATTTTTTGAAACATGTGAAAAAAATGTTGTGTCCAACACGAGAGGAAAGCCCTTTTTTCACTCTCGCACGAATTGTCTCATGAGCGCATCAAATGAGGCAGTCTTCGATCTCGAGTGGGAAAAAGAAGCGCTTTCCTCTCTAGTTTGACAAAAAAAACTATTTCCAACACTTACTTGTAATGGTAGTGGTATTTTATCCACTGAATTCTCGATACTAAAATAATAATTTAATGGTAAGTATAGATAAGGTATTACTTTATCCACAAGTGGATATTGAATTTAATTTGATTGATATATCATGAATTATTAATATTTAGGTACTAAATGGGTCTTATTGCATGCATTTTAAATTCTGAATAACTTTTATTTTTACATGTTTGCTGCAAAGTGAATAAGTAAAAATTATATTTTGTACAAGGAAGTAAATAGTATATTGTGTCATTAGGAGTAAATGTGATACTTTGGGTGCTGAGCATGTAAGTTTGAACGACGAGCGAAGCGAGTCGAACAATTACTTGCGAAGCACCCAAAGACACATTTACTCCGAATAACACATGCTATTTTTTCTTCAAACATAGAAAATAAAATTATAAATATTATAAAATGCTCAAAACTTCAAAAAATATTCTGTCTTATCTAGCATTTGAAGTTGCCGTAGAATATGCTGTTTTGTTATTTTTGTTTATTTGTTTCATTTTTAACTGTCAAATTATTGAATTACAACCTAACTATTTTTCATAATATTTTCCTTTGTCCGCCGCCGGCGTAAATGTGTTGCCAAGGATACACTTTTACGCCGGCGGCGACAATATTGAACTTCTGCTTGTTGAATACAAATACATAACAACGTACTTTTATGACGTTTGAAGAAAAAATGGTTTATTAACTTATTTCATATTTTATTTCATTAAATTCGACTATGGTCACAGATAACAATGGCTGTTACCATGAGCTCTGTTTTTGGGTGTTTTAAGAGCAGTGTTTTAAGCTCGGTTTATCTCTATACAATGTTCTAAAATGGTTTTATAAAAAAATGCTTCAAATAGAAGTTACAGAGAAATGTATTATCTACCACTTTTATTTGGAGCATATTTTTATAAAATAATTTTAGAACATTGTACAGCGCTAAAACAGAGCTTAAAACACTGCTCTTAAAACACCCAAAAACAGAGCTCGTGGTTCCAGCCGTTGTTTCTTTATTCCCTTTAATTTATAGAAAGCTATTTATATGCTTTAAAATAGTCAAGAAAACTGAATTCAACACTATGCATAGGGCTCCCAAATTAAAACTTTTCTGTGTCCTCATAGATCTATAATATGACATCATATCCAAGATCTGTAAGTACTATACATAAAGTACCTAATAATAAAGAAATAACAATAATTACATGTTGAATTGTTATTTAAAATACAACCCCTATATCTCTACAGACTATAGTTCAAAAAACGAAAACCATTGATATGCGCATTAGATGGGATCAAATATGTCACCGCTTACTCTGACTGTCAGCTGCACAATCCCGCAATTTGTCGGCCATTTGTCATATTCACAATTCACTCTGCATTGCATCATCTTCCATCATCTCTTTGTTCCATCTTTACAGTTATTTCAAATATAATATTGAAAATAAATTAAGCCGCATTTTTTGCATAAATGAGGTCAGATATTACGGATGAAAATCAATAATTGAAAGGCTTATATTATATTTCTCAAAATTAATTAATTAAAAAAGAATGTGTAGTCAATAATGGGATGCCGTTGAACATAATTTAACAATCTGTTCTTCATTCTAGCTAATTTACTTTGAAGAAACCCTGACAGCAGGTTAATAATTTATAACTGATTTGAAATTTTGTAGGTACAAAACTAAACATTGTTTTGCAATGGGGTCTTTCACCATTTTTAAAAATTTTTTTTTTATGAAACTTTATCTATAATGATGATTTTTTAAAATATGTTGTGACGTCATAGTAGAGGTGTTGCTGGATCTAAAACAGTAGAGATTTAAATAATTTTTGTTACATAAATGTTCTATTTTATTGTAAAAATAATAATGAAATAAGTAAAAAAATATATAACTACAATTATTTACAATCTGTACTGTTTTAGATCCAGCAACACGTCTACTATGACGTCACAACATTAAAAAAAATCATTGTGGCTTAATGAATAACAATTAAGATTTTTTAAAAGTGTAGATAGTCTTCAATATAGATAAAGTTTCATAAAAAGAATTTTAAAAAAAGGTGAAAGACCCCATTATATATTTCGCACATAAATTGCGAAATAAAGAGAAATATTTGATATTATGTTGTTGTTATTTTATAGTTAAAACAAACATATGAGCCAGTTGTACATTGAATTGTTAACTAATGTGTTAAAAGTTAGCAATGGCCCAGACGTCTGACACCACATTTTACATATATTGTTAGTTTATTTCCATTTCACTCCGCGTATTTATAACGGAAGTTTGGAAAATGTGGCAGACTGCTTTTTAACTTATTTTGAATTTATTTAAAATATCTTATTGACTATTAATTTCAACGTTTATTAAGTCATTATTTTGACGCTGTGATCTGATTAATGAATGTTCCATCCTTCCGTTATAACTAGTTACTAGCGGATTACTGAATTATATGCGCATATATATATATATATATATATATATATATATATATATATATATATATATATATATATATATATATATATATATATGCACAAATATGACAATATATGCAGCAAAATATGCAAAAAAGTCTTAAATTATTAGATAAAAAGTACAAATGAATGTATTATGAATTTTATTGCCCAATACGGTCTTAATCCTGATTCACAATTAACAAATATACTACTAATATACATATAAACTAAGTCTAGAAACTTGATATTAAAAGATTATGACATATTTACCTAATTACAATAACAAATTAATCAAATTTTCTACAAAAAATAAGTGAAACATAATGTAAAAGATATATTTTCGGTCTTATATTCATTGTAGCCACTTTTACCAGCATTCGTGTATACAATGAATACCTACCGTTACCGTTACAGGGATTTCCCTGGAAATATTAGAGTTTATTGGTTTATGTATTTGCTTATTGTATTGTTTATTGCTTTTTTCGTTGCATTCTTCTATTTATTGCGACCTCCTCCAATATTTGGGAATTATCAATGTGCATTGCCAGAAATTTCAAAAAGTTTATCACTAGACAAGGTCTTAAAAATATTGAAATATGCAATTATACGCAACTTTTGTAAAAATATGCATAAGAATGCCCAAATATGCAATATATGCAATTAGTAATTAGCAATAATTAACTCTAATCAATGTAATTTGTCCAGAAAATTGATTTAATTTTAAGATACGCAAAAATTTAAATTTATGCACTATGCATATAATCCGCTCTCTAGATACCATCACGCTATGTCCCACTTAGTGGGGTAGCATGAACCCAGAAACACAGTCACCCAACAATCAATCTCCTCCAAACATTCCTATCCTGACACACCATTTTCGCCTCGTTCACATTCATAGTGCGATTCTTACATGCTAGTTTATTCTTCACACTCGGAATCATTCGTTCACGCAACAAACCATCAATCATACCCAACCAATTATTCCTCGGATGCCCACGCAATCGTTCACCCTCAATCTCACCCACATATATTAGTTTCACCAACCTTTCATACGACATTCGCTCAACATGTCCAAACCGCCTCAACTAAATTTTTTTACATATTTATTAGCTGTAGCTATAGATACTTACGAGATCAATAATAATCTGTAAAAATAATAATTTAGTTTAAACAAAACTCAAGAGAGAAATTAGAAATTTGAAGATGTTAATCAATTCATGTATATGGGAGTAACAGAAGTGGATTAATATAATATATCTATAAAAGATCTAATAGTAAATAATTGCAGACAAATATCTCAAAACAGAAAAGATGGACACTATATCAAAGAAGCCATTAGTCATTATGTAGAGCTAACATATTTTAGCAACGTGTTTACATAATAACGACTGATGTTCAACTACAGAATAATTAAAATATTTACCTAAATACAATTCCAACTACTAACTAGTAACAACCCTTACGGAGAAGGGTTTCAACCTACGTAGTGGACAAGAGAAAGTAAAATGAACTAGATATTGATATTGTACTATCAAGATACTTGATCCAATGTAGCAAATATTTTAGCTCTAACAAATTTACTGATTGACATATTGATAATATTCGGTTTCCCAATTAAAATACAACAGTGGACAAACCAACACTATAATACAGAATTGGGTTTGTTATTTTAAAATAAAAATGCAAACTGGTTATGGTAACACACCGAAACAGTAAAATGAGAACATGAAATTGAATTACATCGCCTACATAAAGGAATTTTCACCAGGGGTGGACTGCAAACTATTTTGCATACAGGAAACTATTAAAGACAGAATTTATAAATATGCCAACTCTATATTCAGCATGCGAACTTTCGAGCGCGATCGTATAGGATACAAAACAAAGTTATAAAATTTTGAAGTTTTTGACTATATTGGACGAAAATATATCATAGGATATATTTTTCATATAAAATAATAAAATGTATATTTTAACATTGTATATAATGTAAAATCAAAATGGAAATAATATGGAGTAGGTAAATAGCTGCTTGTTCACTTTTTGTTGCAATGTTGTCACACGTTTCCCCTTAATGTTAATGGTATTAATCAAACTAAACATAATCAAAACAGAGGCCATAATCTCTCTAGAAAATTCACGAACACCAAGATACATACTTCACTAAAACTTAAATCACAAAAAATTATATCCACAACCCACAACCTCAGTTAAACATTCGGTATGCATCTTGATAACAGATTAAATCAGTGCCGAGGTACATATTAAATTTTATTTGAAATCAAAAATTAGAAAAAAAAATCTGATGTGGCCAGCACATAACCTCCCGCCCAATACTACTCTTAAACGGTACAAAATAGTATTTGATGATACAGAAACATACCTTCTTATTTGTTTATTTTCTATTTATATTTGAGAATTTTAATTTTCTTTCGTATATTTATTTAATTTTTTGACATATATTTCACTAAGAAAACAGCTTCACAATCACAATGACATGTGTCACATTTCGTTAAAAATTGAAAATTTTCCATGGTGTACTAGGAATGCAAGATTTGTGAAATCTAATTTCTTTATATTTTATTATCTCTAAATCTAATGAAAATTATTAAAATTAGTGTAATCAAAACAAATGTAGAATTAAATATTCTTCAACTTTCAAAATAACATAAATTGTTGAAAAAGGAAATTTAACCGTGTTTTTCACGAAAAACTGTTAAGGGCTTCAAGTAAACTGCTACTTCCGGTCGACCAATTTTATCCAAAATCTAATCAGCTCTTCATTTAAATATAAGAAGCAATAATTCAAAAAATTGTATTTTTTGGTATTATAGTATTTGAGTTATGCGAGATGAAAAAATTGCCACAGACTACACACACACACACATACATACATACATACATACATACATACATACATACATACAGACATCATCGCGAAAATAGTAAAATCGTATTGTAGGGACCCTAAAACGTGCTTATTCATTGAAAACTCACTACCCAATTTTCAGACCAAAAACAATACCTCCCTTACCTAGAGGTAGGCGGGAGGTAAAAATGTTAAAAAATTATTATATAGGTTAAGTTTTTACATCTGTCAATTGTCAATTGAAACTGACAGTTAGTGTTGCCAACCTGGAATAGTGATTTATCGTAAATAACACTCAAAATTATGTAATTTTTCCTCAATTTCGTCATCGGAATTAATTAGTTCTTCTTGCAAATTTTGTCTCATGTTACATCCAAATTTACTATACGAGCCCAAAATCATATTAGTTGGCCCAGTTAAGACTTTTAGAATAGCTTTAAAAAAATAGTTCTGATCGAACAAAGGAAAAATTTATTGTACTAAATTTATTTATAGCTTAAATTCTGTTATTTTAAAGAATATTTTAAGCAATAATAACAATTGAAATAATATCAAATATACAATTTGTCCCAAAGGTATTGACTGATGCCACAAACACTGTTTTTAAATCTGATGACAACAAAATACAGAAAATTGTTTCAAATAAAAATTGTAAGTAATATTATTCTACATCTTTTTGATTCCAATGAAATTTTCTCTATCTCATTTATTTTTTAAGATAAGCCCAAAAATCCTGATAGGCTTTAAAATAATCAGTCACTTACTGTTGATGAATTGTTCCCAAAATCTAATTAATTCGTAGCATAAAAAATACCTCTATTACATATATGTATGTGCGGAATGTAAAAATTATAGAATTTAAGATATAAATAAGGCGAATTAAACAAATTTCTTTTTTATGACTTTAACTGGGCCAAATAATATGATTCTGGGCTCGTAGTACATCAATATATCTGCCAAAATTATCCTACTTGTACAATAATTATTTAACGGTTGCCAATACTGCATTGCTCGAAATCGACGTATAATGTTTTATTTTAGTGACGATTTCTGAGCTTTTAATGACGATTTTTGATCACTTTAGTGCCGATTTCAAATAAAAATGTATTAATTTGAACAGTACATAAATATATTATCACGCCGTTTACGATTTGATGTAAGTAACGCAAGTAATGTCAGTAAAGATTTTCAGTACAGAGGGAACCATAGGAGCTAAGTAATTGTCGACTAGGGGAACCAAACTGAGGATCTTATATCCGATTTGATCAATTTATCAGAAGTCTTACAGCCTCTACACGTCTCCAATGTAACAAGGTTAAAACAAAATTCGATTTATTGTTTCACTGAAGACGATTTCAAAAGATCAAGTTTTAAAATATGTTTGTACTAAGTAAAAAGTATTGTTCTGAATTTGACTTGACAAGGGTTCTCAGGGTGAAATTTAATGCCATAAATGTTTAGTTTACTTTTGTTAGATTTTCAGTATATCGTAGAAAAGGTTATTTGTGATTAACGCGGCAAATATTCTGTTTTGGGTAGTCTTTGGGTTGGTCTTTGAAGAGGTTCCCCACCCAGCACATATCCACGTATGGGATAATTGGGTGCGTTTGACCAGCTCAAAGATTAGTGGTGCAAAGACCAAGTATTTTCGCACGTCTTCAGTGCGCTACAATATAGCGAAATTTAAGCATTATTTATTATTGAAAGGATGCGATGATCGACTGATGTAGGAAATGGTAAATCAAAAACGGACTAGCAGTCAAATACTTGATTAAAAACTATGCCGACGTTTCGACAGCAACGGCTGTCATCTTCAGGGCTAAGTTGAAGACAAAAAACAATGAAATAACATGGACACATACAAACATTAAAAAACACGTAGAAAAAATCTGAGTCAAAAAGTTAAAATGTACACAATAGTCATCAGATAAAAAAATAAATAAATAAATATAGTTAAAAATAAAAGATCTAATATCTACCAAATCTGGAGCTGAACTTTTTGACTCAGATTTTTTTCTACGTGTTTTTTAATATGTTTATATATGTGTCCATGTTATTTGATTGCTTCTTAACTTCAACTTAGCCCTGAAGATGACAGCCGTTGCTGTCGAAACGTCGGCATAGTTTTTAATAAATTATTTGACTGCTAGTCCGTTTTTGATTTACCATTAATTATTATTATTTGTTTTTTTTGTTCTTTGTTTATTTGTTATTTCATCACCGACTGTGTTTTATGTGTTTCATTATGTTTTCCATCTACCTTCCGGTTCATTGGTCATCATGTCCTTGGTTGTGTTTAGAAAGCATCACCGTGCTATACAAAAAACAAAAATCCATGCAGAAAAAATAACAAAAAGGAATTACCGGATATGCAGATTATAACATTAAAACTAATAATTAGTAAACTTTGTATAGCCACAATTAATGCATAATAAACATGTTTGCACAAACTAAACAGTGTGAACAATGATTTTTGTTTGCCATAGCAATTATTCGCCGTCCCAAAGGGATGATTATTTTTGCAGCATGAACATTACGTTGTATATTTACATGTATTACTGTTGATATGACGCCGATGTTTATGAATATTCCTGAGCTGTCTATTATCTAAAATTAGCATTGAGCGATGTGTGTTTAGTCAGTTAGACATTCGTAATTAATTGATTAATTCATCAGCGTCAAATCAGCCCACCAATGAGTATGAGCATAAATATAACGCACTTAATTCATCGTGTATTTTTAGAATATTATACAAAGATTTCTAATTTATGAGTCATATAATGGTATTAGTGAATTTGTAATGAGGGGTTTTGAACTTTTATGGAGTCATTGAACTACAAATTTAATGGATCCTTAATTTGTTTATCTTGTGTTATACACTTTTGGGGTTAAAGATTTATATGGTGGCAAGTAAGCACGCATGATGAAATAATTTTTCCTGTTCAACACTGGAATTATATATTCTTACAAGCTAATTGCTGTTAGAATAAGCTTAACTTTTAAACGATTATATATATATATATATATATATATATATATATATATATATATATATATATATATATTATTACCACTGATCTGTATATAACGGGATAGTCTACACATCCTCCATTATATTATTATTATTATTCCTTTCGCTCCAAGGCATTTATTTTTCTAAGGGTGTCAACCTCATTCGTAAGCGCAACGGAAATCGCCGATGGCGGCAGCACTGTACCTATAAAATGGCTACTAAAAGCAGTAATCGGAGTTGTAGATAACATGTGCAACATAGGAAAGTGAATCAAAAAATTAAATTAATTTTGAATAGACGAAGTTTTGACGTCTAATATTCTGTATAGGGGAGTATTGTTGCATATTCTATTACGCCGAGTACAGTTATACCACCCTTTTTGTTTTTATTTTTAAGTATTGACAAGATTAGCGATGAGGACTCGTTCAACACATTTGGAATTTTTTTTTATATAAAATGTTTGTCACTTTATTATTAAAATGGTTTATTTCTTACTTTTCCTTTACGTACGGGTATGAGTATATAAAACATATAAATAATGGTTTCAATAATGGGTTTGTATTGATTTAACTAACTAGAATAATACATTTAAAAATACATTTTCGTATTAAAAAAATTCAAAATCACTGCTTAAATAACTTATTCCAAAAACTTATCCTCACTGAAAATTGATAACGAAAGGTTAGGTTAGGTATCGTACAAGCTATTAGAAAAAACCTACTAATTTAAAATTCTCATATATTCGGTCAATTCAAGTTCTCCATATTTGATTCATATTTACACTTTACTTGCACCCTTTCTTGGAAATAAATGGAAAAAAATCACATATTCTTGCTAACTCGAAAATGACAGCCATGTATGTACACAGCAGTTTTTGTTGTGATTTTTTCTTGATTGTGGAACTTATTATAAAACGAATCAAATTGTGATAGGTGAAGAACAAATAAATGAGAAAATAAATTAAATGGAATAATATTGCACTAAACAACTACACAAAGATCACTTTTATTAACATTGCGTCAAACGCGTCATACATACCATTACACCTCATAGCAGTTTATATTTTTACCACCAGATGGATACGGGTCCATTTCAGTTGCGAATACTATTGCCCAGTTTTTCAGTGCCAGTTTAAACCAAATTTTTAGTTTAAGTTTCAGTTTAAGGTTTAAAGTGTATTTCAGTTTTACTTAAACCATGAACTGAGCTCAAATTTCGCTTGAACTTGAACCTTATCGGGTACTTGGTTCAACGTAAAGTTCAAGGTTTAATGACAAATAATGACAGTTTTCTCGTTGAATTTGGTTGTCAAAAGTTATATTTTTATATTTTAATATTGTGAATAATATTAAATTAGGAGAAATTGTGTGCGAAATTTATTATGGAGTCATCTGATAATGAGGACGATATAAACTTTTTTGAAAATCAATTAATACGAAGACCCAAAATACCTAGAAATAGAATATATCATTTCAATATTTGAGACGATTACGATATTTTTTGACAAAATTTAGATTGAGCAAAGAAACCATTAGTGTAATTATAAATGTCAACAAGGACCTTATAAAATATGCTACTGCCTGGCAAATTTGTTAAAGATATAGGTTACATATATATGCGAGTAGACTCATATAGTTTAACTGTCGAAATTTTAAGAAATCATACTTTTAGTCCAGATAAAACGATCCCATTAACATTCAGATTTTACTTTTTTGGAACACAGGAGATTTAACTGGGGATACATACGAGTAAATCTGCGACCCGTAAAATTATATAAAAAAATTTTCGTGCAATAGCATCTCTTCGTCCTATTCATATTAAATGGCCAACAGTTTCAGTATAAATCGACAAGTTTTCTATAATATAGCACGTTTCCCAAAAGAAATAGGAACAATTTACAGTAATCATGTTAAAATACAGTTCCCTGCTAATAAAAAAAGATATAAATAACATTACATTTATGTTAGAAATTATTGCTCCTCTTTAGTGAAATTTATTCATATTTTCAATTACATTCATCTTAACTGTCATACTGATAATTAGATAAAAAAAACTCATCGATGTGTCAAATTTGACAATAATTTTGACGTTATGTCACTTTTCTACTACCAACTTTATCAAATTAAAGCATAGAATCGTTGAACTTCAGTTCAACTAAACTTGTAACTTAGAAACGCCATGTCCACTGAATTAGTTCAAAAATTAGTTCACGGCTCTACTGAACTTTTACTTAAACCATGACTGAAAAACCGGGCATAAATCTTCTACTTGCTTTTTACCTTCCGTTACATCTTGAAAGGGACGTATAGGAATTATGCTAAATTCAGCAGTTAGTTTTCAGTGGATAAGCACGTTTTAGAGTCCTTATAATACAATATTAATAATTTCTGGATAATGTCTGTGTTTGTGTCTGTCTGTCAGTCTGTCGGTCTCTTTGGATCTCTGTTGTTACAGTTTCTCAAAAACTATGGAACAAACAATTGTATGACATTTTAACTGTCATCAAGAATACGTTAAATGTCGAGAACCGTGTAAATATTATTAGAATGTATTATGTGGGGTGCAATGCAGGACAAATATCTGAATACTTCACAGCACGGGGGTAAAACTCAAGTGCATTTTCAGTTGGTTAGCAGCAGCGCCGCCACAACTGCCTGGAAAACTAAAACTACATTGTTTTGTATTTTTACATCTAGTAATAGGTAGTAAACAAAATGCATTTTATTTATAAGTGTCAAATTCGAACGACAATCTGTCATTTAAAAAAATACAATCTAAGTTACTGACATTAACTATAAAATTAAACAAGCTGATGAGCAACTTAAAGTCGCAAACCGTGGAAAACCTTTAAATACACGGAAATTAAACATAAAAGTAAGTTTTTGAGACATTCTATATATTAATTATTTTATAATATAATGAATTTCAGAAACTATAAAGCTAATTTAAAATCAAACAAAACTGTATTTTTTCGAACTACACATCAAGCTTGAAACCAAATCTGCGACGTTATTATGTCCATATGTTATGTAGGCATCTTATTTAAAAAATCATCACCCGGAACCACCTATACGTGAGCAGCAAATAGCATTCATTCATATTGTCTAATTTATTTTTTGTTCATGTACATAATAGATATTATGTAAAATATATTTTAAATAAAATATACATATCTCTTCAAACTTTAATTTCAATGAATGTTTTTAATTATGAATGTACAAAATACCAATGAAATCGCTAGCTGTCATTATAGTTTTTCCACCTAGTAGTGGTGCGCTGCTGTCAACACTTCGATTTTAATATATTGAGTTTTGTCTCTTCCTATGTTATTACTTTGTGCTTCACAGAAATCAACGCCGAATGGTTTCCATAGCCAGAAATTGACAGACAGATTAAAATATTTAAAACAAATTGCAAGCACTATATGTCAGTAACAATAAATAGAGTAGGCGGAAAATTAGGAATTATTAATATTAATTTCATTAAATTGCGGTATCAGAATAAATTAATTTGTATTAAGTAAGATGTAGGGATATTGGCAGTATTGTGATATAAAATTTAGATGACACTTTTTATTTTCAAAAAACTGATTTTACATGTTAACTGCCTATGCCAACATTTACGTGGGACACATGGTATAAGGTCTAGTCTATTAGAATACATATGTGAATGTCCCAGTGACATTTTTTTCATTCCAGACATCATTAGACTTCTTACTCTTCAATTACGTTTTCAGCGGCAGTTTCTTCTTCGCCTGTCGGCCGCAAGAGGCGCTCGGAACAGAACACAATGCGCCATTTACCGTTTTCCGCGCCTTTTTGCATTTTTAACATTCCAATTTTCGACGCCGTCACAAAAAGCATCGAAATAAAGAAGCGTGGAACCGGCCGAACTCCAGGTTTATTTGAAAAAATCTGGCAAATTAAAGTCATTCAACGTATTCATCTAATGTTTACAATTTTTAAAATTGGTATTTTCATTAAAATTAATAGCCTGGGTTTGCTTCTTTGCTTTATGACGTTTATAATTTTGTGAGAGTGAACGCAAAAAATACAACAAAAGCTGTTGATATTAAAAAGTTTTTGTTTGACAAACATTAAATAATTCACTTTTTATGTTATAATATTGATTTTTTAAAATTATTATATTAAACAAAGTTTCCGTACAGTTTATTGTAAATAATTTACATTGTTTAAAAGTAAAAAGGTATTCGTATTTTATGTTACGTTGTATTATATTAGTTAAAAAAAAGTCAGACGGTAAAAGTAGTCAAATAGAAACCATTATAAAAGTGTCGTAGAAGTAACTTCTACACACTTTTGCCAAATAGTTATGCCCAATAAACTTTTATAACATTTCGGTTAAATAAATAGTTCATGTTCTTTATTACTGATTACATATGCGTTGAAAGAAAATAAAAAGATTGAAAGCACTCAAAGTCAAACTTACAAATCGCTTTTGAGTTAATAAATTTTTATTATGCAGGAATTTTCACCGTATTGAAAATAAACTATTAATAGACTACAGACAGAAAATATACAAATTTTTACAAAATCGTCCGTAATACATAATAGATATTTACGATATAAGTGGGATAAGAGCATTATTAAGATACGCATGTGAAATCACAAAAGTACATATATTAATAATGCATTATCACACGTGTATTGTACAATATTTTATCTACGCCCGCCCAAAGTTAAAAAATTTAAATAATTTGACTATTTTTTTGACAAGTAGAAAAAGTAGTTGCTGTTAAAATGGTTTCAAATCCATGACGACCACAATTTGACATTAAGCAAATATGTAGTTGTTTTTCATAAATTTTTTAACCATTTCGTGAAAATGAGTGTTTTAGAAAGTATTTCGTCGGATATAGAAGAACAAGCTTCAAAAATGATTAATTAGTTAAATATTAAATAATTTAAAGAATTGTAAAGATTGTATTATCAATATTTATAATAAATAGTACGTTAATGAAAACTAGTGCATTAATGAAGCTCTTAACCCACGAAAAATGAGTGGGTTAAGTGACATTTATCTACGATAGTGTGTAAAATTGATGTTTAACTGTTAGTTTCAAGTTTGTAAAACGGTTGTTTAGTAACACGATCCCATAAGTCACGGGCAGTCACGGGTTGCCAAGCAACGAGTGATTAAAATTTTTAAAGCACGCCAAATTTGCAAAAATTTTATTATCATGGTAAACTTCTCATTTAATATTGTGATCCTACTTCATAAATAAAAATATTTTTTAAATATTTTTTGGGGTTTTTCATTATATCGTAGATAAAATATTGTACGATACACATACGTAAAGCGTCTTCAGTCACGAATGGGTCAATTAAAACACGAGCGTAGCGAGTGTTTTAAGACCCCTGAAAGACTAGCTTTACGTACTTGTATCGTAAATAACTATTAACATTTAAAATTTATTAATGTACGACCAGAACAGAAATCTACCTTAATTGTTTGAATATTCGTTTATTTTGAAGTTTCAAGAAGTTATTGAATGGCCTCCTTTGAACTGAATTAGAAGAGTGAAGACTAAACTTCATGAAGGTAGTGTAATTATCGGAATTTAAGGTTAAGGTTACGTACTAGTGTTTAGGTAGTATATGTGGTCTTGGAATAGTTGAACTATTTAACATTTCACAAACGCTAAACATTCCAGAAGAGACTGAAGTTAGTTTGTTGGTGCTACGTCAATTTAATGAGGCGTAAGTACAAGCAGTTTCAAAGAAAAAATTATTTTCTTTGCTGTATTTATTTAGCAACAATGTTACCTATACAATATGTCTTAATTTCGATGGATTACTTTTGATAAATAATAAATTATAGGACGTGCTCTATAAATTTTGGTGCGTATTTAGGGGCGATCTCAGATGTTTTCTTACAAATTCAAGATTTCTCATAGTTTAGTATACAATAGAAAATAACAAATATGGCCAATTTTTTTTATAGATAGTATAACGAATAAAAAAAATAGATGACGAGATTTGCGTATACATTGTGCGGTTCCTTGAATCCGTACAACTTTCTCAATTACGTGTATGTGTTCTATGATATATGGATTAATTCACAAACAAGAAAATATAGAAAATAAGAGAAACGAAATTTCATAATTGTATTGTATTTATATTGTATATTATATTATAATTGTATTGTATTTTGAAAAAACCAGTAGTAACTTAAAATGCATAAAATAATAAAATCAATTGATTTGTAATACAGAAGCAATAAAAACTTAATTCACAATTTTTACATATTTGCTTCCAAATCTGAGAAAAACTAAATTATATATTTAATACGAATAAGGGCCGGTATTTTCAAACTTAGTTACCTACAGAATAAATTTATCAATAGAATAAACAAAAATATCGCATCAAAATCATAGCTTAAATGTTGATTATTATTCTAGCTGTCATCTTTTGATGCAATACTTTTTGTTTATTCCATTAATAATTTTTCTATAGTTTGTCTGAGGTTAGAAATACCTGCCCTAATACATACAATACAAATTAGAAATATCTATTCTATATGTTTGTGCAACTATTAAATATTAAGGAAGTAAATAATCTGGACTGCACTCAAAATTATTTATTAAGTAAAAGACCGACGTTTGGACAATCGTAAGTTATTCCAATCCAATTAAATACAGGGTGTTTGGAAAAGTACTGATAAGCTTCAGGTAGAACGATTCTTTGCATAATTCTGAGACGATAATCCTAATGCAAAAAAATTGTACAACCCTTCCTAAAGGCACACGAAGCCATCAAACTTGTAAATGTGCGAATATTCTATTTAAAAATAAAATGGAATTTATTGTTTTTTGTGTCCTCTTCCCGTTTTTCAATTTCATTCAAAATCAACTCAGCTCTTCATATTTCATGAAACTCATAAATTCCAAGTTTCGTTTACATATCTTGTTTCGTTCATGACATATTGCGCACCCGGACATCCATCCATCCTCTCACATAGACATCATTGAGAAATTGGTCTTGACGGATTCAGTGGACGTCAAAATATATATTTCCGCAAAAATCTCGTCAGCGATTTTTTTCGTGATTCCAATACTTCCTTATACTTTGTATAAGAAAGTAAAAAGTCGGGCGGTGCCTACATTAGTTTAACCCACATAGCTTTTTCAGAATAATTAGATTTATTATTTGCGGCTAATTAACAACGTAAATATTTAAAACAAATTTCGAAGTTTAAAGAGTAGGAGTTTCCAAAACTTTGATAAGGAAAGGAGCCACAAAACGAAGGAAAAAGTAAAAATAAATCCAAAAGTTGTTAAGATTGCCGACATTCTCCTTCCACTGGCCTTTCGTAATACTTTGAATGTTTCAGGTAAGTAAACGTCTGAAACCACACAAATTTGATCATAAAGAGAATTAATATCTCGTGCAGTCTTTACAGAATTTTACTTTAATTAAAATTTGGTTTCAGAATAATTACTTTGGAACGAAACGTACACGAGAAGAACGTGGAGCGTACCCACATAAACGGCGTAATGAGTTCCACACACGCGGATATACGTCAAAACGTACGCTGCCGAACATAATTCTCAAATGCTCGTGTTATAGACATCTAAGTCTACTTTGCTTCGCTTTGCTTTGCTTGCGTTGTGCGTACAAACAAATTTTGATTAAAGTTTGAATTATAATTAAAACACAGTAAAACATTATTACGTCAAATGTGAACTACTCAGTACTGATGAATCAAGAGTATAAATTCCTTTGACTCTCTGAAAATAATCTATTTTGCTTTTTTACTATACTATACTATATAAATAGTAATTAAAATTAGATGTGGCACTAATTGAATTTTTTTATACACAACAAAATCCGTGGTTTGTTCAATAGTTTATCAGTTTGAGAATATGAAGATGTTAAAGACATTAATAAATAGTTATTTACATTATACGTGCGGTAGGTTTAGTTTTACAGCACGACGCGCAGCGGAGTGCTTAAATAAAACTGAGCCATGTACAATAAACTAAACGCACACACAATGTATTACATTTTCTGACAGATATACCTTTTTATTATATTTATTTACATGTATTTTCCATAAATTTTCCTAATTGATATTTATAGTAAGCTGTGCATCAAGACGTTTTGAAAAACTGTGGAACGTGAAAATAATCAACAATTTGTAAAAAGTGACATAATCAAAAGTAAAACTACTCCCTGAAAATATAAATTACGTTACGAGATATTTCAAGTTTTTGTGGTGTGGTGTGACTAGAAGAAAGGCAACAATTTTACTGAAAACATCCTCTTGGCATATTTCACAGAGCTGGTATCGCAAAATAAAAAATCTTTGTGGGCAATTTATTTAATTATGATTTGCAAAAACACATATATTTCGTAATATCTAAAACTACTTGAAAAGAAAGACTTCCAATTATAACCTAAAAATATGACAATTTAATAATTCCCGCATAGACTACATGAGCGATTCAAATGTTACCTACCTTTCTCGATATTCTGTATTACAATTAATTTAATATAATTAAAATAAAATAAATCACCAATTCTCATCAATCCAATCAATCAGTTTTATCTTTTGACATTTTATTAGTTATGTGACATTTTCCAACTTTGAAATATCGGTACTTAGTTAGGATAAGTGTTAAGAGATGGCACTGCTGGCAAATGTCATTTTTATATAAAATTTTTTGTTTTATTTATTTCTATGTTACTTTATTTAACGATTTTGGCGGAACTAGAGTTTTTTTAATCATTCTTTATTATTACAAAGTTACTTTTTATTTTAATGTCCTCAAAAAGCTAAAAAATATCGGTGCGCGTTGTTTCAAAAAGCATGGAAACTTTAAAATCGTAGTTACCGCAAACGTAAATGATGTGTGATTGTTATGTTTACAGCTCAGGAGGCCAGAAAAAAATTTCTTGTTCGCCTATGTGCAATTAGAAGTGCTATAGTGTAAGTCTATTAAATAAGTTTGCTTAGTAGGATTCTGTTTTGTAATAAACAATAAAAGGTTGTAAAATTACTATCTCTCTTTTCAAAGCATATTTTTGACAAAACGCATCATAGGTATAATGAATCAAACTGCATTCATTTGGCTCGCCAACTTACATCGTTCGAACAATATACATATTAGAAACTGAGACACTAGATACGAACTAAGGACGGCCATAATGTTCTTATTACCGTTATAAATAACTTATTATCGTTATAAATAACTACAATAGTTTCCCAAGTACACATGTACGCCACAGAGCACATTATAATACCCGCAAATGAACTGCAAAAACATCCTGAACAATATTTGAAATTGACAATGAACCATTTCTCGCTGAAGAAAACCCGCATTATGTTCATCAGCGCAGAGTCTGGGCGGTAATAATTAATAACTGACAGTGTTTTAGCTAAAAGCATTAACACAAATGCCCACATTCATTATTTACATCTCGACGAAGCGCGAGTTATTTTAGTTCGGTTCACAGCCGCCAATCCAGCAAAAACCAACCGCACCATCTCTGTTCCAACCAGCCAACCAACCCTAATGAAGTGAAGTGTCCATCGTGAACGAGCCTTTATCCGCAAGGCGAAGCTGTCAGTGGATCGTCGTTATAGGGTTTTTGTGAGGTTAGGGTTAATGTTAGATTTTGTAGTATGTAGTTTTAATCGCCTGTAGGGATATTTTAATGTGTAGTTATTAACATGATGTTCATTGGTTATTAACCTGAGTAAATGTGGTTCTAAAGTTTAAATGGAAAGTGTTAAACCTGGCAGTTAGATAAAATTAGAGCTAGCATATTTATAATGGGAGATTTAGATAAGATGTTTGATATTCTAATAACCCGAATATGGTGGGGTGATATTTGATAAATTGGTGATTTGTGTTTAACGATATGACATTTATAATTACATACTAGGTATATTACCTGTATGTATTTGTCAAAGCTTGCATTAATTGTACGTACACTAATCTAATATTGATTGTAGATATATCAGTACGAATAAGATTAAACTTACCAAAAACGACATTTGAATAGAATAGCTTACAATCGAGGTAGAAAAATTACTGGATGACAAACCTAGAAAAGAAAAAAATAGTATATTGTGTTATTAGGAGTAAATGTGATATTTTGTGTGCTGAGCATGTAAGTTTGAACGACGAGCGAAGCGAGTCGGACAATTTCATCCAGTATTTCTATTTGCCACAGAATATGTTATTTTTGTTTATTTGTTTTATTCTTAACTGTCAAATTATTGAATTACAACCTTACTATTTTGCATGATATTTTACTTTGTCCGCCGCCGGAGTAAATGTGTTGCCAAGGAAATACTTTTACGCCGGCGGCGACAATATTGAACTTCTGCTTGTTGAATACAAATACATAACAACGTACTTTTATGACGTTTGAAGAAAAAATTTATTATGTAGGTTAAGTTTATACATCTGTTAGCTGTCAATTGGAACTGTCACTCAGTGTTGCCCACCTCCAATATTGAAGATATCGTAAATAACACTCAAAATAATGTATTTTGTCGTCAATTTCTTCAACGGAATGAATTAGTTAATTCTTCTTGCATATATTTTTTTATTTTACGTATAAATTTACTACAATACGTCATATAACTATCAATTCTCCTAATAAAAAATAAATAAATATATCATCACGCCTTTTACCCATTACGAGTGTGGCACTCTGCTTACGCAGATCTCAGTAAGTGATATATTTTTGCCTATGATGTGCGGTTACCAGCCGACAAATCATAGCCCGCAAAGATGTTAGGTTAGGTTAGGTTAGAGGAGGGGGAACCACAGGGGTAAATTTAAATTGGCAACTCTGCCAATGTCATCTGTCAAACTCAAACAATACTAATGTTTGCATGTTTTGTTTACCATGGCACTCTGGAAATAGCTAAACATTATACATTTTATTGTACGTCTATCTCATGACAGAAATGTATCACATCAATAAATTTAGGCTCATTTTGTGAAAGTTTTAATTCTGAACATTTTACTTACACTTTTGCTCTTAACTCTAAAAATATTAACATTGTATTTCCTATAGCTAAAAATAGTAGACATCCGATATAATTAGTCGTGCGGCAGTCACACTAGATTATTTTACATATGTAAACTTTTGAGGTGCAACAAGTATTACTTTTTACGTTATTCTTCATAATACCCGCAAGGTTGCATTTTCCAGATACGTAGGTACTAAAGTTACCACTAAAACTTTATTTACTTTTATTCACAGAAAAAACTGTTTAAAAAGTGACTCACCAAATAAATTTCAAGTTATTTTTAACTTTTTACCTGGTTGAAGCGAAAAAAGTGCTTTAGTTGTGGTCGGCGCTAAAATATGCCCAATGTAAACATTTTAGTCAGTTGTGTACATTAGTGTACTCTATTATAAACACTAAATTGTTTTAAGTAAACTGAGTTAAAAGCTTTGATTGGAATTGTGTATATAGTGGATATACGATGGTAAGTAAATTTTCTTTAATTTAAGAATTAGTAACTGCTATTTGGAGTATTGAAATCATTTGAAAAGAATTTGTAAACAACGACATAGAATTTCATACCGAATTTTTTCCATAAAGAGAGGTTTCTTAAAGAGATGAATAGTATATTCTACAACAAGTAATGTAATGGTACATATTCCACGCGAACAAAAAGTTTGTATTCCGAGCCGAAGGCGAGGGCTACGGTTTGCGAGTGTTGGATAAGCCATTCCGTTACATGTTGTAGACTATACTTTCTATAACAAGATTTTGGAAATTATACAAAAAATACAAATATAAAATTGTTGAAAACGTCAAACTCAAATAAATCAAATTAAAACAAACAGACGTAACTATATAGTAACTGAATCAAGATACTTCATATATCGCGCTAATATGCGGCTCTGATTCGTGTCGAAAATATTCCATACGCAGCGTATGGAATGTTAGTGATTCCATAACAATTTTTAATTGTGGAATGCCTAGTTTCCAAAACAGTGTTATAGAAACTTTTTTACCTCCCGCCGCAACCTGTAAGGGGAGGTATAGGAATCATGCTAAAAACTGTGTAGTGAGTTTTTAGTGGATGAGCAAGTTTCAAGGTCCTTAGAATACGATTTTAATAGTTTCACGATGATGTCTGTGTGTGTGTGTGTCTGTCTGTGTGTCTGACTGTCAGTCTATGTCCTTCTCTGGACTTACGGTTTCTCAAAAACTACCAAACTGAAAACTTTGATATTTTGTATATATATATATATATATATATATATATATATATATATATATATATATATATATATATATATATATATCAATTGTATCCCTTTTGGAATAGCTGATTAGTTTTTGGTGATAATCTAATAACCGGAAGTGGTAGTTTACTTGAAGCCCTATCAAGTTATTTAATGTTTCAAACATTATTATCTACAATTATTGTCTGAAACATTTTCCTCTTACTGTCATCATTTACGAATTACAACAAATTAAAGAAAAATTATATTATGACATTTTCGTTTAAATCTGTTAACCTGTGTTTTTTGAAAAAACAAAACAACGGTTGAAAAATGTCATTAACATTTTAAGCAATGATCGTTTCTTGATAGTGGTGGTCCGTGTACCTGCATTGTTCGATAAGAAATCTATGCCGGGAGGTATTGTGCTGCCCACAACAGATTTTTTTACACTAATTACACTAATTTTGAATGTACGGTTTATAATAGAGCATGTATAAAATATAGGCCCAGAGATTATGTAAAAATTAGCTGCCCTGGCAAAATGAGGATTATTTTATTTGAAATTTAAATTCAGTGTACGCGGTTAAATTTTTAATTAAAATTTAATTTGGAGCAAAGTTACTTTAATAAGCGGTTTGCAAACTGTATGTTAATATATTTGCATGTTTCATTGTTTGGAATTAAATCAGTGGTGGAAAATTAGTTTTAGAACTTTCTCCCTGTTATGATGGTAGCTACAAATATTGTCTGCTTATTCTATTTACAAATTACGTATCAGATAAGATAGAAGATAGGTAGCAGTGTGCATAAGATATCCAAAAAAATCTGGTGTCACCCCACATAAATGTTTTTCTATTTTTACTTTCTTATACAAAGTATTGGAATCACGAAAAAAATCGCTGACGAGATTTTTGCGGAAATACATATTTTGACGTCCACTGAATCCGTTAAGACCAATTTCTCAATGATGTCTGTGTGTGAGAATGGATGGATGGATGTCCCTATGCGCAATATCTCATGAACGAGACAAGATATGTAAACGAAACTTGGAATATATAAGTTTCATGAAAAAATGAATAGTTGAGTTGATTTAGAATGAAAATGAAAAACCGGAAGAGGAAGTTTACTGAAAATACAAAACAAAAAATTCCATATATTTCAAAAATAGAATCAGCTATGAGAAAAAGTTCCAAATGAAAGATGTTAGCAAAAGCATTTGGAATATAAAATGTTATTTGTATTTTTCTTGTACATGCTTCTAATTTTGAGGAAAACTAAATTAAATATTTAAGAATATATTTCTATAATCTAGTTACACTGGGAACAAAAACTATAATATTTTTAACATCTATGTGTCAAACGTGTCTAATAATTGTGAAGTGACAAAAATATGTGTCGTGTGAAATATTATAAAAGTAATATTTGTATTATAAGTTAGAAAGTTTTGATGACTATGTCGAGAACAAAATATATTATATATCAAATAAATGTCAAAATAATCATACGCAAGGAACGTCATACGTGTTTAGTTGGTTTTATTTGTATAAGAAAGTAGTGTGTTGCACACACCAGATTTTTTATTTTGTGTCTATAATAAAGCTATTACAGAACACATAAGAGTTCGTTAATAGCTCATTTCAGTATTGCATAGAGCAGTACAATTAATATTTTTTAGGTTGGTGACTGATGAAATATCATAAGGTCAAAAAGTATCAAATGTTTACACTCATTTTTACTTCAAGTACCTAAATTTACCAATTTCAAATATCAATAATTGAATTTTCGTACGGCACATGAGTATTGCCCAGTAATACAAAATTTCCTAAATTTTTAAACTACGATTAAAAAAAAACAATAAGAATAAGATGGGGAAAATAATATAAAGAACTCATTTCAAAATAGTTAACTATTTGTGAGAAAGGAATTATGAAACTCATTCTTTAATCTACGATATGTTGACAAAAGTTCGTCCGCTGAACTTTCATCTGCTGACACGAAAACACTTCTACGGTAGTTTGACTTCGAGCTCGTAGAATTATTTGAATGTTACTAATTAAACTTGTGACAGACGACATTTATAAAGTATAGGAAACCTAAAAAGTGAATGTACATACTTAGGATATACCGAATATCAACTTGTTTTATTGGACATAGGAAATACAAAGATAAAAGTTTCATTAGCCGATAGTTCGTTCCCTTTGAATTTTAGAACAAAAATTGCGTCAATATAAAATATGCTCAGAATTAAAAACTACACCAAATGAACCTAAATTTATTGATGTGATAGGTACATTTTTGTCATGAGATAGACGTAAAATAAAATGTGTAATTTTAACTTTTAATAACATCACGCTATGTCCCACTTAGATGGGTAGCACGAACCCAGAAACACAGTCAACCAACAATCAAACTCCTCCAAACATTCCTATCCTGATACACCACTTTCGCCTCGTCCACATTCATAGTGCGTTTCATACATGCTCGTTTATTCTTCACACTCGGAATCTTTCGTTCACGCAACAAACCATCAATATACCCAACCAGTTACTCCTCGGACGCCCACGCAATCGTTCACCCAGATATATTAGTTTCATCAAGCTTTCATTCGACATTCGCTCAACATGTCCAAACCACCTCAACTGACTCACTCCCACTTTCTTAACAACATTCTTCTCAATCTCACACTCATCATACACCAATGTATTCCGTATACGATCACGTCTCGTATACCCACATACTCCTCTCAAATATCTCATTTATACAGCAGTTATACGTCGTTCATGCTTCTTCATCCACACCCAACATGTATTATTACACATATAATTAGTTCAGAAACAAATAAGCAAAGCAAAAATTATATATCTTTTAATAATTCAAATTTTCTTTCTAACATCTTTTATTTGAAACATTTTTGGCAAATGATTTCATATTGTAAATAAATTGGATTTATTATTTTGTGTGTCAAACAAACTTTCACTTTCGGTTTTGCAATTATTATTAGTAACATCAACTCAGTTCTACAAATAAATAAAAAGCTTCATTGCATCATTTCTTGTTTGTAAATTACAGAACATACTGACACACATCCATCCATTCATCCATTCACAGATACACGCAGAGATCATTGGGAAAATGGTCAGGGAATTCTGGCGACAAGTATTTCCGAGAAAACCTCGCAATGGATTTTTTTTTTCATGATTGTTATACTTCCTTACACTACGCATAAGAAAATAAAAAGACCTTCATAATTCTTTAAGGATATATAAATGCGATACCATTTTCAGGATCAGAGAAGATTTTGTAAGTTTCGTAGCTTGGGGTATTTTAAGACACAGAAAGTAATTTTGTTGAATATTTCGTGTGTTTAACTTTTCGTTGCTGTCGGACAAGTCTACGCGTCTACAGCCCGAGGGAACGAAAGGCAGACAAACTAAAGGATAAAAAGCGAGACACAGGGAAATATAGTTTTATATTCTTTAACATTAACATTTGCGACAGAATAAAGAAATACACCTGTAGCCTGTAGGTATACTTCAGCGCCACTTTGATTCAATATATTTCTTTATACGAGGATTTCCAAAACTTTACAATACAGGATCAGAGCAATATTTCTCAGGTGAGTTATTATAGTGATCTGAAAATTGAATTTCAAGCACATATGTTGTACAATACGAGCATTGTTAATATAAGCTTTGAGTATTTTAACTAAATTCTCACAAAAAATTGAAAATTGTCTATGAAACATATATATTAAAAAATATAGACAATAAAAATTGTCAACTGTTTCATAAAAAACAGCCTCAGAATAATAACTAAGTTATTAATTTATTTTTATTGTCTTTATATTTTTTAATATATGTTTCACAGACAATTTTCAATTTTTTGAAAATTTACTTCTGTTGAAGTTTTGGTAGATGGCTCTGGGAGTATTTATTTACTTCTCACTTCCATTTACCAATCTGATGGGATCTTAGATCTCGCTAAGCCAGTCATTCGGTACCACTGCCTCACAGCAGCTGGTGGGTTCACTACACTGATGAGCTCCAATAAGAGCGAAACGCGTATGTAGTTCCCGATTGATTGGCTTGGCCGGTCTCAATGAATTTATAACTTAGTTATTATTCTGAGACAGCATTTTATGAAACAGTTGACAATTTTTATTGTCTTTATATTTTTTAATAAATTCTTACAGTAGTTACGTCGTGGTAAACTTCGGCATCTCATACGCTTACGCTTGATGCAATTTATGTAGGTGCAGTAATCATGGTCTATGGACAGAAAGATACCTCCTACTTTCTTATACGCAGTTTTCAGGGTAATGCATATTTATGTCCATGTATATTAAATGACGGATGGATGGATTTTGTCTAATGTACAATAACTTATGACCGAGGATAGACAGAGTAACGAAAATACGTACTATAAGTTTCACGAAAATGCGGAGAAATGAGTTGATTTTGCTCAAAATTGAAATACGAGTTTACTTGGCACACAAAACAATACTCAATTTATTGAGAATATGGAAACAACTGGTAAAAAGTTTCTAATAAAAGGTGTAAGTTAGATATTTAGAAAAAAAAAATTATTTGTATTGCAATTTCAAATTTGTAAAATTAGCAAATTTAGGCCCTATCATGTTATTTTGAAATATCTCAATAAATTATGGTTAAATGACAATTTTTGTTATTAGAATAATATTTCAAATATTATTATCTACAATTATTATTTGAAATATTTTTCTTTTACTGTTTCTATTAACGAATTACAACACGTTAAAGAAAAATAATATTTTCACATTTTCGTTTAAATCTGCTAATCTGTGCTTTTTGAAAAAAACCAAACAACGGTTGAGGAATGATATTTTTCTACGACCACATAGAAATCTGCTCATTGTATGTTTGTTGTTGCTAAGGATATGAGGTACATTACAAGTATCGTGCGAAATGAATTTGTTTTATGAGTATATTAATACAGGTCAGATCATTGAAGTACAGGTGCCATTGCTAGGATACTTATTTAGAATTGTCAAATATTGGAATGATGAAAGCGAGACAACTTTTTAATTAATATTAAATGAATTAGGAAATAATATCGTGGTCGTAGAAAAAGTATAGTGTACAACTCGCATGGAATGTCCATTTCATACACGTATGATTTGCATTTACAAACTTTCATACTCGTAGGAAATGAGTACCATTCCATGCTCGTTGTACAATATACTATTTTTAACATGTGTCATAATTGAAGAGCAAATTTTTTTGAAGAGATGAGCGTTTCTTGATTTGGCGTGAGGTATTGTGGGGTCCACAACAGATTTTTTTTTATTACGAAGATGGGAAGCGGTCTAATTGCTTTGGACATATACTCATGAGTGTATGATTGTAAATTTATGTAAACACAACCATGCTCTTCAATGGGATTCGAACCCACGGATTCTGTCGAGCTAGGCTAGTGACACTATTATTATTGTTTTTATTATTATTTGGGTAATGATTCATCATAGATCACGAGATCCTCAGTTCGATTCCTAAAGTTGGGAGAGCCGTCACTTTAACTTTGTCCGTGTGGTTCCCCTTCCACTAAAATCTTTAAAATTGTGACTTGGTAAATGTATATCACGTAGATCTGTGAAGGCAGAGTGTCACACCCAAAGTCTAATTTAACTTAAAATGTAATTTTAAAATTTAAGCTACAAAAATACTTATATTGCAATTTGTAGGTTGGCAACCCTACTACACAACAAAAAACATCTAATTCAATAAAAACCGAAGAAACCCAGTAATAAAAGCAGTAAATCCTTGTTTAATAATACATTTTATGTAACGCTGAATGATGCATCCGAACAAATTAAGTTAATTGACTTTATAAGCGGCCGTATCACCAGCTCAGCAAATACTTTAATAGAATTAAATGCGATTCCGTTTAATCCCATATCAAGTTTAGTGCGCGTTTCGCTTCACTTTCCTAAGATGTTTAATGCATGTTCGAAGCTTGCAATGCCGTCGGCCATCTGATAAACTATTAAGCTAAAGATTCTACGGAGGCACCTTCATTTTAAATTGAAAATCGGGGTGAATAGCCTAGCGATAGGACGCTTTGTGGTTTGGACTATAAAAGACTAGACTTTAGTTTTATACTAGAGAGTATTAAATAATCCCTATTGCCAAGCTTCAATGTTTTGCTGAAACACTATTATTGTTAAACTTGGAATAGTCGAATATCATAAAAACCTTAGTATATTCCACGAATTTAAAGGAGCACTCTTTCTTTATAACGGATTTGTTTTAGAAGTTTCTTTTCGAATTGGCAACACTTTTGACAGATGACTGCATTATGTGCTTAGATTGCTTTGCTATTTTACCATACATACATACATAACGTCACGCTATATCCCACTTTGTGAGGTAACACGAATCCAGAAACACAGTCAACCAACAATTTATCTCCTCTAAACCTATCCTGACACATCACTTTCGCCTCGTCCACATTCATAGTGCGATTCATACATGCTCGTTTATTCTTTACACTCGGAATCTTTCGTTCACGCAACAAACCATCAATCATACCCAATCACTTATTCCTCGGATGCCCACGCAATCGTTTAACTGATCCCTCCTACTTTCTTAACAACATTCTTGTCAATCTCAAATAATTAAAATTAATCATTTTGGTTTTATTAGTTTATAAGCTTAAGGAATTTTCCCAAATATAATGAGCAGCAAATAGTATTATTATTATTACAAGTGACATAGATAGAGTTGGTGTCACCCGAGGTAATATTCATAGTTATCACCCTACCCCTTTTATGCCCGATTGCACCAACGCTAGTTAAATTTTAAATTTGGTTTAAATAAATAAAAGCGTATCTAATTTTTGACATCAATGTCAATTACTCCATATGACATATAACTTCTATTTGCTTTTATTTATTTAAACCAAGTTTGAAAACGTTGGTGCAATCGGACATTAATCGAATATTTATCGAAAAAAAAATCATTCTCATGAATAAGAAAAACTCATGATTTTTCAAGGTGTATTCATTAGAAATAAACATTAAAAATTTGGTGTGGACACCAGACTACTTCCTTATACAAATAAAACCAACTGAACACGTATGACTTGTTCCTTGCCTATGATTTTATTTTGACAATTATTTGATATATAGATGTTAAATCTGTTTAATTTTTTGTTCTCATTTTAACTATGAATTTATTTTAAAATAGAAATCAATTAATATCTAGTCTTCAAAACTTTCTAACTAATAATACAAATATTACTTTTATAATATTTCACACGACACATATTTGTAACACTTCACAATTATTTGACACGGTTGACACATAGATATTAAAAATATTTTTGTTTGTTCCCATTGTAACTAAGATGACTGAAATATATAATTTAGTTTTTATCAAAATTAGAAGCTTGTACAAGAAAAGTGCAAATAACATTTTATATTTTAAATATATCTTTCGTTGGAAACTTTTTCTCGCAGCTGATTCTATTTTTGAAAAAAATGAAATTTATTGTTTTGTGTGTCCAGTAAATTTCCTCTTCCGGTTTTTCAATTTCTTTCAAAATTAACTCAGCTATTCATGTTTTCATGAAACTTATAAATTTAAAGTTTCGTTTACATATCTTGTATCGTTCATGAGATATTGCGGACACGGACATCTATCCATCCATCCATCCATTCATCCATCCATCCTCACACACAGATATCATTGTGAAATTGGTCTTAACGGATTCAGTGCATGCCAAAATATGTATTTCCGCTAAAATCTCGTCAGCGATTTTTTTCGTGATTCCAATGTTTCCTTATACTTTGTATAAGAAAGTAAAAATATGTAATTTTTGAATACAGAATGTGTTTAATTCCATTAAAAATCCAAGATAGACCAATTTCTTAATTTTAAAGTATTAATAGTATCTATTTCAACTTGCAAGATTCAAAGAATTTATCTAACCTAAAAATATTTTAAGTATTATTTAATCGGTGTATAATAGCTTTGAATATGTCGGCGCCGTGGCTTAGTTGGTTAAAGCGCCTGTCTAGTAAACAGGAGATCGGGGGTTCGAATCCCCCCGGGGCCTTAGTGTAAACCATTTTTTTGTAATCATTAAATTAAATTCTGATAATATATAAAAAGATTCGCCCAACGTGGGGCTCGAACCCACGACCCTGAGATTAAGAGTCTCATGCTCTACCGACTGAGCTAGCCGGGCGCATATTTTAATGAGATGCAAAATTCTATAATCAAAATTCACAAAATATTTGAGATGATGTTTTTACAAGAAAGTTTATCTAATATTTGTATTATTTAGATTGAAATGTCTATCATGTCTGATAGAACTGAGTTATTAATACTTGCTAAATTACGTAAAAATGTTAATATCCAACCGTTACGTTATTGTTATCATAACAACCCTGCTGCCAGGATTGTTTATTCCAAATAACATCCTAGGGTGTTATAAATTCGACGTTATTGCTATTGGGCACAGAATAAATAAACATTGACTTCTATTAACAGATAGAAATATTTAAATAAACAAATCGATATTGTAAACAAATAAGAGGATTGCATTACCTAGTTCCAGCATTTGCAAACAAATAGATTAATCATTCTAATAAAATCACAAGGACAAAAATCGATAAAAATCTTTAATAAAATAATATATCGGTCGGACATTAATCGTTGAACGCACCACGGGCGTTAAACAAACAATAATGTCTTCGATTAACGCACACATCTGGGGCCAGAGGCCCTCGAAAAGTACACTATCGACCTAAGGCATTATTATAACACCCATGATACGTTAATTACTATATTAATCTGCTTTGTTTTAAATTTTGAATTTTTTGAGCAAGCATATAATATTTACATTTTAACATAATTAATCATATAAATAAAATCAAATTTAAGTATTAATCATAACTGCAAATCTAAACAAAATGTTTGAAAAAAAAACTCCTTCGAGCCGGATTTGAACCAGCGACCTATGGATATCTACAATTCTTGTCATACTACAGTCCACCGCTCTACCAACTGAGCTATCGAAGGTATACTATAATAAAAATAATTTCTGAAATATAAATAATCAAAATTTTCCATTATATATTTTAATATATTTTTTATTTTGTCTGATTAATTATAGACCATTTTTTCGAAATTTGTTTTACATTAAAACTCATACGTATCTGCAGTATAAGAATTTTAATTCAATTTTATTTTTCACTCCAAAAATATTTATAATTTGATTAATTTTGACCCGCGGCCAAAAAAGGTTATCGACGCTTGTCTTAATATATCCGGTATGGTCTAGTGGCTAGGATACCTGGCTTTCACCCAGGAGGCTCGGGTTCGATTCCCGGTACCGGAATATGTTTTACTTTACAAGAATAAAAGTTTATAAAGCGCCAGGTTCAAATCCTTGCAGATGCAATTTACTACCCCCCGATGGTCTAGTGGCTAGGATACCTGGCTCTCACCCGGGAGCCTCGGGTTCGATTCCCGTTACCGGAATATGTTTTACTTTACACGAATGAAAGTGTATAAAGTGCCAGGTTCAAATCCTTGCAGATGCAATTTACTATCTCCGGTATGGTCTAGTGGCTAGGATACCTGGCTCTCACCCAGGAGGCTCGGGTTCGATTCCCGGTACCGGAATATGTTTTACATTACATGAATAAAATTGTATAAAGCGCCAGGTTCAAATCCTTGCAGATTTACTTTACTACCTCCGGTATGGTCTAGTGGCTAGGATACCTGGCTTTCACCCAGGAGGCTCGGGTTCGATTCCCGGTACCGGAATATGTTTTACTTTACGAGAATAATATTGTATAAAGTACCAGGTTCAAATCCTTGCAGATGCACTTTTCTATCTCCGGTATGGTCTAGTGGCTAGGATACCTGGCTTTCACCCAGGAGGCTCGGGTTCGATTCCCGGTACCGGAATATGTTTTACTTTACAAGAATAAAAGTGTATAAAGTGCCAGGTTCAAATCCTTGCAGATGTACTTTACTACCTCCGGTATGGTCTAGTGGCTAGGATACCTGGCTTTCACCCAGGAGGCTCGGGTTCGATTCCCGGTACCGGAATATGTTTTACTTTACAAGAATAAAAGTTTATAAAGCGCCAGGTTCAAATCCTTGCAGATGCACTTTATTACCTCCGGTATGGTCGTAGTGGTAGGATACCTGGCTTTCACCCAAGTCTGTAACAAGTAAACTCTTTTTATTTTATTTTAAATGCATAACCCTAATCCCATGGTAAATTTCAGCTTGATTGTATTTTTTCGTGATGTTTTTACTTTTTTATCTTTAGGTACTATAATAGTAAGAGTATATACTTGTAAATGCAGAAATATAGTATATTGTACAACGAGCATGGAATGGTACTCATTTCCTATGAGGGTGAAAGTTTGTAGCATGAGCCAAAAGAAAATGCTGCAAATCATAGGAGTATCAATGGATATTCCACGCAAGTTGTACACTATACTTTTTCTACGACCACGATGTTATTTCCTAATTAATTAAATTTTAATAATAAATTTGTCCCGCTTCACCATTACAATATTTGACCATTCTAAATAAGTATCCTAGCAATTGCACCTGTATTTAAATGAACTGACCTGTATAGAAATACAAAACAAATTCATTTCGCACGATGCTTGGAATGTACCCCATATCCCTAACATCAACAAACATACAATGATCAGATTTCGAAGTGGTAGTAGAAAAAATTATTTAAGTGTGTATTTAATTCGGGATTTTGGTCATTCGGTATTTTTGGTATTTGGGATTTTGGACCGCCTGTCAGAAAAACATAAATATCTTTGGAATAAAGGACATTTACACAAATGAACTTGTCATTTCATTTCCAGATGTTTAATCCATGGATTAAGTTAAATCGCTTAAATCTGGGACAACTTGTATACATGCTAGTAATTCGGCAACCTATTTTATGAATCATTGAAATCGATAGTAACATTTCCTGGCCGATTTCACGTACGTGTGGAGCAAACGAAGATATGTTTGTGGTAATATTTCAACGTTTGAAGTATTTCAATGAGCATTATGAAATATCCTGGAATATATTTCATAAAGATACCAAGAGCTGCGCATTACTAAATTGAAGTAGTGTGTGACCCATTTCAAGAAATTGTGAAATAAAAATGTGTTGAAGATAAATGTGCTGAAACATGAAATGACTTGGAACGCTGAACATGGCTCCATGAGACATTCAAGCTACGCAGACATATCGTACTCGTCTATTGTAAATGTTTCCAATAAAAGAAAATAGTCTTTAATGGGAACATTGTAACGTTGGGAGGGTTGGTTGACATGTATGCAGTTTAAGGAAAACTCGTGTAGTTATAAATTTGTTCTTGTCGCACGAAATATGTTAAAAACAACCCCTATAGAGCTTTCCTCACTATTATTTGTAATCATTTATCTATTGCCCGAAAATTAAGCATCAATTAAAGAATAATATCAAAATACTAATGATTGAATGCGTGAAAATTATAAACGTAAGAAAATAATAAATATACAAACATAAATAACTATGAAATAAAAAGTAAGGCAGACTATAATACAATAAAGTCGGTGTTTGGGCATTAATTTAAAGTAATTGAAGATTAAAATTTACGAAAATACTTAGTAAGACATAACAAATTTAGCCGATAACCATAAATTATATTTAATTTTAGTCTGTGAATGAAAAGTAAATTTTAAAAATCTGGAATGGGCACCACACTACTTCTTTATACAAATAAAACTAACTGAACCTACCTATATGACTTGTTCCTTGCGTACAACTATTGTGACAATTATTTGATATATAGATATTATACCTGTTTAATCTTATGGTCTTAGCTATGATTTTAATTTAAAATATTAATTAATATCTAGTCTTTAAACATTCTAACTAACAATACAAATATTGCTTTCAAAATATTTCAAACGACACATATTTTTTACACTGCACAATTATTTGATACGTTTGACACATAGATGTTATAAATATTTTAGTTTTTGTTCCCAGTGTAACTAAGATTACTGAAATATATTTTTAAATACCTAATTTAGTTTTTCTCAAAATTAAAAGCATGTACAAGAAAAGTGCAGAAAATATTATATTTTCAAAATATTCTAGCTAACATATTTTATTTGAAACTTTTTTTTCACAGCTGTTTCCATTTTTGAAAAAATGGAATTTATTGTTTTGTGTTCAGTAAATTTCCTCTTCCGGTTTTTCAATTTCATTCAGAATCAACTCAGCTCTTCATATTTTTATGAAACTTATATATTCCAAGTTTCCTTTACATATCTTGTTTCGTTCATGAGTACACGAACATCCATCCATCCATCTATCCATCCTCACACACAGACATCATTGCCGACGAAAACACTTTACAAATACTAGACAATTACGAGCAAATAAAATGGTTTTATAAAATTTAACACACCGGTAGAATGATTATGTAGCTATGCTACTATCGACTATTTCCATCAAATTTTGAGCAACGAATTATTATGAATTGGGTCAATTTCCATAATCGAATTTAAAAAAAGAAAGAAAGAAAATTATAATTATCTACTATAAAACAACAGGTAAATTGTTTAATTATAAATAATATGTGAAAAGGTAGTTTATAGACTTTTTTCTTTTTTGCTTACAATAATTTATTTCTTGTCTTGATGAAACACACTTAAAGATCGCAATCGTCAATTTTTCTTTACAATAATTAATTGATCTTGTCGAGTAATTGTTTTTATAATAGTTATTTCAAATTTTATATCATATTGAGCTTGATTGAATGAGGAAAATATATTATAAGGTCCTATCTATAAATACTTATTAAATTTATACGAGTATGTATAAGAAAGTCCAAAGATTTTTAAATTAGAAATAATTTTTTGTACCAAGTGTTTACACTTGCCGACCTATTTTTGGACGGCATTTATGCAGACTAGATAAATTAAAATAAGTTAAAAATGGATGGTTATTGAATTATAATTTACTTAATCTGTAATATGTTCATACCACCCTAAAAAGAGATCGAAAAAGCGGTATTGACCTTGCAATTGTTTGCATCACGGGCGATATTATTCAACATTGCTCAGTTCTCAGCTTTCTCAGTTTTCTTTTTTCAGACAGTTCACGAAAATCTTTGGTTACACAATATGATAAAACAATTGCAAACTATGTTATATTTATGAAATTCTCCGTTTAATTAGGTCCTAAACACGTGTGTTCACCAAACAAGTAAATATCGGAACCACATTTAATCGCTTTAACTTTCTGTATGCCCACACTCACGCTCGCTGCATAACTGCAAACACTTTGCAATGCTATCCTTAAGAGCCACCAGATATCATTTCCTTTGATAAAACATTGCTTTGATGCGTTTGACATGTAACGTAAAACTCCTCGTACGATAGAACCTAATGCAGCTAAAGTATATTTTATTTTAATGCTGCACTCTCGCTATTTCAAGAAATGTGTGGTGGAATTCTTTGTCCTTGTTTCCTCTCCGCTTTCATCGCTCGTTCTTATTTCTGGAACGTCATATTGACGCCCAGACGTTGAATGAACTTGAAAAAAATACGCAGAGACAGAACTACAGTTATTATTTTTTCAGACAGAAAATTTAAGTAGTTTAGTTCTAGCTGATTCAGAAACAAAAAGTTTCAATCAAAGCGGGGAGTTTTGAAGTTTACTGAGTAAATAAATTCACGCTTCAATGCAGAAATGTTTTAGGGAAATTTTATACAAGCAAAAAGATAAAATTGGGCGACATAATAGTATATTTTTCGGTGGATATCTCTAAAAGGCCAACTATAAATTTAGAAACATTTGCAATCGTACAGAATTGCAATTGATATTTCATAATTGCAATTGATATGTTTTATATTTATAGCAAGAATAATTATTGATAAGTGAAATACTCTATATAAATATATCGTCACACTATTTACCCATTTTTGATATGTCACCCTGTTTACGTAGATCTTGGTAAGAAATATATTTGTGAGTGTAAAGTGCAATTCCAACACTCAAGTCATAGCTTACAAAGAAATGAGTAAAGGGTGAACCATAGGGGAAAAGGCAAAATGATAACTGTCAACTAAAGACTTCGAGTTAAGGATTTCATAATTCAAACCACGGAACTTTTTATACCTCTTATTAATTAATTAAATACATATTCTATGAATGTATTGTAAGTTTCAATTGCTTAAACTCGAATAGCTCAAACTTAAAAGTGTTCAAAACTAAATTGAAAATAACTTTGTTAAATAACCTATAGTTTGTTGCAGGTTGTCAATTTCTGGCGATGGAAACCATTCGGCGTTCATTCCTGAGAAGTATTCAGATATTTATCTTGCATTGCACCTCACATAATACATTCTAATAATATTTACACGGTTCTCGACATTTAATGTATTCATGATGACAGTGACAGTTTAAAATATTTAAAACAAATTGCAAGCACTATACGTCAGTAGCAATAAAAAGAGTAGGCGGAAAGTTACGTATTATTATTATTAATTTCATTAAATTGCGGTATCTAAATAAATTATTCTGTATTAAATAAGATGTAGGGATATTGGCAGTATTGCGATACAAAATTTCTATGCATAATTTTTTGCCGGACACTTTTTATTTACAAAAAGCTAATTTTACGTGTTAACTGCCTATGCCAACATTTACGTGGGACACACGGTATAATTTTTCGTAAACAATAAATAATAAGATTTGAGGCGATTTCGACTGGCACTGGTTACTTGCCGGTTACATGTTTGGTTGGTTGCAAACAATGACGTCATACTAACCGAATGGTTACTGAAAACGCGCGGTAGATTTTGACATTAATCAAATTTGACAGAAAACATGTAAAATATGACAGCGTACTAGTTTGAAATCATCACAAATGAAATTCAACCAATCAGAATACTAACCGTTGGACGAACCGAGCTCTCGAGCATGTTGTTGATTTGACATACCAAAACTGTCACTGGTTACATATGACACCAGTTTAAAAAAAAAAAAATTATGAAACTTTATCTATATTGAAGATTATCTACACTTTTAGGCTGGTAGTATGGTCACGGTTTTATCCCCGGGGGTAAGCTTGAGGATAAAAATCGTAGTATAGTGCGATTTTAACGTGGTTTTAAGTATGTTTGGTTGTATTTACCATAGTAACACTGTCGAACTTACAACCAAACTTACAACTGGTGCAAGGTGAGTTTATGTTGTGCTAGAAATAATAACGACAAGTATTAGGGAAATTGTTGATGTTATTGAAGAGGGAAATGAAGTACAAGACGTAGCAGAACCTTGAATAGTATTTTTCTGTCACGAAATCTTCTACGTACAAAATTTATTTTCAATTTGATAATTCATATCACTGCAATAAAATAGCATCTAAATAAGGATGAAAAACATGTATACCTGAATATACCTATGTTTCATAATAATTTGAGAAAATTAATTAATTAAATACTTAATAGTATAGCTAAAAGTAGTTTAATAAAGCATATTGTCCTGACAAAATAAAAATAATTTGATAATTATAATTTGTTTATTTATTCTACACATCCAGAGCTATTATTATATGTTCATAAGAAGAACCATAAATGAAGATGCATCTTATTTGATTCTTCCCAGTGACAGGTTTCAATATTCCATTTTCTTCTTCTGGATTAAATTCTTCTATTCATGACTGGAATTAAAGTATTAATACATTATTTGAACATATTTTCGAAATTATTAGATTTCGCTGTTCAGTGTTCTGCATCATATCTCGAACTGTCGATCTGCTGTCGTTGATGAAATCATCGGGACATAGTGCCGGTGCTTTCTTAACAAATGTATCTGATGATGGTGGTGGAGATCCAGCACCAGTTTTAGCCACTGTTTTCTCGGCAACACATTTCCACTGCTGCTTCAATTTATTAGCATCTATTCTATAGCCATTCCCTCTGAACCTTTCTTCAATTATCTTCCCTGCATTCTTTTTCTTCTTTAGTATCCTTATGTCACTCTTTTTACTTTCTATTATGATTTTATACCTCTTTTAAACATTCCAGTAAAAAGTTCCTTTTCATCATTCGTTAAATTTTCACTAATTTTTCCACACATTTCTTTTTTATTTTCTGAAAAATATATATCAGATTGTTATTATGTTTTAACGATGATATTTTAATAAAATACTGTAAACTGAAAAGAAATATAACAAATCAAATCAATTTATTCTTAAATCAACCTCGCTAACCTCACAATTTGAGCATCAGTTGACAGTTGATGTCACTAGTTACACTGTTGCCAAGTCAAATTTATTGTTTCTCCGTTGTAGCCTACAACCGGTCTAAAACCGCGACGATTCTACGCTTGGTTGTAAGTAAGTTTTAAGACATTGCCATGGTTTTAGTTACAACAGAGTTACCCCCGGGGGTAAAACCGTGACCATACTACCAGCCTTAAAGTCTTAATTGTTATTCATAAAGCCACAATGATTTTTTTTTAAATGTTGTTGATCTAAAACAGTACAGATTGTAAATAATTGTAGTCATATATTTTTTTACTTATTTTATTATTATTATTACAATAAAATAGAACATTTATGTAACAAAAATTATTTAAATCTCTACTGTTTTAGATCCAGCAACACCTCTACTATGACGTCACAACATTTAAAAAAAATCATTGTGGCTTAATGAATAACAATTAAGGCTTTTTAAAAGTGTAGATAGTATTCAATATAGATATAGTTTCATAAAAAAATTTTTTAAAAATGATGAAAGACCCCATTGATTACTCTTTACTAACCATTCCTGTGACCAAGTACTAACTGTGCCAGTCGAAATCGCCTTTGGTCACAGATCCCAATACATAACAAATAATAATTCTCTAAAGGCAACAAGAATAAAACAAAAAGTTTGCGACTTGCGACAGTTTCAAGTGACGTTAATTAAGTCTCGTAGTAATTACATCCATTGCATCTTTCTCAACTCCTACGACTACCAGCACTTCGACTTTTCTTTGATATTTACTAGCCAAATACTCTTTTCACCACGGTCGGCAGCACAAACACCTACATCTAAAACACCAGTGCTGTTTAACCAAGACGACAAGACTGTCTTGCAAGGAACTACCGCAGCAAGAAGTACATTACGATCGCACTGCAGAGCTGTGTGCTGGAGCAGGGGCTGAGGCGGTGAGTGCCCGGATAGCAAGAGAATCACGAGAATCCGTTAATGGATCTCAGCAATTATAGAGTATTTCTAATGCGTTGTACAAGGCGGACAAGACAAGTGGTGGAGGGGACAGACCTGGAGATGACGAAGTGGTGTTCAGTCGCTCAGGGAAATAATAATTTTGGAGAAAGTGAATTTTAAATCATTTTAAAATATTCATGTATTTCGTATCGAATTGATATCTATATTTGATTTTATTTCGAGATATTTATTTCATTGTTATTATCTGTTATTCCACTAGAGAACTTTTGTTAATTAACTTTTGTAATTTTAAATAATAAAACAATTTAAAATTGAACACGATTTTCAACACATAAATCTAAATTAGTTTTTTTAATATTTTTATTACACTTGAAATATGTTCGACATATATAGATGTTTTAAGCTATATGTTTATTCTCACAGTAATAATGATTACTGAAACATAAGTTATTTCTGGCCTCCTAAACTGTAAACATAACAATCACACATCATTTACGTTTGCGGTAACTACGATTTTACAGTTTCCATGATTTTTGAAACACCGCGGTGCGGGAATGCGCACCGATATTTTCAAGCTTTTGAGGCCATTAAAATAAAAAGTAACATTGTAATAATAAAGAATGATTTAAAAAACTCTAGTCACCGCCAAAATCATTAAATAAAGTAGCATAGAAATAAATAAAACTAAAAATTTTATAAAAAAATGACATTTGCCAACAGCGCTACTCTTAACCACAAAGCTCTTAACACTTATCCTAACTAAGTATCGATATTTCAAAGTTGGTAATTGTCACATAACCAATAAAATGTCAAAAGATAAAACTTGTTGATTGGATTGATGAGAATTGGTGATTTATTTTATTTTAATTATATTAAATGAATTGTAATACAGAATATCCAGAAAGTTAGGTAACATTTGAATCGCTCATATAGTCTCTGCGGAAATTATTAAATTGTCATATTTTTAGGTTATAATTGGAAGTTTTTCTTTTCAAGTAGTTTTAGATATTACGAAATATCTGTGTATATGCAAATCATAATTGAATAAATTGCCCACAAAGATTTTTTATTTTGCGATACCAGCTCTGTGAAATATGCAAAGAGGATGTTTTTCAGTGAAAATGTTGCTTTTCTTCTCGTCACACCAAACCACAAAAACTTGAAATATCTCGTAATGTAATTTATATTTTCAGTGAGTGGTACTACTTTTGATTATGATACTTTATTCAAATTGTTGATTATTTTCAAGTTCCACAGTTTTTTCAAAGCGTCTTGATGCACAGCTTACTATTAATATCAATTAGGAAAATTTATGAAAAATGCATATAAATAAATATAGTAAAAAGGTATGTCGGCCAGAAAATGTAATACATTATGTGTGCGTTAAGTTTATTATACATCGCTCACAAAACTTCGTGCTGTAAAACTAAACTTACCGCACGTATAATGTAAATAACTATTAAAAGTAAATGTGACAGTTCAATTTCGTTATAATACCGGGCATTAAGGAATAACGCTTTTACGAATTTATCTATATAGAACTGTAATAAATTCATATTTCATCGAAATATAAAACAAAGAATTCATCATTTTAATTAAACTAGACTAATTTAATTATTGTAGATATGTTGAAAAAAGATCCGCAAGCATTTATTATTTTACACTTACCAAATTCGAATTTGAAAGCTTATAGATTCAAATGGTTCACATACCTGAAAAAGAAAAAGTAATGTTATTTTAAATCATGTTTATAAGGAATATTTTACTTTTAATATTAGTGTTTACTGTTCTTCTAGGAAAAATAAATGAATGTAGATTGTTGGAAATTTTTATAAATGCGTAAATGCTACTCAGATATTGATTAGCCTTTATGTTGTGTGGGTTTAAGTGGATACAAATTTAGTGTAATAAGCAAAGTAGAGATCTTATTATTGTTTATTTTCATCCCAAGAGCTGAAGCAAATTCCTGGAAATTTTGCTTGAAGCTGTTTTTTTTATTTTCTTAGACTTGTTTGTTATTAGAGTTTATTTGAATAAAAATAAGTCTTATATTTTTCACAAAAACAAGTGGCCTAATGATCAATTTATTTATTTTCAATTGCTACATTTTCAATATTAGAAAAATATTATGTTTGTTATTCTAAATTAATAAATAGGTATAGCAATAATCTCACAATAATTTTAATTACATTTATGCCTTGCGCAAGAATGTCTAAAGTAAAATGTTAAAAATAAAACATCAAGATTTTATGAGCTTTCAAAATTTATTCAAAGACAAAGTACGGCATTAATATTGTAACGTCTTACTCGTTACTCAGATTCGGTGAAGAAAATACAAAAGTTTATAACTAACAAAAATTATTTACTTATTTCCATTCATTTTTTTAGTAGTAATAACTACAATTATTATTGGCTACGAATGAAAAAATTAACTAACATGCGTAATGAAAAATGCATGTTCTATGAATGTTGTGTTTTAACAGGGAAAAGTAATTAATGATTAATGCAAGTTAATAAAATACATTACATTATTGCAATTATTGTTTCATTTGACTGTTAATAATTACATTTACATTAATCTAATACAATTTAAATACAATATACTTATACATTTTTTATATTTTGTGACAAATAATTGTTTCAAATAATATTTAATTAATTAAAAACTTAAATAAACACAGGATTACTATTTTATCTATCAAAATAATTTATGTTAGGTAATTCTACAGAAAAAAATCTGATGTGGCCAGCACATACCCTCCCGCCCAATACTACTACGGTACAAAATAGTATTTGATGATACAAAAACATACCTTCTTATTTGTTTATTTTCTATTTATCTATATTTGAGAATTTTAATTTTCTTTCGTATATTTATTTAATTTTTTGACATATATTTCACTCAGAAAACAGCTTCTCAATCACAATGACATATGTCACATTTCGTAAAAAATTGAAAATTTTTAAATATTTCCATGGTGTACTAGGAATGCAAGATTTGTGAAATCTAATTTCTTTATATTTTATTATCTCTAAATTTAATGAAAATTAATAAAATTAGTATAATCAAAACACATGTAAAATTAAATATTCTTCAACTTTGAAAATAACATAAATTGTTGAAAAAGGAAATTTAACCGTGTTTTTCACGAAAAACTGTTAAGGGCTTCAAGTAAAGTGCTACTTCCGGTTGACCAATTTTATCCAAAATCTAATCAGCTCTTCATTTAAATATAAGAAGCAATAATTCACAAAATTGTATTTTTTGGTATTATAGTATTTGAGTTATGCGAGACGAAAAAATTACCACAGACTACACACACACATACATACATACATACATACATACAGACATCATCGCGAAAATAGTAAAATCGTATTTTAGGGACCTTAAAACGTGCTTATTCATTGAAAACTCACTACCCAATTTTTTGACCAAAAACAATACCTCCCTTACCTAGAGGTAGGCGGGAGGTAAAAACAGATTTTCCATGTTTAACGCCTATGGCACTCTGTTAATTAATATAAAAATTCTTTTGGAAAGGTAGGCGGTAGTAATTCAATTACTCGCAAAATATTTCATATTTCAGGAGAAACAATGAATAGAAAACATAACGGACAACCAGGTAATAAAAACAAAACAACAATGTAAAAAAATAACTGCCTTTTACAATAGAAAACAAATTTCGAAATACATTTCATTGTTTTTACTTTTACTAAAAAACCGATGTCGTTTCTTCCTTATACATGTTTCAGTTATATGTTTAATCTCATAGTAACTACGATTTTATTGAAATATACATACAAAGATGATATTCAAAAAATTACTTAACTTTTGATATTTTATTTTATCTATCCTCCCTGAGTCATTATAATTTGATGCCAAACAAAACAAAACAAAATAATAGAAATAATAATTATAATGTACTTATTCCTTTTGAAAATGGGTTACATTTTACAGCCAGCGTCAAAGCAGTATTAATTTAGATCATAAAAGCACAGTTTTATAAGAAATTTCTTCAATTTTTGTTTGAAATTTGTTAGTTTTTTAATCTCATATAGGTGAAGGCAAATTATTATAAATCTCCACGCTCGACTGCTTATTTTTAATTTATTATGGGGCACTCTAAGTTTATTTTTCCTCCTCGTATTAAAATTATAAAAATCCTTATTTTTTATAAAATTATTTTTGCTTTGATATACCGCGTGTTCCACGTAAATGTTGGCATAGGCAGTTAACATGTAAAATCAGTTTTTTGTAAATAAAAAGTGTCCGGCAAAAAATTATGCATCCAAATTTTATATCACAATACTGCCAATATCCCTACATCTTATTTAATACAGATTAATTTAATTTGATACCGCAATTTACTGAAATTAATAATAATAATTCCTAATTTTTCGCCTACTCTTTTATTGCTACTGACGTAAAGTGCTTACAATTTGTTTTAAATATTTTATCTTAAATTATTATGTACGATAACACTTTTTTAAAAGTAAAATTTTATCAATATGCTAGACATCAAATTTAATCGATTCAGTTCTTTAGCACGAGGGGTATACCTATGTCAAGATTATTTCATGAATTCAAAGCATAAATTGTACTAAAACGTAGATTTTGACACATTTTCACATAAATAAATCAGTATACACATGAACAAAAACCACCATGCCCCTGAAAACCACCATACAATTTTGTTGTTATAGTGTAACTATAGCAAATGATTGTTTTTCTTTTTGCTTGTCATATAATTGGCAAAAATTTTTAAAATAGGTTGATTGAATTTTTCAGCATGTTTAAAGATATAGAATACCAGTAAATGTAAAAAAAAAAACATATAAATATCTTGCTTCTGCGACTAATTATCCGGCTAAATATGCCTTTAAAATGTTCAATATCTGCATATAAAAGCTAGCTTCAATTATCTAAAACGTACAACAATGGATATGAGACATTCTGATTGGTTAAATTTGTAATGAGTGAAATAATCATTAAAATTCTGCCATATGTCATCTGTCAAACTAAAAAATACGACTGTTTGTCTGTTTTGTTTACCATGACACTCTGGAACTGAAACAAAAATTATTCATTTTATTTTAAATCTATCTTATGACAGATATATATCACATCAATAAATTAGGGATCATTTGGTGCAGTTTTATCGCTGAAAATTTTTTATATTTACACTTCTGTTCTAAAATTCATAAGAACGAACTACCGTAGTACCGTATAATGAAAATTTGAACATTGTATTTCCTATGTCCCGGTATACACTCAAACGAATATTTCTAAATACATTCATAATAGAGATGAGCTATTTATAATTAATAAAACCGAACCTAACAGCTAGATTGCTAACCTAGCGGTCATAGCTGAACGTATCGCTAGGTAAACGCTAGATTTCAGCAGCTAGACTAGCGACCTAGCGAAATAAATTTGCGCTAGATGAGCTAGCGAACCTTCTAGAACTGTCAACTGTCAAAAATTCATTTATAATATCATCAACATTAATCATGTCTGCAAAAAATCTATAAAAATAACTTAAGTATCATGAATATCATCACTAATTTTAAGACTGTTTTAGATTTGTCTTTGATCAGAATTTGATGTTAATTCCACCAAACTTGACTGACAAGATAACAGCATCAGCAAAATTCCGTTCATGTTCATACTACTTTTAATCTGCTAGAATCTAGCACTAACAAACTCTAGATTCGGCTGAACGCGCCCATATCATAAAATGCTGTTTTCATGTTTGTGTGTTTGTCTGTCATGCATCCCTCTGCTTGTCACTTTAATGTAACAACACTCCTGACAATAAATTGACTTATTCATTCGTTCGACAGGGCTACCACCCTAAACACACCACTCCCCCACATCCCAAGCTAGGAACCGCAGCGGACCCAGCGACCTCTAACAGGATGTGGATATGCGTGCAGAGCGAGCCACCGGAAGTGCCTTTATTTATTTATAATTCGCGCCATGACGCAGACGCACCGTGCATGACCACGAGCGCTGCATAGTGGAGAGTGACCGCTGACCGCAGGTCAAGGTCACACATGACAAATTATAGCAACTGAGTGGTGTGATGAATATTAAATGCTCAATTAGTTCGATAAATAAATAAATATGTTGGCATGTGTTCCAGGTAAGTAGTGGTGTGTTCAAATTACTTTTATGAGGAATTGTTTCGTATTTTGTTACCATTACCTGTTACAGCTTGTAATGACTAACGCGATTGTAATATTGATAAATAATGGTCAATTTATTCTTTACATGCTAAGTATATTGGTCGCATGGAAATAAAATCGAAACAAAGGCCACTATTTTTTCAGCTGATATATTTGTATGCAAGTCTACATCGTTTATAATAATAGAACAGGTATCGGCAAACTTTTTTAGCTGCAGGTCATTAGCAACCAAAATGTGACACCCTAACTTAAACTTGTGTTTCATTTTATATAATATACCCAACCAACAGAGTTATGTTTTATACATATTCAAAAATTGTGTCGTCCTCTTATAAACTATTAGGTTTTATAAGAAGAAATACACAAGCTTTTACAAACTTAAATGCTATTAAACAACTTTATTACTCATTAGTTCGATCTAAACTAGAATATTGCTGTGTTATTTGGAGCCCTTATTACGATAAATACGAAAACCTTATTGAATCAGTACAAACAAAATTCCTTAAATACCTGCATTATAAACTTACACACACTTACTGTCCAAGAATTTCCTATGATACCCTGTTATACACTTTTGAAATTACAAAATTATCTACACGGCGTAAAATCAATTCATTACTTCTTTTATATAAATTAATTCATTATAGGATTGACGACTCGTTTTCATTGGCTACTTTAAATTTCCACGCTCCCCAAACCTCCACTAGGCATAACATTTGTTTCTACCTTCCTCGAGCATCTTCCAATTTACTCCTAAAATCCCCTATTTTTTCTATGTGCACAATATACAATTTGATTCAGAATGAAGTAGATATTTTTGGCTTATCTTTCTATTGCTTTAAAAAGCAATGTAATTTATTGATTAATGCTCAGTAGGTTTTTACCTCCTTTGTCTTTGCTCTCTTTAGTTTGAACTAACGCATTTATTTGGTTCACTTCGTAAGTTTGTTTGTTATTATTATTACTTTGTTTTTTCTTTTTTTGTTTGGGTTTTTCTACATAGCTAGTCGCTAATTTATAGTTACTCTGTTTGACATGTATACTTTGTTTTTTTTTTTTTTTGTAATCTGTATTTGATCTGTTATTGGGCCACTGGCCTGTTGATCTTAAAGGAAATAAATAAATAAATAAATAAATAAATACGTTATATATACATAATATATCTATAACGTGGATAGACCTATGTCCGCAACACGGTCTATGAGACATGACATCCCATGTATGTAGACATCATAACGTTAATGGTACATAACAAAACTAGTGGTAGATATAAATAACTTTGAATATACGAATGGAATAGTTGTACATTTTTGAGTAAGATCTCTTTGAAAATGTTTATTTATTCATAAATTAACAATTTCCTTTACATAAATTACGTTACGGAAATATATAACCACTTAGCAAAATTAATTTAAATATATTTCAAAGTAGTTCAGTGTACACTATAAAATATTTAAAATTTCCTTGCTATATTTTTATACAAAATATATAAAATTTTCTAATTAACTGTGAATATGTTATAAGTACGGTAACATAACATATACATGTTGTAGGTATGTACCATGTCCAAGACCAATGTGACATACCAACAATATAATTTTACGCTCTCTCAAGAGATGTCCGACATGGTATATGTATATTACGTTATTAAAACATATATAAATAATATACTACTTAGGTTTCAGATATTACATACCAGGTACATCAATGCTACAGCTGTGTTTGCTAGGTAGGTATTGTCTTGTAAATCAAATCTATGCAAATATTGCTAAATGTTGGAAGAATACAGGTGATTATTTTTATTTGCGGATTTGAAATGGGTCATTGGAAATTATGAAATGTGTGACATGGTGACCCGCGGGTCATAGGTTACCTACCGACGCCTGTAATAGACACATGAAATTTAACAATTCTTTAAAATCATCAGAAAATTATTATCCATATTAAAAGAGTATACGAATATAAAATTTTTTAAAAGACAATCTGAAAAACATGAGTCCAAGTTTAACAAAGGACGAATGCGATAAAAGGGCTTATGAAACGTGTTTTTGTTCCAATTTTCAGTCCCGCCACATCCTGTAATGGAGGTATAAGAATCATGATAAAAATTTGGTAGCAAAGTTTCAATGTGTAAGCCAGGTTTAGGATCCCTAGAACACAGTTTTAATATTTTTGCGATGATGTCTGATAGATGTATATGGATCCCTAGAGTTCGGGTGTCTTCAATATTTGTAAACTGGAAATTTTGGTATGTGTAATTTATATTTTTGTGCTGTTAGGAAGAATAGTTTTTGGCGATAAATTCCTACGACTAGTTTTACACATTAGAATTCTAAGTTTTGTGTTCAGTTTATTATTCATAAGTTTGCACATGAATTTAACTTCTATTAATGTACTGTCATGACAACAATTTATTTGTATTTCTAACCATGTGAATTTCAACGCAGTAAAACTTAAAGCCCATAGATATTATTTCTGAAATCAGCTTTTGTATAACCATTAATTGGGCAATAATTATTTATGATGCGCATACGTATTACATTGTTTTGTGAAATTTGTTTTACAAATAGCAGAATCGAATTTTGTTTCTTTGCATTTGATGACCGATGGTGATGACCATGGTTTATACTGTTTATTTTTTATTTTAATACAAATATGTAAATATTACATATGTATATTTTTTGTTGGACAAAAATGTACTTATCTTTAGTAATCTTTTGGAATTTTATAAAAGATACACTGAATTTTTATATTCATATCATGTTCATGTAAATTTCAAATGTAATTAAAAAAAGATTAGAAAGTCTTTTTTGCTTTGTGTGATTAAAATTCTGTTGAAGTACTTTTTTGTAATAAAGATGTAAAAAAGAAAATTTAAATTCAGTGTTTGGCAAATAATATTAGAGTGCAAATCCGAGTTTGTACTTTGTTGTTTAAAAACTAAAAACAGATATAATTACAGGTATACAACGCTAGTGCTTTTATTGTTTTACCATACAAATATGTATGTATATACGAAATAAGTGAAAAAAAATAACTAAAAAAACAACCCTTATGTTTCAGGTGATTTGCACTGATGACAAAAATTTAAGGTTCGAAGAGGTTCTTATACATTGGGGATAACCTGTTTGACATTAACTAAACTTGAAAAACTTGAAAAATAATAATACTTCATCTATATTAAAACCTCGACTAAAACCGTGTTAAAATAACCAATAATAATCAATAAAAACTTGGAAAACCGTTTAACTGCTTATTGTTATTTACTGTTTTTAATAGTTCTAAAATATTTAAATAGAAATAGAATAGCTCATATTCCACACGAGCAAAAAGTTTGTAGTCCAAGCCGAAGGCGAGAATTACGGTTTGCGAGTGTGGGATATGCTATTTCGTCATATGTTGTAGACTACACTTTCTATAACAAGATTTTGGAAATTATACAAAAAAAAAAACAAATACAAAACTGTTGAAAACGTCAAACTCAAATAAATCAAATTTAAACAAACAGACGTAATATATCGCGCTAATATGCGGCTCTGATTCGTCGAAATTATTCCATACTCGGCGTTTGGAATGATAGTTATTCCAATACAATTTTTAGTTGTGGTATACGTAGTTTCCAAAACAGTGTTATAGAAAATATATTCCGCAACGCTCGATTTTTTCGGCTTAACGTTGTTTATTAGTTCTCTAAATCTGGTTACTATTTGTCTTTTAGTCTGCTCGACGTACACTTTATCACAATCAGTACACGCAATTTAATAAATTCCTGATTTATTAAGAAGTTTAATTTTATCCTTTGGATTACCTAGTTATGTTTTACGGGTAATATTATATTTGTAAGTTATTTATATCGAAATTATTAAACACCTTATTTAAATTCCAAAATACCGAATCGTATGAAAAAGAGATAAATTTACCATTATTTTTTAGTTGAACTTAATGTGCTACTATATTTAAGTGACAATCTGCAAAACCGTTAAAAATCAATCTTGTCTTAAAAACATAAAGACAATAAAAATTGTCAAATGTTTCATTAAATACAGCTTCAGAATAATAACAAAGTTATTAATTCACAGAGATGGGCCAAGCCAATCAAACGGTAACTATAGACGCGTTTCGCTCTTATTGGAGCTCATCAGTGTAGTGTAACCCTTCAACTGCTGTGAGGTAGTGACACCGATTGACTGGCTCAGCGAGATCTAAGATCCCAACAGATTTGTAAATGGAACTGAGAAGTAAATAAATACTCCCAGATACATCTTCCGTTCTTAAACATCAACAGAATCTTGTCTTCTGACTTAGTTTACAAGTTGTGTAATCTGCATTCTATCGCTCTTGCATCTACTGATGATGATAACATAGTTATCGAAATATAGACATTTTCTGTTCAGTGGATTCAATTTTTTAGATTAATCTTAGGCCTTGAATTTCACAATTTATTTTAATTGACTTAAATTAAATTATGTAAAAAAAATGTTTATGAGGGATGTTATGTGCTGGGCCATCAGAATTTATAATGCATGTTGATTTTAAATCAAAGGTATGAATAAAAGAGAACATAATAACACAGATTGAGTTCATCATATAACACTAACTTTATTCCTGGAATCTGAGAAGCACGAACTATCGTCTATCAGCGCTCTGTTATCTAAGCTTTTAACCTTTTCCGCATGATTGAAAGATTTATGCTACCCGAAATTTCTGGGACCTCCCAAGTGGTTAAATATGTTTTGGGGAAGAGTTGAAAGCCTAAGTAACGATACATCGGCGTCCGGAAGGTCAAGGTTGGCAGAATTGGAGCAAGTTCATTTATCAAGTATCGTTGTTGGCAACGCTACGTGCTGAAATATAAATTTCTTTTGTTGGCAACTGTGGCATCGTATAACGCGAAATTTCCCTGAATTTAGAGGTTTTTATTGGCTTTTTATTGCAGCTGAATTCCAGATTATCTGCTCAGAATTCCGTTAAATATTTCACTATAGGAGTTTAATCTGCCGGTCGGTGTAAAAACTAAATAAACATAGCATCATGCCATTTTACTACAGTTTCAAAGTGGCGGCGCTGACAGATCAAAAAGATATGTTGCAATAAAATATACCATGTTTTTGTTCAAACATATTCTAACACCCCCTAAGAGGGTAGAAAAATAAAAGAGTGGGTCCTGTCGAGACTGGGAGTCAGCAACAAATAAAAACGACTGGATTTCGGCGACTAACTTACATATTCTTTATTAAACGATGAACGTACTTTACAACTGTGTACTCTCTACTGAATACTGAATACTGCCTCTCTATACTCTATACTGAATACTCTACTTACTTACATGCTAATATTTATATGTGTTATTACAAATTCTGCATCAACAAAATAAGTGCTAACTAAATAATATTACTCAAACAATGTAACCTAATTACTCAATAATTAATAATTCTGTCAACGCTAAGTCAGCAAACATGACATATATTACTAGTTTAAATTTAGACAATTACTTTCACATGCATTTTTAATTATTACACTATCGAGTTCTGAACTCTCTCTACATGCTGACATTATTTATTAAGTTATTAAATTTTGGAATCTCTGTGTGGTGACTTAGCGTTTACAATATTGTAAGAAACAAGAACAAGTATAAATAGTTATTTGTTTAGATATTGTCGACCTAAAACGAAACTTGTTCGTAGAGCAAATTTAAAATGGTTTGATGAATTTTAATACTAAAGATATAAGAAAGCTATCAATACGTTCAAAGTGCTTTAAGAACTTATGGTAACAAATAAAAGATATTTTTAAGTTCTGTAATATGTATTCAATATAAACTTCACGAAACGGAAAACAAATGAACATAAACAAGTAAATAGAAACCGTGTTTGAGAAGAATGATTTGGTGACTGATTGTAATGTTTCAGTGAATGGTGTGAGACTGGAACAAGCGAATGAATTTGTATATTTGGGTAGTATGTTTTCGAGGGATGGACGTATTGACCGGGAAATTGAAAAGCGAGTGTCTGCAGGGTGCAAGGTATTGGGTGCTCTGGGTACATTTGCTCGAAATGTGAATGTATCTAGAGATGATCGATTGAGTGTTTATAATGGTGTGTTAGTGCCTACATTGATGTATGGTTCTGAATGTTGGGTGTGGATGAAGAAGCATGAACGACGTATAACTGCTGTAGAAATGAGATATTTGAGAGGAGTGTGTGGGTATACGAGACGTGACCATATACGGAATACATTGGTGTATGGTGAGTGTGAGATTGAGAAGAATGTTGTTAAGAAAGTGGGAGTGAGTCAGTTGAGGTGGTTTGGACATCTCGAAAAATTAGTGCAACATATGTGGGTGAGATTGAAGGTGAACGATTGCGTGGGCGTCCGAGGAATAACTGGTTGGGTATGATTGATGGTTTGTTGCGTGAACGAATGATTCCGAGTGTGTAGAATAAACGAGCATGTGTGAATCGCACTATGAATGTGGACGAGGTGAAAGTGGTGTGTCAGGATAGGAATGTTTGGAGGAGATTGATTGTTGATTGACTGTGTTTCTGGGTTCGTGCTACCCCACTAAGTGGGACATAGCGTGACGTTATGTATGTATGTATGTTTGTGAATGGTCAAATTTATATTCACTACGAACGAGCAGTGATAAAAAAATAAGCACCTGACAGTAGGAAAGTGCACTACGAATAAATCAAATGGCGGACATTGTCAGATTAATTTAAGAGTTTTCTATGAACCAGTTAAAAAAAATTAATTGTGCCCTAACAACCAGTAAAATTTTATGATTTCCAATTTTAGACAATTCGCGCACATAAAATACAAACAAAAAAAAAACTGAAAAGTTAGGAAAGGTTGTAAAAAGCATGCATAATATTTTGCCTACCGCACATATGACAGGGAGGTATTGTGACAGGTTCGATTCACTGTTTTTACGATGACATTTGTACGGGTGTGTCTGTATACTTGCGTATGACTGTGTACGTGTGTGTGTTTCGTCCACTATAAAGCAAAATTTAATGGCGGAATCATTTTGAAATTACATATTTCAAATTTGGATGTTCAAGTTAAAAGTTGATTAAATTTTTGCAACAGTCCATCAAACGGAAATGTTACACAGTAAAAAAAATTATAGTCAAATTGACAAGATTTGCGAGCCATTTAAAAACAAAAACCCAACTAGGAAACAATACCGTTGAAATTCATTAAACGTCAAAATATAATAAATGCAAAATGGTAATACTTTCAGTAACGATGAATATGGAAACATGATATATAGTTTATGGAATAAGTATCATTTATTAAAAACCTTTCTACAGTTCACCAGTTTTGCCACAATTTTTTGTAGTACGCATAATTTAAAATTAAAACAACAACAAATTATTTTTTATTTGAAAGAAGTTTATTTCAATAGCATCGAGAAAATAATGATATTTCCCAATTACTTTCAGCGGTATTCAATAGGTGGGCGTTATTCTAAAAGAACTAATTTGATGTATCTGGTTACTGATTTTTATCATAAGTTTATTAAATATAAATTCCTACGACTAGTTTTTAACCAATAATAATGCAAAAAACTTGAAAATTCAACCAATGAGAACAGTTTTATACTGATAATATCCCGTTACCCGGGTCATTTGATTTGTTTATTTCAAAATGTCATTTTTACCGTATATGAATAAAAATAATAATAATTATCGCAAAAAATTTCTCACCGAATATCCCTCGACCATTGATAAATACGCATAATTTGATCACAACTACCTCAAGAACGTTGCTTGAAGGTAACAACCCGGGCGGTTACCAAGTAACGTTCTTTCGGTAACTGATAAAATTATTTCAAATTATCAATGGCCTAGGGATATTATAGCTGATAAAATCCCGTTGCCCGGGTTACCCCGATAAAACTCCCGCTACCAAGGAAAAAAATAATCGTTACTGTCAATAACTGTCAGTGTGACAGTTAATTAATATTTCAAGTTACATTTTGGTTTGTCTTTGGAATTCATCTCATCAAATACCACGCGACCTCTCTGATTTTCTCAGATAAATTTTTATTTTTAAGCACTCATTTTTTTTTTGCATTTAAGCAAAACCACTCAAGCAAACTGACATTAGGTATAATTCCTCCTCCTTCGGAGTCGGGATTTACCATGCAGTTTGCTTTCGTGATTGTTACTAAGCAAAAAAATTCGTGCAAAAATAAACATTTATCGATAAAATCAGAAAGTCTTGTGATATTATCCTTGAAAAAATATTATTTTGGGTTTTGGGCAAATATTTCAATGTTTTCCGTACGTTTTGAATCAGCCTGTATATAGCAGCCACACAATTATTAATTATTTACAAGATAAATCTATTATACCATACTTACGTCACGTCGGCAATAGTGTTACTCTATTATTAATAAAATTAAATGGTCTTTAATCATTTCATAATGTGGTATCGAATATTTCCTGTCGGATAAGCAGATAAAATCAGAAAATGATTAATTGATAATTTCCAATGCCAATGCGATTTCCCAGTGTCAACATTAACTTGGCACAATCTAAATGTAAACATGAAGGTATGGATTGTGAAACGTCAACGAAAATTCACATGTAATTGGCTTCACATTAAATTTTGCGGATTGAACCATAGCTCATAAATTCGAACACGAGAAAAGTTTTTTTTTTCACTAACAATCAGTTTGTAGTTCATTTTTTATTTTGCCAATTGTGGTATAGATCGTTTTAACTACTAGTGCATCTACTTTGGTAAGAGCATAATAGTACGTTATTAGCAATAGATTCTCTAAAAATTATATGAAATGCTGCAAAGAGCAGATATGAATTATTTATTTATTCGTCAATAAATAGGCCTACGTTTTCTTGTCATTTTGCACACATTAATTTTTCCGTCAATTTATTTTGACAATTTGACAGGATAATAGCAGTTTCCTATGTATTTACATTTTTGGTTCAAGCATATGTACAAAAATGAGAAACTATTAAAAATTGTTATTCATATGTCTGTAATTTTTGTTTAAATTCCATAGCTATCACTAAAAATGAGCATTTTTATAAAATTTTAAACAAAACATTGTATTTCCTATATTGCATAAATCAATTAACAGCCCGGTATTTCTTTATAATATCTATATAAAAGTGAAGATAAATAAAATATTTAAAAAGAAAGCCAGTTGGACATCATTGTAAAATAAAATGAAAGTCTAAATAAAACAGAAATTATCATCAGATATACGTGTATAAAATTTACGATTTAGGTCCATAAAATTACAGTAGGTATATGCACAGATTTTCGGATTCAAATTAACAGTGCACAATGAAATTATTTCGTTAATTGCTGCACAAACTATTATAACAGGTAATTATTATGTTAACAATATTTTCACATATTCATCAACATTCAACGAACTACGAAATTTGACATTATAAAATTATGCACTTCATTAAACATTTCAAACAGGTTCACAAATTTTAGAAATGTTATTCGTTCTTGTTGTAAGAAGAGTTTGTATATTTGATTTAAAAATTACAAAACAAATTAATATTTTGACACAAAGGCAGAGATGAGGATCAAAAGCATTAACTAAAAAGGACAACTTATACCTTCGTAAATATACATAGTGTCATTTTCAAATATCTCGCTTATTTATCAACTTATTTCACATAACATGATTTATACAACATATAAGGAAATTGACAGCGGATGTTAATTCATGATATCATTGCCGGTTTACTAGTAATTAATATCAACTGTGAAATTTCTAATAGAATATACTAGGAGTATATTTTTTTTTATATTACCTGCATCATAATCCGTGTTTAAAACACGCTGCAGCGTTCATAAACGCAAGATTAAAACACGCCGTGTTTTAAAGGTTACTAAGCAACAACAAAAATATTTACTATTAATATTTGTCAAAACTGTAAACGTAAACAATAAATGCTAACCAGTCTCCATGTAAACGATATACGTAAAACTTCACAATATGAAATGAATCAAAATCAAAATATTGCTTTCCAGTTTTTTCCCGAGTATGATGCAGGTATAGTAAAAAATAGCGTATGACACACGTGTATAAGTGCTTTTAAAGCACTAGCGACGTTAAAAGCACTCCGCTTCGCGTCGTGCTCTTAAACTCGTCGTACGTGCTTTAAAAGCTTACTTATACACTTGTATCATAATATACTATTATAAATTTGAAGAGTACGTCAAATTTGCTTTATAATCATGTAAAATAATTCATGTTATATTATTAAAAAATAAAATGGCGAGCACTTTAATTATCCCAAATAGGAGAAATAATATAGTAAGCCTTTTTTACCTAACGCTACATCCTGTAAGGGAGGTATAGGAATCATGCTAAAAAATTGAGTAGTGAGTTTTCAGTGCATGAGCACGTTTTAGGGTTCCTAGAATAAGATTTTAATAGTTTCGCGATGATGTCTATGTGTGTGTCTGTCTATCTGTCTGACAGGGCGTCTGTCTGTCTGACAGGGCGTCAGTCTGTCTGTCAGTCTGTGTGGATCTCTGGATTTATGGTTTCTCAAAAACTACTAAACTGAAAATTTTGATATTTTGTATATATGAATTGTATCCCCTTTAAACGAGCTGATTAGTTTTTGGTGATAATCCAATAACCGGAAGTGGTAGTTTACTTGAAGCCCTATCAAGTTCTTTCAAAATATCTCAGTAAATTATGGTTGAAAGAAAATTTTGTTATTAGAATAATGTTTCAAATATTATTATCTACAATTATTGTTTGAAACATTTTCCTGTTACTGTCACCATTTACGAATTACAACACGTTAAAAAAAATATATTTTGATATTTTCGTTTATATCTGTGAACCTGCGTTTTTTGAAAAAATAAAATTATTATTTTGTTACAAAATTTATTGAATTTCTTTACATTTTCTTATCAACTTTTTAAGCGGACTGTACAACAAAGATAAGTTTCCCACATGTTGCCTGTCTCTCTCGGTTCGCATTTTCAACCTTAATGAGCTTTTCAGAATTACTTTATTTCAGTGCCCGATTTCTTTTTTAATACTTAAACTAAAAATATTTGTTTAATCTAGTCAATTGAGAGCATTAAAATACCTAACCCCTCTTAGTAAAGTAGCGATCCTTACTTGAAAGGGCTTGGACAACAATTAACAAGTCATATAAATTTACTAGAAATAAAAACTGCTTATACCCACAAAATCATCTCATATTATTTTAGTAACACATACCATTATATAAAATAAACGTAAACAATGCACTTATTAAAATATCCTTATTATCGGCGTAGTGAACTATGCAGGTGTTCCAGGCTGAACTTTCCTCTCCCGCAATGCAGTTAACAGAGTTGTAATTTGTGCGGACGTCGCCATTTCCTAAGCCGGACGTTTAATTGTCGCAGTAATTATGCGGATATTATCAAGAAAAACTGACATTAAAAATATTGTAGCCACGAAGGTACGTACTTAACTATCACTACACTGTACTTGCAAAGGTTACTGCGGAATAATCATTCGCCTTTGTTCATCTACAGCAGAATGATGGATTTTAATTTTTATCTTTTATCTGCTTAATTAATTGGTCATGTTGCGTCGTATTTTCAGTAAGTACGTAATAGTATATTACGTACCATGAACTGTAAGTGATAGTTTTTAGGTCGAGAATGTAGTTTGGGATGTCGAGACCCGTAGGGTCGAGATTTCCTAAACATTCGAGGCCTAAAAATCACTTACAGTTCGAGGTTAGTAAGTTATTTTTTGCAATACCTGCGTAAATATAAAAAAAGAAAAAATAGGTATCAAAATTAACAGCTGTCAGATTGAGGTTAAAAATAAAAATGTGAATGATATATATTTACTTACCATCCACCATGAACGGTAAGTTTCACTTACCATCCACCGTGGACGGTAAGTAAATGATGTAACCATGAAAATCAATTGTGCAATAAAAGTTCCACTTACTGTGTTTAAATTTTGTTGTTAATGGGTAACTTACAGTACAGGTATTGCAAAAACATATTTATTGAAAAACTTATTTAAAATTACGTACATCACTATTAAATTGTAAAGTTATTAAATTTTTCGTCATCGCTATTAATTAGTTAATTCTTCTTGCACATTTTGTTTCATGTTACGTCAAAATTTACTATAGTACGTCAATATGTCTGCCAAAATTATTCTACTTGTACAATAATTATTTAACGATGGAAAACACTGGGTTGCTCAAAATCGTCGTATAATGGTTTACTTTAGTGACGTTTTCTGAGCTTTAAATGACGATATTTCAGCACTTTAGTGCCGATTTCAAATAAAAGTTGTTTATTTTAAAATGGGATAAATAGCTCCGTGATACCGTGTCGAACTGTGGATCGTGAGATCCTCATTTCGTATCCCACTGCCGACAGTTACAAATTTAAATTTACCCCTGTGGTTCCCCCTCCACTAATATCTTTGGGGGCTATGATTTGACGGCTGGTAACCGCACTTCATACGCAAAAATATATCCTTTACCGGGATCTGCGTCAGCAGAGTGCCACACCTATAACGGGTAAAAGGCGTGATATATTTATTTATTTTTTTTATAAGGGTTGTATCAATTTCATTTCAGAAATAAAATGAAAATTATATTACTGGTTCTTAAATATACCTTTTCTACCTAATGTTTCTACCATCATGAAAAAATGAATTATGTAATTACGTATAAAACAATTGGTGGAGTCACCACGCGAATTTCTTATACAAATTATTGTACATTCGGATAGTACGGCTAAAATTAAGTAGGTTTTGTATGAAACTTTTTTTCCGGTTCGCGATTGATGGCGTTGTAATCAGAAAAATAATTATTGTCATGGTTGATTTTTATCATGATTGCTATACATAATTTATGGATATAAATAATTATCTGTCATATGAAATTAATTTGTTAAAGGGAATATTCATTTAACATTTAACAAAACATTTTCGTAGAAAAATAGTGCATGTAAGTTATTGACACCATTTATTTTAAGCATTAAATAAATTCTAATTTACAGCTTTGTAGTTCTATGGTTTTATAATGTCAGAAACATCAGTTTTTCAAAAAATCTGATGATCCAGCACATAACCTCCCGCCCAATACTACTCTTAAACGGTACAAAATAGTATTTGATGATGCAGAAACATACCTTCTTATTTGTTTATTTTCTAATTATATTTGAGAATTTTTATTTTCTTTCATATATTTATTTAATTTTTTGACATATACTTCACTAAAAGAATACAACTTCACAATCACAATGACATGTGTCACATTTCGTAAAAAAATTGAAAATTTTTAAATGTTTCCATGGTGTACTAGGAATGCAAGATTTGTGAAATCTAATTTCTTTATATTTTATTATATCTAAATCTAATGAAAATGAATAAAATTAGTGTAATCAAAACACATGTAAAATTAAATATTCTTCAATTTTCAAAATAACATAAATTGTTGAAAAAGCAATTTTAACCGTGTTTTTCACGAAAAACTGTTAAGGGCTTCAAGTAAACTGCTACTTCCGGTTGACCAATTTTATCCAAAATCTAATCAGCTCTTCATTTAAATATAAGAAGCAATAATTCACAAAATTGTATTTTTTGGTATTATAGTATTTGAGTTATGCGAGACGAAAAAATTGCCACAGACTACACACACACACATATACATACATACATACATACATACATACAGACATCATCGCGAAAATAGTAAAATCGTATTGTAGGGACCCTAAAACGTGCTTATTCATTGAAAATTCACTACCCAATTTTTTGACCAAAAACAATACCTCCCTTACCTAGAGGTAGGCGGGAGGTAAAAATAAATATATATTTATTCAAATATTAATTCACAAAAGAAAAATATAACAAACACATTTATTATAAACAATTTTTTTTTGTATTATAGAATTGATTTTGCTTTCCTATACATTGAAATATTTTTATGCTGACATTAGACAATCGAATTAAAAACATATATAGGCAGATTCATCAAAAGAATTAGCGCTAATCCTATTTTTATTATTAGTCGTAACTTCAGTTACCATCCTCAAAACATATTTATGTTAACTAAGGTTGTAGTTACGATAGGTTAACATAAAATTTGACACATTTTGTTAATTTAATTAATTTAGAAATAAAGTTACAGAGGTTGAAAAAAATGGAATTAGCGTTAATTCTTTTGATGAATCTGCCAGTTAGATTATAAATCATACAAAAAAAGTTCATTAAAAATATGAGCTAATAAAAACCACAAATATTAACAAAAAAAAAATATATCTGGAGCTACAATTGACCCTCATTAGTCATCCGAAGATTAATCAATATATATTTTAATATTTTTTTAAAAAGTTAACGCCTTTATTTAGTAATTAAATTTTGAAAAAACAGTTGTAAGTTTACGAATTTCTGAAAATATTTTACTTCAAACCAATTACATTTTTTATGATTATAATATGGTTTATGAACTATTTGGCTATAAAAAAATATGCAATATGCAAATATGGCTGGTAAAAACAGCTCTGTTTTTGGGTATACTTTATGTTTTAGCGATGTCTAATGTGCTTAAATTATTTTATAAAAAATTCATTAGAATAAAAGTTACAGAGAAATGTATTATCATTTTATTCAATTTTATTTGAAGTATGTTTCTTATAAAGTAAATTTAGAAAATTATAGAGTGCTTAAACACTTTCTTAGTACACCCAAATACAGAGCTCGTAATACCATCCATAATTTTGAATATGTCATAAAAACAATACATTGTTTAAAGAAATCCCGGTCGTGTCAACTGTTGCTAACTTAATACTTAAAACTTTAATTTGTTTGAACTCGATTTTCCATTTTCAACACAGTTTTGTTTTATATTCATAATCAAATTATGTACATTAAATTTTCAAAGATACAACACATGAATATCACTTTATTAATTTCATTATTCTCCACAAAGTAAATTTATAATTGTAATAATAGTAGATGGATGGCATACAAAAATGAACATGTGTACAACTCTCTTTTGAACCGCATTTCGTTGTTCACTCCGTTTGTCGGTGTGTCCGCTTTGTTGAAAGAGGCGATAAATTAGGCAAATAACAATGAGCGGCCACAAAAACTGTGCCAACCAATTATTCATAATTATATTTGTTCACTTTGTCCTACCGTTTGCAATTGAAAAAGTAACATTTATTTAAATATGATTTTCACGCAGTTATTAATGAATTAAATGATTACAAACAATGGTTTCCCTTTTTGTCATGTATATTTTTGATAATTTATATTATTTATTAAATTAGTAAACAGAGCTTTTTGCTTTCTCATCAGCTCGGCGTGCAGATATATTATTGTTGGAAAAACTATTTACTTCTTTTATTCAACATTGTAATCAAGGAACAAATAATTGTAATATTCATAATTATGTAGAAAACTATCGTAAGTTATTTATGAAAAGTAAAACTTTAAGGTACTAGCACGTTGTTTACTTACTAGCAAGGACCTTAAAGTAAAGCAAAGGATAATTGTAAGATCCGGATTTCGATTGTCAAATATTTTTTTAAGCGAGTGCATGTAAGATTTTTGTAAACTTTTTTAAACAAACAATTGAATTGAATTAAATATCGACGATATTTTATTAGTGTCTGTATATACATATTTATGTTCACAATGTACAGTATTGCAGTAATAGCTATTAACATTCCTAGCGATGTTATGAGTATCATAACAGCCCCAGGTGTCAGTTTGAAATCCGAGCTCGTAGAGCGAAGATTTTAAGACATCTAGGGCCTGTTGTGACTTATAACATCCATGGTTTGTTCAATAGTTTACTGGTTTCAGAATATGAAGACGTTAATGTCATTAATAAATATTACTTTTTTAATTCTTTTATGAATAACGTCTGTCATAATTTTAGAAGGTGGTCAAGTAAGTCTGTTTGTTTTTATTTAACACAATGATTAAATAGCTCCGTGGTAACGTGTCGGACTGTGGATCGTGAGATTCTCAGTTCGAATCCCACAGCTGACAGTTGCCAATTTACCCCTGTGGTTCTCCCTCCACTAACATCTTTGGGGGCTATGACTTGACGGCTGGTAACCGCACTTCATACGCAAAAATATATCACTTACCGAGATCTGCGTAAGCAGAGTGCCACACCCATAATGAGTAAAAGGCGTGATGATATATTTATTATTTTATGGTTACACCTGTTATGTATCATATTTATAATTAATTTTTTTACTTAAACGTCAAATGTGTTTATAATGTCTAGATAAAAAGTGGATTTTGGCGATAATTTTTATCGAGTGGGTAATTCCACTTTGCCCACGTGTAAAGTATAACCATTGATTAAAAAATATATATATATACATATATTTTTCAATCAATGGTATAACGTTTTATCCAACACCTCTTAATAAATGAAAAATTTATTAAAGAAATAATATTAGACGGTGACATATGCTTTAAATTTTTTAATTAAAATGTCAATCGAAGTGGTTACCAAGGTGTTGTGTTTTATTATTATTGTTATAAATAAAAAAATACTCACTAGTGACTTTCCTCAAAATTATACCCACTAGTAGGTAATCTGTTACTTTCCATGTTTAAAATCGCCACAATTTTAGAGCATTTATTGAGACGTGTTGGATAAAAATATGTAATATATACAGGGTGGGGCGTTTTAAGTTGCGTTTAGAAATATCTAGCAAACGAAGTGGGGGGGGGGGGGTATGGCGGGGGGTTTTTGAAATCTTAAATGGGAACCCCAAATTTTTTTTTGCAGATTCGCATTCTACGTGAAAAACGGAATTCAGTGACATCAAGATTTTCGCCCCTGTCCCCCTCCCCCGTGCCAGTGGGGCGGCGGTAAAATTTGAAATAGGAAACGGCAACACCCACTTTTTCTCGAAGATTCGATCTAATTCTAGAGTCCCATCGCCTCTCACCAACGGGGTGCTTGATTTCAATGAGTCCCCTCGCCTCTGTTACTGAATTTAGTCTTTCACGCAGAATGCGAATCTGCAAAAAAATTTGGGGTTCCGATTTAAGATTTCATACTCACCCCTACCCCACCCCCTTGATCGGGGTTTTGATGGTATAGCTTGTACAAAAATCCCTGGCGATTGATTCCATTAGTGTTTCTCAGCAGGTATTCCATAAGAGGATTAAAGAAATTTATGAGGGACAACTTTACAGGGTTGTACTGGATAATATTTTCAAATGAGTTTTACACAAACAGACACAAGTAATATCAAAATATGAAAAATTTTAATAAAATGAATTTTAAATGTCGTTTTCTGAAGGTATATTTGTATAAAATTATCTTACTTAACAGTTTTCGGGGAAACAATTGAAAAGATAATCGTATTAAAAATTTCGGAGATTGAAGCATCTAAGCCAAAAATTATAATAATCCACTCCTGAACATCAGACAAACTTGCACCCCGCTGGTTAGGGATGGCTTATCCCATTAGCAAGTCAAGTCAATCGCCACGGATCTTTGTACAAGCTATACTGCATGTAGTTGTTAACGTATAATGCGAATTTTCGAGAAAAAGCGGGTATTCCCGTTTCCAATTTCAAAGTTTCCCACCGCCCAACTGGCCCGGGGGGAGGGGTGGTCAGGGGAGAAAATTTTGATGTCACTGAATTCCGTTTTTCACATAGAATGCGAATCTGTAAAAAAATTTGGGGTTCCCATTTAAGATTTCAAACTTACCCCCACCCCAACCCTGGGGGTGGGGTGGGGGAGTTGAATTTGGTGTCATTGGATGTCCCCCTCGAAAATATTTTAGTGGTGTTTTTTGGATTTTTCATCCGATGCTTCGTTTTCGAGATATTCCTAAACGCAACTTAAAATGGCCCACCGTGTATAATTATATTTAGTCAATTAATGACGATTTTAGTACAAGAATCTAAAATCCGGTATCGTATCCGGATTCGGATACTCGGATATCCGAGATCTGGTTTTGAGCTCCGTGGAGATTCGGATATCCGTTTTCCGGGTACCCGGATACAATCAAATCCCGATCCAATTGACAGCTCTAGTTGTTAATAAACACACAAATTCATATTAATTTCTGTAAGAAAGTTGTGGAGTGCTCACATCAGATTTTTCACGATTCCTTTCCTTACACAGCCAATTTATCAATTCAAAAATTCAAAGATGATATAGATTCCTACTAAACTGAATGTGCAATTCGGAACCTTGCATATAAAAAACTGTTATTTGAATTCACTAACAATCAATTTAGTAAACTAAAATATTAGTTTAAAATTAATATTAAAGGAAACCGCAATTGTTCCTATTTCTTCCGTTATCCTGTTTTTCCAATTTAAATAACGGGTGAAAGGATTTATATATTTAGTGACGAACGAAATTTTTACTTACACATAAAACAATATCTTTTTGAGGTTTTAAATTAAACAATTAAAAGAAAGAAAATAAACACTCACCAAAAATCTAATTTACTTTTATTCTTTACATTTTCTGTCAGTTATGAAACCATGTTAATTTTTTACGCAAATAAACAAACAAGCTCATAAATAAAACAAAAGAAAACACAAGCAAACAGCACAGCCGAAGTTAAAAATTCCTATTTATAAATGTTATATTCGAGACAAAGACGCATACATGAATTATGTATTTTGGCAGCGGTGGCGCTAGCAGCGACAACAAACTGATTTCCGTGATTTCAGAAGTTAGTAGTGATTATAAATAATGCAGCGCGCTGACAGACATATTCCTCCACACCGACGTAAGTGGATCTGGAATGAGATGGTGTTGGAATAGTTCTGTTAGTAGATTGGTTAACCTCAACCTCAACGTGTAGCCGTGACGAGAAACAAAGTCAAGTTCGTACAACGTCATTCTGACAGTTTATACAATATAGTTTTCACGTTGGCATTACTGTGTGAACGTGGGTGAGGTATTATGTTTGGCACAGAGAATTAAAATAGGTTTGTTTGAAATGATATTGTCCTGAAAATTAAGAAAAGTGATTACACCAACGTTTGTTTATTCTTATAGTATTTATCTACCCACAGTATTTTGAGAGAAATAATGCGTAAATAATGACATTGAAACTATGAATGTGGGTACAGTTTTAATATGAAATTTAAATTTAAGCCAAAGCGATTTACGTGTCTCTAAAACTATAGAGGACAATTAAATTATGTTTTATAATTTATTCTTTATAGTTTCGGTTGGTTCGATGTTATATTAATGTTTTTTTTTTTTATTAAAATCAATTTTCAGGCAATGAAAAGTTAAATACAGAGATATATTTTTTGTGCAACCGGACGCGAAATAAGCATTTCGCAGCCGTAATACAGATCGCAACATTGAATTTTGCAGCTGATTTTATGGTAACGGTCAAGAAATCCAAAATGATTGTTATGTACCCTATTTTTACACTTTAAATGCCAACTTTCTATTGGGATCTGACATGGGGGCGTGACCTATCCAATATGGCGTCAATTATGGTGAAGATTCGAATGCGACATTAGTACTGTTTGCGTATAAAATATAAAAAATGAGTCTCACGATTAATAATATTTGGGAATGCGCTACAACAGATCCTGCAAACTAAATTTTAAAGAAGCTGAACGCCTTTTATATACTTGACAATTGATTAAATGCGAGAAAAAATTAAATGAAAGTGACAGTGGCTGTGGGTGTAGTGGCATTCTGTATGTCAACGTCGAATTTACGAGGTGTCCCTCATCAAATTAATAGGAAAATTACAGGAGATGAACAAGTGATGAGTGTTGTTTGTTCCTGCATGGCTGGTTTTCGGTGAGAAATGCAAAAACTGCATTGCTACGAATTTGTACTGTTACAGGTTAATTGTACGTTTCTTGATCTAAATCAACTAAATAAACAAATAACTAAAATATATAAATATAAAGAACATTAACTTTGAATATAGATTTAATTTAATATATGAACTTAGTTAAATACAAAGTGAAAAATTTCGGAGTAAATTCGTATTATAACCTAAAATTTTCCTTAGATGTGCATAACAAAATATACAGAGCATATTATTTATTGTAAACGTATTCATGTTGTTCACTTTTGGTAGTTTTTTACCTCCCGCCTACCTCTAGGTAAGGGAGGTATTGTTTTTGGTCAAAAAATTGGGTAGTGAGTTTTCAATGAATAAGCACGATTTAGGGTCCCTACAATACGATTTTACTATTTTCGCGATTATGTATGTATGTATGTATGTGTGTGTAGTCTGTGGCAATTTTTTCGTCTCGCATAACTCAAATACCATAATACCAAAAAATACAATTTTGTGAATTATTGCTTCTTATATTTAAATGAAGAGCTGAGTAGATTTTTGATGAAATTGGTCAACCGGAAGTAGCAGTTTACTTGAAGCCCTTAACAGTTTTTCGTGAAAAACACGGTTAAATTTCCTTTTTCAACAATTTATGTTATTTTGCAAGTTGAAGAATATTTAATTTTACATGTATTTTGATTACACTAATTTTATTAATTTTCATTAGATTTAGAGATAATAAAATATAAAGAAATTAGATTTCACAAATCTTGCATTCCTAGTACACCATGGAAACATTTAAAAATATTCAATTTTTTACGAAATGTGACACATGTCATTGTGTTTGTGAAGCTGTTTTCTTAGTGAATTATATGTCAAAAAATTAAATAAATATACGAAAGAAAATTAAAATTCTCAAATATAAATAGAAAATTAACAAATAAGAAGGTATGTTTCTGTATCATCAAATACTATTTTGTACCGTTTAAGAGTAGTATTGGGCGGGAGGTTATGTGCTGGCCACATCAGATTTTTTAAGGTTTTTTCGCACTCCAAACGGGTTTACTTTATACATAAAACGTTTGTTCAGCTTCGGAAAATAATGGAATGTATAACGTTGAGATTTTTACGGGACTTATTATTATACCTTTTTACTGCACAGTACTTTTTATTTTTCGATTTTTCGCGGTGTTTAACTACAATTTCGGTCATTTTTTATCTCAAAAATCGTTATTCCCATTTGACGTAATATATTTCTAACGGAATCTTCACCCTACTTTGTTTTCGAAAATAAACTACTAGATGGCATATCGCTACATGTCAAATCCCAATACACAATGTCTTTTACATAAATGAAAACTGCAGTCCACTTTCTACAGTGCTACAGAAATGATCCTATTATCATATTTAATGCTAAACAATAATGTATTATAACGTATACGAGTATAATTACCTACATGATTCATGCTTATTTAAAAATTAGGCAAATGGTGAAAATACAGCAATGCATTGAAACTAGCTTTTAAGATAGGATCTGTATTGTCCGCAGTCGTGTTGATGACAACCGCGATAACATGATAACAACATAATCAAATACCGGAGCGCATGCTTTGGTCTGAACAGATATACAACCACCTTGCTGTATTCACATTGTTCAATCAAATTTACATACTATACTAGTTATTATTATATATAACTTATATAACAGAACAGCATTGCAAATTTATGTACGTATTTTCTAAGTTGTTTATTATATGATAACTGATTTCAAAAAGCAGGAGATTTAAAGTTAAATGTATGTATTTTCTTGTGTATAATAAAGTGTTGCGGAGACCCAAAAACGTTAACCAAACTGCTTTTTATTTTCTCATACCTACTATAGGTATAGATATTATGCAAATAAATCGATGTTTGAGGTGCACTCTGAATCCTTTTTGATATTATTCAATGACATCTGCGTGGATGGATAAATGGACATACAAACGACAAAAGGTTCACGACAATGTATATAAGTAGATTAATTTTAGGTAATTATAAAACAAAATTTAAGTAGTTAACTTATAGTACAAAACAATAATAGTTATTTTCGCGCCGCTGTCCGACATTAATACAATTACATATCTCTAAATCGGTCGGAAATCATATTTTTGTCGTACTAGTTCGACAAAAATTGGTAACTTTTTATGGTTATATGTTGGCATCACTTCACTAATTTTAGCTAACTTCTGACGCAATAAATATCAAAGTATTACATTGACATAAAAATATTATGGCAATATATCTACAATTGGGTATTTGCAATACAAGAAAACAGAATATTTATGGATTTTAAACATATTTCTACGTAATTATAATTGAATTTGCAGTGTAAAATCCAAATAAAAATAAGTAGATATTTTTGGTTATGATATTGGAAAATAAACATAATTGACATTTATATATTGTGAAGTTAGCAACATAAAAAATTCCCTGTCATTAAGAAAATGAGTAATAAATTAAATTAATTTATTAAATTTACATAAATGTTGGCGCGAAAAATCTTGTGTATCCCTCTGTTGGAAACTATTTTGCGAGTGCTCGTATTTGTAGGACTCGCCTACGGCTCGTCCTATCAAAATAAACTCGCACTCTCAAAATAGCAGTTTCCAACCTTGTGATACAAATAACTATTGTGTATCAAGTGCGGATAGAGCATTGTTTGTTGCACGCGGCGACAAGTGCACCGAACAAGCTCTATCCGACGAGATACACACAATATTTTTTCTACAATCGTTGAACAATGTCAAGCTGTAGAAAAAAATTAATTTTCAAAATTATCTTTGGTCACGCCTATAACAATTCAGTAAAATTGTAGTTACCCATGACACCGTAATCATGACAACGTTTATGAACAAAATAAAAATTTGCAAAGAAATCATAATTTGACACATGGAGTACATTTGACACATGGAGTACATTTGACATAAAGTCTACAGAGTGAATAGGTTTATGGTGATTAAGTTAAAGGGTATGTACGTATATGCCAACTGTATTTGCAATAACAAGGTTATTACCAGAAAAATCCAATGCATCATTTACTTCTTTTACCTAATTTATTTTTGTTTTGTTTTTGTCGCGCTAGTGCGACAATATGTCACTTTGTCGCCCTAGAGCGACAATTTTGAACATTTCCTAACCAAAAATGGAATAACAATGTCGATATTGTGCAACGATTGTAGAAAAATTTAATTTATGTAAAATGTGATATCAACTACTATCAAAAGTTTCAAATAAAATATGAGAGGCAGCAATAATATTTTTCTTATATTTAAATGAAGAGCTGATTACATTTTGGATAAAATTGGTAAACCGGAAGTAGCAGTTTACTTGAAGCCCTTGACAGTTTTTCTTAAAAACACAGTTAAATTTCCTATTTCAACAATTCGTTATTTTGAAAGTTGTAGAATATTTAATTTTACATGTGTTTTGATTACACTAATTTTATTAATTTTCATTAGATTTAGAGATAATAAAATATAAAGAAATTAGATTAGATATGGGGTAAATAGCTCCGTGGTAATGTGTCGGACTGTGGATCATAAGATCCTCAGTTCGAATCTCATAATTAATCAATCAATGATTTAAATCATAACAACCTTACAAAGCATTAAAAATGTCTGATAAAATACAAAATATTCTTGGCGATATACATGATAAAGTATGTTGTCAATTTTTTTGCAAAATATTAAAGAATATTTCCCAAAATTAAATTATTTTACCCAAAAATTGTTACGACACTTTCAATAGTTACATGACGAGTGCTAAAAATGTAATCGATTAAATTTGACATATCTAGCTTATGCAATAAATATTGCTTAAAAAGTTTTTGAGTACATAATTTGAAAAATTCTATCTTTTCTCCATCCACACAAATAAACTCACTAATGCCAATGAGAAAATGTTCAAAACGGATTCAAGAAAATTTAAAAGAAGAGGACAAATCGACTAAGAAACGGTTTAAAGAAATTCGTCTGCATTATTAAATTATAACGTCGAAATATTAATGTATTTCATGTTAGCGTTAATCACTAATGGTTGAATAATTAAGTTTTTAATAATTTGTATCAAATACGTCAAATCAAATCGACAGGAAATAATTACAATTAATAAACCACCATAATTAAAATCTCATTTCTACAATTATAGTGAATAAATCGGTATTTGTGTAACTCGTCATTAAAATTGCATGAATTTAAATAATCACGTGCACAGTACTGTACAACCACAACAAATTTATTTCTCATAGTCGAGTTTCTTTCCTCAATCGATATTTCTCGTGTCGAAATGTTCCCGCACCCCCACCGTACACTAACACTACTGCACACCCTTACTGACAAGGTTAACTTAGCCTTAACACCTACATACAGGCTGTTCCATAAACACCTACCGCTACCATGAACATTTTGTCAAAGTATATGAATTTCAACAAAAAATCGAATTAATCGTCTAAATGAAAGTTCGTAAATCCACGTAAATAGTTCTTTACACTAACGCACGATTAATACTAGTATTTAAGTACATTATTATTATTATTATTATTATTATTATTATTATTATGAAGATGAGAGGTGGACTAACTACTATGGTCATATGCCGCCTCATGAGTGGCTGATTATGGAATTATATGAAGAACACAAACAACCATGCTCTTCAGTGGGATTCGAACCCACGACCTCTGGCGTGCTAGGCTAGCGACATAGCCACTACACCACCGAGATCGGCAAGTACATTATTAATCTCGCAAATATTCATGTATTATTTTACATAAATTTATAAATGTGTAATGTGTATGCCTGATTTATAGATGGCATAGAATAGAAATGGAATAGAATAGCACAGGAATAGAAAGTTAAAATAATGTAAATGCATACAACCATTTATAGATTGCATAGAATGGAATAAAGTGCACAGAGCAGCACAGAATTTAACCAAATTTTATTTTCTATTCCATTCCTGTGCCATTCGAGTTAGTCCGTCTCAATTCGTTTTAGTTCGTCGCAAGAATTACTCTTCTAACCACATCGTTACTTTTTAAACAATTACACGAAGATCGCAAAGCAACGGTGATGTAAATAATAGTAAAAATGACGTCATTCTATTCCATTCCTGTGCAAACTGTAAATGTATTTGACAAGTTTCTATTCCAAAACCATTCCTACACCTATTCCATTCCTATACTATGCAATCTATAAATCAGGCTTTATTTCTCGCTATTGTCCTAATTCTAATAAAATATAATTTACATTGCTGGACAAAAAAATTTGTTGTGGGTACCACATTACCTCCCGCCGTAGATTTCTTATCAAACAATGCAGCAAAACGGACCATCACTGTCAAGAAACGCTCATCCCTTAAAAAAATTATGATGCATGTCAAAAAATAACATTTTTCAATCGTTGGTTTGTTCAAAAATCACAGGTTAGCAGATTTACGAAAATATCAAAATATGTTTCTTTAACGTGTTGTAAATCGTAAATTGTGACAGTAAGAGGAAAATGTTTCAAACAATAATTGTAGAAAATAATATTTGAAACATTATTCTAATAACAAAATTTTCATTAAACCATAATTTACTGAGATATTATAAAATAACTTGATAGGGCTTCTAGTAAACTACCACTTCCGGATATTGGATTATCACCAAAAACTTATCAGCTCTTCCAACAGAGATACAATTTATAGGTACAAAATATCAAAATTTTCAGTTTAGTAGTTTTTGAGAAACCGTAACTTCAGAGATCTACATAGACTGACAGACAGACTGATAGACTGACAGACAGACAGACAAACATACACACAGATATCATCGCGAAACTATTAAAATCATATTCTAGGGACCCTAAAACGTGCTCATCCACTGAAAACTCACTACCCAATTTTTAGCATGATTCCTATACCTCCCTTACAGTATGTGGCTGGAGGAAAAAAATTTATGATTCCCGTTAGATTTTAATAAAACGGTAGATGTTAGCTTGTGATAAGTATAAAGACAATAAAATTAAAGTGTAAAAATCGAAGGAATTCATAAACATAAACTGTGTCGCATTTTTTCCCTATATTTGCCTATTGGGCTTCCAATATTAAAATACGCTAACTAGCGGCAGAATTCTGAATTACGTCTCGCGGTACATTGTGTTTTTGACGTTTATTCTGAGTTTTTATTTATTTAAAGAATGTGAACTTATTTGTTATTTTTTCTAAATTTATATCAACAGTTGTGACTATAGAAGAATTTCAATGGAAGTATTACATTTATCTATGACGTATTATTTAAATAAGTACTACATTTAATTTGTAGATTAGAGTTTAAGATGGAGTTTTCTCTAAAAAAACCTGTTAAAAACAGAAAAATTTGCATTGTTTATGGCTGCAGTTCTTCTGCTAATAAAAGTCGAACAGTTCGATTTCATTCATTCTCAAAAAAAGGTGAAAGACTAGTTTGTGTGAAGAATAAATGGGGTGTCACAATGACGTGTGTCAGTGTGACAAATTAAAGGCATGGAAAAGAGCATTGAAAATTGCGATGATATTGTTGATGTAATTCCACATAATATTATGTGTGCTGGCCTTCTACCATGCTTCTAGAAGATAAAGAGCAACCTGCGAACTTACATATACTATCTCAAACTAAGCAAATAAATGAATCCATACTACTATTTAAACTAAAAGTAAAATAAAACTACTGAAAACAACAACAAATAACTACAAAAATATTAATATTAAATACTATTAGAAAATATATACAACTAAAAACTAATATCAACAAAGAAAAATGATAACCTATCTTAAACAAAATAATGCTACAGTTAATAACTACTTACCTACAATAAAAAACTACAAAACAACTAATGGCTAATGTAAATATAACTATAGTCAATAATTAATAATAATAAAATCTAAACAAATCTACCAAATACACTAATAAAACACAAATTACCACAACTAGAGCACGCATTCGCCATAGAAGACCATACAAAATGAATCTGACATGTACCGCTAGAGATTTGTGATCAGCGCCATCTCTTGATAGTTTGGAAGCCCAATAGGAGTAGAATATAATAGAAAATATGAAGCCAATTAATTTTATAAATAAAAGGATATAAATGCATGTTAGGGATTGTGCATAGTTTAGTTTAAATTTGTTTAAAAAATCTTATTGTTTTGTAATATAGTCAATTATTGTTATTATCTAATCCACATGATTAGATAATAACAATAATTTCTGTTTGAATTACGTATTAACGAACGGTGTCTTTATTAATGTTCTTAATTACTTTAGATTTACATATTGCGTGTAATTTAATATTCAGTGTCAGTTTTGTTTTGTACTTTGTGGCAGCAACAAATAAAATATTAGTTTCAAAGATTGTGTTTGTGTGTTTTTTTTTTTAATAGTGCTCCCTATTCCTTACATGCATAATAATTTATTAATATTTAATAGGATTTAACTATTTGTGCAATTTCTTCCAACATGAATAAATCTGGAACACGCTGTACATAAACAAGCATACACACACTCACCACAACACTCACACAAAGTGCACGACACGACATTGAATGTTTAGTGTCAAGAGTAGATGGCTACGACTTCGAATTCAGTGGACAAATGACGATCGATATTATAAAACATGGCGCGGTAATTCCCGGCAACACGGACGACATGTTTTCATTTCATTTGTGAAATGAGACTCGCGGCCGACATAATTTTTGATAATCATTCCGGGGGATAAAAAGCGCCGGAATTGATGAACACATTTGGTGGCTGTCGCACGAGTATATTCATAATGACAGACTATGAAAATATGATATATTGTTCAGATGGAAGAAATTATTACTGAGTATTTTTAGACGGAATTTGAACTTGACATGCAGAATAATTATTTTGATAATTTGGGGAAATTAATACTTATATGTGTTAGTACATGTGACAGAAGAAAATGAGAAATATTGAGTTACAATAATTAATATAGATAATGTATATCTTACTAAATTGCTTTTAATTTAGATGGGTTTAGTAATCAACATTAATCAATTATTTTAATAAATAGCTCTGTGGTATCACATAGAACTGTGGATCATGGGATCTTCAGTTCGAATCCCACAGCTTACAGTTGCCATTTTAAATTTATCTCTGAGGCTCTTTCTCCGCTAACACTTTTGAGGACCATAACTTGACGGTTGGTAACTACATTTCACGCGGAATGGTACATATTTTAATTTTATTTGTGCTATTTTTACCTCCCGCCAGAATGGAGGTTTGTGAAAAAATCAATATCGGGATTTTATCACCCTTGAAACGCATTTTTACTATTTTCATGAGGATTCCTGTATGTCTGTGCGTATGAGCGTTTGTGTGGATGGATAGATGCATGTTTGTGCAGAATTTTGTTCAGACGCCTTGTAAAACTAAACAAAAATTATAAAATGGTTGAGTATAGTGAATATTTTTTGGTTAAAAAAATATCCAATGGAATCCCTGTATTTCTGATCATGTGTGCAAAAGTAACAAATCAGGTCACAATTATACTGATAATTTCCCCGGGAATATTTGATTTGTTTATTTCAAAATGTTATTTAATGGGATATGAATGAAAATAATAATTATTGCAAAAAATTTTCTCGCAGAATATCCCTCGACTATTGATATATACTCATAATTTGATCAAAACTACTTCAAGAACGTTGCTTGAAGGCAACAGCCCGGGCGGTTACCAAGCAACATTCTTTCGGTAACTGTGATAAAATTATTTCGAATTGTCAATAGCCTAGGACTATTATAGTTGATAAATTCCTACGACTAGTTATTAATCAATCATGATGCAAAACATTTTGCTTTGTCTTTGGAATTTATCTCATCAAATATCACGCGACCTCTCTGATTTTCTCAGATAAATTTTTATTTTTAAGCACTCATTTTATTTTTTTTTTTTTTTGCTTTTAAGCAATACCACCCAAGCAAACTGACATTTGGTAAAACCTCTCCTCCTTCGGAGTCGGGATTTACCATGCAGTTTGATTTCGTGTTTGTTACTAAGAAAAAAAAATTGTGCAAAAATAAACAGGTATCGATAAAATCAGAGTCTTATGATATTATCCCTGAATATTTTTCAACCAATCAGAAGTTAGAATGTTTGTCGTATCTACCATTCAAACTTCCAGTATAATCGAAATTCGATTGGTCATGCACAGTGTATAATTTCCAGTATAATCAAAATTTGATTGGTAAGTACGTCAAAATTTCTCACTTCTGATTGGGTCAAATACACCGTGCATATTTTTTATAAATCACTTTGACTAGATGTAGGTAATGGGTATGAATAATGTCCAGAAATTTAATAATTAATGGAATAACAATTAAATATACAATTCTGATCTCTCCCGCACCAGATGACAGTTCTCCTAATATTTAATAAATGTTCATTTGTTTCTAGCTTAATCTATTTCGTGCTAGATTTGAATTATTCTGTTGTTTCGATTGAATTCTTCAGTTGCTAGGAAATTAACTGAGTACTCAGTTAAATTGACTAACCGGTACAATTTTTTTTCTCAGTGTAAGTTTCAATTTGTTGATTAATATTTATTTGTTTGTAGTATAAGTTGAAGCTGGAACGACTTAAGGAATCCATGTCTTTTTCTCTCAGATTCTATTTTTTCTTTGTGTGCGAAGAGATGTTGTTTTCAATAACTTCTTTATTTCATGTATTTTCATAACCTAGTTCGCAGAGAAAGCTTTTAGTTTTTGAGCAGCAATCGAAATCTGATTTGTTTACATCGAACTCTAAGTTTAAAAGTCTATTATAAAGTATCGTGAGTAACGTACCTTACGTTAGATTAGAGACTCGATTTTTGCAGAAGTTAACCCTCTATTGCATACTGTTCCCGTACGGGAACATAAAATTTAAATTTTTTTTTCTTTTCTTATGCAGTTTACATTCATGGCAATCATGTTGTAACATTTGGGAACATTATATACACTTTGTCAATTGCCAATTAGGTTATTCCTTCCAATTTGACCAACATAAAAAAATTTTTTTTTACTGGAAAAAGGATAATTACAGAAACTGAGATATAAAATGTAAAATTTGAAGGAAGCAGTTTATTACCTGCTGATATATTACAGCCAAATACACCTTTACAAAATTTCCAAAAATTTTTTTTATCTTATGTTTTCCTAGAAGAGGTTGTTTATCAAACAATTTTGTATAGTACGCGAAGACGACCCAATAGACCAAAGTTCTATTGTAAGTTGAATTTGTTCATAATGTTCCCAATAGTGAACAAAACTGTAAAAAGAAATTTTTTTTTATTTTTGGAAAAAAATTTATGTAACACACTTATTTTAAATATAATAATATTTCTTTTGTAAAAAATAATGTTTTTGAGCCATTATTTGAAAAAAATAATAATTCATGCAATAGAGGGTTAAGTATATTAATTTTGTTAATTAAGATGATAGCATGGTAACGCGTTGAAGAGCTAAAGAGATATTTCGATTTACTTTTTCTTACACAGTATAGAAAAGTATAGGAGGCATGAAAAAACGATGAGGCGATCTTCATATACCGGGAATAGAATTGAAACGTTTTTTGTCATTGCTGTAAATTTTTACTTATTCACTTTACAACAAAAGTGTATGTACAAAAGTAGTAATTTAAGAATGCATGCAATAAGGCCAATTTGGTTACCTAAATTAATGAAATATAAATTAAAATTAGAAAAATTGTAACATGGCCATGGAAAATTAAACAAAAACGAAAAATATTTGTCTTTCTACAAACAGATTTTGATTTAATTTATTAGAATTGTATTATTTCTTGTGGAAATGTCATAGAAATTTGTAAGCGCTTCTTTTGCCCCTGGAGTTCGAAGTTTGCCTCATGAGCGCAGCGAGTGAGGCATTTCGAACGAGAGTGGAAGAAGAGCTTTCCTCTCATGTTAGACACAACATTTTTTTCACAACATGTTTCTAAAAACTATTTGCTCGGACCTAAAATACACTTTAAGAACACAACTGACAGACTGACACGTTAAAAGTTGGGTTATCAGATACAAGGCGGTGTAGCAGTGTTGCCAATGAATCAATCTTAAATATCTTTAATAAGTTGTCAAATTGTGATTTAATAAGAAAAAGAAAAATATAAGACATAATTGTAAGATAATTTAAATTATGTATATCACTAAAATAAGAATTTTCAATCAAATTAGGAATTTATTTATAATTTTTATAATATATTTTTTTTAAAAACATGCATATTAGTAAAACTTCTATATTTTCCTCTCTAGAGAGGACCAACACATTTTCTTCACTCTTTCAGGAGAAGAACGGTGGGGTTTCCTACCATGTCGTGAAAAAAGAATTGAAATAGCTGTACTCCACATTTCAATTCTACACCCGATATAATATAGCAACGGTCAGGTCTATTGTAGGAAATTTTTTCGAATCGTTTATGCACGAGAGTTTGTTGAGAGATGTGATAGTGATAATTTAAGCATAATTTCCAGACTATATACCTCTCCTGAAATATATTCTGCAGAAAATATTTTTTTTTTACATGAATAACAAGAATAATTTAAACAAAACCTCGAGTGGTGTTTGTGAGGTTTGATGCATACAATTAATCTATTAAAACGATTTGTTCTTGGCAAAGCAATGAAGGTAAATCAGAGTTTTTCCACTTGCATCTATTTCTCTTCCTTATAAGTCCGATGTCAAACTGACAAGAGTGAAGTTTATATTGTAAGTTTTTGTACGAAGGAGAATTAACAATGTAATCATTGTTCCTTTTCACAAATTTCAAGTAATTATCCTATCTCCTCATGGAGACTTCATAGCCAAGACCCTCCAGACCAAATATAAACACGAGTTTCTCCTCAGCTCAAGCCATTCATAATGTAAGGTAGTTACGGCTATTTCAGGAACCAGCCATCTGTCGAATTATGCATGAAAATATACACCTGTGGCTTACTTGCACTAAAATACCGCGACTTGGTAACACGTGTGGAGACCGAGACCGAGACGGTAATCGCATACCGCATAACACATTTATGTACACTGCGGTAAAACTATGGAATATGTATAAATATAATAAACTTTCAAGAAAAATTAGAACGATTGTCATAAGAAAAATATTATAGAAAATAGTATGGAAATAGTTATTTGTATCACAAGGTTGGAAACTGCTATTTTGAGAGTGGGAGTTTATTTTGATAGGAGGAGCCGTAGGCGAGTCCTACAAATACGAGCACTCGCAAAATAGTTTCCAACCGAGGGATACACAAGATTTTTCGCGCCAACATTTATGTAAATTTAATAAATAAATTTAATTTATTACTCATTTTCTTAATGACAGGGAATTTTTTTATGTTGCTAACTTCACAATATTTGAATGTCAATTATGTTTATTTTCCAGTATCATAACCAAAAATATCTACATATTTTTATTTTTATTTTACACTGCAAATACAATTATAATTACTTACAAATATGTTTAAATTCAATAAATATTCTGTTTTCTTGTATTGTAAATACTCAATTGTAGATATATTGCCATAATATTTTTATGTCAATGTAATACTTTGACATTTCTAGCGTCAGAAGTTAGCTAAAATTAGTGAAGTGATGCCATCATATAACCATAAAAAGTTAGCAATTTTTATCGAACTAGTACGACAAAATCATGATTTCCGACCGATTTAGAGATATGTAATTGTATCACTGACGGACGGCGGCGCGAAATAGTTATTTACTTTACAAGTGGGCGAAGTAAGGAATTACCCACGAGAGAAATTTTAGCTCACGAAGCCGAAGGCTGAGTGCGATAATTTTATCGAGTGGACAATTCCACTTTGCCTACGTGTAAAGTATAACATTTTATTCAACACCTCTTAATAATTGCAAAATTTATTAAAGAAATATTCTTTGACAGTGACAGATGCTTTAAATTTTCTAAATTAAAATGTCAATCGAAGTAGTTACCAAGGTGTTGTGTGTTATTATTATTGTTATAAATAAAAAAATATTAACTAGTGACTTTCCTCAAAATTATACCCACTAGTGGGTAATCTGTTACTTTCCTTGTTTAAAATCGCCATGGTTATAGAGCAGTTATTGAGAGGTGTTGGATAATAATTATTTACATTACAAGTGGGCAAAGTGAGGAATTACCCACGAGAGAAATTTTAGCACACGAAGCCAAAGGCTGAGTGTGATAATTTTATCGAGTGGGTAATTTCACTTTGCCCCCGTGTGAAGTATAACGTTTTATCCAACATCTTTTAATAAATGCAAAATTTATTAAAGAAATATTATTTGACAGTAACATATTCTTTAAATTTTCTAAATTAAAATGTCAATCGAAGTGGTTACCAAGGTGTAGTGTTTTATTATTATTGTTATAAATAAAAAAATTCCCACTAGTGACTTTCCTCAAAATTATACCTACTAGTGGGTAATCTGTTACTTTCCTTGTTTGAAATCGCCATAGTTATAGAGCAGTTATTGAGAGGTATTGGATAAAAAGTTTTATTCACAATCACTATAGCAATATGTCAATTACAAACCTTTTAGTTGTGAAATATGTCATTCCTTGCTAATATGACAACCTCTTGGATGGGAAGTGACAGATTTATACCATGAATGGAAAGTGTTTATATATAAAATATTTTCAATAACTCATGAACGAAAAATGATAACAAATAAATAAAATAAATAAATATATCATCACGCATTTTACCCATTATGGGTGTGGCACTCTGCTTACGCAGATCTCGGTAAGTGATATATTTTTACATATGAAGTGCGGTTACCAGCCGTCAAATCATAGCCCCCGAAGATGTTAGTGGAGGGGGAATCACAGGGGTAAATTTAAATTTGTAACTGTCGGCAGTGGGATTCGAACTGAGGATCTCGCGATCCACAGTCCGACACGTTACCACGGAGCTATTTACCCCATAAAATAAATGATAACAAAACTTCATAATTTCATGATAATTCGAAACAATTAGTTGATTTTCAATTTATTTCGAATATGGAGTAATGCCGAATTCATGCATCCATTTTTATTTAATTTAATTTTAAATTTTAATTAATTTAATTTATCATTCATGGAACACTACAATATTAAATTAAATGAAAATGAATGCATACGCCAAAGCACGTCTTGTGTCTGTTAATCTTAAATATTGAAATAAGAAATACACAAATAGTTACTCGATTTATGCTTTGCAAACATGGATTTTTTAAATAGTGGTCATGATCATATACAAGTGATTATGTGTTCCATTATTTCATTTTATTATTTATAAATGAAGAAAAGAAGACTCAGTTTATTCGTTTGTTCAACAAACAGATTACGCAGGGTAAAAGATTTTTTCAATAATCTTATGACATTTATGTTTTTTTTTGTCGGACAGAAAAATGTATTTTTTCATTTCTGATGAGTTCTACAACTTAAGTCAAATCATCAAAATTATTCGTATTTTAGCAGACTTTCAATTCTCAATGATATAAAATATAGCTTTTTCAATCACAAACGTCAAATTTTTCAATTAAATAATTAAAGTAGGTTATGTTATAAATTGAATTAAATGAAAATGAATAAATTAAAATTAAATGTAATAATGTAAATAAAAATGGCTGCTAAATTCGGGATAAGTTGCAGTAACAATTTCAAATAAATGATAGGTATTTAAAATAATAGTTTTTTACATAAAAAGTACATAAATACGGGGTTTTATGGACGAGACAATTCAGGGGCTGAGCGAGCACAGCGAAATCAAATTAAATGTTTCAGTGGAGACTCTATTGTTTTCTATAAAGGTTATTTCAACTCCACCCAATTTACCAAATTAAAGATCTTATAGCGGAGAGTTACAACAAAAATGTAAGAAACTATTATTTACAAATTGTTTTGTTCTTTAGTTTTTAGTTTATTCAATCGTGTGGAGTTTGATTTTAATCAATTTTAAATCTTATTATAATAATATGACGAATAAAAATCCAGTTTACAAATTAAAATACACAATTTACACATGTAAGTTTACGTGTAAATATACCATTGTGTAATATAGGCTTAAGGAAACAAAGCTAACACAGAAATATATTTTCTCTTTTAATCGCTTATGGCACATACCTCGTTGGATACTTTTTATATTTTTAATTTATATCACTGCAGTCGTATTTTATGTTTTTATTTATCCGACAGATTCCAGATTTCCAAATATTTCCCAGGTGGCACATAATTACACAGTATAAACACGAAATAATAATGAAAAATATTTTCCTCATAGTCCTTTTACACCACGTCATTATATTTTTTAATGAGGAAAATATTAATCTACAACTATACCAGTGCAACATCTCAAAAGCAGGTTTTTATAAACCACCACGGAAGTCTCAGCAATGATACACTCGTATTTTCATTTTTAGAATAATTATTCAAAAATACAGCGTTCTTTAAAGATTTGGCTGGTTGTGCGGGTAAAACTCAAACAGTTTTCTGAAGTCTATTCGTCTTCAATGCAATATTGTCATATAAATTCCGGATGGTTCAATATATGAAGAAGTGTACGATGTTACTTTGTGGGAAGACGAACGCAAAGAGAACCAATATTAGAGACATCAAACAAAGTTTTTATTCTTTTGTAGAAGTGGATAATGAAAATTGGAATCTCTTTTAAACAGTATGACAGGGCTTTTCAATAAAAACGCCTACACAAAATTTAAACAAGAAGTATTAAGAACCTATTAAATATTAATTGAAATTGGATGAAATTCCTATTTTAATCATATAACGCAAAGTCAATTGAAGCTGCTGGTATTTCAGAGGAAAATTATGAATGTTTGAAAATTCAAATTTATTCGATTATAATAATTAGACCAATGAATTTATCTCGACAATCTTCCTCTATAGTTAGCAAGCATTTCATTACTTTTTCTTTTGGGATATTACATAAATAAGTACATTAAATTTAACCAGTGTATGAGCCCAACTATATTTCTTATTAACTTTTATTCCTAAATTTTCTAGTTTGTTCATAATTAATTGCTGTGCTACTGGATTTATTATTATTATATTATAAATTATTATTATGAAAATACTGTAACAAGGCGAACATTCAGAATACTGAATACGATTTATTGTTTTTACTGTCAAAACGATTTTAAAATATCAAGTTTCAAACTGCGTTGAGACTTGAACTCATCCAAAATCGCCTGGACAGGAATTCTTGAGTTTAATTTATTACTACACATGTGTGTTAGATTTTAGTTATCATAAATAATCATTTGAGTTTTTCGCGGCAAATATTCTAAAATATCGGCTTGAGATGCCATCTGGGTTGACAGATTTACGAAGAGGTCTGGTAACCCTAGATTAGGTTTTAGTTTTTAGGGAAGTTTTGTGCTAGTTCTGTGGGAAACGTTTTCTTCCCTGCCCGGCGTACCCGCTTATAGGGTAGATGCATATGTTTGACCAGCACAAGACAGAGGGTTAGTTTGTGGTTCTTGAAATGAGCAGACGTCTTCTCACGTCTGCAGTTCGCTACAAAATATAGAAATTTAAAGTAAATAAATATGTTTTGGTAACTGCAACTAAGTTAACATATTCATACGTTGTCGTCGTTGTTAATATTTGTATTTGTTTCTAAATTCTGTTCAATTCACCATTTCATTAAATATAATTTTTATCACCTTTGAAAGTGTTAGTGTTTATTTTGTCAACCTTTAGTTTCAGTAAAAGCCCGCCGTGCTACAATACCTAAACGACTCGTTAATTTATGGGGAGGTAAAATTCCTAAAAAGTGAAATTTAGAGGTCAGATTATAAATAGTTTAAAATTTTAACTTAACATTTTGTGAAGTAATAGCAAACTTCTCAAAAAAAAATATATAATATTGAACAAGTTTTTAAAAAAACTCCCTTTACTGACTATCAAGATATTTATATTTATTTATGTAATCCATTTAATAAAAAATGCCTAAAATAACATAACTAATATTGTTGCATCGGACTCTGGATCGAAAGATCCTCAGTTCGAGTCTCACAGTCGCCAAATTTTCAAAATTAATTACGAAAAAATATCATAATACCGAGATCTGCTTTGAGCCGAATACCACACTCAGAAATGGGTAAATGACGTCATGGTATAAATGTATTTTTTTTTTCATACAAAGTTCTTATTTCCTTCATTTGACTCGAATAGACTGTCGTAATAGTTTAAATCGTAATGCAATTTTCAATTGTTTCCAACCATTAGGCGCACGCGCAGAGTAATTTTGGTATTTGCAGAGTACGGATCAGCAATTTTAGTAACCAGTTTGTCGTACAGAAAATTTCAAATTGTTTCCAACAGAATAATTTCTAACTACATAAATAAATGATGCACAGCAATGTAAAAGTATATAATTAAATTAAAGATGTTAGTGGAGGGAATCATAGGATTAAAGTGAAAATGGCATTTGTCTGTTATAGAATATTTCTCACTGAGGATCTTACGATCCACAGTTCGATGAGTAAAAATTATTGTAACGGGCCAGTACGACCCTGGACAGTCAGCGCGCAACGATGACTCATCGTTCTTGAATGGTTCCATGGTCGAATGTACTAGAGAAATCCAGACCGCCAGATTTACAGATATATAAATGCACTAGCCTACCCAGCGACTCAATTTGACTCGGAACAATATTCTTAGTTTAGTATTGATTAATCGTTATTTAGTATTTATTAATAAGAGTGTAAAAATAAATAAGCAGTTTAAATAAATATAACTCAATTTTTGTTTTAATTGTTGGTTAATAAACTTCACCGAACCCGTCAGTAACAAACGTAACATATATGAGACATATTTGACTTATGCAATAAATGTTTTAGTTAATTCTTTGTCTTCATGATTATTGTACAATAACCAATTTGCGTAATGTATGTTATCACGAACCTTAGATCACATCTAAATACATTTATGCATGATGCATGCTTTCATTTTATATTGTATTCAATGTTCTTCCTTATTTATTAAGGCATTATTTTCTTTACCTGTTTTTAGTCTGTTGTCTGTAAGGTATAAAGTTAAATAAATTATTGAAATACCTACGGGTTATAAAATGACATTAAATTGAAAAAGTGGTAGAACTCGTCAAGAGCAACTATATATTTAGCAGTTTTTCTACCGGGGATAAATTAACGAATCGTGTAGGTTATTCATAATAATTTTGTCCATTAGCAATTGCAATGGAATAATTCTATTTTGGTCAACCGGAAGTAGCAGTTTACTTGAAGCACTTAACAGTGTTTCGTGAGATTTCATAAATCTTGCATTCCACACCATGGAAACACTTAAAAATTTTAATTTTTTACGAAATGTGTCACATGTCATTTTGATTGTGAAGCAGTTTTATTAGTTAAATATATTTCAAAAAATTAAATAAATATACGAAATAAAATTAAATTTCTCAAATATAAATAGAAAATAAACAAATAAGAAGGTATGTTTCTGTATCATCAAATACTATTTTGTATCGTTTAAGAGTCTTATTGGGTGGGAGGTTATGTGTTGGGCAACATAAGATTTTTATTGTAATAAAAGACAATTTGTAAAAATGCCTGGCTTATAATGAAGCTGCTTAAACTCGTCAAATTAATTTGGATTGTTTTCCAAATTGTCATATTTCAAATGTTCGCACATTTTAACATGTTGAATACTAGTAAAAATATGTGATCAATTTTCAATCAATTATTGATGCATGCCTACTAAAACACATATTAGTTATTTGTGTATCAAGTGCGGATAGAGCATTGTTTGTTGCACGCGGCGAGAAATTGTTGATCGAGGCGAAGCCGAGATCAACAACTCGACAAGTGCACCGAACAAGCTCTATCCGACGAGATACACACAATATTTTTTCTACAATCGTTGAACTATGTCAAGCTGTAGAAAAAATTAAATTTCAAAATTATCTTTGGTCACGCCTATAACAATTCAGTAAAATTGTAGTTACCCATGTCACCGTAATCATGACAACGTTTATGAACAAAATAGAAATTTTCAAAGAAATCATAATTTGACACATGGAGTACATTTGACACATGGAGTACATTTGACATAAAGTCTACAGAGTGAATACATTTATGGTGATTAAGTTGAAGTGTATGTACGTATATGCCAACTGCATTTGCAATAGCAGGGTTATTACCAGAAAAATCCAATGTATCATTTACTTCTTTTACCTAATTTATTTTTGTTTTGTTTTTGTCGCGCTAGTGCGACAATATGTCACTTTGTCGCCCTAGAGCGACAATTTTGAACATTTCCTAACCAAAAATGGAATAACAATGTCGATATTGTGCGACGATTGTAGAAAAAATATATTGTATATACTTTACTCTATGAACAAACCTTATACACTTTTAATTGTTCATTTCAAATCAAATCAAATATGGGAATTTAGAAATAAAATATTGGCAATGGATTCGATGCGGGCCCTTCGTTTAACACTCCAGAGAATCTGATCGATTCTTGAACAAACAGCCTTAAGAACGGCGATAAATTTCATTTTCCCTTTGACAAACCTCCTTAATTTATTTGAAGGCAACAAAGAATTAAATACCTTGTCACTTTCAGAAGAGAGGCATCTTCAAACGATTATTTACACGAGTGCCAATGGAACATTATTAATGAATATTTGGTGAGTTTCTAATTTATTAAATTGAATGTGTGTCCCTAATAATCACTACGTTCGCCCGTTGGTTTAACTAGTGTCTAGTAGGTAGGTCGGGAATTTCTCGTATTTGCATATATCAATGAACAAACATTCTCTATATTTCACAAAACCAATATTAGACAAATCGTGTGAATAGCACACATTCGGCAAATATGCACAAATGACAAACATTATTCCAAGTCTGGTTAAATTCAGTAAATTCACTTGGTTGATATTTGACAAATTATCTGAAGATGTCGCAGTGAAACTCTGTAACCATGGTGTAAAATATAGGAGGTAGTTCCACTGTACTCCATTTCATCACAGAAAATAATAGATGGCACTGCGGACGCGGCCCATTTTACACCCATTAATAGACAGATTTTAAAAGTATATTTATGACTATACATATAAAATACCCGGTTGACGAAGGAAATGCCATCTAAATTGGTAAATCAAAACCAAACACGCTAGGTTTTACTTTTTTGAAGGTTATGGTAACTGTATACTTTGCATATTTAACAGAAATGATGGTAATCTTTTTCACTAACATAAAACATAAAACTACCTCGCGTCTCGACCTATCAAGTGCAAGGACATCATTGTCCAATCTTATCCAATGTTATTTTCCAAGACGAAATATAATCGGCTATTCCACGATATTTTTTTTTTTTTGAAATACATAAAAATATAAGACCACATGTGAAAGCCCGAGTAAAAATTCCTTTAAATAAGCGAGATATTAAGGTATGAATTTTAAATTACATTTATAATAATAATAATAATAATTTTTATTGACAATAATTCAGCCGAGGCTGTTCTCCCATATAACCTTTATAATATGTACATTTCAAGCGTAGACATTACAAAAAGACCAATTTTACACAAATACAGGTAAGACACCTTTTTACAGAAAAGTAAGTTACGTTACAATCAAAATGATTATGATAAACTTTACAAATTTTTAAGTTTTAAATTACAAAGACAATGAATAAATATATGTATATATACAGAAATAGAGTGAAATCATAGATGTTAATTAAGCGAGATGACATTTTGAATCAGTGATTTTTGTAAGTTTTTAACAAAAGCAATTGGCGTTTGTGATAATAATGGTGATGGAATTACATTAAGAATAACCGGTACCAGATGACTAAATGACTTTTTGAACAGAGCAGTTGTTTGTGATGGAATATGACACATTGAATTATTTCTTAAGTTGCACTGATGATGTTGGGTTTTGATTAATAATTTATTAAAAAGATAAGAAGGAGATTTATTACAGATAACACGATGAGCTAGACAAGCTAAATGAAACATTCTCATTTCATTCATAGTAAGCCATCCCAAATTATGAATATTTGCCGTTAGATTTTCTATTCTTCTTGAACCGAAAACAAATCGTACACAATAGTTTTGTACTTTCTGTATACGTTTAGCGTCATGTGAGGTAATATGAGAGCCGTAAATGGTGTCGCAGTAGTTAAATACAAAAAGCACAAGACTGCTGCATAAAATTATTCTGTTTTGTTTTGATAACACAAATCGATTCATAAATAAGTTTTTCAAAGCTAGGAAAGCTTTTCTAATTAAAATTGAAACGTACTCAGAGAATCTTAATTTACTGTCCAACAAGCCCTAGATTTTTAGAGGAAGCAGAAATGTTAATTTTAATGTTGTTAATAGTGATTTTAAGTAAATTACTCTGTAAAAGTTTATTTCCAGTTTTATCACTATCGAACAACATAATTTGTGACTTGGATTCATTTAACTGGAGACAGTTTTTAATACTATATTTAGCAATTGCCTCCAAATCTTGATTGAGATTTTTAACAGCCAAGACTGTATCCGAGGGATCAAAAGAAATATGAAGTTGAGTATCATCAGCATACATATGAATTCTACTAAAATTTATTTTTGTATTCATGTCAAAAACATATATAGAAAATAACAAGGGTGTAGATTATGAGGTTGTACCAGAAATAAACAAACGATGGTTCACAGACGGAAAAAAGTGTTGAGAAAATTACAAAATAATACCTATATATTTAAATTGTAATGTAAAGTCCTGTTCCGACATGGACAAACAGAGAAGTTCAAATTCACTGATAACTTCAAATCGTTGAAATGTTTTGTTTGTAGCCCTAAAAAATTCTTTCTTCTGTCACTTGCAATTTCTTTTAGTATTGTTGATTATTGTCGATTGTAATTTTTCTTTTGGTTTTATTAATTTGGCTTAGTTTTTGAATATAATCTTATGTTTGATTGTATAAAGAAAAATAGAGAAGTGACAAAGACTAATTGTGAGTGCCTGTTTTGCTTTAATTTTGAGGTCACAAACAAATTCCATGTGTGAACGGCTAAAATTTTTGTGTCTTCCGTGTGTCTCCGTACTTCTTCTTCATTGAGCAACTGTTGCCTGTGTGTGGCTTGAATGTGTCCTCTGTGTGTCCATCTCTGAACAGGGCTTTATATTTCATTATTAGAGAAATAAAATAAATTAATGCACTTAATTTATTTCACTTTTTACAAAACAGTTTGACATTGTCGAAGTTAGATAGTTGGTGGCGCCAGTATCGTATAGTTTTGCAGACGATTTTGATTTGATTCGCTTCATACTCACAGGTCCAGGGCTCATTTTTCATTTCATTTGGTGTTTGGTGGTTGTTTTGAGTAGCTGTGTTTATTATTTTTACGAATTAACACAATAAAGTTTTTAAAATTTCAAATTGAGCGCTGCATATCAAAAAGCAAACACGTAAAACAAGAAAATCACCCGAACTGTATCCGAACCGATCCAACACGTCCGAATATATATTCTTAGTTAAGGAGTGGGAGTAAATACTTGAAACCCATTTGCTACACATGTCCTATGTCATCAAAAACAAAACATGGCGTATTTATTAAAGGGACTAATTATAATTGAAAATATGGAATTTTCCGCATCGTTTACCTCTTATATTTCATATTTTTAAATACTTTTACCATTTCTGATTATCGTGGAATAGCCTATTAGATAAATTTTTGGTCCACGGGACGTTATTAATGTATTATATCTTTTGCTACATAAATAATAATCATTTCTATGAAACTTACAAATAAAAGTCTTTTATAATTCCTTATAAAATAAATATTTTATGTTCCTATAACATACAATCAATCTATGACAGTTAAATTGCATTTGTCAATCTAATAATAGTACATTATTTATATTATGACGTTATAGTTATTTAAATATTAAGAGCTATAACTGCCTTCTACCGATTGAGAATATGATTGAAAATGAAAAAGAAGTAAACATTATTGCTTATTTCGTTTGAGTGTTGTATGGTCAAATAATTTCTTATTAAAATAAAGTTTTCTAAAATACAAGAAAGTGACGATTCTGATACTAACATGGACATGAAGGAATAGATTTCACTCTTTGTGGTATTACAAAAGAGCTCTCTTATTATTTTCGCCTTTGTTAGCAGGGTCCAACACGGACATCATTTTATTGGAGAATACGGAATAAGAATATTGCAACAAACACCCCAAAAACTGTAATAATTGTTCAGATTGTTATTTCAGTTTTATCACATTAACTATACGCTATTAAACTTGTACATTATATTTTAAGTAATCACTTTTGTTAGATCGTAAACATAATTTACTATCAATAAAGGAATAGGCAAAGTTATTTCGATTTATTTACACTCGTTATAGCTAAGGACAAATTAATTTAACATATAGTGCAGGTTGTAGTAACCATATAAGTAAACTCGGTATACTTTTCATGTATGTTCTGTGGTACTAATATATTAGGACTACTAAGTAAACTATAAATTTTATTTGTTAACTCAAATGTAACTTGACTTATTTCTGGAAAAATAGCTCTTAAACTTGTTGTCAGACGAACAATAAATTTATTATTAGAAATATACAAATTTATACATCATTAAAATAAGAAAAAAATTAAACTCTTATAATATAATTTTACAACTGGTACCATTAAAAAAAAATTAAGTTTGTGTCGACAAGAAATTTGAGCATACTTCTATTTCTACTACGATGATTAGACAGTAAAAATATGTATTTTATTTTTTCTAATTAAAACATTTCTCTTAATATTTTATCTACGACCGTTGTTAAAAGTGGCCCTGTTAACGGTTGCCTAGCAAATTAAAAGTGCCACTTTCTAACACTAGTGTTAACAAGTTGCTTACGATTTGTATCAACAAATATAACCTACGTGTCAAAATATCATTCTACATATTTAAATTTTTACTAATACACTAGAAAGATCGTAGATAAAATTTGGCTTCGCCTCGTTTCACAAACTTACCCACTTATCTATAAAATGTCACTTTTAACACTTATATTATAAATAAATATGAAATAAAACGAAAATAGGTTTTTTTTTCTCCATATCTATGCCTATAAGCGTGGCAACTTTTGTCTAAATTAATGGTGAGCCTCGAAATTGAAACACACTGTACATTTTAAAACAATAAATTGTTTTATTAACTAATAAATGAATTAATGTTTTAAGAAACAAGTGTTTTCACTTAAAAGTAAAGTATCCAGAACTGTAGAACCTAAATTTAGTACAAAGTAAATATGCGGTGAAACTGTTCGGAATGTGACTCTTGGAGGTTGGCAAAGCAAATATATGCTTCAAAGGATTCGCAAATACAAAATGCAAGACGGTTTCTTCTAAATCAATTTATCTTTGCATAATTCCACAAACATTTGCCTGTCCACCTGTACACATTCTAAAGTCAACAATATATTTTTTTAAATATTAAAATTTAACTTGATTATTTGGTTGAATGGTTTTCCTATAGTAATCTTAAATATAAACACGATGAATAGTTCCGTGGTAATGCATCGGAATATGGATCATAAGTTTACCACATAAAAATTTTCCCCCGTGTTTTCTTCACCATTACTATCTTGGAGGTTTTTATTTGACGGCTAGTAACCATACATCACTTGCAAAAAATATTATAATACCGAGATCTGCTTTGAGTAGAATGCCACACCTATAAATGGGTAAATGACGTCATGATATATTTTAATTTTAATCCTAAATACAAAAACCACTACTGTCAGGTTACGTGAGCTCACATGATTACTCGTATAAGTGACGCCTGACGCGTTAATTTGTTGAACTAATAAAATGTATGGAAGGAGTATAGGCAAAGATAGTCTATAACCAACACAGCCCGATAGAGATAGAAAGATGAAAGGCCACCCGTCACGTGACTTTCAACTCAAGATGACATGAACTTGGTTTGACGTTTAACGTGTGAGTAGAATACTGTTTTAATAGACTTTAGTGCGAGCTTTTGTCCCTAATTTATAATTTTCTCAATTATTTATGTCATATTTAAATATATCAAATATGGTAAAATCCTGTTGCGCATATAATTATTTTTAAAATGGGCGACAAAAGACGGTGTTTCATTTGATAAGTAAATATGTCACTTTTAGGGTAGAACGCTTTATATATACAATTTTATTACAGTTTTCCGAAAAATGTGGATTTATGCAAGAAATGGATATTAACTATACATACATACATACATAACATAACGCTATGTCCCACTTAGTGGGGTAGCACGAACCCAGAAACACATTTAACCAACAATCAATCTCCTCCAAACATTCCTATCCTGACACACCATTTTCGCCTCGTCCACATTCATAGTGCGATTCATACAAGTTCGTTTATTCTTCACACTCGGAATCATTCTTTCACGCAACAAACCATCGATCATACCCAACCAGTTATTCCTCGGATGCCCACGCAATCGTTCACCTTCGATCTCACCCACATATTTTAGTTTCACCAACCTTTCATTCGACATTCGCTCAACATGTCCAAACCACCTCAATTGACTCACTCCCACTTTCTTAATAACATTCTTCTCTATCTCACACTCACCATACATCAATGTATTACGGATACGATAAAACTAGAAAATATTCAACCTAATGAAACTACATGAATTTGTGGTAAACATTTTTTTTCATACAGCAGTTTAATGCCAATATAAGAAAGAGATAGTCATATCTAAAATTACGCAGTGGGCGAAGAACAGCACATTCATACCACGTGACGGGTGGCATGAAAATGTGCCGTTCTTCTCCCACTGCGTAATTTTATATATGACTATTTCTCTCGTATATTGGTTACAGTTTACTGTATTAAAATCATAGCCAACGCTCCATCCATATATAATATTAAATCTATTGTTTAAATCCATAATCCCTATGTATTTATATTGCTAGGAAACACACTATTATCTTTTGCTGCATTTACATATCAAATCACATGATTTTGTGTAAACAACACGTGTTCACGTTTTATGCACTCGCATGTACAAATTACTTATAGAGGATGTGCAAAAACATGAAATTTTATACAATGTTCTTGTTCTGTCAATTAATTATTGAAACCAATATGCAATAAGATGCTTCGAAATAAATTGAAAAGCAAGTATTAAAATATTTAAAACCATTTGAAATTGTATTTAATTTACTCCTAAAAAGTGGAGAATGGTTTTTTTTTTAATTCGATGTTTTACTACTTCAAGGACAGGCTCGCCGGTCATTTCCTCCACTCAGAAGTAAAAAACAGTTTTACCTTGCTTGTAATTTAAATAACTATTACCCAAGCTCTCTATTGTATTTGAAAATGAATCTTTACAAGTTATTGACAGCTACATTGTAAAAATTTAACAAGTTAGTAAACAAGGTAAACAATGCACGTTGCCTCAGTAATATTTACAAGGCTTACGCGAAATCATTTCATATAATTTTTGACAGAACAGTTGAATGTAACTGACAGGACTTGGTTATAATTTTTATTTTGATTTACAAATGAGTAACAAGTAAAATATTGTACAATACACGCAAGGTAACTGTTTTTACAACTTCAAGGAGGGGACAGGCTCGCTTGTTCGGCTCGCCGGTCATTTCCTCCGTTCAGGAGTAAAAACGATTTTACCCTGCTTGTAATGTAAATAACTATTTCATTTATGTTTCAAACAAAAAACTTTTTGTGAAAGTTTGCCATATGTAACAAAATTTCAAAATACGTCTGAAGAGGAGTTAAAAACTTAAAGTATTGTTATTAAACGATTAGTTACATATGAGCAATAATATATCAAATAGTTATTTACATTATACGTGCGGTAAATTTAGTTTTACAGCGCGAAGTTTTGTATTGAAGTACGACGCGCAGCGGAGTGCTTTAATAAAACTGAGCGATGTATAATAAACGCACACATAATGTATTACATTTTCTGGCCGACATACCTTTTTACTATATTATTTACATGTATTTTCCATCAATTTTTCTAATTGATATTTATAGTAGGCTGTGCATCAAGACGCTTTGAAAAACTGTGAAACGTGAAAATAATCAACAATTTGTATAAAGTGCCATAATCGAAAGTAGAACCACTCCCTGAAAATATAAATTACGTTACGAGATATTTCAAGTTTTTATGGTGTGGTGAGAAGAAAAGCAACAATTTCACTGAAAAACATTCTCTTGGCATATTTCACAGAGCTGGTATCGCAAAATATAAAATATTTGTGGGCAATTTATTCAATTATGTTTGCAAAAACACAGATATTTCGTAATATCTAAAACTACTTGAAAAGAAAGACTTTCAATTATAACCTAAAAATATGACAATTTAATAATTCCCGCATAGACTACTTGAGCGATTCAAATGTTACCTACCTTTCTCGATATTTTGTATTACAATTAATTTAATATAATTAAAATAAAATAAATCATTCTCATCAATCCAATCAATCATGTTCATCTTTTGACATTTTATTAGTTATGTGACAATTACCAACTGTGAAATATCGGTACATAGTTAGGATAAGTGTTAAGAGATGGCGCTTCTGGCAAATGTTATTTTTATATAAAAATTTACTTTTATTTATTTCTATGTTACTTTATTTAACGATTTTGGCGGCAACTAGAATTTTTTAAATCATTCTTTATTATTACAAAGTTACTTTTTTTTAATGGCCTCAAAAAGCTAAAATATATTGTTGCGCGTTCCCGCACCGCGGTGTTTCAAAAATCATTATGTTTACAGTTCAGGACGCCATATAAATTTTTTTTTAAATCGTTTAATTCTAATCGTACATATTTACAAGTTTGGTGGCTTCATGCAGCTTTTCGAAGGGCCGTACAATTCATCTATCAAAAGTTTATCACTACTTTTTCGCACAACTTGTATTACACAAGTCTTACATTTAACATTTTCATATACCTTTAATATTTCAGCACCACCTTATACTGACGAACAAAAGATCATTTTTATACATATAATCCATTTAAACCTTTCCACAAAAAAATTTTAATCTCATTCCGCCACTTTGTTTAATACAAGTTAATAAAAAGCCTAATATGTCTTCTCCATTTTACTTTATTTTCACCACATAATTAAATTATTCAGTCTACTGAATTACAACTACAAATAACAACATTACCACAAAAATATCTAATAAAGTCCAGACAATGAAGAACTCTATAAAAATTCTCGTTAATCATATTCTCTTATTAACACACTAATCACAATAGTTTTTACAAGCATTACACCACGCATTAAACTGTTTACTCCACAAAGTCACCCCACAGAACATTACCCCACGTCCACGCTCAACGATCACAGCGTTCATGAGATGTAGATTTATGTGGGCGAGTGTACGAGAGATTACGTGGGCGTCGCGACGCGGTGTTGAACCACGACCACGCGGATTGATGCGCCGGTGATTTATAGAGTTATAGGGTTAAAGGAATGGAAACGTGCTGTCGGAAGGTGAGATTGTTAACATGGGAATGTAGGAATGACGTACGATAACGAGAAGAATAAAAATGATTTCTAGAGGGTTCGTGACGTGTGACAGGTGTTGAGAGGTTTGAATCGTTTGACATTTTGTACTACCGGGATTGTGGGTAATAGTATTTGAGTCCTGAATAAGGATGAGGTGATAATAATAAATTGACCCTCTATTGCATACTATTCCCGATCGGGAACATAAAATTTAAAATTCTTCTTTTCTTTTCTTATGCAGTTTACATTCATGGCAATTATGTTGTAACCATTTGGGAACATTATATACATTTTGTCAATTGCCAATTAGTTCATTCCTCCCAATTTGACCAACATAAAAAAAAATTTAAGTTGAAAAGGATAAATACAGAAACTAAGATAGAAAATGTAAAATTTGAAGGAAGCAGTTTATTACCTGCTGATACGAGTATATTACAGCTAAAAACACCTTTACAAAATATCAAATTTTTTTTTTATTTGATGTTTTCCTAGAAGAGGTTGTTTATCAAACAATTTTGTATAGTACACAAAGACGACCCAATAGTGAACAAAACTTTAAAAAAAAAATTTTTTTTATTAAAAAAAAAAATTTGTAACACACTTAGTTTAAATATATGAATATTTCTTTTGTGTTAAATAATTTTTTTGAGTCCTTATTTAAAAAGAAATAATTCATGCATTTCGGATATTGATGATAATTTCCCACGATTAGTATTTAACCAATCCCAATGCAAAACACTTAAAAATTCAACCAATGGGAACTGATAATTTCCCATGACTAGCTTTTAACTAATCATTATGCAAAAAACTTGAAAATTCTACCAATTGGAACAGTATTATACTGATTATTTTTTGACGTTTATTTAAACCATGCTTTATTGTATGTCACGTGTCTGCGTTTTAACCAATCCTGTCATTATTATACTGAGAATAATGCTCTTGTGATTATTCCCGGCAATTTTCTCTGTAGCTTTTTTTGTTGACAGATGTCAGATGTCAGATAGGTATCATCAACACAAGTAAAAATGAGCAAAAAAGATGGATTTAATGACGTGCCTGATGATGAAATCAAAAAATAATCTAATTAAATACAACTCGAGAGTTCGATAAATTAGAAAATAATTCTCCAGTATCTTTCTCAAACTTGTCGCCTTTGGCAATAGCCACTCAAGCCCTACGGGCTTTCGTGGCTATTGCCTGGCACCAAGTTTTCACAAGATCTGTCAAATTATTTTCAATTTATTCTCACCCTCTTGTTATATTATTACTGAAAATTTTTTGGTTAAAAAAATATCCAATAAAAACCCTGTATTTCTGGTCACGTGTGCAAAAGTAACCAATCAGGTCACAATTACACTGTTAATTTCCCCGGGAAATTATCATTTGTTGCTAAGTAACCGTTATTGACAGTCGATTGACAGTTACTTCAATATTTGATTTGTTTATTTCAAAATGTCATTTTTACGGTATATGAATGAAAATAATAATAATTATCGCAAAAAAATTTCCATTGTTGGTATAATCAAAAACATTTTATATTTAGTTACAAAAAAAAATATTTTGGCTTACCTGCATGGCAGAAGAATTCCAACTGCATTCCAAAGTATCCAGTAGTAGAAATTCACCGACAATTCTTGCACTTATTCATGGGTTAGCAGCAGACAATGTTCACCATAAACACACTTTCTTTACACACATAGTTATAAGTCTCTATTATTATAATTACGTTTTACGATTATTATTCATATTGGTTATAAGATTTGCTTAACAGTTTATTAAAGCTTTTGGAATGATTTGTTTGGAAATGTTGTTGAAGGTCAGTCTTGAAGTGATCTGCAACAAAAGTAATTCAAAATAGAATGAGTTGGTACTCTTACAAAGAATGTTGTTTCAATACTTTAAGTATGATGTAACACTTGATACATATTTGACTTACACAGGCTGTTATTTTTAGATGAATCCAGCAAATATCTTGCTTGTTTATCAACTTAGCATCTTATTTCTCATAACACGATTTATATAACAACATATAAGCTAATTGATAGCGGATGTATATTCATGATATCATTTCCGGTTTATTAGTAATTAATATCAACTTTGAACTTACAAATGGAATATACTATATTTTTTACAATCTTTGAAAGTACCTTAAATTTGCTTTATAATCAATCATGTAAATGTATATGTGGAAATAATTTTTTCTACGACCACATAGAAATCTGCTCATTGTATGTTTGTTGTTGCTTTGGAATATGAGGTACATTGCAAGCATCGTGCGAAATGAATTTGTTTTGTGATTATTTCAATACAGGTCAGTACATTTAAGTGCAGGTGCCATTGCTACGATACTTATTTAGAATTGTCAAATATTGGAATGGTGAAAGCAGGACAAATTTATTATTAAATTTAAATTAATTTGGATATAAAATAGTGGTCGTAGAAAAAGTATGGTGTACAACTCGCTTGGAATGTCCATTTCAAACTCGTATGATTTGCAGCATTCGCCTTCGGCTCATGCTACAAACTTTCATACTCGTAGGCAATGAGTATCTTTCCATGCTCTTTGTAGAATATACTTTTACGTTATGCTCCTTGAGTAGTCGAATATATTTTGTTAATAAATTTATGCTGTATTTCTAACGACAAGGGAGATATCGAAGACGGGCATTTCGATGACTCATACTGTATATGAAATTGGTTGTTTCTATCATAATTTTGGTATCATATAAATCGAGTTTCTCTCCTGGTTGTGAAAAATAGTTATTTATGCCTCTACAACGAAAAGTAAAACTTTACGGTACTAGCAAGTTATTTACAGCCGAACCCTGAGCTTATGTTGAAATTACATGCGAGGACCTTAAAGACACTTTTCGTTCGAGGTACATACTATATTTTATTTCATACTGGTTACTAAAGTTGTTAAATTATAGTATTTATTAACAGAAATTATCCAAAATTCCTAGAAATATGTGTTAATACAAGTAGACTAAATAACTATTTCTATAGGAGCAGGTAATAGTATATTCTACAGCAAGTAATAGAATGGCACATATTCCACACGAGCAAAAAGTTTGTAGCCCAAGCCGAAGGCGAGGGCTACGGTTTGCGAGTGTTGTAGACTATACATTCTATAACAAGATTTTGGAAATTATGCAAAAAATACAAATATAAAACTGTTGAAAACGTCAAGCTTAAATAAAACAAATTGAAACAGACGTAACCAAAATAACTGAATCAAGATACTCTTAATAATATCGCGCTAATATGCGGCTCTGATTCGTCGAAATTATTACATACGCGGCGTATGGAATGATAGTTGACCCAATACAGTTTTTAGTTGTAGAAGGTGTAGTTTCCAAAACAGTGTTATAGAATAGTATATTCTACAACAAGTAATGGAATGGCACATATTCCACGCGAGCAAAAAGTTTGTAGTCCGAGCCGAAGCCGAGGGCTACGGTTTACAAGCGTGGGATAGGCCATTCCGTTACACGTTGTAGACTATACTTTCTATAACAAGATTTTGGAAATTATACAAAAAATACAAATATAAAACTGCTGAAAACGTCAAACTCAAATAAATCAAATTAAAACAAACGTAACCATAGTAACTGAATCAAGATACTCTTCATAATATCGCGCTAATATGCGGCTCTGATTCATCGAAATTATTCCATACGCGGCGTATGGAATGATAGTTGTTCCAATACAGTTTTTAGTTGTAGAATGTGTAGTTTCCAAAACAGTGTTATAGAAAATTTGTTCTCAATATTGTTGCTTTTAGGTAATATACAAATTTTTCCGGCAAAATAATGTTCCCTAAATATTTTACAATTAAAAATCTCGTAATCAATGTTTTTCAAGAGGTTTATACTTCTTTATACTACGTATAGAAAAATAAAAATGACAGATATTAGCTGATACACAGATCACGGATAATTTTTTTTGTAATTATTTACACGCTTGCGAAATGCGAAATACATATATTTTTATCAATATTTAATCATGACTGAAAATATGGATTCTCATAAATACATGTTATACAGCATTAAAAATTTAGAACTCATTGGAAATTTTTTTAAACACAAAATGGATGGTAGACTTATATAACTTCACGTTATTAAGTTTGAGAACTACTGTACCAAGGGAAAATTATCTGTCTCTTTTACAAAGAAAATTATAATAAAGACAAAAGTTTTACCTCTACCTCATACAAGAGAAACTTTAAAACAAACTTTTCCAATTCTTTTCCTCTACTTGTAAGTATATTATTTTTCAAATTACAACATTTACAAAGAGATATACTTCAAAGAAAATTTTACGACGGTTTAAGAATACGCATCAAATGCGCAGTGTGCTTTTGTCATGCTATCTTTCACGACAAATAAAACAGATCGTCTCTGTCAGGAATTCAAATGTCTTTTGTCTGTTTAGAGTTTGTTTGTTGTAGGTCGTGCTAATAAATTTGCATGAGATTTATAAGTTTGTATTGAGATATTAGTAATTACGTAAATAAACAATACGTATAAATTATTTTTACTAAGGACAAACAAAACAATTTTAATAGCAGGTAATATAAATTCTGACTCAGTAATTTGTTCTGCTTTTATCAATCCTATTCAAACAATTTTAACGAAATAAAAGAAGAGCTTTCCTCTCGTGTTAGTGTTAGACACATTTTTTTTCACGACATGTTTCTAAAAACGATTTGCTCGGCCCTAAAATACACTTTGAGAACACAACTGACAAACTCACACGTTAAAAGTTAGGTCATCAGACACAAGGCGGTGTAGCAGTGTTGCCAATGAACCAATCTTAAATATATTTAATAAGTTGTCTAATTGTGATTTAATAAGAAAAAGAAAAATATAAGACATAATTGTAAGATAATTTAAATTATGTATATCACTAAAATAAGGACTTTCAATCTTTGGAATTTATTCATAATTTTTGTAATATACTTTTTTGCAAATAACATTCATATTGTTAATACTTCTATATTTTCTTCTCTAGAGAGGAACAACACATTTTCCTCACTATTTCGGGAGAAGAACGGTGGGGTTTCCTACCATGTTGTATATTTCTTAAACGTAAGTGTAATTAAAAAATATAAAGACAATAAAAATTGTAAACTGTTTCATAAAAAATAGCCTCAGAATAATAACTAAGTTATTAGTTCATTGAGACCGGCCAAGCCAATCAATCGGGAACTACAGACGCGTTTCGCTCTTATTGGAGCTCATCAGTGTAGTGAACCCACCAGCTGCTGTGAGGCAGTGGTACCGAATGACTGACTTGGCGAGATCTAAGATCCCCAACAGATTGGTAAATGGAACTGAGAAGTAAATAAATACTCTCAGAGCCATCTACCGAAACTTCAACAGAAGTAAATTTTCAAAAAGTTGAAAATTGTCTATGAAACATATATATTAAAAAATATAAAGACAACTAAAATTGTCAACTGTTTCATAAAATACAACAAATTCTGAGGCTGTTTTTTATGAAACAGTTGACAATTTGTATTGACGTTTTCAACAGTTTTATATTTGTATTTTTTGTATAATTTCCAAAATCTTGTTATAGAATGTATAGTCTACAACACTCGCAAACCGTAGCCCTCGCCTTCGGCTCGGGCTACAAACTTTTTGCTCGTGTGGAATATGTGCCATTTCATTACTTGTTGTACTTACTTTTTGTAAGTGTAATTGTAAACCTTAAAACTAATTGCTTTGGTGAATAAGGCTTTAATTTATGATTAACTGAGGTTTTCTTAAAAAAACTTAATAGACCTATAAGTAGACTTCTTACGCATCATCGTGGGAATAATGATATATTCTAGAGGCCCCAAAACGAGTGCGGGAACTAATAATTTAAAAATTTGCGAAGGATTTCTTTAATCAATAAATTCGTTAAAATATCATACCGCGTCAAAAAAAGTTCCCAAGCGGATAAATATCTCGAAAAGTAATGATCGGATCGAAAAACGAGAAAATACGTGTTTAAATATTTTTCAAGCGCTATCCAATGACATAAACTGAACCCCATCGGCCTCATTTATTTTTATTACGGATTAAATAAATGAACAAACCAATTTAAGACCATTTGTGGGGAGACAACAATAAGAATGTGAATAGAAAATTGATCAGAGGTATTAGCAGATATAGAACATAAAATCTGATCGTGAGTGGCACCTTAAAAGTTATTTGAAAATAATAGTTTTCCTTGTGTTTATTTCAAACTTTTTCCTTTACTTTTATGAATATTTAGCATCTAAAAATAAACTTCGTCAATTACTATACCATTAGTCAACGATCTGAAATTTATGAAAGTGGTCAATATTATACAAATTTACGTTGTTATTGTTACTGAAGGAAATAAAAAGTCAACATTAACAGGTAGATTTATAAAAGAATTAATTGCTAATACCATTTTAATTCTAACTTGAACACTTTTCTAAATCATAATAGATGGCTGGTATGGTACGAAATATTATGTAAAAAATTCAAATAACTAACATATATTATAGGTTTTGAAAATATAGTGAATTTTATGAATTTAGTTTCAATTGAATTAAGTGGGGTACATAGCTCTAACGTCTCGGACTCATATCATTAAAGCATCAGATTCTTAAAGGGAACAGTATCAACACTTATAATTTTATCAATAGTTATATCACGAGTGCTAAGAATTTAATCGATTAAATTTGACATGTCTAGCTTATGCATAAAATTTTGCTTAAAAAGTGTTTGAGTACATAATAATTTGAAAAAATACCGAGACCGCAGGTCGAGGGATTTTATCTTAAATTATTATGTACGATAACACTTTTCTAAAAGCAAAATTTTATAAATAAGCTAGACATCAAATTTAATCGATTAAATTCTTTAGCACGAGGGGATATGTCAAGATTATTTCATGAATTCATAGCATAAACTTTAATAATTGTCCAAGAAATTGTACTAAAACGTTGATATTGACACATTTTCACATAAATAAATCGGTACACACATAAGCAAAAGGCACCATAAAATTTTGTTGTTACCCTGTAACTATAGCAAATTGTTTGTTTTTCTTTTTACTTGTAAAATAAATGTCAAAAATTTGTAAATCAAAATAGCTTGAATTGAATAATTCAGCATGTTTAAAGACATAGAATACCAGTAAAGATAAAAAACATGTAAGTATCTTGCTTCAGCAACTAATTATCCGGCTAAATATGCCTTCAAAATGTTCAAAATTTGCATATTAAAGCTAGCTTCAATTTAATCGCGAATAAACAGCATGGTGCTGTTTATTCACTTATCTAAAATGTACAACAATGGAAAATGAGACATTCTGATTGGTCAAATTTTTAATGAGTGAAATAATCTTTGTTATTCCCCCTCCGCTAGACGACAATATTTGAAAGAAGTAAACTTCATTGCTTAATAAGTCAGTTGCTAACTTCACGCCATGACTAAAACATTTGAAGTCAGAACTAAAATGTAATTTATCTCCATGGAAACCACTATGTTAAATGACACTTTAATAAAGGAAAAAAATATTGGCCGGTACCCGGAGCTTTGTTAATGGGTGTTTTAAGATAAGTATTAATTATTTTATAATTATTTTTTTTTTCGAAAAATATTTAAAATAATTTTAGAACGGAGGCTAAAACATTTCTTTTAAAACACCTAAAAATTGAGTTTCTGACACCATCCATTATTGTTAATGAAACTGCAGAATTAGTTTCGAATGTTAGGAAAATAATATTTGTATAAACTTTGATACATAAAACAATATCCTATATTTTTACCTCCCGCATATAGAGAGTGTTTCACTTTCGAGACACCCCATTGGGATCTATGAGAGCGATGATTTTGATTAAATTTGACAAAAGTTGCCACACTAATAGGTCAATTTAATGATATGTTTCGTTTTCTGAAGAAATGGATAGGTCACTAGAATCATGTATTTATTTTATTTATATATTGACCAAAAATAAACTTAGAGAATCGCCGGTAATTATTTTAATTTTTTACAGTTTACAAAACAAATTCATTTTATTTCAAATTGAAATTTTCAAAAAAAATATGTTATGAATACTATTTGTAATAAGAAATATTTTTTTGCAATACCTGTACTGTAAGTTACCCATTAATAACAAAATTTAAACACAGTAAGTGGAACTTTTATTGCTCAATTGGTTTTCATGGTTACATCATTTACTTACCGTCCACGGTGGATGGTAAGTGAAACTTACCGTTCATGGTGGACGGTAAGTAAATATATATAATTCAAATTTAATTTTTAACCTCAATACAGCTGTTAATTTGGATACCTATTCTTCCTTTTCTTATATTTACGCAGTTATTGCAAAAAATAACTTACTAACCTCGAACTGTAAGTGTGTAGAATGTTTAGGAATCTCGACCCTACGGGTCTTGACATCCCAAACTACATTCTCGACCTAAAAACTATCACTTACAGTTCAAGGTACGTAATATACTATTGCAATTTTCTAGTACCTACATTAACTTTGAAAAAAACTAAAACATAGTAGTATATTCAAAAAAAATATTTTACTAAAAATTTATTTTTTATGTGAAAATTGTATGTATTCATTAAATATTCAAATTCAGATTTATAAGAAATCCGTGTAGAGTCTAAACTAATTTTTTTTTTACCTGTATATCCCCAAAAATATATAAGCTGTTACGAATCATCGTTTGGGAAGATAAAGAAAATATTTCTTTTATATTGACTCAAAGAATAATATTTCTAAAACCCTATCTGAATTAATACCGTTTTCTTTTCAAAATTTTAAATGTAATATCAGCAAGAGGATGGCGTCGCCAAGGGAAGAGCAGAGATCTGTTTGCCTCCATCCCGAGGGAACAGGAAACTTTTTTGCAAAATATTCATTACCTCACAAAAAACAACCTTTGTGTTGGTTGCGCAGACAGCTATTATTACACTATATTGTTGTTGTGCCATTATTTGGCAATGTGGATTAACTTGTAAATTGAAATCTACGTAATAACTAATAATAATTGTGAAAATATGAAATAGAAGCAAACTCTGAATTGGACAGGTAGACAACGCACAATGCCGAGCGAGCTAAACTGAAGCGAATGTACATTAATAACTATCAGGTAATTACTAAAGCTTTGTCTGCCGCTGCTGGTCTGTTTAGTAGTTTACTGCAGTGGTTCTAAATCGGTGAGCCTCCTGACATGTTTAAATACAGGTTGTTTCATAACTTCGAGTACATACGTTAATGGTATATGTTGTTTGATACGCTGATTACAAATCTAAAATAATTTTTTTTTAATTTGAAAAATTAAGGGTTGTGTAACTAAAACATTTCTTGTAGTACTGTACTGGATTCGCTTTCCTATTGAACACAAACAATGAAGTAGGTAACAAACAATTTAAATTATATAATACTAGTAAAATAAACAAACAAAATTTAATTATTTTTAATGAAACGATAATTATTAACATAATTATCCACCCAGTGGCAGTGGCAACGACAAATTTTGGACTGGGAAACTTGGAAAATAATTTTGCGATTTAAAAAAAAATTATTTTTGAGTCGTAATCAGCATATCAAATAACATATACCATTAATGTATGTACCTGAAGTTATGAAACAGCCTGTATAGGGTTATCCATTTTCTCTTTTGAGAGTGAATAATATATGACTCATAATAAGAACCCCATGAATTTCTCTTTTTCTAATATGTTAACTTATGTCTAATTTAAAAAAGTCATAGGCCCGGTATTATAAACGAATGTTAAAATTAAATAGCGTATTTTATAAATTAAGTAACCTACTATTTGCAAAAAGTGTATTATAAAGGTAATATAAATATAGTCTCCTACTAAATCAGCTTATTAAATAAGCAGGATAGTTTTGGTGGTATTAAATTTAGTTAGTAGACTATTAAAAGTATATTTCAATGTTATTTTATATTTTTGTTCTATAAATACTTAATGGAAAATAATAAATAAAGACAATACTTTTTACGTGCCCCATATTAAATAATATCCAGTTATATTCTTCGTAGATTTCAGCTTTATTGATTTTATTTAATATTTTCATAAAATAAATTTAAATAAATTCCTTATCTTTGTCTTTCCTGAACTGTACATTGAATTAAATTAGACACATATCGTTATATCTGCCCATACTTTTGTCTTAGTCTGCATATTCACTGCGTCTGTTTCTTTGTATTTCACCTATTTGCCTGGATTGAGACATAATTTCTAGTAATTTAAATTTTTAATTTTTACTGCAATTTTTACCTCATTCTAATTATTCCATTTTTCTGAATATATATTTGATGAATATAATTCTGGTAGCAGTAACTGAGGATGATATCAAATTTCATATTTCATACACTCATTGATCATTCAATAATTTAATGGTTTTAATAAATATTAGTATTATTTTATGTAAGTTTTAATTAGTAAATAATAATTCTCACTTCCGCCATCTACATGCAATATGTGAATATTTCTGATAGGGATTCTAACTTACCAACTAAATTTAATATGATTTGGTAACTTTTCTAGGGAGACTCGATTAACTAATAAGTAGGTAATCACACACAAATATTAAGTAGCATATTGGCTAACTGGCTATTTAACCAGCGTTTATAATACCGGGCCTAATAGTTCTAGATATTCCAATGTTGTCGCAAATATAACAAAAACCTAACACAAAAGTTATATAATTTCGATTGTGAAACATGTAGGATAAAACATTTGAGAAGCACTGACCTTAGCTGCTATTTAGTCAATAAATTAACAGGCGAGCAAATTACCTTCCTTACACACTATATAAACATACGTTAATAAAAATTAAACTAATTTATCATGAGTTGTTTAATTTGACAACGGTGCAGAGCAAAACCCAGAATCGGAACCTTCATACATTCTCACCAACACTGATTAAAATCCGGAAAGTTCGAAATTAGTTACGGTAAGCTCTATTGAAAAACCCTTGCCTCTTCATACATACGTGTGCAAAAGTGGATTTAGAAGGAGATTTTAGTTTCTGCAGCATAAAATAAATAAAAATGTATTTGTGTAATATTTTAAACCATAGAACTAATAAAATGTATGGAAGGAGTATAGACAAAGATAGTCTGTAACCAGCACAGCGTGAGAGAGATACAGAGATGAAAGTCCACCCGTCACGTGACTTTCATCTCAAGATGACAAGAACTTGGCTTGACGATTGACGTGTGAGTAGAATACTGTTTGTGAGGGTTCTTGTATCCTAATTTATAATTTGGTCAATTATTTATGTCATATTTAAATATATCAAATATGGTTAAATTATGTTGTGCATATAATTGTAAAAAAACAGGCTACAAAAGACGGTGTTCCATTTGACAGGTAAGTATGTCACTTTAGGTTAGAACGCTGTATATACACATAATTATTACAGTTTTCAAAAAATGTGGATTTAAGCAAGAAATGGATATTAACTATAAAATGTGAAAATTTTTAACCTAATGAAACTACATGAATTTGTGTGAAATATTTTCTTGATTTTTACATACAGCAGTTTAATGCTAATATAAGAGGGAGATAGTCATATCTAAAATTACGCAGCGGGAGTAGAACAGCACATTTATACCACGTGATGGGTGACATGAAAATGTGCTGTTCTTCTCGCACTGCGTCATTTTAGATATGACTATCTCTTTCTTATGTTAGTTATAGATTACTGTATCAAGAGCATAGCCAACTCTCCATCCATATATATTATTAAATCTATGTTTTAAGCAAATAAATAGCTCCGTGGTAACGCGTCGGACTGTAGATCGTGAGATCCTTAGTTCGAATCCCACAGCTGATAGCTGCCAATTTAAATTTACCCTCCACTAACATCTTTGAGGGCTATGATTTGTCGGCTGGTAACCGCACTTCATACACAAAAATATATCACTTACCGAGATCTGCGTAAGCAGAGTGCTACACCCATAATGTGTAAAAGGCGTGATGATTTATTTATTTATTTTTAAATTTTAAACAAAAGGCGAGTGTCTGCAAGGTGCGAGGTATTGGGTGCTCTGGGTACATTTGCTCGAAACGTGAATGTATCTAAAGATGCTCAATTGAGTGTTTATAATGCTGTGATAGTGCCTACATTGATGTATGGTTCTGAATGTTGGGTGTGGATAAAGAAGCATGAACGACGTATAACTGCTGTAGAAATGAGATATTTGAGAGGAGTGTGTGGGTATACGAGACGTGATCGTATACGGAATACATTGGTGTATGGTGAGTGTGAGATTGAGAAGAATGTTGTTAAGAAAGTGGGAGTGAGTCAGTTGAGATGGTATGGACATGTTGAGTGAATGTCGAATGAAAGGTTGGTGAAACTAATATATGTGGGTGAGATTGAAGGTGAACGATTGCGTGGGCGTCCGAGAAATAACTGGTTGAGTATGATTGATGGTTTGTTGCGTGAACGAATGATTCCGAGTATGAAGAATGTTTGAATCGCACTATGAATGTGGACGAGGCGAAAGTGCTTTGTCAGGATAGGAATGTTTGGAGGAGATTTATTGTTATTTAACTGTGTTTCTGGGTTCGTGCTATTATTTATGTATATACTGTGATATTATGTATGTATGTATGTATTTTAAACAAAAAAACTATGAAAATAAATGCATCATTTAATAATAAAAATCAATAATAGTACATTACGTAATGAGAAACTATCTGATTCTAGATTTGTATAGATACCGAACTGTAAATCTAATAATTTAAATATTCATTTCTATCCCACTCCCTAGAAAATCCCAACCCGACTCTGTGCGTGCGTGATGTAGCCATTTGCCAGTCCCTTGTTCCTTGTTTGCTTTGCGTCTTTTTCACTTTTTCATTCCAAATTCGAATGAACTCAACTCAAGAATGGGAAACCTACTTTTGTTGTTGTGTTTCGTATGAATAAAATTTTTCTCTGGAGCTTAAGTCTAACAGAACAGACGTCGCGTAAATAATAGATGGCTCGTTGCTTGTCATATTTCACATGTTTGCTTCTTAAATTATAAATTGGGACGCTGGCATCATATCAACATTACAAATGGAGCCGTATTTATAAGATGGCGAATCAAGAAAATTATATCGTACGGCTGATGTACCCGTAAATTAACAGCTAAATTTATAAACAGTATAAGTAGCGATAGAGTTTACAAAGTTGACAGATGTTCAAGGTTGTAAATAGGTATATGAATAGGTAAATTGTCAATCAAATCACTTTTCCAAAAGGTAGAATTAAATGGTCAATGTGAAATGTTTTATTAAAAATATGTCATTAATATGGATTAGGAATTTAAATTTTAAATATTGAAAGCTCAATTGACAAAACAGAATTACTAGTAAATCCGATATTTAACTACTCGACTAGCGTAGATTAGTTATTAATACGGTCCAGAAAGAATAACGTTAAATCAAAACAGCTATAGAAAATATTCTTCACAATTAAAATGCAGTAATTATGTGCAACTATAATAAGAAATCGTATATTAAGTATCAAGAGTGGTAAGAATAGTTTACCGATTGAATGTTGTTTAAGTAAGCAAAGTTTATTTGAAAATACACAGATAAAATTTCTTCATTTTGAGTAATATTGAAACCATAGTTATTATTTTACAAGTGGGCAAAGTAAGGAATTACCCTCGAGAGAAATTTTAGCACCCAAAGCCGAAGGCTGACTGTGATAATTTTATCGAGTGGGTAATTCTATTTTGCCCACGTGTGAAGTATAACGTTTTATCCAACATCTCTTAATAATTGCAAAATTTATTAAAGAAATATCATTTGACAGGGACATGCTTTGTTTTTTAAATTAAAATGTCAATCGAAGTGGTTACCAAGGTGTTGTGTGTTATTATTATTGCTATAAATAGAAAATTACTCACTAGTGACTTTTCTCAAAATTATACCCAATAGTGGGTAATCTGTTACTTTCCTTGTTTAAAATCGTCATAGTTATAGAGCATTTATTGAGCGGTGTTGGATATTGGTATATTATTCAACGAGCATGTAATGTATGCTATTACTCATGAGAATGAAGTTTGCAGCACGAACGAACGCGAGTAATGTAAATCATTCGAATGAAAAACAGCCATTACATACGAGTAGAATACTATACTTTACCCACAACATTTCGTCAAATATTTGGTTTGTAATTATTAGATAAGTAGAATTTTTGCTTTGACAAATACAAAAAACTGTTTTTTTTTTTTTATCAACATAGACAAATTACAGCAGCCATCAGTACCATCACTAGGCTACGTACTGTTGTAACACAATTTTGAAGTGATTTGACATTTAGCAGATAAACTTAATCAGCTACAGTTTAAGCTTAAAAAGAAAACTAGTGTCTTTGGATTTTTATGTAAAAAGTTACTTAAGTTATTTTAGTTTTACTCTTTTGAAAGGTAAAATTTGAAATTGACATAACGAATGAATAATATTATTTCAGCGAACTGCCAATATTATTTCATTAGCAACAGTAACAAGGGTTATTAATTGATAACCAACGATTGAGTTATGGGTATATTATTTGACAATTGTGGATAAAATATATTGTGACTTAGCTGTAGTTGCTATTGTTTATGACAGATGTAAACTAATTTATGTATGTATTTGAATGACAAGCAATAATTTAGTGTCGTGATGTTATTTCAACTATTTTTGTAAATAAGCAAAAATAGAATATTAGATGTTCGGCAAAAAAATAAAAATAAATTTTTATACAAATTTTATATGTAGATGGGTTAAATTTTTATGTGTAAATTCCGTTCTTTTTAGCATGTCAACAGGTAAGAACAACATACCACTTTGGAAACATACATGGTAAGTTGAAAAAAAGTCAAACGTGCACAAAAACAATACTTTTTAACAAGTTTAAAATATGATACAAAATGGAGTGTATTATACAAATGATTAAAGATGCTTTTTTACGTGTTATACACGTATTTTTTTCGCACATTTATATTATTTATATAGTATAAAATTATTTTGATAGATACCAAAGTAATATTGGAAAATTTCATGTGATCTTCAAGGAGTTGTTACTTTCATTATTTCTTTAGTTGAAAAAGTGTTGCAACATCTTTTGTGATGAAAACTTTCATTGTTCTTATACGAAAATTAAAAAGTATATAAAATAAATGTTATTTAAATATTAAAACAATTAAAAATACATAGTTTAATAAATATTATGTAGTATGCAGAATAACGCGGATTATTGTAAGTATAACATTTACGGATTATGACAGGTAAGTTGAATTTTAAGTTCTAGAACGTATTCCGCGCTCCGTGTTCAAAATCGTAATAAAAATCCAATATGACGTTTATTGAAATTTTGACTTCCGTCAAAATATTTCAAATGTTTGAAATTGTTGATTCTATTTAAGCGCCCTGTGAAAAGACAAGAAGTAAAATTGGTAGAAAAAGAAAATTATTATAGCAAATATGTTTATGTCAGCTTCTATATTCTCCTAATATCTAAGTTAATTTAGAAAATTTCCTCCCAAAAAGCCCAACGCCTTCAATAGCGATACGAATGCAAACCAGTAATTAAATAATAGATTTGTAATTATTATTACGTATTAATGTGCTATTTGTTACAATAAATAATAAATAGGTACTAAATATTTTTTGCATGAACATAATGGCCTACTCCCTAGCTGAAAAATGACGCAAATAACTACTTACTGATGCACTAGTAGGAACACTTTCAGCAGTAAAATCAACCTTCCCCCCTTCTTTCGCCCTCAAGGGAGAAATTCACAGTGAATTTTCTCCTAGTGATAATTTGATCAAGAAATTTTTGATTGTAGTTCATTTATTCATTTTAGTTAGTTTACTGACTGTAAAAATTATAGGTACTTAAAAGTAACAATAAATTATATTTTTTTAATTAATTAAATAATAGAAATACAACTGAAAATTTATTTTTATTTATACAAATATATTAAACAATAGTTTAAGAATTCGCGTATCACTAAATCTCATACACTAGTGTGTTGCTTTTGAAACATTGCCAACAATATAAAATCGATTTGTAAGCAACTTTTAAACTTAATTTTGACAGTAGGCTAGCTAAATTGAGTTTGTTACCTGGATTAGACACGGAATTTAATTTTCTAGAACTTTTGCTTGAAGCTTTTTTATCTAATACAATCAAGGAAGTAAAATTTGCGAATAAACTGGCTCTCATGATAAACGTCTATGTTCCGGATTTTTGTACACACTCTACAAAAGTAGATCATATGTAAATTAATTGGTCATTGCGTTAATAATAATATATTTTATTAATGTATTAACGAAATTGTTACCGCTTCATTGCATGCGTGGGTTGCTATTTGTTATTTGTCATTATATTGCTGTAAATTACCTAAATATATTTACATACATGATTTTGTAGTTATTGATTGACAAATAGTTAATTTACTGATTACTACTTATACCAATGAGTTTAAAATAAAAAAATATACGTATTATGAAGTTACACACTTCAGTTTAACTTCAGTTAAATGTAAAAAATTGGTAAATTTATAAATTATAGGAATAAAAACAATAGCTTAGTTTTGTATTTAGTAAAATTTGTTATAGCGCAGCCCAACATTTTAAAATTATTATACCTAAAATACTTCAAATAAAAATAAATCTATCTATAAGAACTTCACCACACTTAACAATAGGTAAATAATAACTTTATTTATTAAATCTTTAATAATATTTCTGAAGAACGATAATTGTTATTTACTTTACAAGTGAGTAATTCTACTTTGGCTACGTGTGAAGTATAACGTTTTATCCAACACCTCTTATTAAATGCAAAAATTTATTAAATACATATTATTTGATAGTCACATATGCGTTAAATTTTTTAAATTAAAATGTCTATCGAAGTGGTTACCAAGGTGTTATGTGTTATTATTATTGTTATAAATAAAAAAAATACTCACTAGTGACTTTTTTTTTATTATGCCCACTAGTGGGTAATCTGTTACTTTGCATGTTTAAAATCGCCATAGTAATAGAGCATTTATTGAGAGGTGTTGGATAAAACTTTTTTCTACGACCATTTAGAAATCTGCTCATTGTATGTTTGTTGTTGCTAGGGACATGAGAGGTGCCATTGCTAGGATAATAATTAGGTACATTGCAAGCATCGTGCGAAATGAATTTGTTTTGTGTGTTTCAGTACAAGCCATTCCATTTCAATACAGGTGATATTGCTAGTATACTTATTGAGAACTGTAAAATATTGGAATGGTGAAAGCGAGACAATTTTTTTATTAATATTAAATTAATTAGGAAATAATATCGTGGTGTAGAAAAATTATAGTGTACAACTCGCATGGAATGCCAATTTCATACTCGTATGATTTGCAGCATTCGCCTTCGGCTCATGCTACAAACTGTCATACTATATACTATTGTATACCTACAGAATTGTTTGAGTATTAGAATCAATTTTATTTCAATAAAATGTTGTTACAACAGTACTGTGCAGCTTTAATCAAGTTTTAACATAGGTAATAATGAACACAATATTTTATTGAAACAGTAATAAAGAACAAATAATAATTTTGTTCTAATTCAAATTAAAATAGATTTATATTATTTCAAAATTATTCTACGAATATGACTTCCACTTTCCATTTTCAAAAAAAAAAATATTTATATAAATTGTTATACTTACGTGTTGAACGCAATTATTATCTATCAAAACATTCTTTAAACATTAATATAAACAGAATAAAATATAAATAAAAAAGAAATTAATATTAACAACGAGCTAAACTTAGAACTTTATCAAAATCATACCGTGTTAACCTGTCTGCGATTCGAGATAAAACTAATAAATCATTTATTTAATAAAATATTCCATAAATAATACAGACAGATCAGTATCACTAGCAACATACAAAACACCCCACTTACTTATAAACAAACCAACACACACTTCCCGCGACGCGTCTTTCCGAACTTAGCCGAGAGTAGCCGAGGTGAACCGACAGCCACAGCACACTTTCCTCACACGGCGACGTCGGGTAACTGAGCGTCTGTTGCGCTCCCAGCGTCGAGTTTCCCAGCAGGGCACTCAGCGTCGCTAGTGTAGCGGGCGCCGGCGCAGCGGAGGGGGGTCCTTGACACCGGCAGGACGGCCGGACACGCAGGTCAAGGATAGTGGTGATGTATTACAAGGGTGAGTTGTCGGCAGGGATAGCAAGCGCGAATATTGGCGCGAGAAGATATAATTTAATCTTTGGATGTGTGATTAGTCAACGAACGAATACGGTAACAAATCATGAAGTTTTCTGGAAGTTTTTTCTTATTTGGATAATATAATGCAGACCTTGCAGGCATTTGCTGATTTTAATGTAACAAAAAAAATCTGTTGTGGGTACCACAATACCTCTCGCCATAGATTTCTTATCGAATAATGCAAGAACATGGACCACCACTATTAAGAAATGCTCATCCCTTCAAAAAGTTATGACTCATGTCAAAACAGTATATTGTACAACGAGCATGGAATGGTACTCATTTCCTACGAGAATGAAAGTTTGAAGCATGACCCGAAAGCGAATGCTGCAAATCATACGAGTATGATATGGACATTCCATGCGAGTTGTACACTATACTTTTTCTACGACCACGATATTATTTCAAAATTTATTTAATTTTAATAATAAATTTGTCCCGCTTTCACCATTCCAATATTTGACAATTCTAAATAAGTATCCTAGCAATGGCACCTGTACTTAAATGAACTGATCTGTATTGAAATACTCGCAAAACAAATTCATTTCGCACGATGCTTGCAATGTACCTCATATTCCAAAGCAACAAACATACAATGAGCAGATTTCTCAGTGGTCGTAGAAAAAATTACATTTTCAACCGTTGTTTTATTTTTTCAAAAAACAGGATAGAAGATTTAAACGAAAATATCAAAATAGAATTATTCTTTATTGTGTTGTAATTCGTAAATGGTGACAGTAAGAGGAAAACTTGATCAAAATTGAAGACTATTTACACTTTTAAAAAGTCTTAATTGTTATTCATTAAGCCACAATGATTTTTTTTTAAATGCTGTGACGTCATTATTTTGGGGTGTTGGTGGATCTCGAACAGTAGATTTAAATAATTTTAGTTACATAAATGTTCTAATTTATTGTAATAATAATAACCTAAGTAAAAAAAAATTTGACTACAATTATTTACAATCTGTACTGTTTTAGATCCAGCAACACCTTTACTATGACGTCACAACATTAAAAAAAATCATTGTGGCTAAATGAATAATAATTAAGTGTAGATAGTATTCAATTTAAATAAATTTTATAAAAAAAAAATTAAAAAAAAATGGTTAAATACCCCATTGTAGACAATAATATTTGAAACATTATTCTATTAACAAAATTTTCATTAAATCACAATTTACTGACGTATTTCAAAATAACTTGATAGATCCTAAAGTAAACTACCACTTCCGGTTATTGGATTATCACCAAAAACTAATCAGCTCTTCAAAAGGGGATACAATTGATATATACAAAATATAAAAATTTTCAATTTAGCAGTTTTTAAAAAACTGTAACTTCAAAGATCCACACAGATAGACTGACAGACTGACAGAGAGACAGACTGACAGACAGATAGACAGACAGACAAACACAGACAGACAAACACAGGCAAACAATATGGCGAAACTATTGAAATCGTATTCTAGGGACCCTAAAACGTGCTCATCCACTGAAAACTCACTACTCAGCTTTTAGCATGATTCGTATACCTCCCTTACACGGTGTGGCGCGAGGTAAAAAGCAACATTCAAAGAATGGAGGATTCCAACGTTTTCCGTATAAATTTTGTTTCATTAGTTTGAGTCACTAGTGAGGCAAATATGAAATTTTAAATGAAAAAATTCTTATTAAGTAAGATATGATGTTTTCAAATATTTCATCCTATTTTAAATAATCAGACTGTGACGTCACAACGCCTACAGCTAACTTCAGGATAAACAAGCCCATGCTCATGGTTATCATGTTGTCAATGTCAACCTGTCAGTGTCTCAAGAGTGTGTTTACAGTTTTTGTCTAGTAATTATCAAGTTTTTGAAGAAAATTGGTCATAACAACAAATGCCGGGAATCAGAGTATCAAAGTGTTCGAAAATAATATTGGAATTAACGAAAATATGCGCAAAACCAAACATATAGGCTTGAAGTGAGCGGTAGGCGTTGTGACGTCACAATTTTCAGTAGAGTTTACCATAGACTAAACATTGCATTTTTTTAACATAGAAGTATAAATGAAAACTTGTTTTTAAGCATTTTTTATTGTATTATCCCGTTATATTATGATATATACTATACAAAAGAATTATTACTTTGGATACACTCAATTATACTGGAATACTCCTTGTAATGAAAAATGAGCATGTGCTCAAAAAAACCCATACAACTCGTTAATGTAGTATTGTATGTATAAAATTTGCATTTCATAAACTATTGTTGCGAAAAATCTATAAGTAATTTTTAATCTTTTTTTTGTATGCTTGACAAGGTATAATCGATTTGCGAATAGACATTTAATTATCCTTTATACAAGTTGAATCATAACGGAGATATTGAAAGTGCAACTAGGAAGACTTTCTGATAAAAATTAAATTAGCAGAAAGTTGTGCAGCACCCCTAAAAGAGGGTACATTATAAAAAGGGGTCCTGTCGAGAGAGTCAGCAGCACGGTGCAAGAAGAGAGGTGTGTCGACTCCTTAGCAATCCGTGAACCGAGCCAATCATACATCGTTAGTTATAATATTCCCCACAGGCGCTACGATCGCCGCATTGAGAGTAAAATGGCGGCCACTGCCCGACCATGTCACATATTTACACGCCTTTAAACCATCATGGGAAGAAAGTATTTTATTGCGAATGGTTCAAGTGACACAAGTGATTACATTTCGATTTTTAAAGCTCCGTCTAATGATAAAGAACTTGAAAAATGGTTTGAACATGTTCCGGATAAATTATGAAAGGTTATACCTTATGTCAGTTGTGAGTATATATTTATATTACATTCCGAACTGTAAATGTTATAATGATCATTCCAACCTCCATCAACTTTTACTTAATAGCGTTTTTTGGTCTCAACTACAGTCGTACTAATTTTAGGTTGCTTGAAATTGACACTTCATTGTGACAAGCTGTTCGTCGCTATTTTACCCTCTAACGATACCAGCGCATCGCACGGAAAAGTAAATAACTAACGACACAAGAAATCCACATATTGGAAAGTCGACACACCTCTCTTCTTACACCGTGGTCAGCAGTAATGAAAGACTGAATTAATTTTACGTTATTTGATTATAATTAGATGTAACTTTCTATTTAAATAAATTTTATTGCAATTATAAAAAATATTTATCCTTTAACTATCCTCTCAAGAAGTAGGTGAAGTAGTTATTCTCCTACTTCACCTGATGACCCGCCAACTTTATTAGAATATATGTATGACGATCAGTGAAAACCCGATGTCAAAATTCCATGTATTACCCGAGATAAGATTTTTCAAAATTTGTATGACGTTTGTGTGACGTCACAGGTACTACCCCAGTGGCACTAAAACAACGATTTTCCATGATAGTAGATATTATATTTTTTTTAATATAAAAATAATATTTTCATATTATAAGTCTTAATTTACAACAATCAAACTTAATATAAACTAAGACAAAATTCCTTTGACAACTTTAAGAGTATTTTACTTGATATTCGAGCAAATAAAAACAAAAGTTTGAGGACAGTGGCGCTAGTAGTGATGTAACCTAACCTCAACACACAATTTTATTCTATAGATTTTTAACACAGCACAATAAAACTGTAAAATTATGACACAAGTAATAGAAGCCCAACAAATATAATCTTAAATACCAACAAACAAAAATATGAAATGACATTTCGTAGTTCTATTTTAGCCCACAATATGCGTTGGGCGCAGCGGCAGACGCGCGATCTGCAATTTTCATATTTCTGGCCAATAGCACAATGCAAGTACCTGTGACGTCAAAATATGTTCAATTCGTTATATCTCTTTACTGCAAAATATTTAAAAGGATAAAATTACTTTACTACTAATTATTCCATAAATGTTACACGATTTTGATACAAATACAAAAACATATTTCGTTTATGGTTTATGCGGCCATTACGATTATTTATATATTTTATATGTAATCGTTATCAAATATTTAATTAGCACTATACTTGCGCATCATTGCGCATGCCGCTCTGTTTGTAGCCGTTAAATTGTTCCCCGTACCCAATTTGTCAATGGAAAGCATTCGACAGGAATGATTTTATGTCCTGAATATAAATTTTTGTCAGCTGTGGAATTCCGCAGTCCAATACTTTACCACAAAACTTTTATATTCAATTTATTTCCACTCCATATCCAACACAAATATATATCACCTATATGAAAAGCTACTATGTGTACTATAAAATTTACAAACTCAATTCCTAAGTAATCCCTTTAAAACATCTTGGTCCCACCCTGATACGGTTTATATAGAGCGGTCTATGTGTATACCGCTCTTGTGAGATCCAAGTTTTGATGTGTTAGAAAGGTGAGAAGATTAAAGACAGATTGATGGAATTTCGGAAATGTTTCGCGAGGATGTGATGTAAGGATAACGGATAAGAATGTCGGGTGACAGCTCCAGGCATGTGTAGTGTGTGATGGTTCATTGTTATAAAGCGGTTCGCACGTGTGCCGCATTGTTGATGCTACATTTGTGCTCAAAGTCGTGAACGCTAACAAGATTAGCTGAGATCAACGAACTATGATTTCTGTTGGAAACTCTAGCTATTCTTTATAAGACTTTGGAGGTTTTTTGCTACGGCGTAGCCAAAATATCAGCTTGTTACTACGCAACCCAATATATAAAATATATAAAGAACCTGTCTCTTCAAATTTATTTGATTAAATGATAATAAATTTGTTCTTACTGATAAACGAAATATGAGTTAATAAAAAACTAATATAGCATATTAAAGAACGAGCTCTAATTATCAACCCTTCGAACAAAATAATAGACTAATATGAAAGAAATTCCTTAATACTACTCTTTCTACTTTTTAGCTAAAAATCGTTGTTTCAAAATTTAGGGAATTACCTATGTGTGATTTTTAAATATGAAATTGTCAACTCAAAGTAAAAATTTGTAGTTGTCACTGAACGACTTTCTTATAAATATAAATACAGGATGTAATATGATGGTACTTGCCAGGAACAATAGTATTTCTTATAATTTATTTTCCAAATTCCATTTTTTAGTATTTTTACCACTCCATAAATTAAGTAGGTATTTTCAGTAATAATACAAGAAGAGAGCGAGAATAAATTGAAAATAATTTGACAGATCTTTCGAAAACTTGTTGTTAGTCAACAGCCTCGAAAGCCCGTAGAGTGGCAATTGCCAAATGGCGACAAGTTTGAGAAAGATACTGGAAAATTATTTTCTAATTTATCGAACTCTCGAGTTATATTTAATTAGATTATTTTTTTATTTCATTATCAGGCACAGCACTAAATTTGTCTTTTTTGCTCCTATCTGACATTTAACATCTGTCAACAAAAACAAAAAAGCTACAGAGAACATTGCCGGAAATAATCACAAGAGCATTATTCTCAGTAGAATAAAGAAAGGATTATTTAAAACGCGGACACGTGACATACAATAGCTTATGCATAAAATTTTGTTTAAAAAGAGTTTGAGTACATAATAATTTTATATTATTATGTACGATAACACTTTTTTAAAAGCAAAATTTTATAAATAAGCTAGACATCAAATTTAATCGATTCAATTCAAGATTATTTCATGAATTCATAGTATAAACTTTAATTTTTGGCGATGAAATTGTACTAAAATGTTGATTTTGACACATTTTCACATAAATAAATCGGTACATACATAAGCAAAAGGCACCATAGAATTTTGTTGTTATATTGTAACTATAGCAAGTTGTATCATTTTCTTTTTACTTGTCAAATAAATGTCAAAAATTAATAAATAAAATAAAAAAAAATATATCATCACGCCTTTTACCCATTAAGGGTGTGGCACTCTGCTTACGCAGATCTCGGTAGGTGATATATTTTTGCCTATGAAATGCGGTTACCAGCCGTCAAGTCATAGCCCCCAAAGTTGATAGTTGAGGGGGAACCACAGGGGTAAATTTAAATTTGTAACTGTCGGCAGTGGGATTCGAACTGAGGATCTCACGATCCACAGTCCGACACGTTACCACGGAGCTATTTACCTCATTATATAAATAAAAATAGCTTGAAATGAGTAATTCAGCATATTTAAAGATATAAAATACCAGTAAAGGTAAAGAACATGTAAGTATCTTGCCTGCAACTAATTATCAAGCCAAATATCATTTGTCAACTATTTCAAATAAATTTTATTATAACAAATAAATCGATTAATAATTATTATTATGTAGCATACGGGGACGAGCTACAAATAAGAGTGAACAATACACAAACACCTTTAACGTTAAAAATGATAATTTTAATAAAAAGGTTAAAACGATGAAATGGCATGAGAAGAATTCTAGTTTCAAAATCTAAAAAGTTATAGAATAAATAAATACATCATGTGAAAATAGTTAAAACGAAATTACGTAATCTGAAAATATAAATTTTCGTGATTATTTTTTGACGTTTCTTTAAACCAATGAAATGCATTATTGTATGTCACGTATCTGCGTTTTAACTAATCCTGTCATTATTATACTGAGAACAATGCTCTTGTGATTATTCCCGGCAATATTCTCTGTAGCTTTTTTGATTTTGTTCACAGATGTCAGATGTCAGATAGTTATCAACAGAAGTAAAAATGAGCAAAAAAGATAGATTTCGTGGTGTGCCTGATGATGAAATCAGAAAATAATCTAATTAAATATAACTCGAGAGTTCGATAAATTAGAAAATAATTCTCCAGTATCTTTTAGCCATTCAAGTGGTTATTGCCTGGCAACAAGTTTTCGAAAGATCTGTCAAATTATTTTCAATTTATTCTCACTCTCTTGTTATATTATTACTGATTATTTCACTCATTACAAATTTGACCAATCAGAATGTCTCATTTTCCATTGTTGTGCATTTTAGATAAGTGAATAAACAGCACCATGCTGTTTATTCGCGAGTAAATTGAAGCTAGCTTTTATATGCAAATTTTTAATATTTTGAAGGCATATTTAGCTGGATAATTAGTTGCAGAAGCAAGATACATACATGTTTTTTAGTTTTACTGGTATTCTATATCTTTAAACATGCTGAATTATTCAATTCAAGCTATTTTTATTTACAAATTTTTGACATTTATTTGACAAATAAAAAGAAAAACAATCAATTTGCTATAGTTACACTACAACAACATAATTTTACGGTGCTTTTTGTTTATGAGTGTACCGAATTATTTATGTGAAAATGTGTCAAAATCAACGTTTTAGTTCAATTTCTTCGGCAAATATTGAAGTTTATGCTATGAATTCATGAAATAATCTTGACATATACCCCTCGTGCTAAAGAATTTAATCGATTAAATTTGATGTCTAGCTTATTTTAAAAAATTTTGCTTTTAAAAAAGTGTTATCGTACATAATAATTTAAGATAAAACCCCTCGACCTGCGGTCTCGGGATTTTTTCAAATTATTATGTACTCAAACACTTTTTAAGCAAAATTTTTTGCATAAGCTAGACGTCAAATTTATTCGTTTAAATTCTTAGCACTCGTGATATAACTATTGATAATTTACGTTTAAAAAGAAATTAGGTAAATAAAATATATAAATATATTATGTCGTCATTTATCTATTTTGGAGTGAGACTCGATTATCAAAGATCTAGGAGCGTAATAATTATATTTTTACACGTATATGTTACCAGCCTACATATAGGGCACTGTTACAAAAGTTACCTATGACTTTATCTATTGGGGAATAGATCAGATAAACTAGAAGCTGATGTCTGAACTGTTTCTGTGCAATTAGCCATAAGTAATTCAATTAGGTACGTTGAGTGGTCAATTGATCGTGTAAACTCTGCTTCAAGCTAAACGTTTTGTGGTCTTCCGCTATCCACGTGTGCTATTGAAGTTGCCTGACAACATCAACACAAACAGCTCACTAATGAGTACCTCCTATAACGGTGACCAACGTTTGGGTTAAGAATGCCGCAATGTAACCAGAAAAAAATTAGGGATTATGGTTGCATTTCGGAGTAAATTAATCTTAACTTATGATTTGTTTAATTTACATTAGTTGCATTTAATGAACAACAGCATTATTGTTTGAAGTTATTATTGAATCCAATGGAAAATTAATTTAATTTCTTTGGATATTTTTATGTCCAAGGTTTGATATTTGACGTTTGACGAAGTGATCGTTTCAAAATAAGACGTCACGTTTAGCACCGTCGAAAGACATTCATAAATTGTGATATCTTAAGAAAATTAAAGCGATTTTCGGGTAAAATGTGTAATTTTCTTTAGCTTGAAAAATGTTTTAAACTTTTTTTTTCATTTTTAACTGTTGATTCAGATAAGGACGAATGTCAAAAATTACATCTCAGCCACTTGAAAATGAGAAAAACCCCAAATAAAAACGAGTTCACACACACAAATATATATATATAATATATATATATATATATATATATATATATATATATATATATTTCAATTTGTACATTTAATAGCGATTCTCGTTGTTTTTGACAAATGTAACATAACCCATCATTAGACAAGGACAAAACGATTAGAACATCCTTAACAGAATAAAATGAAAAGAAATGAACTCTCAAATTCACCATTATATCATTACAATTTTCTACAAAATTTCTATAGAAAATAATACAATACTGTAACAAATAAATCAAAATCTGTTTTCTGAAATACCTATTAAATATTTTTCGTATTTTAAAAATTTTCTTATTACAATTTTTCTAATAAATATTAATTTTAATTTGATTGATATATCGTGAAATACCACACTTTAGGTAACCAAATGTGCCTTGTTGCGTATCACTTTTGTTTTTACATTTTTGCTTAAAAGAAATAGCATAAAAATCTCTATATGTAACGTTTCAATTTTACACCCGGTATCTGGGAATAACTAAATAATAGTAACAATTTAATCCCAACTAATATTTATGGAAAATCGAAATATTTCAGCACTCTATACATACAATTCTGTACTACATCACTGGATAAAATAGAGACCGACATAGTATATGTGGTAAAGTAGAGGAAGTACAAAATATCACCGGTAGATGTCGCGGAACGACTGCTTTTGAACAGTCCTGCAACAAGGTTATTCATTATAGCGCCTGATTCAAACTAGAAGATAGAAACTGCATAACTATTTTAAATCACATAATTTACTGTGCTTCTATTATTCAAAGATATTTAGTTTTGCGAAACAAATAATAAGATAAATTAAATTAATATATCTTCGTGTTATTTACCCATTTCAAGTGTGATAACTATATTCACAGATATTGGGCATCCAATACTAAAATACGCTAACTAGTGGTAGAAAGCTAAACTAACCATACAGTACATACAATTTCATTGTATTTTGAAATTAATTGTTATTTTTAAAAAATTAATAACATTAGTAGTCATTTTAAGAGTACTCCAATTTAAGTATTACATTTGTTTAAATCGTATTATTTAAATAAGTTGTAAAAATGAAAGGTACATTGTATTTGTGGATTATAAGTTAAGATTGAAGTTTCTACAAAGAAACCTATAAAAATAGGAAAATTTGCAGAATGAATGGCAACAGTTCTGCTGTCAATAAAAACATACTACCAATACTAAAGCACGTATTCGCTATCATAAGATATCATACAAAATGAATTTGACGTGTACCTTATGCGAATTGTGATCAACGCCATCTCTTGATAATTTGGAAGCCCAATATGGCTGAATCATTTAGTTTGCGCAAGAAGTTTAGTTACTAATAGTTAAGTCATGTGCATCCAAATATTTTAGTGGAAAGGGAACTACAAAGATAACTTAAAAATTGGTGACATTGTAGGAATCGAATTGAGGATCCAATGTTTCACAGTTCGACGCGTTACCAAAGAAATGTTTATCCCATAAGTAATATGGCAGAAATACTACATAATGATCTTTGGGATTACAGACGTTAAACTGATTAAATATTAACCTTTAACTTTTTTAATAGATAGCAATAATGTCAATCAGTAACTAAAAAGATATATCACGTGATTTACCTATTTTATACAGAATGGTCCATCGGTCTGTATTTCTTATTTTATTCGATTATTATAAATATTACCGAAATTTTTTTCAAAGTTTATTTTACATTAAAATGCCCATGTATCTACAGTATAAGTTTGTCTATCGGGTGTTCCATTTGCTCACAATGACATGTAACTTTATAATTTTAAATGGAACACCTATATATTTTTGCATAATTTGAAAGACCTTTTGTTTATCTTTAAAATAGTTTTTTTTCTTTGTAGTCCTAAAATTATCAGTACAGAAACTATTCACGTTTTTATTTAAGACGAATCACACACAGAAAGTATGCCATGAAATTAAAAGAAATAAATACATTTATCAAAAATGATCGAATTGAACATGAATTCAACAAAGTAAATAAAATATAACAAACAAAAGTTATTAAACTAAGTGAAAATAGTAAATAATAATGATTAAAGATCTGACAGCAACTAATCTGATTGTTTAAACATTCACACACAATTTTATGGCATATTTTCTGTGTGATTGAATCATGTAAACCTGAATAGTTTCTGTACTAATTATTTTAGTACTATAGTGAATAAAAACATATTTAAAGAGAAACATAAGATATATATTGGCTCTCTATGTATACAGGTTTTGATAAATGATATATTTTGCGCATGAAGTACAATTATTACTAGCTGTCAAGTAAAGGTTCTCAATGTTGCTAGTCAAGGGAGAAGAACCACAAAAATGTTGAAATGTTGACTGTAAAAGTAGAAGAATTGAAATTCGTCATCCCTATACATATATATTTGGTTCTTACAGTACTTACAGTACTATATTTAATTAATTACATACGGTTCATTTTACCTCAACAATATTTGAAGACACCTAATCAACTACAGCTTATAACAAATTGATTAAAATTACTAAACAACATCAGCCAGACTTCAAGGTAAAAAATTCATTGCAATGTTATTCTCTTAGCGTTAATTCCATTGGGCTATTACGTCACGGCTCTTGAGGCTGTGAAAGTAATACATACACACTCACACACACATACATACACACATACACACCCTCACTCACACAGACACAGAATTATAGACGTGTGTGTGTTGGTGCAGTCTTCCTTTCACTATCGACTGCTCTCGTCTCATTGGCTCAGCCGAAATGAAAGATTTACAGAGAAAAATGTGGCTTTATATAGAAGATAAATTGGAAAAATATGAAGATTATTTTTAAAGTTAATATAATAAAATGGTTTCATGTTGCAATTAATAAGAATGTGAACATTACATAATACTGTATTTGTTACAATGTAACTACCGGTAACTACTTACACACGATCAGTTGTGAAGTAGGATACATGTCAAATCCCTCTCACAACTTTGTATCGATATACTGGATCGTATTTGGGAAAAATCTAAGTTAATATCTGACAATAAAGTTGATGAACCCAATCTTCTCATTGCTAGAGAGCTGCAATAAATCACTTACTATTTAGTCTTATTTTTGAACAGTAGGTTTTATTTCTATGTTTCCTGATAAGCTTAGGTTTGAAATTTTAGTACATATAAGGAACCGTATTTAACGTCTAGTAACTCCAGTGTACGCACAATAATACAGTGGGTTTCATTTTTGAGGCTCTCTAGAACTATAGGAGCTACGAGTTTGGTTATATTAGACAAAAGTCTTAATTTTTGTCTTCTTTACATAAATTCTTAGTTACCGTATATTGAAAAGAACTTTTGAAATAAAGAAGGTACATGTCTTTACTGTCTAACGCAGAAAAATATTCAAGGTATTACACAAATTTATAATTTTTTAATTTTTCAAATAAATTATATGTATCAAGGCACTGAAGTTCAATTTTTTATCACGAATATAGAATTTAGTTGCCGAGGCCCGTAGGGCCGAGGAAAACAAACCACATGGGTGATAAAGAGGAACTTCAGTGCCGAGGCACATATTAAGTTTTATTTGTAATCTAAAATTCGAAAAAAACTGTAAAAAAATTACTATATAGGTTAAGTTTATACATATGTCAGTTTAAATTTAATAGCAGGAAGGACTTAGAAACCCATATTTCATTTTGTTTATTAATTTATTGACAATTTTGGGGCAGAACGTTTCGGATGCTAAATGCATAAGATGTGTTTTTTCATATAACTATAAACAAAAAGTCATTGTAATAACAATGTATCAAGCAGATCAAATCTACGATCGACAACATGGTCGGTGGTTGATGAAAGACTAAGGAAAAATTACCAACAAAGTATTCCTGGGTTTCTAAGTCCTTCCTGCTACTAAATTTAAATATACATTTGGACCCTTCAAAGAACTCCCCATCTGTCAGTTGTCAATTGAAACTTGACAGGCAGTGTTGCCAATCTCGAACAGTGAAGTTATTGTAAAGAACACTCAAAATTATGTATTTTATCGTCAATTTCGTCATCGGAATTAATTAGTTTATTCTTCTTGCAAATTTTGTTTCTTGTTACGTTCAAATTTACTATAGTAGGTCAATATATCTGCCAAAATCCTACTTGTACAATAATTATTTAACGGTTGCCAACACACTGGGTTACTCAAAAACGTCGTATAATGGGTTACTTTAATGACGATTTCTGAGTTTTCAATGACGATTTTCGAACACTTTAGTGCCGATTTCAAATAAAACACGTTATTGTAATTTTCGAGTATCTTTTTCCAGTTTTTAACTTTAAATTTTTAATGCTGTGTCAATAATTATGATTAAAAAAACGTATCATGAACAAAACACTAAATTAGATAATGGGCGTGCCTGAGTTTACGACAATAGGTGACATTTCTCTTTATCAATTATGACAAATAATTAAACTAGAATTTATGATTTTGAAGCCTGTAATACAAAACATCTCTATTTAAAGTTTTATTCATTTAATGATGCGAATAATGATTTTGATGACATAAATGTATGATTATGAATTTTATAAACAATACAAACTACCATGTTCGTCAGTGGGATTCGAACTCACAAATTCTGCTGGTGTTAGGCTAATGACATCAATACTTTGCTGAGATCGGCATTTTTACCTCCCGCCTACCTCTAGGTAAGGGAGGTATTGTTTTTGGTCAAAAAATTGGGTAGTGAGTTTTCAATGAATAAGTACGTTTTAGGGTCCCTACAATACGATTTTACTATTTTCGTGATGATGTCTGTATGTATGTATGTATGTATGTATGTATGTATGTGTGCGTGTGTGTGTTTGTAGTCTGTGGCAATTTTTTCGTCTCGCATAACTCAAATACTATAATACCAAAAAATACAATTTTGTTAATTATTGTTTCTTATATTTAAATGAAGAGCTGATTAGATTTCGGATAAAATTCGTCAACCGGAAGTAGCTGTTTACTTGAAGCCCTTAACAGTTTTTCGTGAAAAACACGGTTAAATTTCCTTTTTCAACAATTTATGTTATTTTGAAAGTTGAAGAATATGTAATTTTACATGTGTTTTGATTACACTAATTTTATTAATTTTCATTAGATTCAGAGATAATAAAATATAAAGAAATTAGATTTCACAAATCTTGCATTCCTAGTACACCATGGAAACATTTAAAAATTTTCAATTTTTTACGAAATATGACACATGTCATTGTGATTGTGAATCTGTTTTCTTAGTGAAATATATGTCAAGGAGTTAAATAAATATACGAAAGAAAATTAAAATTCTCAAATATAAATAGAAAAGAAACAAATAAGAAGGTATGTTTCTGTATAATCAAATACTATTTTGTATCGTTTAAGAGTAGTATTGGGCGGGAGGTTATGTGCTGGTAACATCAGATTTTTTTGAATTAAATTCTAAATTGAACAATCCGTGATATTTTTCGTTATCAATTATGATAGATAATTAATTGGATTAAGTGTAATTATTAAATATTCAAATATAAATATATGTATAACCAAGTCGTTTTGTGAGCACATAAGATTTTTTAAAGCTACATGAAAAATTTGCAGATTGTTTTTAATTACATAATTCGCACAATAAGTTAGATGGTTGATTTTTAATGCACCTGTTCCATTAACATCTATGGAGGCCGTGATCTGACAGCCGGTAATTTATTTTCACGCTATGAAATATATCACTTTCCATCACATCCAAAATGGGTAAAGTTCACGATGATATATTTATTATTTATCTGTTCTAAAATAGGTAAAAACAATTATTTGAAATATATATTGTATTTTACTAGATAAACCTGAAGGCTGCAACTTAAATCATAAAAGTTCTCAAGATTTTCATATTTTTTATATTAAATTCCTTGACATAATTCATATAATTGTGCATATCTATTTACGTTGGTACACATTACGTACGGTAGGTAATTATGTTTAAAAATAATGTCCGATGCACTGGTGCATAGAGCATAACTGTACATCAAGAAATTTGCTATTATAATTACAACTAATTGTTAGTTTATTGCAAAACAAAGTTTTAGAATAACACGCAATATCGCTAAATTTTATCTCTCGGCAATTTATAATTTACATTCGTTTAGGTACAAAAAATTAATCTGTTTTTTATTCAACTTATAAGCCAAAATCGCGTCAACATTTTATATATTTCCTTTACCTACCTATTATGACCTTTTATATTCATGATTTAGGTTTTCACAAAAACTAAAATATTTATTCAATTCATTCTTGAACTATTTGTATTTCCACTGAGCTGAATTATGCCAGATTTTTTTGTTATACTATTAATTCATCAATTAATTTTCGTGTGGTTTTAAAGAATTGCTGTACAAAATTGTATGTGTTTATGACAAATAGTGTGGATTTGTAACAATGAAAAATACACATCCTGGGGGTAAAATTGAAATGTGAGATATAGGGATTTCAAATTTCAATGCTATTTTATATATTGCTATAAATTTTTACCTATTCACTTTACAGCAAAAGTATATTTATAAAAGTTGTTCTGACTTTAAAGATGCAAGCAATAAGGCCCATTTATGGTTACCTAAATGTTAGTATTTTACGATATATCAATTAAATTAAAATTTATTTATATTTAGAAAATTTGTAACAGGGCCTTGGAAAATTAAACAAAAACGAAAACTATTTGACACTTCTTAAAACAAATTCAGATTTATTTGTTACACTATTGCAGTGTGCTATTATTTTCTGTACACATTTTGTAGAGGATTGTAATGAGATAATGGCGATTTTGAGAGTTCAGTAGTTTCCATTTCTTTTTGGTAAATAAATAAATACCCCAAAAATAATTGTTTTATGAAATGTCAAACATATTTTGTTTTTATTCAACTTTCCATGGCCGTGTTTTCCCATTGAATATTCAGCTTAATTTGTCTAATATCTCGTGAAATACTAATATTTAGGTAACCAAAGAGGTCCTATTGCATGCATCTTTAAATTTTAAACAACTTTTGTATTTACATTTTTGCTGAAAATTGAATAGATAATTTACAGCAATATTTAAAAGTCTGGTGTGGCCACCACACTACATTCTTATACAAATAAAACCAACTGAGCATGTATGACTTGTTCCTTGCGTATAACTATTGTGACAATTATTTAACATATAGATATTATACCTGTTTAATTTTGTGTTCTCAGCTATGTTTTTAATTTAAAATATTAATACAAATAATAAAATACAAATATTGATTTTATAATATTTAAAAGATACATATCTTTGACACTTCACAATTATTTAACATGTTTGACACATGATGCTAAAAATATTTTAGTTTTTGTTCCCAGTGTAACTAAGATTACTGAAATATATTATTAAATATATAATTTAGTTTTTCCCAAAATTACAAGCATATACAAGAAAAGTGCAAATACAATTTTATATTCCAAATATTCTTGCTAACATCTTTCATTTAAACCTTTTTTTACAGCTGATTTTATTTTTGAAAAAAATGGAATTTATTGTTTGCCGTGTTCAGTAAACTTCCTCTTCCGGTTTTTCAATTTCATTCAAAACCAACTCTGCTTTTTATTTTTTCATGAAACTTATAAACTTCAAGTTTCGTTTATATACCTTGGTCGTTCATGAGATATTGCGCACACGGACATCCATCCATCCATCCGTTCATCCTCACACACAGACATCATTGAAAAATTGGTCTTAACGGATTCATAGGACGTCAAAATATATATTTTCGCAAAAATGTCGTCAGCGATATTTTTCATGACTTCCTTATACTTTGTATAAGAAAGTAAAATAGCACTGAAATTCCTATATTCCACATTTCAATTCTACACCCTATATATTTACGTTCACTTTTATTATGCCCAATTTTTCAATCGACTGTTAATCAAAGGTTAATTAACAGCAACATAAATAATACATATTTCTCTATATTTATCAAGAGAATTACCATAACAGTCGATTGATAATCCGGCCTTATGATAGATAATTAGTTTCTCAAAATTGAAGTAAGATAAGAATAACTACAATTTCTATTTTACATTATATTGGAAACATCATTGTTTTGTAATTTTTTTTAGATATTTCTATATTTGAAATAAACTGAGTTTATTATTTTATGTGTCAAGTAAAATTCAATTTTTAGTTTTGAAATTGTTACCATTATCAAAATATGCCCAAAATAGTTATGGTCCGATAAACTAACTCCCGGTGAAAATACCCTAGCCAACGCCCCTGCATCTTGATCTTAACTTTTTGTAAAACCGAATATGTAACTGTAATTTCAAAATAATTGTTCCTGACCTTTCTACAGCCGTTCAATCGCAGACTTCCTTATTTAAAAATCGTGGAAATCATAAAAATCATCGCGTTTCTGAATTCTCTCTGGGATGGACAGTTAGAAAGTTCAAGGATCTCTTTAAACAATTATTAAATCTGCCGGCGATGATTCCGATCTACACATCATGGGGATAGCAATTATGGAAGATTGACGATCAATTATCGAAGACTTGAGAATTGGCATCGTGTTATTAAGACATTATAAAGAAATATCATCGCCAGTTCAAATTGCTTCTTCTTGCATATTTTTATTTTATTCGTTGTTGCTATTTGAAATTCGATTACTTGTATTTGTAATTTACATTTCCGTTGTTTTTTGTCTGTTTCCTTCCATTAAGAATGCGTTTCCCTTGTTGATTGCAAATAATCTGCAAATTAAACTTTGCAAAATAGTAAAAATCAATGAACTGAATAATTTATTTATGTTATTTTTCGTAGGCCAGGGAATTACACACATTTTATAGTGCTTGCGACTATTATTCTTTAATAATTAATACGAATTTGTTATATATAGGATGTTATTTTTAAATAGAACCAGCAAAAATCTCGCTTATATATTAACTTAGCAGAGCTGGGCAAGTACCAGGTTTAAAGTACTTAAGTATTAAGTACAAGTACTGGTAGCGGAGTACTTGCAATCAAGTACTAAGTACCAGAATTTTGAAAGTACTTTAATACTTTTGGTTTTCAAACATTCCAGAAACATATTTTCGTTCTATGCAATTAATTATATATTGTTTTGAATGTAAACCAAACTTGAAAATAACACATTTGATTTTAATATTTTTTTTTTCTAAATTTAATAATGGTTTAATTATACTTCATTATTATACTTGCTCATTTATAATAAAACTTTTTTTCCTGAATTATGAAATACGATAGGTGCTCATTAATAAAACGAAAGAAGTTTGTAAATTACAATTTAGTAATAGAAAAGATTCAGTTTCTGTTATTATTAATAATTATAAATAATATATTAAATGTGTGGTAGGAATTATTATATAAAAGGCTTTGTTCATTTTTTAAAACTGTTTAGTTTCTTATTCCGATGTTTCGACCCCGATCAGGGCCATTTTCAAGCTCTAAAATTACAATGAGGTCTTTCACCATAAAAAAAAATAATTTTTTTTATGAAACTTTATCTATATTGAAGACTATCTACACTTTTAAAAAGTCTTAAATGTTGTTCATTAAGCCACAATGATTTTTTTTTAATTATGTGACGTCATAGTAGAGTTGTTGCTGGATCTAAAACAGTAGAGATTTAAATAATTTTTGTTACATAAATGTTCTATTTTATTGTAATAATAATAATAAAATAAGTAAAAAAAATATATGACTACAATTATTTGCAATCTGTACTGTTTTAGATCCAGCAACACCTATACTATAACGTATAACATCACATCATTTAAAAAAAATCATTGTGGCTTAATGAATAACAATTAAGACTTTTTAAAAGTGTAGGTAGTCTTCAATTTAAATGAAGTTTCCTAAAATAAAATAAAAATAAAAATCGGCAAGCAATGTTTCGATAGTGATCAGTTCTTTATTTATTTATTTTTCATTTATGTGTCAAATATTGCAATAAGGAGTAAGAATTATTATTTCTTTTTTTAAGGTTTGCGAAAAAAATATTGTATCCAACATGACCTGGGCTCGCAAGCTTCCAAAGCTCTCTTACGGTTTGCTCTGGAATATGCTCAGTAAATTAATTTTAAAGTTTTGAAAATTCTTCGATTTATTGAATTTCTATCGAAAATAGATATAGTCATCAATGACTATTTTATTTTGATTTATTTAAAGCTATTTATTTGACGTTTAAAAATTAATTTACGGAACCAAATTACAACTAAACTATAATGTATTTTACATCGTTTGATTCAGGAAAATGATATCTTTGATACTACAATCATTATTGTCCGGTTGAACACCGAGCAACAGCACGCGAAAAACTGATTTCCCATGTTAATCTCCTATGTACACCTTAAGACAGACACACGGTATATATGAAGGAAGTCACAACCCAGTAGGTATAGTAGTTTAGCTTAACTAAAAAGTGAATAGACGTTTCAAATACTCGAATTTATAGGGCACTTTACAAACTGCAGGTTCAAGAATTTATATTATTTTTTCCTCTAGGCATATCTTCTTAGGAAACTACATCTCTCTTGCGATAATCCCCTTTACAAAGCTCTAATTCCTACAAAGCGGAGTACACGTGATCCGCTCTGCGTTCTATACAATCCACAAAGTAAAAGATGACATTATATAATTCATATTCCGTTAGTTGTTTGCGTTTGTGGATGTGTATAGTATTGTAACGTGTTGGTAGAGAGAAACATTATTAATGTGAAGCCCGAGGCGATAACTTTTAACATTCCTGTTCAAATGACATTCTGGTGTGTTGTGTTAGTTGGCTGTGCTGTGTATGCTGTGGTTTGGCTTCACACATACATATACATCGCCGTGCCAACACTAACCTAATGAACTCGAGTTTAACTTGCACCTAGCTATGTACTTATTAGGCTGTATTACAGTATGGGATTCTAGATAATGAAGACGTGATCAATTACATTATGGCCAATCAGCAACAACATTGAATGTGAAAATCTTAAGTGGGCAAAGACTTGAATAATTCGAAAATTTAATTCTATGAAATAAAACCTCTTAAGGTTCACAAACGTGACTTGTTCTTCTTTTGTTGTCCTACTAGCCTAACAGGGCTGTAGCCAGGAGGGGGCCAGGGGTGGCTCAGCCCCCCCTGTAATCTTTAGAGCCACACCTAGTAGTAACAGTACATAAATATAAATTAAATTTTAATTTCTAATTGTTGTAAAATTTGCAATTTTCTCGTAATACATGATAAGGAGGGAGTAAAACATAATATAAATTAGCTTTCAGACCGTGTTCGGAATACAGCAAACCAATACATACTTTTGAGAAGTACAAATAAGATAAAATGGATACATTTCATTTCAGAGAGTGTTATGATATTTTAATTTGGCTAGAATATTTGAAAATTTTGGACTCACCATTTTGTTATGCATGTCGCCAGTTCAATACTACGGGTACAAAAGAAAATAAGTGTACGTCTATTATGTCTTTCAAATTGGAAATGAGCTCTTGATAAAGGTGAACAGACTCCAAAGACTGTCTATGTAATACTAGAGAATTAGCATTCAAATAAACGCGTACAAAAGAATTAAATTTAGATTTTTTTTTTGCAAAAATTGAATAGATGAAAAATAGGAAATTCCAATATTATCTGCTTTATTACTTATAAACATAATTTTTTTTGTATTAATTATATCATAAAAAAAGTCAATTCAATTGCACTTTTATTTACCCCCTAAATATTTTCTGGCCCTCCCTAGAATTTGAAGCTGGCTACCGCCCTGTATCCTAAAGGGATACTTGTTTAACTTTTCTTTTTTTTTTCTTTGTTTACATCGTTCTTCACATTGTTTTTCCAACGTATCTTCGGCTTTCCCTTAGATTTCTTTATTATCGGTCTGGTATCAATCATTTTTCGTAATAGTCTATGTTTTCCATTTCTATGGAGTTGTAGCCTCGTAGCTATGCTACTAGTAAATGAATCACTTATGGTAAAACCCATATTTGTGTGAGAAATAGCATGAACCAGATGTACAGCATATTCATTATATAGCAGTTAAAATTTCATTTGTTGATGAATCAACATTAGTCACTGACCTATATTGTTTCTCACTTAAATGCATATAATACATTCGAATCACAGTGATCGCAGAATTTAAAACCTTTATTTTTGTTTTGTGTAATTTGTTGTTTATTTTGATACACTTCTACGATTAGTTTTTAACCAATCATAATGCAAACCACTTGAAAATTTAACCAATGGGAACAGTATTATTCTGAAGAATCCCATTATCCTGATAAAATCCCATTACACCGAAAATTTTTTGGTTAAAAAAATATCCAATTAAATCCCTGTATTTCGGATCACGTGTGCATCAGTCACAATTACATTGACTATTTCCCTCATAAAATTTAAGCCATTCAGAATTCTGACATTTCTGAATCAACGTAGAATTACGAGATAATTTTACACTAGTGTAAATTATCGATAATTCGCACTAGTGCAAATTACCAATGTGATTCTGACTTGCTGTCAAATGAATTTTTAAATTTTTGGTTTATCTTTTATGAGAGAAACAGCGTTTGGCTAAATTTTAATCGGGAAATAGTCCATCGAATATCAATTGGGCATGTAATTGTTGATAATTATCTCTCGTGCGCGAGAAAATTATCGACAATTTGACATGCACTTGGGATATTATATATGACTATTTCCCACATATAAAATAAACCAATCATTTGCTTCCATTTCGTGACTTTTGACCAATCACGTACTTATTACAACGGCAAAATTAAACTGACAATTTTCCCGTTACGTATCCATGACTAACATGTGTGACAAAATATTGATTGCTTTTTGTATTTTTATTTACAATTATTTTCAAACGTCAACATGAGTCGTTTTGGGACTGCATGTATTAGTGAAATTCATAAAAATATTTTGACGATAACTCCAAAAAATACAGTAATATCAAAAAATTCTATTTGTAAACAATTCAAGAAATTCTGCGGAGATAAAAATTATTATCTAAATGCTAACACAGAGGTTAGTACCCTTGCTAATATTTTAATGGATTATGCATGCAACATGAGAAAATCTAATTATAATTATTTTTTGTGTTACCTTATTTGGTAAATAGTCTAATAAAATATATTTCGGGTCCACTATTTTGCTGGTAAAATTTGTTCTCAAGATTGTTGCTTTTAGGTAACATTTCTCGACAATTGTAATGACAAAATCCCTCGCCTGCGGCTCGTGATTTTGATCATGTCATTTGTCTCGAAATGTTACGAAGCAACAATCTTTCTAAATACAAATTTTATCGGCAAAATAATGTTCCCTTAATATATTACTATTGAAAATTTTTTGGTTAAAAAAATATCCAATCGAATCACCGTATTTGTAATTACGTGTGCAAAAGTAACCAATCAGGTCACAATTACACTGATAATTTACCCCGGAAATTCGGAAATTATCACTTGTTGCTAAGTAACACTTGTTGATAGTCTGCTGACAGTTACTTTAATATTTGATTTGTTTATTTTAAAATGTCATTTTCACGATACGTAAATGAAAATAAGAATAATTATCCCAAACATAGGTCTATTCATGTTATGTATATATAATGTACACGCGACATAACTGTATTTGATGGGCTCATATAAACACAATGGTTCTATATTGTCCGAAATACAAATTCGCTTTTCTCTAATCATACACACTGAAAATTCACTTTAAATATTTAAATATAGAACTTAAAAATAAAATTATGGGTATGACATAAGATAAGTCAGTTTTTTTGATAATCAACGGTAATCCATCCATTTTCTACTACCTACATGTTAGTTATCGAGTTTCAAATTGGAATGGAATAATGAACTAAAAAGATCTACCGAAGATAAGAAGTATTTTTTTTTAATAAAATTCTATTTTAAATAATACAATGTACCTACTAGCACATTTAAATTCAAAAATTCGTTAAAGTACAAAACAATAATCGAAAATATCCGTCTTAAGTCAAACAGACCTTCAAATGCATGGCTTAACAAAAAATGCAAATTCTTTATATAAGAGTTTATTTGTTTCAAAACTAAATGCATGAATATGATGAGTAGAAGAGACAAAAGCATACAAGTCTGTGGTGTACCTTAGTCCTTACGTGTAATACTGTCTGTAATAGTGTATTGTGGCTCGCCTTGAAAAGAAGATGAGCCAAAATACCATCCCAAACAAGTTTTGAATTCAACGACAAAAAATATTGAAATGCTGAATGCCTTGGTAAAAAAATTCTACCGTCTAAGAATAAATATAAAAATGTCACGTGTCTCGAAATCTCCAACTTTTACTTTATTGTGCCACCCCACAAACTTGTAACGAATATTTAGACACAGATCTTCGGATGAGGAATGTAATATTCTGTCGAACCTTCATCAAATATTCATTGAACATTTGTAATTCGACATGGTATATGATTAGGGATAATTGAGTTTGAACAGAAACAACGTAACTCTTAACACTTAACACCTCTCTTCGACCTGGCCGGTTAATTATTAATTAAAACAAATGACTTAAATATATAATTATGCCATTTAACCACTTCTTAAGGTTGAAATGCTCTTTTATTAATTTGGAATTTATTGGGATCTGACATGTAGCGATATACCATCTAGCGGATTATTTTCGAACACAAAGTAGGGTGAAGATTCCGTTAGAAATACATTACGTCAAATAGGAATAACGATTTTTGAGATAAAAATTACCGAAATTGTAGTTAATCACCGCGAAAAATCGAAAACTAAATTGTACTGTGTAGTAAAAGGGTATAGTATTAAGTCCTGTAAATCTGGACGTTACATTCCATTATTTTTTGAAGCTGGACAAATGTTTTATTTATAAAGTAAACCAATTTGGAGTGCGAAAAAACCTTGGAAAAAACTAACAAAAGTAAGCAACAGAAATGTGTTTACAATAAATAATATGCTCTTAATATTTTGTACCTAACGTTTATGTACATCTAAGTAAGCAAAATTTTAGGTTATAATACGAATTTGCTCCGAAATCTTTTCACTTTGTATTTAACTAAGTTCATAAATTAAATTAAATCTGTATTCAAAGTTAATGTTCTTTATATTTGTTAATTTTTAGTTATTTGTTTATTTAGTTGATTTAGATCAAGAAACGTACAACTAACCTATAACAGTACAACAAGGTAGCAATGCAGTTTTTGCATTATTCACCCAAAATCACCCTTGCAGGAACAAGCAACACTCATCACTTGTTCATCTCCTGCAATTTTCCTATTGATTTGATGGGGATCACCTCGTAAATTCGAAGTTGACATACAGAAAGCCACTACACCCACAGCCACTGTTACTTTCATTTAATTTTTTCCCGCATTTAATCAATTGTCAAGTATATAAAATGCGTTCAGCTTCTTTAAAATTTAGTTTACCTGACAGCAATTTGCTCTAAAAATAAAAAGCTTTTGTGTAATTATAGTTGACAATTGGCTAGAAAACTTGGCCAATTGAGTCGTGTTAAACAGGCATTATATCCGATATCTGATATGATTCTACTTGACTGAAATACATAAAATAGAAGCAAAGTTTTTATTCCGTTGCACTTTTTTCACAATAAATGCAGCAATGGAGAGTTGGCAACTAACTAGAAACTCTTGTTTGGAAACAATTCTGCATCTATGCAACTTAAGTGCAATCGTATCTAACAATGCGTGTGAGTCACATGTGTGACTGAGCAATGACTTCACAAGATGTAAAATTAATTTTTATGAGATTTATCAGAGTTTATTCGAGACTTCCTTGTTACAGCGTGCAAGAAAGTTACATGCACTCATGATGATTGTGATCATATTTCTCTTAATGCTTGGATTGTAGTTGCAGCGCTAATTATTTACGAGCAATTAATTAATTATCCTGCTAATTAGAACTTGAATTCTGATTCTACTATGTACAGTGAGTTACAAGTACAATTAGCGTCAATAAAACACATGCAATGTTGAATCTGCAGTCAGAAATCCACAGAGATCATTTATTTAATGAATGTGAAATTAGATACAATGGTATAAGAATTGTGTTTGTCATGCTTGTATGATCTTTCGACAAGAAAATTAATTTAATTAATTATATTATGTGAATAGAATTTGATGGGTGATTTCATTTTATGCTACAATTATTTTGTAATTAATTATATAAAATTAACTACGTGGTGTGGTATGATATGAAATTGTTTAAATATGAAATATTATTTATCGAAGTTTTTTTGAAAGTGGCACATAACCTCCCGCCCAATACGACTCTTAAACGATACAAAATAGTACTTGATAATACAGAAACATACCTATTTATTTTCTATTTATATTTCAGAAATTTAATTTTATTTCGTTTTTTTATTTAATTTTTTGACATATTTCAATAAGAAAACAGCTTCACATTCAAAATGACGTGTGACATTTCACAAAAAATTTAAAATTTTTAAGTGTTTCCATGATGTATAAGGAGTACTAGACTTATCAAATCTAATTTCTTTATATTTTATTATCTTTAAATCAAATGAAAATTAATAAAATTAATGTAATCAAAACAGATGTAAAACTAAATATTCTACAACTTTCAAAATAGCATAAATTGTTGAAAAAGAAAATTTAACCGTCCTATTCACGAAAAACTATTAAGCGCTTCAAATAAACTGTTACTTTTGGTTGACCAATTTTATCCAAAATCTAATCAGCCCTTCCTTTAAATATAGCAAAAATTCACAAAATAATATTATTTGGTATTATAGTATTTGAGTCATGCGAGAAGAAAAAATTGCCACAGATTACACACACACATACATACATCATTGCGAAAATAGTAAAATCGTATTGTAGGGATCTTCAAACGTGCTTATTCATTGAAAACTCACTACTCAATTTTTTGACCAAAAACAATACATTCCTTACCTACAAGTAGGCGGGAGGTAAAAAATAACATTTATTTCACTATCATTGTAAGAATATAATACATACAGAAAAAAAATAACTCTTTTTTTTAAATAACACAAAAAGTTAAACTGTACTAAATGATCTTTCATTTTGTAGATGAAGATATAGGAATTATTAAACCAACGTATATGAATTTTACGTATTTGGAAAATATTTTATTACTAAATTTTGTATTAAATAATACGAGGTTTTGGTTTGCACATTCTTATGACACTTTTAATGGTAAATTTGTAGAAGTATTCAATTTTTTTTATATCTAAACATTTTCGAGTTACAGATATCAACTTCTATTTTTCATATGGAGGTCATAGTAAGCCTAGGCATTTTTGAATGAAGATTTTTCTTTGCTATACAACAATATAAAACAGTAATAAATATATTTTTAAATAAACAGAAAAATTAACCAAATTTATTATTTGAAATAAAATTGAATTGAAAAAATGAAGTTCGAATTAAGTCTTAGGCTGCTATTATTTTAGATTTTTTTTTATTATGCGCCCCCCTATCCAAATTCCTAGGTGCGCCCATGAGCCTATAAATATACACTTGACACCTGTTTCTAATAGATATTTCAGATTTTGATTGTTGTCTAAAATGCATTTTATTTGGCAAAGTTCAGTAAAATCCTATTTTTACACCTTTCCAGCAATACATAGAAGAAATATAAAATATATGATTAACACAAAATAAAATGCAATACAATGTTAAATTCAAATGCAAAAGAGCGGAAATACACTCGAACATATTGTACATAATATACACTAACATATCAACATGTAGACACAATAACATTTAATTTTATTGAAAATGAATTTTGAGATACTGATTGTCTGATTAAAGGTGATCAGGAACCTAGTTATTCAAAATAACTGTGTAGATGGAACTAACACTTCGTTGAAAAATAGCAAAATGATTACGACTAGGACTGTTCGATATTTTGTTTCGAATATTTACGTCCTATTGTGAAAAATTAATCATTTAATTCAATCTGAATATTCATATATTCATTATAGATCTGAAGATATTCCTTCAAGACCATTCATTGCTCACATATTTCTTTGTTTTTTGCGTAGGAATAGTTGCATGACTGTCTGTTGTATCTGCATTAAATATTTATAAGAGAAGCAAGTTTTATTGTTATTTATGAAATAAGTAACATTTCATAAAAGTTAAGGTCACAATGTAACTGTAATAATGGAATCATCGACCAGGAGGTGGCGTGCACGAAGAATCCTCGTGTTTTGTTTCATTCTGCGTGTTGAATTAAAAATTACCGTCAAGTACTATTATTACTGTTCGATGAAATTAATTCTTTCTAGCAATTTAATAGATAGAATTAATTGATTTTAATTATTTTTTCAAGGTGTGTTTAAATAACAGGTACATTAACAAAACTTATAATTATTTGTAAATTTAATATTTACATTTATCTTAAGATCTTTCACGTTTAATTTGTTTATTAAAATTAAAAAAAAAGTATGTATCTGTCAAGTATAAAAAAAACTCCAATTCTTTTTACTTATACAAAATATAAGGAAGTATTGGAATCATGAAAAAAATCGTTGAAGAGATTTTTGCGGAAATACATATTTTGACGTCCACTGAATCCGTTAAGACCAATTTCTCAATGATGTCTGTGTGTGAGGATAGATGGATGGATGGATTGATGTCCGTGTGCGCAATATCTCATGAACCAGACAAGATATGTAAACGAAACTTCGAATTTATAAGTTTCATGAAAAAATGAAGAGCAAAGTTGATTTTGAATGAAATTGAAAAACCGGAAGAGGAAGTTTACTGGACACAAAAAACAATAAATTTCATTTTTTCAAAAAGCTGTGAAAAAAAGTTTCAAATGAAAGATGTTAGCAAAAATTTTTGGAATATAAAATGTAATTTGCACTTATCTTGTACATACTTCTAATTTTGAGAAAAACTAAATTATATATTTAAGAATAAAAACTGAAATAATTTTAAGATCTATGTGTCAAACGTGTTAAATAATTGTGTCAAAAATATGTGTCTCGTGAAATGTTATAAAAATAATATTTGTATTATTAGTTACAAAGTTTTGAAGACTAGATGTTAATTGATTGCTATTTTAAAATAATTTCGTAGTTACGATGAGAACAAATAATTAAACAGGTAACACATAAATATATTAAATAATTGTCAAAATAAAGGCATACACAAGGAACAAGTATTCAGTTGGTTTTATATGTATAAGAAAGTAGTGTGGTGCCCGCACCCGATTTTTTTACTTGCAAAGAGGGAATCACGGTCCTCGTATACGTCGTTTTTCAGGTTTACCAAATGTTTTTATTTTAGCAAATACAGCGCCATTTATCACGACTTCAAAATAAATTTTCTCTGATAAAACCTAAATCGTTGTTACTGTAGAATCCGAATCTGCAATAAAAGTTGTTCCTATTTCATATTTTTAAGTTGTCCCCTCCTCCCCATTATGAGAGGTGGAGGTGGAAAAAATTAATAGGATCGGATGTTCCCCTCAAAGTAATTAATCTTTTGTCCGGAATATTTTTTTGTACGATGTACATTTGTCGAGAAATTCCAGTGAATATATTAAAATAGGTCCCGTGTGCATTAGAACAATTCATTGTGGAAAGAAATATGCGCAAAACATATTAAGAGTATGTTTTAAGTAATTGCTACACTAAAATACAACACGGATAAGAATAAGAAGAATTTGAAGAGGTACTGAAGTATAAGTACTTCAAAAAATGAAGAAAAACCAAGAAGATCAAGAAACGCAAATATTTTCCTCAAATAAAGTCTTCAACATGTAGAAGAAACTATCAAAAGTACATATTAACAAGAAGAACAAAAACGATAATATACAAACATAAGACTCATACTGATGTATGACAAGGAGACATGAGCAATGACCAAAAGGATGTACATACATACAGCTAAGGGTCGGTTTCTCTATCTACAAATGTACTCCAGATAAACTATTTAACGATTAAATGAAAAATATCGCATCAAGAAATGACATTAATAGCAAATTAAATCATTTAAGCTATGATTTCGATGCGATATTTTTTATTCGACAAATAATTTATTCAGAGTTTGGTCGTTGATGGAGAAACCGGCTCTAAGAAAAATAGAAAGAAAAATATTAATAGCAATACTAATGAAAGAATAACGAATATGGCATACGAATGAACAGTGACATATTACAAGAAAAACAATAAGATGTAATAAGGAAAATAAATCAGCAGCGCATAAGATGTAATATTAACATAACATACACATCCACACATGTCTACATACATACATACAGACATCATGGCGAAAATAGTAAAATCGTATGGTAGGGATCGTAAAAGGTGCTTATTCATTGAAAATTCACTACTCAATTTTTTGACCAAAAACAATACCTCCCTTACTCGGAGGTAGGCGGGAGGTAAAAATAACACTGAAACACCTATATGCCACATTACATTTTGATACATTTACACAACTACTGTTTTCATTATTATCCGTAACTACGACGGGTCTCTATAGTTGGCCACCTAAATTAATAAAACATTTGCAGAGATGTCTATTGTAACAATATTGTAAATTAGAAAATTTTAAAGTGGCACAATATGAGCCACTCTCCTTTATCTACTTGTATTTTGCGCTACGCGTCGCGTGTTAAAGTTTATCAAACATCTAAAAATTCAGGAAACAATAAAATAAAATACGACGATTCTCGTGACCTTTCATTCTACAAGATATCTCTCTGCAATATTCAGTGCAACAATTTTTACAACAATTTCTTCATTTGTTTGGGTGTTTTATTTGCTGCGCTGTTCAACTGTTCTCCACTGCACTTTGCGGTGCAGGCGGCAGATTCCGGGTTCAAACATCTGTAGAACGGATATTAAAACTATTCAGCATGTACTTTCACTTGGTATAATCGTTGATTTATAGCGAAGTGACTTGACTGTTTATCACACTGGTATAGTCAGAAATTTTATTACGGTACAGTTTATTATCAAGGATGTCTTATAAATTAATTATCTAATTTTTACTGATTGTGCCTTAAATTGACATATTCTAGCAACCTTATTGATCCAGGATTGACTAAGTGAACTTCATTTTTAAACGACTTTAAGATTGTGATTGCACTAAATATACAAAATATCTAGGCAACAGATCTTTAAAATAATAATAAAAAAAATAAATTCGTGCTAGAATGTGTAATCTATGTTTTAAATTAAGAATACACAAAAGTTTAATTATATCCAACAAATATGATTTTTTTTTTCATTTCTATTTAATTATTTAACACTAATAACTACATTCATTTACACACCGTAACACTAAAACTACATTTATTTTCACACGTTTTATTTATTTCTACTGATAATTTATTTCAGTATAATGGTTTATTACAGCCTCACGGAATATCACAGACAAACGATTATCAATCACAGACATACTGTATATCACACACTCACGGTTTATATAGGACAGACCGACGGCTCATCACAGACCGATGGTCCACCATATATTAACTGTCGGCAGACCCTTATATACTTCTCTGTGGCGGGTTCTCGAACGTTCTACGCTTGTCCCGAAGCTACAAGAAACGTTACCGCCTACTAATCGGGCGTGACGTCACTCCGACAGGTTTAAACAATTTGTTACAATATTTTTTATTCAATGTATTATTTACGAATTTCTTATGAATAGAAGAACTATGTAAATAATAAATTTGTATTATTTCATGAATGTCACATTTTTATTCTCTTGACATTTGTATGTACCTATCTAGGAATAAAATATATTGCTTTTCAATTTCAAGTCTAGAGTTATTAAAATTGATTGAAATTAAGAAATAACTTACAAAGAAATCACACAGGCAAAAGTTAAGCCCTTAACATTCCTATCCTGGCATACCACCTTCACCTCGTCCATATTAATAGTTTGATTCATACACTCGTTTATTCTTCATACTGGGAATAATGCGTTCGTATCACAAACCATCGAACATACCTAACCATTTATTCCACAGACTCTCCGCCGTTAGCCCGGCAACCCCTTACATACTGCATGGCGGGTTCTGGAATGTTCTAGAATTCGTCCGAAGTTACGAACAACACTACCGCATATTTATCGGACGTGACGTCACTCCGATAGATTTCAACAGGTCTGTATTCGTTACCATAGTTAAATAAACAGATGGTGATGACATATTTATAAAGATTTGTGTAAAGTGTACTTATTTTAAGTGACATTTGGTAAATTAATGATGCAGTACCAATTATATATTAACTGGTAAATAGAGTTCAAGTATAATGCAGTATGAAAACAAATGTAAAGTTTTTAAAAAATATTTCTTCCGTAAAAAGCCAACAAAAAATTGGAAAAGGAAATGGAGGCTAAACGCAGTTAAAACCGATAAAATACTTCCTTACTAGTATATATTTGTCAAAACAAGGTTGTTTGATTAATTATAATAAAGGAAAAGTGACATTTTTTACTGTCACTTTTATTAAACAAATTAATGTTCGCGTTATTTATATATTGTATTTATTTGTAAAGATGTCAAATTTAGAAACACAGTATTCAGTATCTCCATTCGTTGTCGAATACATATTGCAATTGACTTGTTTGGCCCGGGATGCGTACAAACATACTCTACTGCCAATAAGAGCATTATTATTTTCTGCGTATAGTTTTAAAATAGATATTACAGTTTTATATTGAATCCAGTGCAACTAGTAATTATTAAAATTACTATTTTGGAGAATAGTTATGCTATGCTATGTTATGTCATGTTAGAGAACTATAAATGCTCTTACGTACTTGCGTGTATTTATATTTTCACTATGCTATGCTATGTAAACTATAAATCCAGCTTACAGTAACATAACAGGCGATTGAGAAACCGGCCCTAAGAGATAAACATAACACGAAATATTTTACTTGTATAGATCAATGTTATATTTATCTCCCAAATTAACATTTTATTTTGAATCATCTTTGGGAACCGTGAGTCGACGACAGGTAAGAACTACGTAAAACAGAATAGTGAATATAATTATTTATATAGTTTCAAATAAAAATGATTCAAATTTTAGTTTTTAAAAAATCGTTGAGTACCGTAAATAATCATTATTTACTTTACAAGTGGGCAAAGTAAGGAATTATCCATGAGGGAAATTTTAGCTCACGAAGCTGAAGGCTGAGTGTGTTAATTTTATCGAGTGGGTAATTCCACTTTGCCCACGTGTGAAGTATAACGTTTTATCCAACATCTCTTTATAAATGCAAATTTTATTAAATGAATATTATTGACAGTGACATATGCTTTAATAGCTATTAACATTCCTAGTGATGTTATGAGTATCGTAACTGCCGCAGATGTCAGTTGAAATCCGAGCTCGTAGAGCGAGGATTTTAAGACATCTAAGGCCTGTTATGACTCATAACATCCGTGGTTTGTTCAATAGTTTACCGGTTTCAGAATATGAAGACGTTAATGTCATTAATAAATATTATTTATTGAAATACTTTTATGAAAAACGTCTGTCATAATTTTAGAAGGTGATCAAGTAAGTTTGTTTGTTTTTATTTAACACCATGGTTACATTTCTCATATTTAAAATTATTTTTTTACTTAAACGTCAAATGTGTTCTTCATGGCTAGATAAAAAGTGGATTTTGGCGATGTTGAATGGCCTGAAAATATTTGGAACCGCAGTAGGTGAATCTCTGAACAGCTTAATTCCGTGTGTATTAATAAATAGCGTTATATTATCATTGTGTATTATTTTCATTTTCTTGACTGTTTTGACAGGTCAGTAAGGTAATATTACCCTACAGAATAGAGTTATGACATACTTACCCTGCCTACTTTTGTGCATGTAAACATAGGTTTAATCTCCTGAAACCGGTAAATGTTTTTAATTGAATTGTAAATTCAAGTGGTTACCAAGGTGTTGGGTATTATTATTGTTATAAATAGAAAATTACTCACAAGTGACTTTTCTCAAAATTATACCCACAAGTGGGTAATCTGTTACTTTCCTTGTTTAAAATCACCATAGTTATAGAACATTTATTGAGAGGTGTTGGATAAATAAATATAATCATATCATTAATTGGTTTGACTGTGCTTATACTAGTAGTTTATAATCAAAATTGGAATTTCTAAGTTTGCACGATATTTATTTTTAAAGGTTTGTTATTCTTTTATCCACTGAAATATAAATATCATAACGCTAACTGGAAACGATGACTGGTACCATGAGCTTGTTTTTGGATGTTGCCTGTTGCCTCGATTTTAGTGCTGTACAATGTTCTAAATGTATTTTATAAATAAATTCTTCAAAGAAATATATTATCAACTATTAGTAAATTAATGCGAGGTTAAAACTCTTATGAATTAAGATATTGGTACATAATATTTACAATAAATGTGCTGTGTTGAGTTACGAATTGTATTCACACATCCTGGGCGGGTACCAGATTTGTGAAACAGCCTGGGGGTTCACTTTTACTCAACTGTTTTGACTTTGGCCCAATGAAATACGTTAAAAACACCTTGTAAAGAATTTATACATATCTTCCGATATCGAGGTCAAATGCTAGTGAATTTAACTGCGCCACCATTGTTGCCAACTGCATGGAAATGGAAAGTCACTGGGATTAGCGAAACTTATGTATTGATTAGATATCTAGAGTGTATTGTGGAAAACTGATTAGATTATAGATTCTTTGCACAATTGACAATTCCGATACGAATACAAAGTAATTTTATTTTATTTCCTATAAAGAAAGTTTTATGCACATTTTCACTTTTGTGTGGAAAATTTTCAAAATTTCTTACACGATTAGATTCTATGAATTTACTTAATAGATCCGGCTTCAACCACTAATTAAAATCAATATCTATTTAATGAAAATTAATTTTATTTATTATGATAATATATTTTATTAATTTTATTTGAAATGGACACTAAAGTGCTCAAAAATCGTCATTAAAAGCTCAGAAATCGCCACTAAAGTAACCCATTATACGACGATTTTAAGCAACCCAGTGTTGGCAACCGTTAAATAATTATTGTACCATTAGGATAATTTTGGCAGATATATTGACGCACTATAGTAAGTTTGGACGTTACATGAAACAAAATTTGCAAGAAGAATTAACTAATTAATACCGATGACGAAATTGAGGACAAAACACATAATTTGAGTGTTATTTACGGTAACTTCACTTCTAGAGGTTGGCAACACTGACTGTCAGTTTCAATTGACAAACTGACAGATGTATAAACTTAACCTATATTGTAATTTTTTTACAGTTTTCTCGAATTTTAGATTTTTATCACTCACATGATTTATTTTCCTCGGTCCTACGGGCCTCGGCAATTAAATTCCATATTCGTTATAAAAAATTGAACTTCAGTGCCTTGATACATAAATAACTATTATATAAAGAATATACAACTTTATTTGCTAGGAGTTGATAAATTTTGAATAATCAAATTTTTATGATTTATTTTACTATATTCATTGGAAAGAGATACATATTTATATGTATTTTATGTGGAAAGTTAATACGATATAACGACAGTAAGTACCAGTTGTTTTAATGAACAGCACACTTTATTTTAATATACCGTAAGTTTAAGCTAAGAAGCAATATTTAATTTTCTCTCATTAATGTATTTCTATGGATAACGGCTATACGTAAAATACAAACATAAAATGTCAATGTCAAATGAAGTTTTCACAATTCTTTAACAATGTTTAAAATTGAATAAATAATTCGAATGTTTGATTGGTACAGTTATGGTTACAGTTTAAAAAGTGATTTCTAATTTATTTTCTGAACATCATATTTTTACACAACTAATGATGGAATAGTACGGTGAAATATACACCTGAATACATTGTAATATATCAATAATAAATTAGTAAATATTGAATCTTAACTGAGACTCACGATATGTTGATATACCGTGTGTCTGTCTTAAAGGTGTACATAGGAGATTAACATGGGAAATCAGTTTTTTGTGTACTGTTGCTCGGTGTTCTACCGGACAATAAAGATTGTGGAATAAATCGAAAGACATAATTTTTCTGAATCAAATCATGTAAAATACTTTAAAATTTAGTTGTAATTTGGTCCACAAATTAATTTTTAAAACATTCCTACGTGACTATATTTATTTTCGATAAAAATTGAAAATATCGGAGAATTTTCAAAACTTAAAAATTAATTTACTGAGTCAAATCACTACCAAATTATATTATATGTTACATCGTTTGATTCAGAAAAAATATTGTTGTCCGGTAGAAGACCGAGCAACACCACGCAAAAAACTGACTTCCCATGTTAATCTCCTATGTACACCTTTAAGACAGACACACGGTATAAGTTTTTACAATAAATTTATGATTATTACAATAATGATTCATCATTTCTAGTGCACAAGAAAAATATTAACTACTCTAAGTAATTGCTATAAATATAAAGAAGGATTTTCTACCTTGCGTTTTGAAAAGGATATCCAAAACCTAATAGAAAATTGATACCCAAAACTTACTAGATTTACAACTTACAAGCATGGAATGGTACTCTATTCCTTCGGCTCATGCTGCAAATCATACAAGTATGAAATAGCCATTCCATGCGAGTTGTACACTATACTTTTTCTACGACCACGATATTATTTCCAAATTAACTTAATTTTAATAATAAATTTGTCCCGTTTTCACCATTTTAATATTTGACAGTTCTAAATAAGTAAACTAGCAATATCACCTATACTGAAATGAAATGGCTTGTACTGAAATACTCACAAAACAAATTCATTTCGCACGATGCTTGCAATGTATCTTTTATCCCTAGCAACAACAAACATACAATGAGCAGATTTCTAAGTGGTCGTAGACAAAATATATTCCAACACAATCATATATAAGTTATTTTATGTATTGTCTTTTTGTCACCAAACTTTTCCAAAAGAAACAGTCAATTTTCATCAGCGGAATAAATTTCAAAACATAACCGGTATTTAAAACGAATTGCAAATATTTTAATGGAACCAAAAAACCCAAAAATTTAAAAATAAGACATCTGAAAGAAAGCGCTTCCATTTATTGTATAAAAAGTCCTGACTTCAGCGAAACATATCGCAATCCAAAATACCAAACGACTGACTTCTGACAATTACGGCGATTCTGCCCACTGAACTACACTCAATGCAAGGTTACCTACGTAAACGCAAACCTACTGTGAGGTGAATTCATGACATGTGGATGTAGGTTTACTCACAGAAATTAATATTTGGGGGTCACTACACTTTGAAGCAATTTGTCATATGTATATTCCAGTAGGTGCAACTTTTCATTTCAACATAAACAGATGATTCATTGTAACTACTCGTATGGCGGTGTACAGTTACTAATATACTGTTTTTATGAATAATTAATTAATAATATCTTTGTGAAGAATAAACAGTTCCTAGAAAACTGAAGATAGGAATTTGTGTTGAAATTATTATAAATATTTATTCTTCATGTTTTGTACGACCAATGTAACTTAGTATTTCCTACATATAAAATATACCAATAATTTTGTTGAATTTCGTCAATTTTGATCAATCACTTACGTACTCTTATAGTAAATTCAATAGTGAGTTTTTAATAGATAAGCACCTTTTGGAATACCTGGAACACGATTTATTATTTTCAATGATTTTAAGTTGCGAGCCAATTAGTTTTCATACAAATCTATCAACCAAAAACAGTAGTTTACTTCAAGGCTTTTCAAATTTCTTGAGCATATCACAGTAAATATTTTATTTGGAGCAAATTTTGTGATATCCAAAAAGATGTAGAATAATATAGGCTAGAACATTTATATGAAACATTTCCATATTTTGAACTGCATTTAAAACTGAACAATATTGTCGTACTGATATTATTTTATATAAAATTATATTTTGGATAAAATTAGTCAACCGGAAGTAGCAGTTTACTTGAAGCCCTTAACAGTTTTTCGTGAAAAACACGGTTAAATTCCGTTTTCAACAATTTATGTTATTTTGAAAGTTGTAGAATATTTAATTTTACATGTGATTTGATTACACTAATTTTATTAATTTACATTAGATTTAGAGATATATTCAAAATGATTTTGGAAAAGACGCACGTCATCAACCTGAAAAAAACTTTATAAAGTGAAAAATAACTTGTAAAGTTTATTGAGGTATGCTAATGTTTAAAATAAAACGACGTAAAAAATATTAGCATTAAGAAAAGTATATATTAGTGCAATGTACAGTGATTTTATAGTCAATTTTATTCTTTTAATGGAATTTTAAATTATTACAAATAATTGTAGTTCATTTTTTGTTTGCGTTTACATACAAAATTTATATCGAACTGTCTATATACTATATACTATATTGTGTTGTTAAAATTTGAGCTCCTCGTAATGCAGTGTTTTATAGGTATGTATGTGTATATATTGTGTTTATTGCAACAAATCATGTCTAAAAATGGCGGCACGTGCGATGAAACACGTATTTCATTTTCATTTCAATAAAAATTAGTATCCCGTATAAACGTTGTTGCATAGTGACGTTATTATCTAGTAATATTTTTGTTGACGTGCGTCTTCTCCAAAATCATTTTGAGTATAATAATATATAATGAAATTACATTTCATAAATCTTGCATTTCTTGAACACCATGGAAACACCTAAAAATTTTAAATTTTTCTACGAAATGTGAAATGTCATTTTAATTATGAAGCTGTTTTCTCAGTGAAATATGTCAAAAGTTAAATAAATATACGAAATAATATTAAATTTCGCAAATATAAGTAGAAACTAAATAAATAAGACGGTATGTTTCTGTATCATCAAATAATATTTTGTATCGTTTAAGAGTAGTATTGGGCGGGAGGTTATGTGCTGGTCACATCAGATTTTTTAATCACATTTTCACACAGAACTTATATAGCTACATATAATTTATAATAAAAATTACAAATATTGTAAGTAAAAATTTGTTCACTTTTAAATTTTGTGTCCATTCTGGATGTACCCTTGTAATTCCTACCCTAACATGCTTGAGGATGTAATACAGTGGTTGTAACCAACATTTTACACATAACATATAAAAACGATAAATATTTTTTTATTTCAGTGTATTAAGCCTAATTGGTTTACCTTCTAATTGATGATATTTTATTAATAAATTTAAATCGTAATATTGTGTGCTTCCTTATAATAATGCTTAAAAACGAAACGTATATTTTGTAAATTATAATTTACAATTAAAATAATTATTCTAACACGAAATATACCTACAAACGAAATAAATTTACAAATAAATAAAGTTATTGCTTAAATATAAAACTTTCGTAAATACAAATTGTCATAATTATTAAATAAATAAATTTCAAAACCGTTTCGTTCAATTCAAATAGAAAAATTTCTACACGTAACTGTCATTTGAATGCATTTTCACTTTCAATTTTATATTTTAGTAAGTGGCTCGGCCTACTACAAGTCTGTTTTGGTGGACGGGTGCTGTAATCGTAATTACTCAAAAAGAAACGCCTCAACACACAATCAGAAGAGATGAATAGGTGCACTTCTCTTATTTGGTTGCTATTAATAAAATCTGATGTGCTCACCACACGATAAAAAAACTAAATTAGATTGTTTAATAATTATACTTGACACTTGTTTTTATATATAGAAAAGATGTTTCAATTATTTGTACACTGTACGTTCTTATAACAACTATGATTCTGGAAATATACACTGATATGGAACAGATTCCTCTTAAATGAAAAGAAAAATTGATTTGATTCGTGCCAATCCGATTTCGTTTTCATTGAAAATTATTGTAGGTTTAATAAATATTCTTGTATAAATTAATTTAGTTTTGAAGGAACATAATTAAAACGACTTATTTTTCATTATTTTTAAAAACAAAATTTGAAATATATACACATATATATATATATATATATATATATATATATATATATATATATATATATATATATATATATATTTATTTATTTAAAATCGGCACTAAAGTGCTCGAAAGTCGTCATTAAAAGCTCAGAAATCGTCACTAATGTAATCCATTGTACGACGATTTTGAGCAACACAGTGCTGATAACAGTAAAATAATTATTGTGAAAGTAGCATAATTCTGACAGATATATGACGTATTGTAGTAAATTTATACGTAAAATTTAACAATATGTGCAAAAAGAATTAACTAATTAATTGCGATGAAGAAATTGAGAACATAATTTTGTGTGTTATTTACGATAACTTCAATGTTCGAGGTTGGCATCTCTGAATGTCAGTTTCCAATGACAATTGACAGATGTATAAACTTAACCTAAATGATATTTTTTTACAGGCTTTTTTCTAATTTTCGATTTCAAATAAAATTTAATATGTACCTCGACACTGAAGTTCCTTTTTATCACTCACATGGTTTATTTTCCTCGGCCCTACGGGCCTCGGCAAATAAAATCCATATTCGTAATAAAAAGTTAAACTTCAGTGCCTTGATACATAAATAACTATTTCTTTCAATGCAGAAAAAGGAAGATAAATATGATTTATCCAACACCTCTCAATAAATGCTCTATAACTATGGCGATTTTAAACAAGAAAAGTAACAGATTACCCACTAGTGGGTATAATTTTGACAAAACTCACTAGTGGGAATTTTTATATTTATAACAATAATAATAACACACAACACCTTGGTAACTACTTCGATTGACATTATAATTTTGAAAATTTATAGCAAATGTCACTGTCAAATAATATTTCTTTAATAAATATTTCTTTTATTAAGAGATGTTGGATAAAACGTTATACTTTACACGTGGGCAAACTGGAATTACCCATTCGATAAAATTATCACATTCAGCCTTCGGCTAGGTGTCCTAAAATTTCTCTCTTGGGTAATTTCTCACTTTGCCCACTTGTAAATTAAATAACTATTATATTCAAAATAATTTTTTTTTAATTGGACCTAATCATTTTGTAAAAAATAAAATTTTCTCAACGAATGCATACAAAAGCAAAACTGAAATTTTTCTTGAAACAAGAAGTTATTTTTATGAGTGTATTTTTGAATATATATTTTACTTTGTTTAAAATAATAGTAGTTAGAAGAAAATGTTTATTTCAAATATAATTGTTAACTCATTTCATTCAAAACTCTACTCTACAGTTGATTCCTCATTTGAGAAAAACAGTTTATTGTTTTGTTTTTAGAGAACATACACTTCCGGTTTTGTAGAAAACTGCATATAATATTTTTTATTCCAAATATTATTACTAACATCTATTTTTTGAAACTTATTTTTTCGTAGCTGATTCTATATTTTAAATTTATTAATTTTATTATTTTCCCGACGACTGCTATAGAAAGTTGATTTCTGCGTTTGCATTTGTCAACGCAAAGATAATGTTTTCTGAGAAATTTTGTCACTCGTCTCCACTCAAATGACAGAAAACTACGCTCATGAGGCTAATTTCGAACTCGAGGGGGAAAAGAAGCGCTTTTCTCTCTAGTTTGACAAATAACTATTCCTTCTTTGAAGCAAAAAAGCTTTTGGCCAGTGTTATATGGGAACTTTTATAAAATATTGAAATATTTTATGAATAGTGGCCGAATTATTTTCCCGGTCAGCGTATATTTGAATAATGGTAATTGCAACAACCAAACACATCTACATATTCTTTATGTCATCTATGTATAAAGTCATTAAAATTTATATTTATATGATGTGTAAAAGAAAGTCTTGTTGTGTCGACACCAGATTTTGTGTCAAGTGCTATTATTAAAATGTTTAAATCAGATTTATTTGCTGTGTTTAAGAAAATTATGAGATGCCCACGCTATTAATTTCATTATTATAGTTATGTTAATTTTTTGACAATTTCGATGTTTCCAGCACATACATTGTTAAAGGAAGTTTTGTGATTGGTTAAAAATTTCCATGCTTAGTTTTCATCAGATTTGTATTGGGGTTCTTAGAATACGATTTCACTATTTTCAAACATCACAGTAAATAAATTGATTAATGTTAATACTTATTTGTCAAACTAGAGAGGAAAGCGCTTCTTTTTCCCCCTCTAGTTCGAAGTTTGCGCTCATGGGGCATTTCGAACGAGAGTGGAAGAATAGCTTTCCTCTCGTGTTAGACACAACATTTTTTTCACATGTTTCTAAAAAAGGATTTGTTCGGACCAAAATACACTTTGAGAACACAACTGACAGTCTGACACGTTAAAAGTTAGGTTATCAGACACAAGGCGGTGTAGCAGTGTTGCCAATAAACCAATCTTAAATATCTTTAATAAGTTGTCAAATTGTAATTTAATAAGAAAAAGAAAATTATGACAAATTGTAAGATAATTTAAAGTACGTATATCACTAAAATAAGGATTTTCAATAAAATTAGGAATTTATTTATAATTTGTATAATATATTTTTTGTAAATAATATTCATATTGGTAACACTTCTATATTTTCCTCTCTAGAGAGGAACAACACATTTTCCTCACTATTTCGAGAGAAGAAAGGTAGGGTTTCCTACCATGTCGTGAAAAAAATATTTTGTATTCAATACTAGCACTTTTATTTGAGTCTTCTTTCTCTATTTTGTATAAAAAAAATACAATAATATATCAATTAATATATCTTCACGTCATATACCCAATTTGGGTGTGACGTTCTACTTTCGCAGATCTCGGTAAAGTCATATATTTTATATCGTGAAATGCGATTACCAACCGTCAAGTCGCACCTTAAGGGCGTTACTGAAAAAAAAATATACCTGGGATAAAATTAAAATGGCAAATGTAGACTTTTGGATTCAAACTGAGGACTTTATGATCCACAGTCTAATACGTTACCACGAATCTATTTACCCCATTTTTACTTACTTATACAAAGTATAAGGAAGTATTGGAATCATAAAAAAAATCGTAGATGAGATTTTTGCGGAAATACACTTTTTGACGTCCACTGAATCCGTTAAGACCAATTTCTCAATGATATCTGTGTGTGAGGATCGATGGATGGATGGATGGATGTCCGTGTGCGCAATATCTCATGAACGACACAAGACATGTAAACGAAACTTGGAATTTATAAGTTTCATGAAAATATGAAGAGCTGAGTTGATTTTAAATAAAATTGAAAAAGCGAAAGAGGAAGTTTGCTTAACACACAAAAAAATAAATTACATTTTTTTTTCAAGATGAAGAAGCATGAACGACGTATAACTGCTGTAGAAATGAGATATTTGAGAGGAGTATGTGGGTATACGAGACGTGATCGTATACGGAATACATTGGTGTATGATGAGTGTGAGATTGAGAAGAATGTTGTTAAGGAAGTGGGAGTGAGTCAGTTGAGGTGGTTTGGACATGTTGAGCGAATGTCGAATGAAAGGTTGGTGAAAATAATATAATGTAAGTGAGATTGAAGGTGAACGATTGCGTGGGCGTCCGAGGAATAACTGGTTGGGTATGATTGATGGTTTGTTGCGTGAACGAATGTTTCCGAGTGTGGAGAATAAACGAGCATGTTTGAATCGCACTATGAATGTGGACGAGGCGAAAGTGGAAAGGATGTTTTGAAGGAGATTGATTGTTGGTTGACTGTGTTTCTGGGTTCATGCTACCCCATTAAGTGGAATATAGCGTGATGTTATGTATGTATGTATGTAATAATATATTTCAATAATCTTAGTTGCAATGGGAACAAAAATTTACACATTTTTTACATCTTTATGTCAAACGTGACAAATTATTGTGAAGTGTCAAAAACTATAAAACCAATATTTGTATTATCAATTAGAAAGACTAGATATTAATTAATACCACAGAGTGCCACACCCTTAATGGGTAAAAGGCGTGATGATATATTTTTTTTATTTATTATTAAAATAAAATTATAGTTACGAGAATAAAAAATTAAACAGGTTTATCATCTATAAAGTTATACGCAAGGAACAAATCATACGTGTCGGTTTTATATGTATAAGAAAGTATTTTGGTGCCCACACCAGATTTTTCTATGTTGCATTGCTTAATAATGAGCTTGGAAAAAAATAACTAGTTTGTTGTTTCTCGGTGTAACACCGAGCACAACGGAGCGTACTACATTTTGAGAACCACTGACTTGGATCACGTTCCAAATTCTAGCAATGTAATAAATGCAAAATCAACTGCTTTCGAGACCTAATATTTGATTCACCTTTAAATATTTACATTGTTTCAACAATTTTAAGTTTCAATAAATTATTAGTTAAACGTATCCCTTGTATAGTTGTGTATTAGCTCTTACTCAATATATTCTTACAAGAAATATGTTCCTAATACAAATATTTATAATAACAGACACTGGAACTCAATGCCTACTTATGTTTGCAATTTCACATTTATTCATATTTAAGGTTATGCTTTCAGCATTGCAAATGTCAAACATAAAATGATACATGATTTGATATTATAGAAACCAAACCTTAATTACAAATTATCATGCAATACTTTTAAAAGTATTAATTCATATTTACACTTCCATAAATTTGCAGCAGCTTTGTCAATAAATGTAGGTATATTATAATATTTGAGTATCTTTACCTGTGTTAGATGTAAAATACTTGTAGAAATATCTCTGAAAGAATTCTGTTTATTCTGTAGGTCATATAGAATCAATGTCACAAATTTTTTAAATTTCACTTATTTAACAACGTTTTAACTGTCACCAGCTTCGGTGATTGCCAACAACTGCAGAGACGGACTCTGGGCGAGAACAAACCGACTAGCATAATGAAACATATCTAAACTTGTAAAACACATTTATATTTAAAACATAAATCCGAGCTAAAATTGCATTGTCATTGTATTATTGAGGCAATATTTCAATTTCTCCAACGAATATATGATTTTAAATCACAATTATTAAACATATATTTTTTGAAAATATTTACCAATATAGTTATTATACAGTTTTTGATTAACATTACGATGTATTCCACTAATTGTAAATAGGTTAGCATGAACCCTTAAAATTAGGAAATTATTAAAATATTCGTGCTTTAAATTAACAGAAAATAATATCCATAATTCCTGGAAACTTCTAATATCACATTAGTCTTTATTTTATCTTCTTCCGTTCCAGAATATTTAATAATATTACATCGCAAATGAGAAAAAAATATGTTTAATAGCTATTAACATTCCTGGCGATGTTATGTGTATTATAACAGCCGCAGATGTCAGTTTGAAATCCGAGCTCGTAGAGCGAGGATTTTAAGACGTGTTAAGGCCTGTTATGACTCATAACATCCGTGGTTTGTTCAATAGTTTACCGGTTTCAGAATATGAAGGTGTTAATATCATTAATAAATATTATTTTTTATTATACCTGCATCATAATCCGTGTTTAAAACACGCTACAGCGTTCATAAACGCAAGATTAAAACACGCCGTGCTTTAAAGGTTGCTAAGCAACAACAAAAATATTTACTATTAATATCTGTCAAAACTGTAAACGAAAACAACAAATGCTAACCAATCTCTATGTAAACGATATACGTCAAACGTCACACGCGCAAAATTATGAAATGAATCAAAGTCAAAATGTTGCTTTCCAGTTTTGTCCAGAGTATGATGCAGGTATAATAAAAAATAGCGTATGATACACGTGTATAAGTGCTTTTAAAGCACTAGCGACGTTAAAAGCACTCCGCTTCGCGTCGTGCTCTTAAAATCGTCGTACGTGCTTTAAAAGCTTACTTATACACTTGTATCATAATATACTATTTTGAAATACTTTTATGAATAACTTCTGTCATAATTTTAGAAGGTGATCAAGTAAGTCTGTATGTTTTTATTTAACACCATGGTTACACTTGTTTTGTATCATATTTATAAATATTTTTTTAGTTAAACGTTAAATGTGTTCATAATAGCAATAGATAAAAAGTGGATTTTAGCGATGCTAAAATGCCTGAAAATTAGATTTTGAATAAAATTGGTCAACCGGAAGTAGCAGTTTACTTGAAGCCCTTAACAGTTTTTCGAGAAAACCACGGTTAAATTTCCTTTTTCAACAATTTATGTAATTTTAAAAGTTGTAGAATCTGTTTTGATTATATTAATTTCATTAATTTTCATTGGATTTAAGAGATAATAAAATATAAAGAAATTAGATTTCATTAAGTCTTGCACTCCTTGTGCACCATGGAAACACCTAAAAAATTTAAATTTTTTACGAAATGTGACACATGTCATTTTGTTTGTGAAGCTGTTTTCTTATTGAAATATATGTAAAAAAAATTAAATAAAAATACAAAATAAAATTAAATTTCTGAAATATGCTAAATAAATAAGAAGGTATGTTTCTGTATCATCAATTAATATTTTGTATTGTTTAAGAGTAGTATTGCGCGGGAGGTTATGTGCTGGCCACATCTGATTTTTAAAGTAGGTAATGTGTTAGAAGAAGCATTTCGCGTTCATATAAAATAAGAAATTTTGTTGACAATTAACAATTTGTAGCAAATTTTACGAACTTGAATATTTTTGTTTAATAATATGGCTTACCAGGTTACTTAAGAGAAAAATGCAATAATTCACGTGAAATAAATCACTTTAAAAATAAATTTTCTTAAATTACCTTATTTTTTTGTTTTATTCTTATTACACTCAAAGATAACTTTTTGTTTCAAGAAAATTTTCAGTTTTCCTTTTGTATGAATTCGTTGCAGAAAATTTTATTTTTTACAAAATGATTCGGTTGATTAAAAAAAATATTTGAATATAAATTTTATTTATCTTCTATTTGCTGCATTGAAAGAAAATGAATATATTTTAAATTTTGTTTTAATGAAAATAATGAAAAATAAGTCGTTTTAATTTTAAACAAAACGTATTTATTTAAAACGATATCACTTTGAATTTAAACTACTCCTATTTAAACTACTTTGTCTCCATAATGAGTCTCAGTTGAATACTTTGATATGTTCCTTTAAAACAAAATAATTTTCAAACAAGAAAATTAAACCTACAAAAGTTTTCAATGAAAACGAAATTGAATTGGCACTATTCAAATCAATTTTTTTTTTTTTCATTTAAGAGGTATTTGTTTGTTATAAGAAAACTTTTTTTATCAGTATACGATTTAATTTTTAATAGCAGCTATTTTACACTATGGGATCACGCCCAATGCCCAAACTATTTTAAGTTTTAATAGTTAATACAAATTTTTTAAACTAGAAGATTCAGGGATTCATTTTATTATAATGCTGTATAGTTACTGCACAAAGGATAATATGTAGATTTATATTTTCAAAATGTAATCTATAAGAAATGGGGAAAAGAAAAGAAACAATATTTTGAGTGTATTGTATACTTTTAAATACCATAGTGAAATGAATTTAATTGTAAGCAGACAGTGTCTAATTAATTGTGATGTTTTACAAGAAAAATTACTAACTATAGTATCACAAAAAACTACACACTAATTAGCAAAAAATTAAATTACAGGTTCCATTGTAAGACTTTCAATAATAATTATAATATGAGTACAACAAAAATGTCTAAAAATACAAGCACCAGTAATTATCAATTATGAAAGTTAACTTCATCATATACCATACAAAAAATGCATTGTATTCACAACATTTCTGTTCTAAGCTATTATGGTTCAAATAAGAAGTAACAGAAGAAGATGCATCTGCGCGAAACGTGCACCTGATATGCAGACTGCAGCAGCACAGCATAAATGGCCTAAGGGGGCAGAATAAAGGACAAGTCAGGAATACAAATGAGAGAATGAGTGAAAAACTGGTGTGACGGGATAGGTGTGTTACTTATAGTGTAATGTGTAGTGTGAGACTGCTACTTTGATAAAGGGTTTCTCTGTTTCAACTTATAGGCCAATTCTGAGCAATTCTGTAAAGTCTGTAAGACAATCTGTACGAACTGTTAATGCTTACAGGTAAAATAGCAATTCTGATAGCACCTGCTCCTTACAGAAAATCGTAAATATGTTACAGATATCTGTAAAAGGTACGGTGAAGTTTGAGGTGCCTGTAAACTTTTACGGTTACTGTAGAATGCAAAAGTTCATCATTATTTTATGAATAATATTATCACAACAATTATTTATTCTCTCTAGAGACTTCTATGTATTAAATCAGTTAAAAATTAATAATCAAGGTAATATTATTTATTGGATTATTTAAGGAAGTTTATCAATAATTATCCAACAACGCGTATTCCTTTTGAGGTTTATTGATACACACATTTTTCCTTACCAACTTATATAAAATATCAATTTTACTTTAAGGGTTTTCGTAACTTTATATTTTGTGTGTGGTAGTTCTTTCAAAATCCAGTTGGTTCAAACTGTTGGATATGTTAGTCAGTCGTCTGTGAGTAAAGCATTAAAAAATATTAATGGTATTTTAGCGCCTCCAGAATTGACAATGATCTTTCGTTTTCGTTTTTTAATTACCGAATTTGTAATTCCATATATTCAAACAATAAGTAATTTAATTTCGACTTAAGTTAATATATTATTTTATTTTTTTCAGTACTTACTTCATTTTAAATAACATAAATAATTAAATATTTTATTTTATCCGTCACTTACAGATAATCAAAATATTATTGTGAAGTTAGACGAATGACGTAAAATAATCGTCTCGTGACCGTAAAATTGATCTGTAAGTTGTCTTCTTACAGTTATCTGTCCAGAATTGACAAAACTGTAAATCTGTAAAGTTATGGGCGTATCGTAGGTAACAGATTTACGAATTTACGATCTTACAGATAAAATGTTCAGAATTGATCAATTGCTATGGTAATATATCGTAATTAATATAGTGCGAACTTACTTTTATTACGATTATTTTTTTCACTAGAAAAATTTTATATGGTCATTGCACAAGTATTTTGTATACAGCCTGTAAATCTGAATTTGAATGTTTAATAATTATGACTCGTACAAGTTTGTCATAAAGTAGAAGTTTAACTTAATTGTTTGTTCTCATAATTGGAAGCAGATACAAAAATAATTTTTTATTGTAAACATTTTTCATTTATAACTATGATTCTCAACTAATTCTGTATTGGAATTAAATTGAATTTATTGTTATGAATGCCCAGTAAGCTTCTATTTCCAATTTGCTGTTCTGACCAAAATAAACTTAGTTTTGTACATTATCTTGACTATAGAAGAATTTAAAGAAACAAATTATAAAATTGGCAAATAATCAATTTTATCCAACACCTCTCAATGCTTTATAAATATGGCGATTTTAAACAAGGAAAATAACAGATTACCCACTAGGGGGTAAAATTTTGAGAAAAGCCACTAGTGAGTATTTTTTTTTTATTTGTAACAATAATAATAACACATAACACCTTGGTAACCACATCGATTGACATTTTAATTTCAAAAATTTAAAGCATTTGTCACTGTCAAATAATATTTCTTTAATAAATTTTGCATTTATTAAGAGATGTTGGATAAAACGTTATACTTCACACGTGGGCAAAGTGGAATTACCCACTCGATAAAATTAACACACTCAGCCTTCAGCTTCGTGAGCTAAAATTTCTCTCGTGGGTAATTCCTTATTTTGCCCACTTGTAAAGTAAATAACTTTTATCCAACACCTCTCAATAAATGCTCTATAACTATGGCGATTTTAAACAAGCAAAGTAACAGATTACCCACTAGTGGGTATAATTTTGAGAAAAGCCACTAGTGAGTATTTTTTTAATTTATAACAATAATAATAACACACAACACCTTGGTAACCACTTCGATTGCCATTTTAATTTAAAAATTTAAAGCATATGTCACTGTCAAATAATATTTCTTAGATAAATTTTGCATTTATTAAGAGATATTGGATAAAACGTTATACTTTACACGTGTGCAAATTGGAACTACCCTTTCGGTAAAATTATCGCACTCAGCCTTTGGCTTCGCGTGTCAAAATTTCTCTCGTGGGTAATTCCTTACTTTGCGCACTTGTAAAGTAAATAACTATTATTATCTTTTATGAATAACAAAAAATACATGCAATATTTAATTTTATATACAAAGAGATGTAGATTATGGGCAGAAAAGAGAAATATTTAGAACATTTAAGACTGTATTGCAGAGAGACGGAAAGAGAAAGAAGAGATGAAATTTACTTATTAAATCACCAAGGAACAGGAAAAGACTAGATGGAAAACATTTTAGAAAGAAGAAAACGTATAATATTTTTTGTTTGTTTTTTTTTTTTTTTTTCGTTAACTTATACAATGTAATTACCATAGAAATAAGATGTAAAAATTTCTATAGATTCTTGGCCGAAAGGCATGAATAATAGTATATTACGTACCGTGAACTATAAGTGATAGTTTTTAGGTCGAGAATGTAGTTTGGGATGTCGAGATCTCGTAGGGTCGAGATTTCCTAAACATTCGAGACCTAAAAAATCACTTACAGTTCGAGGTTAGTAAGTTATTTTTTGCAATACCTGCGTAAATGTAAGAAATGGAAAAATAGGTATCAGAATGAACAGCTGTCAGATTGAGGTTAAAAATAAAATTTGAATGATATATATTTACTTACCATCCACCATGAACGGTAAGTTTCACTTACCATCCACCGTGGACGGTAAGTAAATGATGTAACCATGGAAACCAATTGTGCAATAAAATTTCCACTTACTGTGCTTAAATTTTGTTATTAATGGGTAACTTACAATACAGGTATTGCAAAAATAAACTAACTAACTAACTACAAACAAATATATTATATTTAAACGGTCCAATACAGACTTCTTTACTTTTACTTTTCACCGAGCGTCAGTCCCCTAGGTCGCACTGTAGAGTGTGCTTTAGAGAAGTTGTATATAAATTACATGGAGTTCAACCCCATATTCAGCATAAAGCCGTGGTCACTCCTCACTTCACATGTAAACAACTTTCAAAAAATTATCAATTTTCGAAGGTTTTATTCTCAATTACAAATGTGTATTTAATTAAGTCATTAGAGCAGTGTGCTTGATTTTTATGATATTAATTTGCGATGATATATTAGTATTTAAAAGCACATTCTCTGAATTAGTGTAATCGGTATAGGTACCAATTAAAAATGCATTTGTTGTTGTCATTATGCCAATGCTGGTTGGTAATGTTGAACTATAATGAGTAATACAGAAGTTGACAATGAAAGTAAAAGGAAGTAAGAATAAAGTACCTTGGGAAATAAATTTGCGTACGTTTGTGTGAAATTGTTTGGAGTGTTTACGGAAAGTACAGAGGCGCCGATAGAGCTGTTTTCGGAGGGGGCTGCATTAACAGGACACGTACAACAATTCAAATTAAGGATATGAAACTATGAAAAAGATTTTACAACTTCAACAAGATAATAAGGTACGTCCTCATTTTTATCAGTACCATGTATTGCAAGAATATTTCAGAGAAACAAAGTTTATTTTATCTTCTCATACACTTTTTTTACTATCCTTAATATTTGTACTTTGTATTTGTAGTATACTTTAATTTTTATCCATTTCTCAATTACGACTGTGCGAATAGAAGGATGTGTGTTCGTATGTGTCAATAAAGGATATATTAACTAAACTTTATAATTATAAATTTCATAAAAATACAAAAGTTGAATTAATTTGGGTAACAATTGTAAAACTAAAAGTGGAAGTTTACTAGATATAAAATACAAAAGATGTTAGAAATAATTTTGAAATATAAAATAATATTTGCATTTTTTTGCATCTGTTTCCAGTTTTGAGAACAACTAATTATACGCTTAATAATAAATTTTGGAAAATGATATATAAAGATATTGCTTAAATCCTATCAAGTTTAGTAGCAAATAAAAGATTTCAGGGAGAAGAATTGAACTCGAGTATCAAAAATTAATTGTGGACGATCGTCTATTGTTTTTTATACAAGTTATTGAGTCTCACGGAGGATATTTAAAATATCATAAATATAATAGTCAACGATCGTCAATTGTCAATTTAGGGTTTCACAAAAGAGAGCTTCACTAAAATATAAAAAAGTTCTTTCAAGCGATCGTCAATAATAGTTTTTAGAATTCTTTCAGGTTTATCATCAAAATGAAGATTTGTAGAGGAGAAAAAATATATTATCAAAGTGATTGCCTATTTTGGACTGTTCACAGCAAATCACAATATAAGTTTTATTTTTTGAATAATGTACCTATTTAGATTCCCCCTGAATTTTTTCAGTGTCGTCAATATATCTATTTATATTTGAAAAATCATTATTGCTATGATTATTTTTTGACGTTTCTTTATTCCAATGAAATGCTTTATTGTATGTCACGTGTCTGCGTTTTGACCAATCCTGTCATTATTATACTGAGAATAATGCTCTTGTGATTATTCTTGGCAATATTCTCTGTAGCTTTTTTGTTTTTGTTGACAGATCAGATGTCAGATAGTTATCATCAACACAAGTAAAAATGAGCAAAAAAGATAGATTTAGTAACGTGCCTAATGATGAATTCAAAAAATAATCTAATTAAATATAACTCGAGAGTTCGATAAATTAGAAAATAATTCTCCAGTATCTCTCTCAAACTTGTCGCCATTTGGCATTAGCCACTCAAGCCCTACGGGTTTTCGTGACTATTGCCTGGCAACAAGTTTTCGAAAGATCTGTAAATTATATTCAGTTTATTCTCACTCTCTTGTTATATTATTACTGAGAATACACATATAACTGAAACGTCTATTTTATATTTATTACATTTATTTGTATAAGTAAGTCGTGTTGTGACCATGTCAAATTATTATTTATTGATGCGTATAGATAAACAATGAATAGATTCTTCACATAGTTGATAACTGAATAATCCAACCTAATACCGTGACACATATTTAATTTCTAAATTGTAATCAATTGTCGATAACTTTGGATTGTTTTCCTATGCGCTCCGGAGCGTCCTTCAATGAAATTCATCAAGTCATTGTGAGCAACAGAAAAAACTTATTTGACAGCCAATCCTGGTTCAGTAAAGTTCATTTCAGTGGAAACTTTAATGTCATTATGATGTAACTGGCAAATAATCAATAACAATTTCTTAGTTGGTCAAATTTCGATAGGCCAGCATTGTTATCTGTGAATCTATAATAGATACGAGGTCAAGATTCCTGCGGGAGGGTTCTCAGACATACAAATTTTTGTTGAAAAGGCTTCTGTAGATATGTTAATGAAAATCTAATTTGAACCATTTTAAGTGGAAATGGTGTTCTTTTATCACCATAGAAACAGAATAAGAACAAAATTAGAAACATTAATAATGCTATAATAAATTATTTTTGCACTTCCGGGTTTAAATGCCCCAATTTATTCTTCCTTCTCGTGGACTGAAGTGTCACTTCTAATTTCGGAGAGATTAAATTTCAAAATTTAATCCCAAGGGACACTAGCAGGACAGTTTCCGGTCCATGTATTTTTGTATTTTTTTACTGTCACCCTACTTGCTGAAAGATTCCAATTGTTTTTACATAATTTTCTTGATTTTATCGGCAGTATTTCCATTGTGGCTTCTTCTTCAAATATTCCACAATGAAACGTCAATCAAAATAAATACCAAATTTTTTACTTTGTTTGTCATATCTAGGCAATCTAAAAATTTGCATATTAATATCGTTGTTATCAAAGCCTACCATTTTCAACATGTGAATTATACGATTATGTACGTCTATTTTAAATCCTTTAATATTAATCATTATTTAAAATGTATTTCTAGAAAGAGGGCTGGAAGTGCAAAAATTTCCCTCAGGATTAAATCCTGCACTTCAGTCCCTCCGTATATAATAGTTATTTATGTATCAAGGCACTGAAGTTCAATTTTTTATCACGAATATGGAATTTAGTTGCCGTGGCCTGTAGGGCCGAGGAAAATAAACCACGTGAGTGATAAAAAGGAACTTCAGTGCCGAGGTACATATTAAGTTTTATTTAAAATCTAAAATTCGAAAAAACAGTAAAAAAATTACAATTTAAGTTAAGTTTATACATATATCAGTTGTCAATTCAAACTGACAGTCAGTGTTGCCAATCTCGAGAAGTAAAGTTATCGTAAATAACACTCAAATTTATGAGTTTTGTCCTCAATTTCGTCATCGGAATTAATTAGTTAATTCTTCTTGTAACTTTTGTTTCATGTTACGTCTAAATTTACTATAGTACGTCAATATATCTGCCAAAATTATCCTAATTGTACAATAATTATTTAACAGTTGCCAACACTGGGTTACTCAAAATCGTCGTATAATGAGTTACTTTAGTGACGATTTCTGAGGTTTAAATGACGATTTTATTTCAAATAAACTACTATTAAATCACTTCATGACAAATGTTATTTCTATGGTTAATAAATACTATGGATGCTACATTAAGACAGATGGTAACTGCTCTTCTTCAATGGTTGTTTTGTTTAAATTTATACTGATGTTAACTTTACCTTACTATTTATTCAAATAAAATCTAATTCCTTGGCACATAACCTCCAGCTTCAACTATTCTTAAATGGAGCAAAATAGAGCAAAAAGATTCAAATGAAAATTTATTTTTTATTCTAACAAACACTTCATAATCAATTATTTATTGAGATATGTTAGAAAAACTATACACAGACTCGTGGAAATAGTGAAATCATATTCTTATTGAAAACTCTCTATCAAAATTTTAGTCCTGTTGCAATACCTTCTTTACATAGGTACCTATATGTGTTGCAGGTAAATTTGTTTACTTATAGTATTGAAATTGGTGAAGGAGTAACTTTAATGTGTTAACATTTGATGTCGCCTGTGAGAATCGAACTGCTGGTCTCATACTACTAGTATGAATAATAATTTGTCCAATTCTGATATTGAAACTTGTTGTTTCTTACTTGGATACAGAGCTCGAAACCTTCTGCTTTGTCTACTCAACTCATTCCTATGGCAACGGGTGGGTAGTGACAGGTGAGTGGGCGAAAGTTCTTTCGCTCACTGCTTTCACCCACTCACCCGTCATTACCGAATTGACTGATTCCTAACATTGAGTATGTGGACCACAAGGATGAGGGCGCGTACTTATAACAGCAGGATTCAACAAAACGCTATACAACACTCGTGAAGAAACGAATTCGCTTACTTATGTGTTTGAACATTCGGCTGACATGCGTGAGCGAATTTCTTAGTTTCTTCATTCGTATTGTAATATAATATTTATAGTGATCTTTGTGCAGTAGAGTTAACGTTATTGTTTCGTGTGTTAATGGTCCCATTTTTGAATCTCAATATGAAAGATTTATCTTTTTCAAGATTTGAACAAGCAAAACTTATAATAATAATAAATCTACCGTACTCTGTGCAGCGTAAAATCAATAACCCTGCTTCGTACGTCGAAGTTTCCGGGTAAATAAAAATTTCAGACAGCCTTTTACCCATTTTGGGTAACACTCTATTTTCTCAGATCTATGTAAGAGGCATATTTTTAATGCTTGAAGTGCGGTTACTATGCGTCAAATTACACCTCCCAAAGATATTAATGGAGAGGGAAACACAGGGATAAAGTTTAAAATGGCAACTGTGGACTGTGGGATTCTAATTGAGGATTTCATTATGCACAGTCATATGCGTTTAACGGTACAAAATATATTAAAAGTTTAAATAAAATTTACTGATATGGCCATGCACTTCTGCCTGATGGATTGCTAGGCTATCAAAATCTAATTAGCTCGTAATTTGAAAATGATATCGTCCTTAGATTTTGTGTTAATGTTGACGAAATCGACACAGTCATATATACATACATACGTCATCTTGGTGCTGATGATCCCCTTTGCCTCTCCCTACTTAACTTTCATGTCCCTGCTTTTAAAACTAATCTTCTACTTGCTTCCCCTATTCATCGGATGGGTTCTCTTTATCAATCAAAATTTCCTAGCTTCGATATTTTCCTTTTAGACGTCAAAATGTTAGTTTAATATGTTAAACAAATTTCTTTTGCTTCCTGTTAATTATGTACCATGTTTTTTTTTTTTTTTATTATGAAGATGAGAGGCGGACTAACTACTATGGTCATATGCCGCCTCATGAGTAGATGACTATGAATTTTTATGAACAACACAAACGACCATGCTCTTCAGTGGGATTCGAACCCACGACCTCTGGCGTGCTAGGCTAGCGACATAGCCACTACACCACCGAGATCGGCACCATGTTTTTATTTATCTTTTTGTGTTTAATGTATTATTGATTACTTTTTTGTACTGTTAATATCCTCTGGTATTGAGCACTGCCTGTTAGATAGTTAAATACATAAATAAATAAAATAGTTAAATTGTATTCCAGGGACCCTAGTAATTATCAGTTTGGAAACTTGCTATTAAAAATTTTGACCCATCTCAATAACTTCCTTACATGTATATGTGCTAGAGGTAAAAATAATATTAAACATTTTTTTTTTAAATCACTTTTCGTCTCAAAGATATTTACTGTAGTCATCGACATCCTACAATTCTTTACACGGAAATTATTAGAAATTCACTAGCAATATCCCAACATCTTCGATTAGTGTTTCATCAAGACAAGAAATCTTGTCTTGATGACCATTTCTTGTCTTGGGCTTGATTTTCAATACAAGGAATTAAGAGTTTCTTTTCTCGCTCATTTCTTGACAATGTATTTCTTGTCTTGTTTTTAGAATTCTTGATATATCTTGATTATTTATGTTTTAGGGTAATCCCCTTTCTCTATCCCTTTATCCAATCCGAAAGCTCAAGAATGTTGAGTTGGCTTCTGCCCATGCCCCTCCCTTTTAGTTCAATGTTTCTTAAATGTTGGTCACGTTGCGTTGTACCTCGATATTCTATCCTATTTATATAAAACAATCAGTGTTAAAAGGTATATAAATCAGATTTACTCGGAAAGTGATGAAACCGATCTAACAGAATCTAACTAAATTTAACTTGATCAGCCTTCTTCTATTAGAATCGGAATCGGTTTTATCCCATAATAATATTTCTACCTCTCAATCTAATAAAAAATAACAGGTTTCATAAAAATAAGCGTGGAAAAGAATACAAAACGATGTACCCTCAAATGCAAGAAAACATAATAATATATATTATAAAATTTGATTATAGAAAATATATACGAGTTAATGGGATAAGTAGCTCCGTAAAATATGCAAAAATTTATTATCAAGATATCACGTTTTTTTGACAAGAAATCTTGATTCTTGATAGTTTCTTGTCTTGTCTTGGGAAATGGAAAATACTTTTGTCTTGGTTTTGTCTAGATTTCAAGATCAAGAGTATATCTTGATTCTTGTGAAACACTATTCCAATGTAAAGTCAAACTTAAAAGTTCACTACGTAAATTTTCAACAGTAGCTCTTTCGTTAAAATTGTGTTCACTTAATTTCTCTAAAGCTGATAACGGGAGGCCCTTATTGTTTAAATCGGTAAAATTTTTGGATTCATAAAAGAAAAATGATAATTTCTTGTCTTGTCTTGGGAAATGGAAAATACTTCTTGATTTCAAAACAAGATCAAGCCTATATCTTGATTCTTGTAAAACACTAATCTTCGATGATCCTGTATCATTTTTCGAATCTAATCTGTTGAGTCCCTCGCATCCAGACGCTCCTGCTCCAGCCTCACTTCTGCCTCCCGCATTCCCCACTCCCTCGTTCTTCATCCACTCGCAGTCCGACTGGCTTGCACGAGTGGCATGGCAGATGTAGGCCGCATATAAAAGCAGCTTGAATCGCGGCGCTCGCTCTGTTTGACTCTGTCGCTGGTTGACGCTCTGTGCGCCGGCCTAGTGTGTGTGTAACATGGCGACTTCAACCCGGACGGTGCTATTGGTGTGCTGCGTTGCTCTTGCGGGTAAGTTCGAACACGTTTGTGATTGGGTGAGAGTGAAGTGGTTGGAAAGATACAGTGCTTACATTCTGGACAGATAGGATAGCAAATAACATACATACCCTGTTAGAAATATTAATATTGTTAAACATTTCTAACTAGATAGATTGTACAACCAGCACAGAAAAGTATCAAATGGTCCAAAAGCAGCTAGATTAACCTGAAACCTCAAGTTAACTAGAGAATATTGAGTTGTTAAAATACGTGTTAGCATAACTATAAAAAAGTGTATGGACTCCCAATTGTAGACTAGAAGATTTGCAAGGGATTTTACATTTAAAAAATGTTTAATCAGGGGTCGCTGGTTCAAACCTGGTCCAACTTACAAACAAAATAACTCGAGTTACAAAAATTAATTATTTTTCAACTGCTACTGATAAACAAAAACAGCTAAATTTATATTGAACCCCTCTTCAAGTTACTAGAATTGTTTGAAATTAAAATATTAAGTATTATAATAATTGGAAAGTATCTCTAAAATTTAAAACAGTCTCCAAAGAAGATTCATAAAGTTATTGCAAAATCCGTGTTAGAGTTAGCAGATAAATTATTTGTGGCTTCTAGAATTCAAAATGGCGTAAAACTATAAAATTGCCTGTGATGGCATTATGGGTAAAAATAAAAGTGGGGGTAAAATTAAACGGGACGTATTGGTTGTCGCTTCCGTGTCACTGTTATTACTTATTCATTAAATATGACTAATTAAATTCTATATTTAACATATTTTGCAATGTATTCCTTTCATGCCATTACTATAAAACGTAAATTAATTATCTATATATTACAAAACATATTGTTACTTTCGTAACTGTAATAACCTAAAATTCAATGACAGCTTAAAATAAAATGGGACATCAACATCACATCTTCTCTTTTTTGTTGTTTTTTGCTTTTTAATTTAAAGATACAAGATAGCAAAAACATGGAAAATATTTAACTATGATGTATCTTAATGAATAATTTATTCATTTGTATAATCAGCATCCATGTTAAAGTTTTTTTGTTTAAAGTAACAGTAAAGTGAAATTTATTTATTCTGTAATGTATTCACGATTCACGCTATTCGGTATTCAGTGCGTTCATGTAATAAATTAAAAAGCGAAATCTTCAAATTTCACTGGTTCCGTTGCCACTTCATACCTTAATGCTTATTGCCAATGCGTACCGGATTTTATACGCAGAGCGCGAGTAACGTTGAAAGTTATTTGACCATTGATTTTTACTTATACGCATTAGAATAATTTAATAGAAACTTGTAAATATGTTAAGTCCACCTACAAGATTAATTTGCAATTCTAGTTGTTTTATAAAATCCTTTGATAATTCTTGTTAACATAGAGAAGTTCTAAAACTATATTGGCTTATTACAGTATAAAATAATTATTGGGCTTCCAAAATTTAAATACGTTGTCTATTGGTAGAAAGCTAAACTAACCATAAGGTACATAAATTTTATTGTATTTTGAAATTAATTTTTATTTTTAAAAAATTAATAACAATAATAGTTAATTTAAGAGTATTCCAATGAAAGTATAACATTTTTTTTAAACCGAATTATTTAAATAAGATGTAAAAATGAAAGGTTCATTGTATTTGTAGATTATAGGTTAAGATTGAATTTTCTCCTAAAAAAACCTATAAAAATAGGAAAATTTGCTACCAATAAAAGCAAACTACCAATATTAAAGCAAGCAATCGCCATCATAAGATATACAAAATGAATTTGACATGTACCTTTTGGGAATTGTGATCAACGCCATTTCTTGATAATTTGGAAGTTCAATAACAGAATTTAAAAAAATCTTAGTATTCCCACAAACAGGGCTCGTAGTACATATTTTGGGGGTGAGATTTGACGGCTGTTAATAGTACTGCACGACCTAAAATATACCATAGCGAGATATTGTAACACCACGAGAAAGGATTAAATGGTGTGATGTATTTATTTTGTTCTATTGAAAATTTCTCTTAATCGACGAGTCTTATTTATTAAACAGCTGTTTTTGGCCTAAGGTTTTTCATTATTACATTTTTTTGCGATTTAAAATAGTTTCATAATTATAATATTAATTATTTATATTATGCCACTTAATTATTGTGTGATTTAGATACAGGATTATATGGCAACCAATCATATCCTATACCTCATCTTCATGTAACATCTTTGGCTTAGGTACTTTTAGGTACTTGTAGATATTTTAGAATTGGGATCCCGGGTTGAAACTTACCAAACCTGTCGCCACTTTTAATATTACCCTCCTCTAACATCTACGTAAGCTATGATTTAACAGCTGGTGACTACAAAAATATATCGAGATTTGCTAACGCAGAGTGCCACACTCAAAATGAGTTAATGTATTTTATGGGGTAACACCGCTTTTTATGAAACTTTAGATGGCTTTTGTTGGAGTAGATCATTTTCTATTTCTTTTCCTTAAAACCTTGTAGATAAGTTTATCAACATCTTCGTGTTTTTAAATTTTTTGCCAGTTTTTAATTAATGCTGCTTTTAAATCTTCTTCTACTTCCTTTAGCCATGTTGATTAGAGTTTGCCTCGATTTCTACTTCCTCCTGGTTTCTAAACATCTGACTCTCTATTGCTAGATCTTCTCCTTCCAACTTTTATTCAGTTATATAGTTCATTTTATTCTGTATTCGTTTTCTGATACTTTATATTACACAATCAAGAAAATATGATGGAAGTGATTTTCTTAAATGCTTAAATAATCTTGATCCGGAATATAACGTTTCGATTCAAATATGCATCAATATAAAGTAGTAAAACTTTAGTTATATTTGTAGGTTCACATTGGATTGATTTAGCAATGCCAGAACTGCAAATCAAATTTGACTTTGATGATAATGCACTGGTAAAAATGTGTTCTTAGAACGAACAGATTCCTCTTAAATGAAGAGAATAATTGATTTGATTAGTGTCAATCCGATTTCGTTTTCATTGTAAACTTTTGTAGGTTTAATAAATATTATTGTATGAAAATTAATTTAGTTTTGAAGGAACGTGTCAAAGTATTCAACTGAGACTTATTATGGACACGAAGTAGTTTTAATTCAAAAAGATATCGTTTTAAATATAAACGTTTTGTTTAAAATTAAAAGGTCTCCCTTTTATTATTTTTAAAAACAAAATTTAAACTATACTCATTTTCTTTCAATGCAGAAAAAAGAAGAAAATAAAATTTATATTCAAAATTAATATTTTTTTTAATTGAACTTAATCATTTTGTAAGAAATAAAATTTTCTTCAACGAGTGCATACAAAAGGAAAACTGAAAATTTTCTTGAAACAAGTATTTATCCAAAGTACTCGAAACCCAACATTCATATATTTTCTTTTAGATTTTCAATATTAATGTTATTATAGAAGTATTTACCTGTTGGCATTACAATGGACATTCCATTATTAATCATTTCTAATTCTAATTGTTTCTAAAAATAAACCCTTCTGTCATTAGTAAGTTTTATTTTAATTTTAGTATCACTTGACGACACATTTTTTCTTTCTGGTGACAATGCCAGCTACCTAATGTAATTTGGTAAATATTTCAATAATATAGTAATTAGCATGGGTGCTTTTCACTGATGCAGACAGAGACAACCGCTCAGCAGTCGATGTCGTCGTCGTCGTATGATGTTGTGTGAAAGTCGATTACCTTGAAACCTCGACATTTTCTCTGTGATACTTTGCACACTCACACACGTATACAATACACACAAAGTACCACATACCTATCATAGCAAGTACAAATAGCGAAGTGACAGAGGATAATAATAATGTATCGGAGGCCAATTTGGCCCGTGGCTTCTTTCACCGCGTTTTTACATTGTTCTCTATTTGTTTTCCATTTGATTAGTTTCAATTCTTGTTGTCTTTTTAATAAAACTTATTTATTTTTTTTTACTTCTTCGCACAGCCATCTCATAAAATACTTTTTTACAAGTCACTGAAGATGTTTTAAAGTAAAATATCAAGATGCAACATAATATTATATCCTGTCACGCTTTCTCGATAATTCTCAATGCAAAATAGTGTTAGTAATGTGGGATTAACCGTAACGATGAAGAACCTATTAACAAAATAAATAAAATAATAAATATCTTCAATTAAATCTCTGCGTTTGGCAAATTCACAAATACAGTTTAAACATTGCGTGGCTCTTGCTCCAGTAACATTTTTAGAAGTCGTGATTTCTCGGAAAGTAGTGAGCTTTAATTGTCACGGTTGCGTAAAGTTACAATTTTGTTTTTCAAGAATTCTGTGTTCGAATTCCGCCTAATTTATGATTGTTTCATTTCTAATTAACCACCAATATTCAACATATGTCTGTGCCTTCTATGTTTTCCATGTACTTTCGTTATATTTCGTGTTAGTTCGGGCATTTTTTTTTGTGGAAATGAGATAATATATTTAATTCAACACCTCTTAATAAATGCTCTATAACTATAACGATTTTAAACAAGGAAAGTAACAGATTATCCACTAGTGGGTATAATTTTGAGAAAAGTCACTAGTAAGTAATTTTATATTCATAACAATAATAATAACACACAACACCTTGGTAACCACTTCGACTGACGTTTTAATTTAGAAAAATTGAAGCATATGTCACTGTCAAATAATAGTTCTTTAATAATTTTTTCATTTATTAAGAGATGTTGGATTAAACGTTATACTTCATACGTGGGCAAAGTGGAATTACCCACTGGATAAAAATATCACGCTCAGCCTTCGGCTTCGTATGCTAAAATTTCTCTTGTGGGTTATTCCTTATTTTGCCCACTTGTAAAGTAAATAACTATTTCTGTAAAAAATAATTACTGCAGTGATAATGTCAGCCTTTTTTCAAGGCAAATACCATCTTCAATCCGGCGTCTTTGTTTTATAGGCGTAATATAGTTAAACTGAACAAAATTCATACGAGTATATTTAAAAAATCATCTTTCATCTGCCAAAACATCTTTCACTTCGTATGTCTTTCTGTGCAATATATGAAACCTCCTCTTAGAGTTCTATGTTTTTATATGTTAAATTATTCCTGTGTTTTGTGTAAACTATAAATCCAGCTAAATGTGCGAGATATAAAAGTGTTGGTGTGAACTATGTCGTTACTAGCCACCAATATATTGTCCCAAACATGTTAGTGGAAGGAGAGTTACAGGGGTTTTTTTTTGTGATGGAATTTACAGCCAGATGTAGGAATCGAACTGAGAATCTCATGTTCGACAATCCGATACGTTGGCATAGAGTAACAAATTTTATGTAAAATATATTTATAGGTAATGTATTAAAAATGTACACTTAAATAGAAATTTTTTTAATTGATATAAATTTCTTTAAAGTCAGCATGTTATACTACTACAAAACACGCTCTAGCGGAGAAAGAGGAACTACACCTACTGTCAAATTGACTGTTATCAGTCATTGTTATTTACTGAGAGGTTTTTACAAATATAGTTTATTCACATTACCTGGGCAAAATAATATAACAGATATAATAAACATATGTTTAATTTGGAAATCGTTGTTAACTGCAACATATGATTTGAGATGACAGGTGTGATAATGAGACTACCGACATTACCGACAAGCGACAAGATATAGTACAACAAAGCATTTTGTTTTAACACGTCCTAAACTCTTTGGCTAAAAATGTTATAATTAACGAATATCTAATTTAATTTATCGGAGTATTCATTTTAATAATAATAAGTAATTATTGCAACACTGAAAAGCAAGTTTTTATTTGTTATCAACACCTCTTTCGCCTTGCCATGCTTTACATTCTATTACAGAATGACGTCAGGATTTTGCAACCGCGAAACTTCAGAAAGGAAATTATGAATGAAAAGTTGAAAAATTATAAGATATATTGAATAATATGTGACTGATTGATTTGTAAAAAAACACAACTTTTTTTTTTAAGTGTATGATCCCATTGCGGTTTGCAACTGTTTAGTTACGCCCCCCAAAGATGTTAGCACACATCTGTTTACCACAAAATATTAAATTTTAAAATTATTATTTTTTTCTTCATATTATAAGACATTCAAAATGCTTCATTTGTACCAAAAGAACGATAATTTTACAGCGATAATAAATTTTGTGTCTAACACGAGAGGAAAGCCCTCGAAATGCTTCATTTGCTGCGCTCATGAGACAAACTTTTAGCTCGAGTGGGAAAAAGAAGCGCTTTCCTCTCTAGTTTTGCACATAACTATTGTTTATTTTTCTGTGTAGAAAAGGCATTTCGTGTCAAAAATTAGAATTAAATCGCTTTAATTACAGTCGGGATATAATTATGTCATTTTTGACACTCAACTATCCGTTTCTATGCAACAACTATTTAACAATTTCCTGATAAAACTTCGCGGCAACGGGCTGTCAAACTGTGGTTAAATTAATAATGCATTTAAAAATAGCTACAAGAAAAATTGCAAAATGATTATAACATAAGCATTCGTTAAATAATAATATTAATTATTTTACTATCCTCATTACCAAGTATAGATTGTAAGAAGATTTAGCAAAAAATGGTTTAACGGATGTTAAATTACAAATAATTATTCTTATAATAGAATTATCTACACACATTGGTATGCTAGTTTTGTCTGCAAAAAATAATTAAATTTTTTGTTACTATGCATTACGTATTAATAATAAATTATTTGCATTTTAACTTTTAACAATTTCTGTATCCGTACGTTGTAGAAATAAGTATTTTCGATAACTAAAATTTACATATTCATATATTAATTATAAATTGTTAAAAACTTAAACACAAAGCCATTAGCATATTTCTGTAGAAAGATCCATATCAATTAAAATTTTAAATTGAAACTGATAAAAACAATTTGTACATTCCAAAATAGTAAATATTATAATTTCATTATAAGATTTGCAACTGAAAAACTGTTATAAAAACGGCATAAATAATAATTCTTATGTCTATTTATTAATTCCTGTATTTCTTAACCAGTCTCCTTGAAGCAGTTATTTATTATAACGTATTAATTAATTGAATAAATAATTAGCTTCCAGGTTACGCGGAATAAATAAGAATGAATGTATGAAATAGCACCTTCAGTTATTAATGTTTTTGCGTTTTCTATTATAGGCTAACAAGTTTCTCATTATGCGCAGCGCGAATACCGTTAGATTCGGACATTCTTTTGAAATCATTCTTAAGTTCATTGTGATGTAACAGAAAAATGAACAATACACTTTTTTGCTAATTTTAATGTTGTTATTAGACAATGTACATTATATAAATCACACTGTAATGTACTCCCTTATATTTCTGGAAACACATTGAAGTCAGCGAGATTTGAACTCGCGGTTCTATAGTCCGTGGAAGTGTGTGGGAGCAATAAATCAAAATTTTCAAGAATAGTATTGGATTTTTGTCCGGGGTGCAGCAAGTAAATCCATCAGAAAAATCAGATATAATTGAACTACGATAGTCATAAAATGCTCTTGCTTTATACCTTAACAATATAAAAAAAAATATCATCACGCCTTTTACTCATTACCCATGGGGAGTTTAAAATATTGTTATATAGTCCAATTTATTCCAGTTAATCAGTTTCGTGTCTAATTCATAAAATTGTTGAAAGTGCATCAAAAATGTCAAAGTCAATATAATTTCTTATGTTTTACTGAACTTTCGACCTCGGAATGTAGGTACAATTTAAACTTGTACAAGACAAGATCAAGACAAGACCAAGACAAGAAGTATTTTATATTTCCCAAGACAAGACAAGAAAGTATTTCTTGTCAAGAAATCTTGATATCTTGATAATAAATTTTTCAGTTCCTCATTTATGATTAAAACATAAAAATTTGATATTAACTTGTCAATAAAGTGACTTTGAGGTTCGTTCCACATTTGTACACAGGTTTTAACACCATCTGGCGGTCTTAATGTGAATCTCAAAATTTAGGAAATATGCAACACAAGATTTTATAAATATGTGAAGTCAAGATTTATATATAAATTTTTGTCGCAAATATATTAAGTTGATACTTTATAAAATGTGTAATTTCTTATGTATAAAATGAAACTATTTATATATAACATTTAACAAAAAACTAAAAGGGAGGGGCAAGGGCAGACGCCAACGCTACACGCTTGAGCGTTTGGATTGGATAAAACGATAGAGAAAGTGGATTCCCCTAAAATGTCAAGAATCAAGAAATTTCAAGAATTCTTGATTCAAGACAAGAAATACATTGCCAAAAAATGAGCAAGACAAGAAAGGTTTAATTTCTTGTCTTGAAAATCAAGCCCAAGACAAGAAGTGATCATCAAGACAAGATTTCTTGTCTTGATGAAACACTATGCGTTATGTACTAGAGTGAACATAGTTCGCTATTTAATCTATAAGAATTATTATGTGCCAATGGTAGACTCAGAAGAGAAGCTATAGATACCTATCTATAAGCAGAAGAATACGTGAATCAGAATGAAGGCTACAAGTTTAACAAGAGATGGATCATCTGTTTTATAAATCATAAAGTTACTTAGTTACAGTTTCTATTTACTTTGTTGTTCACTTGTTTTCTTGACGAAAAATTACATATAGAAACTTTATATTTTATAATATAAAAAATTCAGAACTTATTTTGCTTAATTGATTACCATGAGTTTTTAAAGCTGTTCAATTTATTATTATATTCGTTGTTATTGTTCTTCAACTATAACCTTTCATGGAACCTAAAAATATTGAACAAGATCTATCAAATAGAGCATACATTGTCTGTTAGATGGATTAGGGCTCTTCACATTAAACTTATGGAATAATAAATGTCTAACTTTTCGTTTTGTTTGTGTTACAGTGACCAGCAGTGTATTCGGTGCAACGCGAGTGAAACGACAAGAAGAGACAACGACGAAAAAGGAAGAGAGCTTCGAAGCGGAACTGTGCAAGGACAAAGACGCGGGCGAATGGTTCCGCCTCGTCGCCGGCGAGGGTGACGCCTGCCGTGACGTCATTCAGTGCACCAGCTCGGTAAGTACACGATTGTTTATACGAAAATATCCTTAATCTGGATTCAGAGATTGCATGAGCAACACAGCATAACACAGCACAGCAAAATGTAGGAAAGGAACATAAGGAAATGCATGATAGCTAAACAATTTGATATCACTGAATCGATTCTGTATTTTTGTTTTCCTGTGTAGTGAATTTTTATGCTGTATTTTGCTATGCAATATCTGAATCCAGCTTTAATCTTTGGGTTGTCAAATTACTCGTATCTGAAAAATACGTAATCGTAATCCATTTCATACTATGTTAATCTATACCCCAATCCAGGGAAGATTCTTAATAAAAGATATATTAATAAAAGATATATTTAGTTGGTTGCGTTGTGCATATGAAGGTAAAATTATTATTTTCCGTCTTTTGGGTCGCGAAAAAACAATATCTTCAGTTCTTGTCTTTCTCGAAATGCTGAAATACGAGTACATCATATGTATCATAATAGGATACTGATCTACATGAGAAAATTATAGAGTAAAATGCAAAACATAAGGATCAAATTATCGTCAATATACTTATGTATTCAGTAACTCTATAATAATTATTACTGGTACAGTAGTTCAACATGTTATAAAATACAATATTCTGCATAATACAATTATACATAGGAACTAAATTTTTAAGTTACCATTTGTATACACATTTCTTTGGTGCAAAGCGATTCAAACTAATCGCATAGGGAACAAATTACATACTTGATCTACACCGGTCACCGAATTATTGCTTTTGATTTGTTTAATTAATTTTCATATAAATAAAACAATTATTGGCGGTTTGCGAATTTTTAAGGGGTGACCTCTAGATCTAGTTATTGAATAAAATATGGTTTTACTCAAATCGAAAAACAGTTCATTAAATGAGAATATATAATTTAAAATATATCACATTAACAGATGGATGGGACCTTTAGGCCAAATTGTTAAAGAGGAAAACAAATAGACGTAATTTGTTTAAATAAATTATTGTTTTATATATAATTATATACCTGTATCAAGAAAACACAACAATTAGATTTATTGAATACATTGTTCTTTAAGTTACATCAAAAATACAAACATAAATATATCTAAATAAGTCTCTGAAGCATATATATTTAAAGGAATTTTTGTATACTGTAAAACAGAAAAAAATTTATTTTTATTTAAATGATGAACTATACATATAGATATATATTTAAATAGGTAATTATACATTTATTATTGGACAATAAAACTATGTACCTTTTTCATTTGAAGCACAGTTCCCAAATTTCTTTAGGAAATATTTGAGAAACAATAAATTGCTCTAATTTAGTTCTCCAAAAGTACTATTTAACTGACCTCGTATCTTTTAAAAAATAATTTTAGAAGTTGGCAAAATAGGCACATAGAAATTTACATACATATCTACTTGTTTTACAATACAATATTATGATTATTGTCGTTTAAAAATCTTCTTTATTTTGAATTAATCATAATTTCTTTCAAGTTCCACTTCTTCACTTTTTCCTTGCCTCTTAACCGCTGATATTGTTTCTACTTAGTATTTGTTCTATGTTGCTTTTTAACTATTATGTTAGTTCCTTTTCTTCGTTATTGAACAATAATATTGCAGAAAACACTCAGATTCAATAAAAATACGTTTGTATTTAGTAATAAACTGGAGAAATTTTAAAGTTATGTATGCATATATCTCGGTAAAATGTTAAACGAGTGGACAATAATGTTTCTTAAGATAAATTTATTATGATCTAGCTCAGAAAGATAAATTTGTTTTTAACTACTTTACTTACAAGGTTCTAAGCACTTGACATATTGGAGCTTATTTCTACGAAAATTAAAATTATTTTAAGTTTGGTTTTATGTTTGACGATGACCCAAGTAACCCATTTCATAATTTCGAGTGACCCATTTGAGGTTCCGGTTCCGCAAATAAAAAAAAACCTGTAATCTTCCAACAATAAGTAATAATTTTGTTAGCATTTGTATTAATTTTGATTTAGAATAAAGTATAATATAAAAAAATATACTAATATATATTATAATAATTACAATTTTAATTTTTGACTGACCCGAAAAGGTATCTTCATATTCACATTTTGATTGTTTTTGACCCACGGTCAGAAAAGGTTACCGACACCTGGCTTAGATAGACTGTAGTCTATTTGGAAATAAGTTGAAATAATGTATTCAAGAATAGTTTTGGATTTTTGTAAGGGATAAGGCAAATAAATTCACTGGAACAAGAGATGTAACTTAACAATAGGGGGTTATAGAATACCTCTTACTCTATACTTTACCAAAAATACCGCAATAAACTTTTAGATAATACTGTTTTTAAGAATAACATAAGTCTAGATAGGAGTTTCAGAGGTATCTGTTTATATACTTATATTATCTACATAGTTCGATCTCTATCGAATTCAGTACCTCTTAGTTAGCCAACAATAGCGCGCCACTGAAATCTCTTTGATGGGTTGATTTATTAGTCTACCTCATTTCCGAATAGACTATAACACACTTCATCCTTGCGAAAAATAATAATGGACGGTAATAAATTAGTAAATGATTTATTTATATATTTACTGTAAGTTAAAACATGATTTCAGGTTTCCGTGTACGGACTAAAATATTTAAACATGATTAAAATTCCATGGCTAAAAATAAATTTAAAATTACTTGAAATAGAAACACATTCTTAATTATTTTATTTATGAAAAGTAAAGAAATATGCTCAGAGCAAACAACAAAATACTAGAAATATTTCCATTGTCGCAATTAATTATGTATAATTTTTTTGACATTCAAAAACTACTGATGGTATTTGGATAGCTTCGAACAATCAACGATGACTTTTAGTGACTTTTACACTTCAAGGTTGGCAGGAATTGTTTGTTATATACGACCTGTCTCTTCAGAACTTTCTGCACAAAGAAATGTTTCTATATTTGCCAGTCATTTCTATAAATTATACACGCATATCACGGCTATTTCTGTATAAGATATCATGTGTTTTGTTGGGAGCCAGTGCAGCAGAAACTTAACGATATTTTGCGGAGAGTATCAGCAGCCATTGGTGTGATACCTACTGATATTTAGCAGTGAAGAAATCCATTGTTTATGCTTTCTAAATTCCGCTCGCGAACCGTGAACGAGGTAAAAACGAAGTGATAAATAGAATAATGAAATCTGTTTTGTAAGAATTATAGATTGGAAAATGATTATACAAATTGCAGAATTTGTGGTCAATATGTGAAATATTTATTTACTGCAGCCTATAATTGATAAATTGTTTATTTTAATATTTGTAGAAATTGTTTAATTTATTTTAGTAATAAAATTAAATCAGTGAGATTAAAAATTAGATATATATTTCTAGTATAAAAACCTATTTTGTGGTTTCTTTTTTAGAAACAACAAAATAAGTGTAGTATGTTTCTCAACCTATTGAAATAAAAAAATGTGGCAAGCACATAACCTCCCGCCCAATACTAGTATTAAACGGTACAAAATAATATTTCATCATATAGAATCATACCTTCTTATTTGTTTATTTTCTATTTATGTTTGAGAAATTTAATTTTCTTTCGTATATTTATTTAACTTTTTGACATATATTTTACTAAGATAACAGCTTCACAATCAAAATAACATGTGTCACATTTCGTAAAAAATTTAAAATTTTTAAGTGTTTCCATGGTGTACAAGGAGTGCAAGACTTATGAAATCTAATTTCTTTAAATTTTATTGTCTCTAAACCTAATGAAAATTAATAAAATTAGTGTAATCAAAACACAAGTAAAATTAAATATTCTACAACTTTCAAAATACCACAAATTGTTTAAAAAGGAAATTTAAACGTGTTTTTCACGAAAAACTGTTTAGGGCTTCAAGTAAACTGCTACTTCCGGTCGACCAATTTGATCTAAAATCTAATCAGCTCTTCATTTAAATATAAGAAGCAAAAATTCACAAAATTGAATTTTTTTGGTATTATAGTATTTGAGTTATGCGAGACGAAAAAATTGCCACAGACTACACACATACACACGCACACACAAACATACATACATACATACAGACATCATCGCGAAAATAGTAAAATCGAATTGTAGGGACTCTAAAACGTGCTTATTCATTGAAAACTCACTATCCAATTTTTTTGACCAAAAACAATACCTCTCTTACCTAGAGGTAGGCGGGAGGTAAAAACAAGTCTCCATGATTTTTTAGTTACATAACATTATAATTTTAGCTAAACTATTAACCTAAAAGATGATTTTATTTTACTTCTTTATGTTTCTTATTTCATTCATTTCCTGATAGTGAAAACACATGAAAATATATAACATTGGATTACATTTTTTAGCTCTTCGATGTTAAATATTACTAATATATTCTATACTTAGTTATCGAAAGACAATTTATAAATGGCAGAATATTCCTAACTTGAGCTCGTATCACTTGATACTGTGAAATCACACTATAAATAATCCTAATCCTAATATACGTTCTAAAAATCTAACAGAATCTGCAAATTTGTACAACTATATTCTTTTTCAGGCAGATTCATAAAAGGGATTAGCGTTAACTCCATTTTTCTCATCATCTGTAACTTCGTTTCTAAATTAAATATATTATCAAAATGTATCAAATTTTATGCTCATCAATCTTGATTACAACCTTAGTTAAAATAATTAAGTTCTGACGATAATAAATGAAGTTACGAGTAATAATTAAAATGGAGTTAGCGTTAATCCCTTTTATGTATCTGCCTGTTTATGAATACCAATAGGTTTTTTCTTCAGATTTACACAAATAATTTTCATAGTTTCTCTGTTTCGAATAGAATACAAGGTATTGGTAATTAATATTCTGAATTTAAGTTTCAAATATAAAATCTGTCATTGATATTTGCATATATTTCCGATAATAAATCAATTTAAGTATTAATTTGTTCTACTTCCATTTCAGAAAAGCAGCATTCTAATATAATTTTTAAATATGTAATGGTACGATTCCAAAACTGTGCGGGAATTTTCCTAATCTAGTGCTGTAATTGGTACAAGTAGTGACATCCTGTTATAATTATTGATACTAACAAAAAAATTAAAATTAGTAACTGGTACAATTACTTTAATTTGTTTCAAAATATAATAACTCGTACTTAAATATAAAAGTAATTGTCTCGGGGAAATGTGATAATAAGAATAATTCAATGATTTACAGGTGTTACAGATCACTGATTTAACATAGATGAGGTTACATCTTAGTAGTTTTGGTAATTTTGGTTTAATTGTAATTGTTGGAAGTTTTGATTTAGATTTCTTATCGAACAATGCAGGAACATTTGACATTTTTTCAACCGTTGTTTTGTTTTTTCAAAAAATACAGATTAGCAGATTTAATCGAAAATATCAAAATATAATTTTTCTTTAACGTGTTTTAATTCGTAAATGGTGACAGTAGGGGGAAAATATTTCAAACAATAATTGAAAATAATATTATTTGAAACATTATTCTAATAACAAAATTTTCATTAAACCATAATTTACTGAGATATTTTAAAATAACTTGATAGGGTTTTAAGGAAACTACCACTTCCGGTTATTGGATTATCACCAAAAACTAATCAGCTCTTTCAAATAGTATATATACAATTGATATATACAAAATATCAAAATTTTCAGTTTAGTAGTTTTTGAGAAACCGTAACTCCAGAGATCCACACAGACTGACAGACTGACTGACAGACTGAATGACAGACAGACAGACAGACATCATCGCGAAACTATTAAAATCGTATTCTAGGGATTATAAAACGTGCTCTCCCACTGAAAACTCATTGTACAATTTTTAGCATGATTCCTATACCTCCCTTACAGGATCTGGCGGGAGGTAAAAAATGAGTATACCTATAGGTATTTAACATTTGTTGACATTGATATTTCAGCAGAATTGAACTGCTGTATTACAATACTCGAATGAGCTATTAACGTACTCTTTTGGGTACTGTAATAGCTTTTACTAGTTACTCAATTGTAAACGCTATTTACCCAAGCCCTCTATTGCCTTTGAAAATGAATCTTTACAAATTACTAAATGACAGCTGTATTGTAAAAATTTTACACGTTAATAAACAAGGTGAACAATGCACGTTGCCACAGTAATGCTTACAAGGCTTATGCGAAATCATTTAAAAGAATTTTTGACAGTTGTGTGTAACTGACAGTATTTGGTTATAATTTTAATTTGATTTACAAATGAGTAACAAGTAAAATATTGTACAATACACTCAATGTAACTGTTTTACTGCTTCAAGGAGTTGACAAGCTCACCTGATCGGCTCGCCGGTCATTTCCTCCATTCAGCAGTAAAAACTGTTTTACCTTGCTTGTAATGTAAATAACTATGTTATAGACGCAAAATAGAAAAAATATATATTTATGATATCTGACGTTTTTGAGATATGGGCCATTTTATACAAATAAATATGATCTGCTTTAAAACAAAACTTCTCATCGCTGTAACTAAAATATTAGGTGGAATGGTGAAGGTATCAATAAAAGTTCAATGGTTAAGGGACATCTGATAAGGGATGAAAACTATGTTAGAAGGAGAGAGGAGATTAGAAGGTACATGCAACTTAAGAAAATTCCAGAGAAAGATTATTTCTTGAAATTCTCACTGACGACAGCAATTCGAATGCATTTAATCAATTCAAATTTCTAGGTTACCTACAAGAACAAGTTACGAAACCTTCCATGAAATTCTAGAACATTTAATAGCATTTACAACATCATTTCCTTCAGTTATCTACGCAATCGAATCGTACACTTCCACACCTATTATAACCTGGGTGCAGAACAACTCCTCATCTGCTGACATTCAACCATCGTAAGGTACCATTTCTACCACTTCTGCACATACCTAGCGATGTTGCCGGTAAATGTCACACGTCAAGGATAACTAATAAATTCCGATGGATTGTTATTTCTCGCGTGTTCTTCGAAGCACCTGAGTGCACCTCAGTGTTCTGGCCACGTGAGATGAATGTATAATCATTGTATGCGTGAATTAATAAGGTTTTTGTCGATGGCTACGGCGGACTCCGTGGTTTTTATGAGTGTCACGTGTTGACGAACAGTTATTTCCGTTGTTGTGTGGAACTGTTGCCTGCGGAGGTGTTTATGTAAGGTGTTATGATGACATGATGTGTTTATGTTTATTAAAAACGGGTATTGTAATTATTCTCAGAAGATTACTGTAAGAATAGCAAAGCATATAATGTCTGTTATGTAGGTGATGTTTTTATAATGCTAATGATGCAGTACACAATAACAACTTTGAATTAGTTAAGTATAAGGATATACTCTGATTGAACGTTCCATTCCTGAATATAAGCACTCTGATTATAGCAGATCTCGTAAAATGCGGATATCATCCGTCAAATCACAGTTCCTAAAGATGTTAAGGTCAACCATACGGGTTGAAGAAATAGATCATCATGAACATGACTTTTTTGAACCTGTTGTAGACTATACTTTCTTAAAAAGATTTTGGAAATTATATAAAAAATATAAAACTATTGAAAACGTCAAACTCAAATAAATAAAATTATAACAAATAGACGTAACCATAGCAACCAAACTAAGATACTTCATAAATCGCGCTAATATACGGCTCCGATTCGTCGAATATATTCCATTATTATTATATTTGTGCCAATACAATTTTTAGTAGTGAAATGCGTAGTTTCCAAAACAATGTTATAGAATAATATATTCTACAACAAGTAATGGAATGGCACATATTCCACGCGAGCAAAAAGTCTGTAGTCCGAGCCGAAGTGTGGAATATGCCATTCCGTTACATGTTGTAGACTATACTTTCTATAACAAGATTTTGGAAATTATACAAAAAATACAAATATAAAACTGTTGAAAATGTCAAACTCAAATAAATAAAATTAAAACAAACAAACGTAACCATAATAACTGAATCAAGATACTTCATATATCGCGCTAATATATGGGTCTGATTCGTCGAAATTATTCCATACGCGGTCTATAGAATTATAGTTGTTCCAAAACAATTTTTAATTGTGAAATGCGTAGTTTCCAGAACAATGTTATAGAAACAATTTTCCACCACTCTGTCATATAATGATGTCAAATATTAACATATGAATGAAATATAAATAGATATTTTCTGTAATATCTAATGATTTTGAAGATTCTTTACGTTACAAACCCTAATAAATATAAATTCATGTGTCAATTCACCATATTTAATACCTACATTGAAAGAATTGATGATCTATAACCAAGATAATCAACAGCTAGATTAATAGACCAATGTTGATCAGAGGATCACGGTTTCTACTTCTAAAATATTACACGAAAAATTTAATACGAACGAACTCATGTTAATTTGGACTCGTCTTTAATAATTTTGCTCAATATTATATAATAGTTTTCAGATTAGATTCTAAATATACAGGTTCATGTCAATATTACACCGGTCATTTAAGTAGTGACTTATGCCCGATTTATCAATCAACTGTTAATCAACAACATAACAGCAACATAAATAATACATATTTCTCTATACTTAACAGGAAGATTACCATAACAGTAAGATAACAGTCAATTGATAAACTGACCCTTAGTATAATAAAATTGCAAGAAGTTCTGATAACCTAAATGATTTTTCTTCAATTTAATTCACTACCAACAAAACAAACTCATCATCACATCTTCATTATGTTTACAGGGTCTGCAGGCTATCCGTTGTCCAGCCGGTCTGTTCTTCGACATCGAGAAGCAGACATGCGACTGGAAGGACTCAGTGAAGAACTGCAAGCTGAAGAACAAGGAGCGCAAGGTGAAGCCGCTGCTGTACACCGACGAGCCCCTCTGTCAGGATGGCTTCCTCGCCTGTGGTGACGGCAACTGTATCGAACGTGGACTCTTCTGTAACGGAGAGAAGGATTGCTCAGATGGGTCTGACGAGAACACCTGCGGTAAGTGCACATTTTTGAATAATTGTCAGTGATTGTCGGTTATTGGGATTGTGGGATATATCATAACACCATTTATTCATTTTGAGCGTGGTGCTCTGCTTTCGAAGATCTCGATAACTGACATATTTTGATAAAGACATTAATGGAGAGGAAATCACAGTGTGTGGCACTCTGCTTACGTAGATCTCAGCAAGTGATATATTTTTGTGTATGAAGTGCAGTTACCAGCCGTCAAATCATAACCCCAAATGTTAGTGGAGGGGGGAACTACAAGGGTAAATTAAAATTGGCAACTGTCAGCTGTGGGATCCGAACTGAGGATCTCACGATCCACAGTCCAACACGTTACCACGAAACTATTTACCTATTAAATGCATTATGATGTCTGTGTCTCTACTGGTTGTATTTAAATTATAAGAAGTCGTTCAACTAATTGTTATATCAAGCTTTAGTTCTCCATTAGAAGGAACTAGCTGTATGTAACACGTAAACAAAAGGAAGAAACCAACGAAGCGAGATTTTAGTATACATTGGTGAATTGTTAGAATTAATTTATATAAACAGTCAATCTTTCGGTTTCTGTTTCAAACTTTAAAATTAAATTGAAAAATTAAAATGTTTCCCTTTTCACATTGGATTTAGTGTCGTCTGTTTTTTTTTCTATAAATATTTTGGTAAAATATCAAATTACCTGACTTTTTCAAGAAACATAGTAGTTCTGTATTTATAAATATAACATCTTTTCAATGAAAATATTGGAAATTCTAATCTACAGTTTAAGATCCTAATACAAAAACCAGTACAAATAAAAATACGAAATTCTAGAATATTCTCTGTGAATCTATAAAATAGTATATTATGATACGAGTGTATGAGAAAGCACGACGCGAAGCGGAGTGCTTTTAACGTCGATAGTGCTTTAAAAGCTTACTTATACACGTGTGTCATACGCTATTTTTTATTATACCTGCATCATACTTTGGAGAAAACTGGAAAGCAACATTCTGATTTTGATTCAATTCATAATTTTGCATGTGGAACGTTTGACATATGGCGTTTACATGGAGATAGGTTAGTATTTATTGATTACGTTTACAGTTTTGACAGATATTAATAGTAATTATTTTTGTTGTTACTTGGCAACCTTTAAAGCACGGCGTGTTTTAACCTTGCGTTTGCGAACGCTTTAGCTTGTTTTAAACACTGATTATGATGCAGGTATAATAAAAAAATATTATGTATACATAGCTATCTGGAAATGGACAAATAAAAGAAAACATACTCAAGGTATTCATACAAATTTTACAATAATTAGATTCAATGTATTTCATGTAACAAATGCAGTTATTTTTCGTTAACAATTCATTCAAAAAGCGTACGCAGAATTCAAAAATTTAAATATTTCGTTTTCAAGTTCTTTACGCTGTAGGAAAACTACTTTATAAATATAAATATATCATCACGCCTTTTACACATTTTTGGTGTAGCAATCTGCTTTTGCCGATCTCGATCTCGAAGGAAAGCCTAAATAGAAATCCACAAGCAATATGTACGGAACCTCATTTTCTTTTTACATTCACTTATTATTACATAACAATAACAAAGATGTCTTCATTTACGTTTTTTTCCGCTTCGTTTATAACATCATAATATAAAACAACTTAATCTGGAAAGTGCAACGTACGAATACAAAGTAGATTTTTATCTTTCTGCACTATTAAAATTAATAACATTAACAAGTAAAGTACATTCTTCACAACTTAACCGTAAAATTAGCGCAATTGTTCCCATAATGAATTATTTATACATAACACTGTTATGTAATATAAACAATAAGTAAATTATAACGTTAAGTACATTCGTTTTGCACTACTGACTTGGAAATTAAACATTCCCGTCGTTTAGAGACTAAGACTCATTTCAACAGTAAATTCATTCTAGACTAATTACATATAATATCAGCCAATTATATACTTAATCAAAGCTGATTAATTAAAGGTTAAGTTTCATGAAATATTTGATAGCAACGTAAACTAAAATTTAAAATATCATATATCATCACGCCGTTTACCCATCTTGGGTGTGGCACTCTGCTTGTGCATATATCAAGAAGTGATATGTAGTATGAAAAGTGGTTACAAGCCGCCAAGTTACAGCGTTCGAAAATGTGCAGGAGTAAAATAAATTAAAAAATCTAAAGCTGAGAACTAAATTAAAAGATCTAATGTGGTTAGCACATAAGCTCCCGCTTAAACAACTTCCAAACTGTAAAAAGTTTTAAGCAAAAATTGTAGGTAATATTATTTTATTCACAATCACTAAAGTAATATGTCAATTCCACACCTTTTAGAGATTGGGAAATACGTCATTCCTTACTAATATGACATTTGGTGGGACAATTGGATGAGAAGTGCCAGATTTATCCCGTGGATGGGAAGTGTTTATATAGACTTGCCTAGCAACACAGTCATAAATCTCTGAAAGTAAGTTGAACAGTGCTGTCAAACGTATTGATAAAACCTTATAATTACAATAAAACATAAATAATTACAATATTAATATTGAACAGAGGAACTTGTATTGTAAAGTAAAATTCTAATGTTATGCTGTTTTATTAGGATTTGAGTTTCCTGAACTGTGACACATGTCAAATTATTGAAATAAATTGAAACATTTGTTTTCATAGACGACTAGCATACATCACCTTTGTTTGTTTGATATACGAGTAAAATGAGAAATTAATTTGGATAATTACGGATGATTGTGAATAAAATAGTATACATAGTTCGACAAGAGTTTCATTACAGCCTTGCGCTATATCTGAGCCTCTCGGTCATATAATAAGCCCTGGGCTTAAATGAAACATTTCCCACCTCACATGTAATATACTATTACATCTTTATTTATAAGAAAATCTAATTTCACTTATTTATTCATATTTTCAAAATACCCTCATAGGCCTTGAAGCAAACTATCATTTCCGGTTGATTGATTACTACCAAAATGTAATCAGCTCATAATTTGAACATTTAGTACCTACTAAATATGAAATTTGAAAATGATATTTCCATTAGAATTTGATATGTCCATCACATAACTCCGAAAATTTAAATGTCTAAACATTATAAAGTATAGAAAACAAGTTTAAAATAAAAATTGTAGCTAATGTTATTCTACATCCTTTTAAATAATATGAAATTGTCTCTAACTAATTTATTTACTGAGATACGCTAAAAAACTTCATAGGCCTTCAAATAAACTACTACTTCCAATTGATGTATTATCCCTGAATTATAATCAACTCTTAATATGAACCTCTATAGTCTAAATTTGAGATGGGTGAAAAGGGGACATTGTCAAACTAGGAATCTCACGATCCTTAAATGATACATCTTGATTCATGAAATACGGTTACCATCCGTCAAATTACAGCCAATGCAGCTAGAGCAAAAAAGTTTCGACTGATTCAAACCGGGGATCTTATGATCCCTAATCCATTACGTCACGTCAGAGCTATTTACCCCAAAATTAACTTTTACAAATAGTTTATTGTAGTGCTTTGTACAGTTAGTTTGCCTCCTCCAATTATTTAGCTGATAAATGCGATTAAAACAGATTTCGTTAGAATATTCTAGACAGCAGCGCAAAAGAAATACCACGTAAGACTTTCATAAACACACGCGGTGGTTACATAAGCACCTCGTGCACATTAGAATCTAGAGCTACTTTAGTCTACTCTAGAGTTACTCGCATTCACTGTTCGACCAGCAAAGCAATTTCCTGCTGAACGATGGAGCAACTAGATTTTTTGTTTTCACAAATTACTGCCTCAAAATTCCATCGATAATAATTAACATTTCGTCAATCTACATTTACTACTTTACCTACTTAAGTAGTAGAGTTCACACGATACAGGGCGATCCAAATATCTGGCGTAATATTGCCAACTTTTTATTTCGCCCATGGAGCTGAACTATTGTAACTTTTAACTGTTGACATTGGCGTATATACAATGCATTTCGTTTATTGGAATCCGGGGTTTTATTATCATTCAGGGAATGTTATCACTTTCGGTGAAGAACGGAAGGAACATCTTTTAGTAATCACAACTTCGGTTATTGTTATTTATTTTTCTTTGATTTCTGTTCGTCAACCTTTATGAGTTTATTAATTCATTTTTTATCTCTCGCATTTATACTGATAAAAATGTTTTTTTGGAACAAACAGATTCCTCTTAAATGAAGAAGTGAAAAGAAGAGAAAATTGATTTGAATAGTACCAATCCGATTTTATAATCATTGAAAACTTTGTAGGTTTAATAAATATTCTTGTATGAAACTTAATTTAGTTTTGAAGGAACATATCAAAGTATTCAACTGAGACTCATTATGGAGATGAAATAGTTTGAATAAGGGCAGTTTTAATTTAAAATGATATCGTTTTAAATAAAAACGTTTTATTTAAAATTAAAACACCTCTCTTTTATTGTTTTTAGAAACAAAATTTAAAATATATTCATTTTCTTTCAATGCAGAGAATAGAAGATAAATAAAATTTATATTCAAAATTAATATTTTTTTTGAATTGAACCTAATTATTTTGTAAGAAATAATTTTTTTTCAACGAATGCATACAAAAGTAAACAAAAATTTTTCTTTAAACAAGAAGTTATTTTTATGAGTGTACGAGCACAAATTCACTTGAGTTCGCCCCTATAAAATTTTTAGTTTCATGTTTTATAAAACTGAAATGTATTGTACGGTATCTTATATTTTTTAAAGATGCATAATAATAATAATAATAATTTTGTGAGTTGTTTTTGACTGTACACTTGGAATGGAGTGGAAATTGTAATGGGTACACCAATTTTATGGTTACTATTTCCATTTCAATAATAATAATATTCATTTGCAAAATGACTTTATAGCAGAACATCCCAATAAAAACTTTATTGAACCGAATGAAAAAAAAAAAATTATTCTGCATAGACAATTGAAGAATTGAGACCTAGATCGCAGGATATTTGAATTTCGTTCTTCAGGGAAGAATTCCAAAGACTTCTTGATACTATACGGTTTATTTACCCTATATATATATATATATATATATATATATATATATATATATATATATATATTTAGAATTTGTTTACAAAACTATAACTTTCTTCATTAAGTTCTACTTAAGAATCATGGTAACCATCTGTCAAATTATACCGTTCAAAACTCTCGTGAGTATTTTTTTTTTTCGAGGAGAAAATCTTAGTTGTTCCAGTTATTTAGATCACCCTGTATACATAACATGTTTATCTCAAATAAATGAATTTTGTTAAAATGAGAATCTTGTCCTAGTAAATCAACTTAGCCATGACAGCACATGCGTAAGCCTACGCTAATACTTCGTTACTACACTGGTCCGTATGCAGCAGCATATGAAATCTCAAATATGACGAGATATGTATAGCTATGTAGGTATGTAACAGCGAAAGTTATTCGCTCTCACTTTCATCTCAGCGAGATTTCTGTCTCACCAGTTTGAAAGTTGAAGTAGTGCTGGTAATCAGGGTTGCAACGCAAAAAAAAAACAAAAATTTGGTTGTTACGTACTTGCATCTCTCAAACGAAAGGTGGATTTCAAATCCGGGTGATGTAGATGTTAATTTGTTAATGTTAAAAGTATGTTTGTGATTTGTATAAAGCGGTTTGTATGTATTCCGCACTGTTCAGATAAAAATTTGTTATATAAGAAAAGATAGTGAACTTTTAATGGTTGAGAGAAAATTACAGCACTACACTAGAGGTAGATTAAGAGATAAAATAGTGATGTAAATTAAAATATTTCTGGCTTGAATTTGCAGAAAAAATCAGCTACAATTGAACACACAATATTACATTTCTCCTTATTCATAAAATCATTTACTATTCTTAGTTTAGGAGCTCTGCAATTGCAAATATCGAGCACTAAGAAAAACCAATGATACTAAGAAATATATTGTTTTGGTGTCCAAGTAGAAAACTGCAATTTATGAAATATAAATTCAATTTGGGGAAATAATTTAAGTACTGAATAGCAGTCAAACAATATTTATTGAAAATCTGCCTCTATCGGTTTCGGCAACATATTTGCCTTTCTCAGGAGCTACAAAAATATACATCTATGTAATCTATTTGTAACAATAAGTTTTTAATATTTGAAACTTACATGACTTTGTTTAACAAAATTGGTTTTTATGTATATTTTTGTCCAAATGTATGCTGTTTCTGTTAATCACATAAGTCGTAAGTTTAAAATTTTAAAAACATATTGTTCGAAATAGATTACATTGATGAACATTTTTGTAGCTCCTGAGGAAAGCAAATGTGTTGCCGAAACCGGCAGAGGCCGATTTTCACTAAATATTGATTGACTTCTATGCCGTACTTTGATTAGTTTCCCAAACATCTATACAGATTCATAAATTCAGTTTTCCTTCATTTACCCATTGTAATTTTAAACATTTTCTTTCTAAAATTGATGGATCTAATTAAAACTAAGCAGTTATTTTTGGTAATTGATTAATAAATGTGAAATGTACATACAAAAAGGAAATTGAACAGGTTTCAAAGCACTATGGATTGTAGAATATTGGGCCAAAAATAAATTTGTTAAGTTATTTTGAACGTATGAGCAAAAACTCAAAAAGTACCCCAACAAAACTCCATATTTTTCAGGTTTATGATAATGCGCAGAATTGAGTTGAATTTGGGCACAAAAGCAAAATCTGGTTTTTAAATTTACTGGACGCAAAATATAATAACTTCAATTTACTTCAAATCAGCTATAAAAACAAGTTTCAAATAAAAGATATTAGTTATCATATTTAGAATAAAAAGTAGTATTTGTAAATTTCTTCATTCGGTAACGCAAGCTAAGCAACACTGCCTCTGGTCAGTAGTTGGATGGGTGATCGCTTTGCAAAACCCGTACTAGCGAACAATGCGTGCCGTTGTCATACCGCCGAAAATAAGGAACCTAGGCGGCATATAACCGCTTTACAAAAAAAGTATTTTAGGAATCATAGTTACTGTGAGAATAAACAAATAACTGATAAAACAATCAAATTTAAATTTATATGTATGAGAAGGTCGTTTAGTAACCACACCAGATTTATTTTTTATTCATATCATTTCTAGCACTCATTAAAAACTGGTTGAATTATCAATTTCTACTTCTGTTTTAGATGTAGACTGGAACAAAATTAGATATAGATTGAGATTAGTTGTCTAGTTTTATGTTGATGTTAGTTGTATCTTCTTCTTTCTTTCTTGTCTTTACTATCCTTTCTGGATATATGAATTTCTCATTACTTTTCTCCATTCATTTCAGTCTCCAGCGACAAACCTTCAGTTGTTTATTCCTAATCTCAAAATATCATTCTCTGTTTCATCTTTCCATCGACTTTATGGTCCTTTTCTGATACAAAACTTTGGCCTCAAATATTCTTTACGTATTCCTTGTTTTATCAATTCGAATCAGGTAGCCCAGTTAACTAAGTCATTGATGTTTGATGTATGATAAAATATAGATACCGTTGTTTAATTGCTCTATTTCGTGGTTGATAATAATTCACCACTGGTATTTTTTTGTCGTATATTGGTCCATATATTTTCCTAAGAATAGTATCGTAAGACCGGTAGTACTTATAGTTCCGATACATGGGCATTATTAAAGCAGATGAACGAGTGTTATTAATGTCTACGTTTCGGAACCGTAAGTGACTACCGGTCTTATGATGCTATTGTAGATGTTTAGTTAGATTTATCTGTTGTATATATAAAAGGAAAAAAATAGAAGGGGCGCTATTTCCATTCAACAAAATCTTCTGAAAATATTTATATTTGCAAAGATTTATTTTGACGACATTAATTTTTTCCAGTCTTTTTTTTTTAAATGAAGATGTCAAACGGTCTAACTACTTTGGTCATATGCTATATCATGAATGGGTGATTGTGAATTTATGTGAGCAGCAGAAATGACCATGCTTTTCAGTGGGATTCGAATTCACGACCTCTGACATGGTACGCTTGTGACATAGCCTCTACTCCACCGAGATCGGCTCCAGTCATTTATTCTTCTTTCACGTATACCAATGTCTTAACGCCTAATGTAGAGAAATATTTTAGATGTTTTTGGCTTTCCTAAATTTCGTTTGCCTCTTGGTTTGTATTCACAGAATATTTTATTCTATTATTTTTGTCTTTTGTTATAGTTTTACACTATATTTCAGACTTAATTATTATTGTGCAGTATATCATATGAATACAGAAACCTATTTATTAATTCCAATTAAAATAGTTTATAAAATATGCAAGATACAAGATAAAATACCATGCTTGTTACAAAACACAAATTCCTGTTCAAGCACAATCCGAAACCATCACATAACATTGCCAAAAATGTGTTTCTCTGCGCACTTGAATCACAAACATACATCGCTCTTCGCTCACATCTCGAAGGCGAAAGTATTTTCACTTTCTTCGCCCTTGTACCGCACCTAGTCCGCCTGGCATACCTCGGCAGTACCGAGTCCACGAGTGCAGGCTACACCTTGGCGACAACCCTACACCAGTGTGATGCTGTGTGGCACACTTTCCAACGCTCAACTTGGCCGAGGAATGTAGGCGGCAAGATGTGTTATGAAATAAGGTGCATGCTGGCTGCTGGTACGGTGCCAGTGTTTCGCAGATGGTTGGATGGAAATCCCGAGAGTTTTGTACCTAGTTTGTGCTTGAACTAGATCGAATTCTGATAGCTGTACCTAATTGATAGTGCAATTATAACTGAAGATATTTCAGATACTCAGTGTGATGATGTTAAATGAGATTGTTGCATTTTATCAGCATAACTTGTTCTGGAGACAAACAGATTATGTTGTACAAATACAATTTGATATTTTTTATTATACGTATTACATACAAAATAAGCATATTAATATTTTTGTAATAAATATATCTTCTTTTAACTAAAATAATAATTCTATCAAATATATCACCATGTTATGATCGTAACAACACCTCCGGCAGTCTTGATACTTAAAACTTAAAACATTCTTATCGGAAACAGAACAAAATCGCTAAATGGATATCAAGATAAACATGATTAACTTGTTATTTGAATTACATATAATAGGTATGGGGTAAATAGCTCCGTGGTAACGCGTCGGACTGTGGATCGCGAGATCTTCAGTTCGAATCCCACAGCTGACAGTTGCCAATTTAAATTTACCCCTGTGGTTCCCCCTCCACTAAAATCTTTCGGGGCTATGATTTGACGGCTTGACAGTTGGTAACCGTAGTTTATACGCACATATATGTCACTTACCGAGATCTGCATAAACAGAGTGTAACATTTATAATGGGTAAAAGTCATGATGATATATTTATTAATTTTGAACAATGAATATGCAAAATTGTATGTTTCACCTTAAAATATACTCACCGTATACAAATAATAAGTGCAAAATATGGTATGAATATATACAGCACAAGCAGACCACTTACGATTAATTAAAAGCTTGCTTTGCGCCGATTAATCATCATTGGCACTTTCGTCAATTTACTTAACACTTCATTAATTACCATTACATAAGTTATTTACTCAAGTATGACTTATGGCAGGTGCAATAAAATATGTAATACTTCACGCACATACATTTTTAGAAAATTCTGTTATGAAATGTTTGTTAACAATAAAGTTCCCATAAGGAAAATTCATCAAGTAAACATAATAAATATTATGAGGATATTTGTCCCCTATAGGAATGCGCGTTGACTCCTCCCATACAAGTACATAGCGAGTGACGTTAACATTTGCTTGTCCTAAGTTATAAATTATAGCACAATAAATAATTTTATCCAACACCTTTCAATAAATGCTCTATAACTATGGCGATTTTAAACAAGGAAAGTAACAGATTACACACTAGTGGGTATAATTTTGAGGAAAGTCACTAGTGAGTATTTTTTTATTTTAACAATAATAATAACACACAACAGCTTGGTAACTACTTCGATTGACATTTTAATTTAAAAATTTATAGCATATGTCACTGTCAAATAATATTTGTTTAATAAATTTTTCATTTATTAAGAGGTGTTGGATAAAACGTTATACTTCACACGTGGGCAAAGTGGAATTTCCCACTCGATAAAATTATCACACTCAGCCTTCGGCTTGTAAAGTAAATGAGCGCGTTCAGCCGAACCTAGCGGCTAGCTAGCGTTTGCTAGCGCTAGATTCTAGCAGATGAAAAGTAATATGTACATGAACGGAATTTTGCTGATGCTGTGACATTGTGTCAGTCAAGTTTGGTGGAATTAACCTCAAATTCTAATCAAAGACAAATTCAAAACAGTCTTTTAAAATTGGTAATTAATAGATGTCAAATACTTCATATATATTTCAATACATTTTAAGTTATTTTTATAATATTTTTGCAGACATGGTTAATATTGATGACATTTCTAGAAGGTTTGCTAGCTCATCTAGCGTAAATTTATTTCGTTAGGTCGCTAGTCTAGCTGCTGAAATCTAGCGTTTACCTAGCGATACGTTCAGCTATGACTGCAAGGTTAGCAATCTAGCTGCTAGGTTCAGCTGAACGCGCCCAATAACTATTATATTGTTTTGGTTAAGGACTTGCTTTCAGTTTCTGTACGAATCTTCTTGACAATCCCCCTCTTCTTGTTCTTGCAGACATCGACAACGACCCTAACCGTGCGCCACCCTGCGACCCGGCCGTGTGTGTACTCCCAGACTGCTTCTGCTCTGAAGACGGTACGACCATCCCCGGTGACCTCCCCGCTAAGGACGTGCCTCAGATGATCACCATAACCTTCGACGATGCTATCAACAACAACAACATCGAGCTCTACAAGGAGATCTTCAACCACAAGCGCAAGAACCCAAACGGATGTGACATCAAGGCCACGTATTTCGTTTCCCACAAGTATACGAATTACTCTGCCGTGCAAGAGACGCATAGAAAGGGGCATGAAATCGCCGTACACTCCATCACGTAAGTCTTACAATAATTTATTGTCTTGTTCATTGGACTAAACTGTGGCCATTTGGAATGCACGTGGTCTGAAATACAAACAAATAGCTGTCATCGTGACAAACTCAAGTTTGAACATAATAGTAAATCTGTAGAAAGCAGGAGACGATAAATAATACAAATTTTGATGATTGAAGAATGCAGACGGTGATTTGTTTGTATTCCTTTTGTCCTATCTTATTCTACTCTCTATCTATTGAGTGACGTCAACTGCATGAGCCTCCATTTTGATTAGGTAGCTCCGCAATTGCAGATGATCAAATGTGTGATAAATAACTGTGAAATTACGTGATCCATATTGGTATCTACCAATTTGCCACACGCTTCAAATGTGTAGTTTGATATCTTTTCAAAATTTTAGTCAATTTCTCTTCAGATAACCAGATAAGTTGAAGATTCGTAACAAACAGAAGTTATTTTATGAGGTCTTATTATACGAGTATGTCTTTAATCTAATGTGAAGAATAAAAATAGGAGCTGAACATAGATTTAATAATATATATGGATGGAGCGTTGACTATGCTTTTAATACAGTAATCTGTAACCAACAAAAGAGAGAGAGATATTCATATCTAAAATTACGCAGTGGGAGAAGAACAGCACATTTTCATGCCACCCGTCACGTGGTCTGAATATGATGTTCTTCTCCCACTACGTAATTTTAAATATCTCTCTCTTATATTGGCATTAAATTGCTGTATGTAAAAATCAAGAAAATATATCCCAGAAATTCATGTAATTTCATTAGGTTAAAATGTTACTTTTTATAGTTAATATCCATTTTTTGCTTAAATCCACATTTTTCGGAAAACTGTAATAAATATGTATATATATGCAGCCTTCTAACCTAAAAGTGTCAAATGTAACACTATCTTTTGTAGCCTGTTTTTTTACAATTATATATAGAATAGGATTTTACCATATTTGATATATTTAAATATGACATAAATAATTGACCAAATTATAAATTAGGATACAAGAGCTCGCACAAAAGTCTATCAAAACAGTATTCTACTCACACGTCAAACGTCAAACTAAATTCTTTTTATCTTGAGATGAAAGTCACGTGACGGGTGGACGTTCATCTCTCTATTTCTCTCACGCTGTGCTGGTTACAGACTATCTTTGTCTGTACTCCTTCCATACATTTTATTAATCCTATAGAACTGAATGACAAGCTGATAGGTCAGATTTTATATCTTTTGTACCAATTTTATTAATTTTAAATTAATACCACGCATTTTCAAAAATCGAAAACAGTCTATGAAACATTTATATTTAAAATATAAAGACAATAAAGATTGTCAACTGTTTTATAAAAGACAGTCTCAGAATAATAACAAAGTTCCTAATTCACAGAGACCGGCCAAGCCAATCAATCGGTAACTACAGTCTTAAAATAAATATTAATAAATATGTACTCGAAGAACCTAATTTAATGTTTAAATATAAAGAGATGCGGGATATATTATCCAGCGAAAAGCTAAATTTGCATTGATTTGTGACGTTGGTTGCTAAACAACGTACAAAAGTACTCTTGAAATAATCCTGTGTCGTTGTTTTTGATGATTTATCTCAAATTATTATATCTGATCTAAAATGCTCCCTATTATATTTACTGGCTGTGATTAGGCGTCTGGTAGTCGTCAAATAAAATATAACATTTATAGAGATCTGTTTTAAATAGTGTCTTAACTATAAATGAGAAATGGCGTTATTTTATGATCTAATCAATTATTTTTGATTAAAGATCTGTTAAAAGATATTGAACTATACATTTGATAATTTGATCGTGAATGAATAGAACAGCTGGTGCTAAAATAGCGGCAAATTCATCGGCAATGAAATACATCAAATCATCTGTTTTAGACTAGTTAATTTGTCATAATTTATAAATACCGTGACAATAGAAAACTGTATGACGTCACATATGCTACTAGTAAAAGACAATCAAGAAATTAAACCGCATGTAAGACACGATACGAATAACGGTGTAGCACATTCAGTGAGCATGCGCACAACGTACACGAGCCATAAAAATAGGTAGAAAAGTTACTTTTGGGATTTGACATGTCGGTGGTATCTATGAAAATGCATGTACAGACGGTTGTAGGTGACAGGTCTCACTGAAAAAGTAAAAATGTTGTTAAACATGGATCAAATTTACAATACCATCACAACATCCATAACATTTAGTTTTATTTTTCGATTTTTCTATCAGTGCATTATTCAAAGTTGACGGTCTTTTACATTCACTCTTTTTCTTCAATATTTTTATTATACCTCTCTAATCTTATTTGTCTTTTTGATAATTGTTTTTAGAAAATCAAGGTAAATTACAAGACCTACAGCACTTTTTTCAAAGATCTACGTTTCGATGGTAAAGCTGCAAATTATTTAATTAATATTATTAGTGAAATAGTTTTGTTTCTAATATTTGTGATTAATTTTTTACAGAATGCACTATATTTCTTTTCGGAGCTATCAAACTCCAAATAACACATAACCTATACACTTACCTGATACAACTAAAGCTTCTTTTTCAGAATGCATTGAGCACACAATTGCATGATTATGTACGTCTGGTAGTCGTAGAGCATTTCTCAACCTTGTCCGAAATAATTTATAACTTAAATCTGCATTTTGTGGGCTTTTATTTCCACAACTACGAACAACACAATAAACACTTTACTTTTTAATTGTTTTCTGTTTCCAGGAGAGATATTACTTTCCATCGTCATTAAAATTAATTTAAAACTAATGCATCAATATATGTCAATGCGCAACGATATTAAAACATGTCAAATGTCAATAGGTTTTGTTATAATTTCTGCGTTTTGGGATATATTAGCTCTTCTGCTCATCAGAGAAACGCAGTTGATTCAAAAAGTTACTTTTTATGTCTTCCTTTACGTAATTCATTTTAAATACTGAAAATTGATGAACATCGGAATTGTTAGCAAGCAGAGTGCCACACCCATAATGAGTAAAAGGCGTGATGATATATTTTTTATTTTTTTTATTAGTCAATCAATCGTAATATCTTAATCGTTAGAAGTTTCACAAAATAATATAACATGTCGAAATATATGCAAACACTAAGCTTTCGTAGACTCAACGATAATTGAAAAACTAAAACACGTTATGAGAATTCATTAAAAATAAAGCTTTTGGAATAACCATTATAATTACTATAACAATCACTGTTTAAAAAGGTTATATTCCTTTGCTTTGATCTTTTTATATGATTAAAAATGCAAGAGAAATATAAAATAAATCTACTAAACTTGAAAAAGGCCAGCTTATCTCATGTAATAATGGGGTTTGTGACAAAAATTTAATATTTTTATGTTTCTGAACAAGAAAATAAAATGCTCGTATTTTTTTTTTTTATCGATGAATTATTTATAGTTTACGAGAAATTATTTATTAGAAATTAGTAGAAAGAATACGTGACGTAGTTTTGGCAGGAGAAAGATGAACATATTTGAAGTGAAAGAGATAAATACAAATGTCATCTGTTGTAATTTTATATGTAGTATATTCAGAAATAGGTAAGTTTCTATGCTTTTCTTTTATTATATAATTTTTTTTTCTACGATCGTATAAAAAGTATGCCGTTATATATGCATTTTTAGTGACATAATAAGGTATTTATTGCACAATGTGCACTAAAAAGAATGGTTACTAAGCAAACATCTATGTTTTTGAATTTGCAACCAAAATATTTATCACTTAATAAATAATTTTTTCCGAAACCGATACTAAAGTACACGATATTGATACACGAAGTTAGCCAAAATAGTAGCTAAAGTTAAACTTTACACAATCTTATGTCCAAATTTTACTTCACAGTCTCTTATGTCAAACTTGAATTACAAACAAATTATTCTATGATACTATTGTTGAATTTATTTATTATTTACATTTGATAATAATTTATCGGATTTAATGCAGATCACATGCAGAACACGTCTAAGAATATATAAAAAATAATGAAAATTATAACCGACAGGTAATTAATAATTAAACGATTTCGGAAAAAATATAATATACACCTCGTCACTAAAGTATTTTTTATTACTCATATGGTTTTTATACAAATAACTATTGCAGAGTTTTATTGATTAAAATACGATCGTAGAAAAAAATTACATTAATAATAACTATTAATCCTGGAAACTATATTTTATTTAAAGTTTTTTTTTTTGATATCAATTGTACGAAAATGTATTTGTAAAATGAAAGTTATATCACCCGACATCTGACAAATCCTACCTCAATTTATGCTTTACCAAATTGACGTAAATAGCTCGATTTGAAATAAATTTGAGTTCACATTAAAAATACCATTAAAAAAATAAGTTTATACTTAGTTTTTATTATTATTATTATGGTTAGTTTTGCTACTTTAAATTCAACTATATTCTAGAAAAGTCATCATCGAAAATACAATCATGACAGCTTTCTATGTTGGTAGTTCTATTATTAATTCCTAGATAGTTTTCCAGTTCCAATAATTGTCTTCACAACGATTATCTTGGATTTTTCTTTAACATTTAATCATGGCATTTCTAAGCATTACAACACAGTTACTATATACTTCACCCAAACCTTAATTATCACCGGCCTCTTTCTTTGCGTGCGCTAGTCACAACGACGAGGAACGCTTCTGGTCCAACGCCACCGTGGACGACTGGGCCAAGGAGATGGCCGGTATGCGCATCATCGCCGAGAAGTACGCCAACCTGACCGACAACAGCGTGGTGGGAGTCCGCGCGCCCTACCTCCGCGTCGGAGGCAACAACCAGTTCACCATGATGGAGGAGCAGGCCTTCCTCTACGACTCCACCATCACCGCGCCTCTGTCCAACCCGCCACTATGGCCCTACACCATGTATTTCAGAATGCCACACAGGTAAGAGAATCGTGATGATTATATGATGTAAAAATTAAAGTAATGTTTATCGGGAGGCTTTGGGTACTACCAGTATGATTATAGGCGATTTTGACTGGCACTGGTTACTTGCCGGTTACGTGTTTGGTTGGTTTCAAACAATGACGTCACACTGACCGAACGGTTACTGAAAACGCGCGGTAGATTTTGACATTAATCAAATTTGACAGAAAACATGAAAAATATGACAGCACATTAGTTTGAAATTATAACAAGTAAAATTTAACCAATTAGAATAATAACCGTTGGACGAACTGAACTCTTGAGCATGTTACTGATTTGACGTACCAAAACTGTCACTGTTTACATATGACGTCATAAAACTATCAGTCGAAATCAATTGGTTACTCTATTTACTAACCATTTCTGTGACCAAGTACTAACCGGTGCCAGTCAAAATCGCCTAATTTTGAATGGTTTGGTGTTACTTCCCAACGTGTATATAAAAGATAAATTGATATGACTAAAGTTTCAATGTCGGTTATTTTTGTTCATCCTATTAATACAATTTTGAGCGTGTTTCATTGAATGTATATGAAGGTTTTCATTGTTACGCCCACTTCTTTAGGGTCAAAATATTAAAAGAGAAGAGGAAGAGAACAAGGTTATTTATCAAGTTAACCTTGACTAAGGCCGATTAGTTTTTGTTCGAAGCTACATGTATATTAATTTTATTTCTTTATCTTCAAAATTGATAGATAGGAGATAAACTTTGTTTCCCTTCCTTATGAACGGGGTATTCCAGTATAATTAAATTTATCAAAAGTAATCACTTTTTTGTATAGTTAGTATCACAATATAATGAGATAATACAATAGAACATGCTTATCTACAAGTTTTCATTCATAATTCTATGTTAGAAAAATGAATTTTTTAAGTTATTGTAAACTCTCCTGAAAATTGTGACGTCACAACGCCTACCGCTCACTTCATGCCTATATGTTTGGTTTTGCGCATATTTTTATTAATTCAAATATTATTTTTAAACATTTTGATACTCTGATTCCAGGTATGTTTTGTTTTGACCTATTCTTCAAATACTTGATAATTATTAGACAAAAACTGTAAACATACTCGTGAGACATTGACAGGTTGACATTGACAACATGATAACCATGAGCACGGGCTTGTTTATCCTGAAGTTAGCTGTAGGCGTTGTGAAGTCACAGACTGATTCTTTGTAATTAAATGAAATCTTTAAAAAATCATATCTCAATTAATACGAATTTTTTCATTTAATATTTACATTACTAGTGACCCAAACTAATGAAACAAAAATTAAATAGAAAACACTGGTATCTGCTATTTGCTTATAATAATTAATTTAAATGTTATTTTTTCTTATCACACCACAGTCAACAACATATTTCGAAGTTCATCCCAGAACTAGTTTATTATTTCGTCAATATCTTGACTGCTTCTCATGTAGTTCTATTTATAAATGATGTGTGTTATAGATGCCACGGAAACCTGCAGTCGTGCCCAACCCGTTCCCACGCCGTGTGGGAGTTGGTGATGAACGAACTCGACCGTCGTGAGGACCCCAACAACGACGAATACCTCCCGGGCTGCGCTATGGTGGACTCGTGCTCCAACATCCTCACCGGCGACCAATTCTACAACTTCCTCAACCATAACTTCGACCGACATTACGAGCAGAACCGCGCTCCACTTGGCCTGTACTTCCACGCTGCTTGGCTCAAGAACAACCCCGAGTTCCTCGACGCCTTCCTGTACTGGATCGACGAGATCCTCGCCAACCACAACGACGTGTACTTCGTCACCATGACCCAGGTCATCCAGTGGATCCAGAACCCCAGGACGATCACCGAGAGCAAGAACTTCGAGCCCTGGAGGGAGAAGTGCTCCGTGGAAGGAAACCCCGCCTGTTGGGTGCCCCATTCCTGCAAGCTGACCTCCAAGGAGGTTCCCGGGGAAACCATCAACTTGCAGACTTGCGTCAGATGTCCCAACAACTACCCCTGGGTCAATGACCCCACTGGCGATGGCTTCTTCTAAGCCTTGGGAGCGCGAGGTAGTTAAGTGAAGGTGAAGAACTGTGTGTTGATACAAGTGATTTAGTGTATTCTACCGTGACTTGTCATAGGGAACTTTTGATTTGGAACTGATGAAGTGTTGCGGAAAAGTGATTTTAAAATGGTGACAAGGTAAGGAAATCGAAATCTCCAGACTCCTTATCCACTATAATTTGTTGTTGTTACTTAATCAAATGTTCACTATGAGATGTTACTTCATTTGCCAAACGTCTGGGTTTCAAGAGCACCTTCCCCAAAACCGAAGGTGCTGTTTTGAGACACATGGGTGTTTCTTGTTTTAATTAGATTTGTGGTCATTGTTAAAAACTGTGCATATTTATCAATAAGATGTTCAGGGTTCAAACCCCTATGCAGCATCAAAACTAATGTAACATAATGTATTTTAGTAGGCATATTATCAAATATAAAACATTATTTAGATAAATATTTTTGTAAATTTTCAATAAAATGTGCTTACAAAATATTACCTCTTTCATTTCAATTATATAAATTACTAAATTACAGCTAGCGAGGTTCCTGATTGTCGCTGATATGAGTAAGTATAAAAATGATGTAAAATATGTAAAGTTGTGGTTCTCAAGAAATAATTTACGAAGTATTAATTCAGGCAAGTTGTAGCACCTGACATTTGAAACTTAAAATTTCACTTAATACCTGCTTAAATTAGAAAGTCTATAATTCATGACCGCATCAGGAAAGAATTCGAGATTCGAACCCAGCCTGGAGTCACGTTTCCAAATTTCCAATATATATTTAATCGCACGACAACGACCTTGACTACCTAGTTAAAAATAACAAATTAAAGGTCAAAACTTCATACGAATTTCGAAAGTAATTTCTTGAAATTTCCATAAGCCATAAATGCAGTCACAGTGGCGCGCCGATGTTATTGCTACGTGGAATTCCACCTTATGTGACAATTATACCTGTTTACCTTGGCGTCCGTTTGAAGGATACCTCGCGTAGAAAATTCTACAGAAAATTTCTCAGCGTGCTAATGAATCAGAGAAGAATTACGGTTTATTAAAAACACGTTAGTGAAAGTTATTAACAGGTAAAAATGTATGACGCCTGCAAAAATTGCAGCGGAGAACATGTTTTAATGCAGGAAATGAAAATGAGGTTACCAGATATATCTGACTATTAGAGAATGAGTTTGTACGTCAAATAATATGAGATATTTCATTAAATAATAGGAATATTTTGAAGTTAGCACCACAAATTATTTATTCATTTTAATGCATCTGTAATAAACAATTTAATTTATTAAATTATATATATATATATATATATATATATATATATATAAACAACCTAATAAATATTAATTTTGCGCCATCCTCGAAAGTCGTTGATTTGTTTTTCATATATTCGGTGCTTAAATAAATGGATCTTAGAATATTTGTAAAAGACGAAACATATAATTTATTTTGTATTTATAATAATTATAAGACTGTATTGCTCAACAAAATAGTAATACATATTATAATTAATGTAATAAAATTAATATAATGCCAATGCAGAAAATAGTTACTAAAAAAAATTTCTATTAACTTGATATTGTAGAAAACAAATGCATCAAGATTGAACTGTAATTGGATAATTTGACATCATTTCTAGATTTTATTTAGGTATTTGAAAGTTAACTGCACAACAGGCAAAGGTCTAATAAAGGAGCAGGAGAAAACAAACAAACAAAATATAGCAAAAGTATAACAATAATTATATGTATGATGAAAAGTATATAGTAATAATAGTATAATGTATCACATTATTTAACAATGATAGCTGAATAAAATTGAGTTGTCTTATAGCGGAAAATATCAACTGCTGAAAATCGAAAATTATTATTATCACATGTGATTATTGACGAAACACAAAATACATTTGTTCTGCGAGTAGAGACATATGGAAAGTAAGAAAACGTAAAAGGCGTGATGATATATTTATTTATTTATTTTATAAGAAATACTATGTTAATTTTTTCATATAGCGATATGTCGTTCCTTATTGAGTTTAAAGCAAAATACTTCAACAAATCTTGTAAATAATTAAATTCTAAATCACTTATCATATTTTATTTTGCACTATTTGTGACATGTAAAATCAAGTTTAAAGTTTTATAATAATGCTCATTTGTAGTGATAGCCATAGAATTTAAAGAAGATAGAATCTTTACACTCCTATTTCTGCTGCTGTGCCTGTGTGTTAAGTAGGTCTTCACATTGAGATGCACTAATATCTTCGGGAACAGTTTACTCTTATCCAGATCTGCAAAAGCAAAGAAGGTACTTATAGGTATGTATACTTGATATTTCTATTTTTTTGATTACCTTCCGCCTACCCCAGAGTAAGGGAGATATTGTTTTTGATCAAAAATGGGTAGTGAGTTCAATGAATAGGCACGTTTTACGATTTTACCATTTTCGCCATGATGTATGTATGTATGTATGTGTATTTGGTCTGTACGATTTTATCGTCTTAGCGATTTTTGTTTTGCAAGCATGAGGTTTTTTTTAAATATTTATCATGATCATATACAAGTGATTGTATGCTCTATCATAGCATTTAAAAATTAAGAAACGAAGACCCTGTTAAGTCGTTTGTCCAACAAACAAATTCTATAGAGAAAAATATTTCTTCAATAACCTTTGAAATTTAAATCTATGTTACTCCATCCTGATTAAGCTTCTTCATTTTAAAATAAAATTTCATTTTTATCATACTGAAAAGTATATTTTATCATTGCTGATCAGTTCTACTAAAGTTAAATCATTAAAATCATTCATATTTTAGCAATGAATTTCAGTTCTCAACGATTTAAAATCACAAATGTCAAAGTTTATCATTTTCATTTAAAAGATAAAAGTTGGTTATCTTATAATTTAAATTAAATGAAAATTAAAATGAGAACATAAATTAAATGATAGCATGCATGCTTACATTTGATAATACGTATTGATTTTTAAATTAAAATAAATATAAAAAAAATGAAAATGAAAATTCCTGCATGAATTCGAGTTGTATTGGGCGGGAGGTTATGTGCTGGCACATCAGATTTCTTTGATTTGTGTTTATTTTCAATTTGTAACAAATGTACAAAATAGTATTTGATGATATAGAAACATACCTTCTTATTTGTTTATTTTCTATTTATATTTCAGAAATTTAATTTTATTTCGTATATTTATTTAATTTTTTGGCATATATTTCACTAAGAAAACAGCTTCACAATCACAATGACATGTGTCACATTCGTAAAAAATTGAAAATTTTTCCATGGTGTTCTAGAAATGCAAGATTAGTGAAATCTAATATCTTTATATTTTATTATCTCTAAATCTAATGAAAATTTAAAAAATAGTGTAATCAAAACACATTTAAAATTAAATGTTCTTCAACTTTCAAAATAACATAAATTGTAGAAAAAGGAAATTTAATCGTGTTTTTCACGAAAAACTGTTAAGGGCTTCAAGTAAACTGCTACTTCCGGTTGACCAATTTTATCCAAAATCTAATCAGCTCTTCATTTAAATATAAGAAGCAATAATTCACAAAATTGTATTTTTTGGTATTATAATATTTGAGTTATGCGAGACGAAAAAATTGTCACAGACTACACACACACATACATACATACATACATACATACATACATACATACATACATACATACAGACATCATCGCGAAAATAGTAAAATCGTATTGTACAGACCCTAAAACGTGCTTATTCATTGAAAACTCACTACCCAATTTTTTGACCAAAAACAATACCTCCCTTACCTAAAGGTAGGCGGGAGGTAAAAAAGAATGAATGTATTTGTCAAGTGATGTGAAACAATTTTTATAAATGTATTCAATTCTTTAAAAATTTCATGTTTAAATATTAAGTAAAACATCAACTTTTGACAGAAGTACCTACCTTGTACTACTGTGCGGAAAATTATCACGATTATATTTTGACATTTCTTTAAACCAATCAAATGCTTTATTGTATGTCACGTGTCTGCGTTTTAACCAATCCTGTCATTATTATACTGAGAATAATGCTCTTGTGATTATTCCCGGCAATTTTCTCTGTAGCTTTTTTGTTTTTGTTGACAGATGTCAAATGTCAGATAGTTATCATCAACACAAGTAAAAATGAGCAAAAAAGATAGATTTAGTGGCGTGCCTGATGATGAAATCAAAAAATAATCTAATTAAATATAACTGGAGAGTTCGATAAATTAGAAAATAATTCTCCAGTATCTTTCTCAAACTTGTCGCCATTTGGCAATAGCCACTCAAGCCCTACGGGCTTTCGTGGCTATTGCCTGGCAACAAGTTTTCGAAAGATCTGTCAAATTATTTTCAATTTATTCTCACCCTCTTGTTATATTATTACTGAGTATTTTGTGTTAAAAAGGATAAATAGTGGTTGGTACATTCCAGTATTAAAACGAGTTTTTTTCAAATACAATTCTGTCACCAAACCATTTATAATATTCTTATTACATTTTCTTCCTTGACATAGCGCTAAAATACAATTTCTTTGTTAAAAGATGTATTTAGAGATTTGATCAGAAACAACAAATATGTTATATGCCTGATAGTAATTGCTCACTTATATTGACATTGATTTTGTTGAGTGTTATACAGAGAAAATATCGTCAAATTCTAGTTAAATGTGAAGTTTATCTACAATTACTTCGTTTACAAGGATCTAATGAATAACATTACTTGATGACAACAGTAAATAATACAATATAACTAAAAAAACACTCTAGAACAGAGAAACTTTCTATTAACAATTAAAATTATTGTAAGTACTTCATTTCAAGAGTTTTCAAATGATCTTCATAAAACATTTTCAAGGACTCATTAAGAAACTGTAATATGGAAATACAAAATTTTCCCTTTCATTAGGTGCGACTTTAGCACAAATTCTTGAAATATTTTCTAATCTTATAAGACCTCCATACTTGTTAAATTTCTTACGAATACGAATATTGTTTATCATTAGAAATTAAGGAATGCGATACGCTGGAAAAATTATAGAAGAAGTGGTATTTGTCTGAGATTGAGAACGTGAGATGCATAGATGAGTGTGAATTCATTAAGTGCCTATAAATAACTAAATAGCTATTTACGTATTCAACAAGTTGAAAAACTTCCAATGAAATGAAAATCGAAATAATTCTTCAGCTAGAAGCAATGACCTTCTTACATATGTAACACTTGATCCTAGTTGTAATATATGTTGCATTTTGCACTGTTTTGAGTTGTAAAAATCATCATACACATTATTTTAACCCAAAACAATAACTATAAAATAATAATAAAAACCGCTCAACAAGCCAGGCAAGGCCATTGTTTTGTTAAGTACTGCCTCGTCGAAGTAAATCTCTAGTTTTCTTTTTCCAGTTCTTCACTTTTTTTGTCAGATTAATAGTCAATACTGTAGCCAAATATTTATTGATTTGAAAATCATTCTACTACCGTGTACACACACAGAATGATTGAGAAAAGTGTTAACATAAAAGAAAATGGTTTTTTTTTTTCACGACATGGTAGGAAACCCCACCGTTCTTCTCCTGAAATAGTGAGGAAAATGTGTTGTTCCTCTCTAGAGAGGAAAATATAGAAGTGTTACCAATATGAATGTTATTTACAAAAAAATTATTATAAAAATTATAAATAAATTCCTAATTTTATTGAAAATCCTTATTTTAGTGATATACTTACTTTAAATTATCTTACAATTATGTCTTATATTTTTATTTTTCTTATTAAATCACAATTTGATAACTTAATAAAGATATTTAAGATTCGTCCATTGGCAACACTGCTAAACCGCCTTGTGTCTGATAACCTAACTTTTAACTTGTCAGTATGTCAGTTGTCTTCTAAAAGTGTATTTTAGGTCCGAGCAAATTGTTTTTAGAAACATATCGTGAAAAAATGCGCTCATTAGGCAAACTTCGAACTCGAGGGGGAAAAAGAAGCGCTTTCCTCTCTAGTTTGACAAATAACTAATGATTGATCTGAAAAAAAAAATTATACGACAGAAATAGTTTTGCTTATATTAATCATGAAATCATATTTGTCATATAGAGGCTGTTCAAAAATAGCATTTTTTTCAAATTGTTGAAAAGAGTAAATTATCTTAATTATTGGCGAAAAACAAAAATTTAATTAGAAGAAAATGTTTGTAATCATGGGTTAAATTATAATTTTATTTAATATGAAAGCATTAGTCAAAACACGACGATACTTTTAAACCTCAATGACCCTTATACAGCAATGTCACAAAACCGTTATAATTGGAGCAAATAATTCATTGGCCTCGAAACAAACCGACTTGGGACATGTCACTTGTTTTGAATTCCGCGCGGCAGTTTCACTGACATCTGGTTGACATTGTTGCAATAAACCTGTATGTACTACATACTACAGCATCACACATTCACATACACTGCATCAGATATGTCTCCTAATATGGAACTTCAAAGCTAACGTGATTTTTCTTATATTACATACGTGTTGGGATTGTTTTCTACGAATTACTAATGCAGCAATGTACGAGAGAAGAAGAAGACATTTGTATATTACTTTTTAAATAGGGGTGACATAAAATTCTCAATTAGATCTTAACAACCGACAAATTTTTACCAAATTATATTGATCTTCTAATAGTGAGGGTAAAAGCAGGAAGGAAATAAGTGAAATTTGAAGACAGGCTAAGGAAATAAAAAATTTCAATATTGATAATAATGCTGGAGAAATATAAGCAGTAGAAATGATAATAAAACATATTAACAATGGCGTAAGAGACGTCCAAACTTTGGAACGATGTGGATATTCAGAAACAAAAACAGCAAAATAAAATAGATTCATTCAACTACATAAAAAGATATAAATTAATACAGATGCAATTAGAAATGAAGAATGTGACAATAAATATTGGTTATAAGGTATCGAAAAAATGCAAACTATGCGAAAGAGAAGAAGAAGCAATACGGCATTTAAGAACATCAAACAAAGAAGTGTGACGAGAATTGAGAAAAGAAAGTAAGCAATAAGCTACTGGACGACCAGGACACTGCAGAGTACAGGATGAAGTTCGTCATCGAAAGAAGAAAAAACTGTTGACGACAAAAAATATGTAAATATTTATTTGTAGATTCTAAGTCCTAGTGCAATAATAATAACCAATACATAATAATTATTAATTAAAAATCTGTTGTGGATACCCCAATACTTTCTTATCAAATAGTGTAGGAACACGGACTACCACTGTCAAGAAACGCTAACGTTCGCGTCTGCCCTTGTCTCTTCCTTTTAGTTTTAGTTTAATGTTTCTTACGCAGATGTTTCGGCATAAATAAAGTTTTGAAATACATATGCATTTCGACCATATATTTAGAGAAAAAGGAAATTTATATATAAATAGTTTTTATTTATACATAAGAAATTACACATTTTATAAAGTTTCAAACTTAATATACTTCACATATTTATCAAATCTTGTGTTGCATATTTACAAAATTTTGAGGTTCACATTAAGGTGAATTAAGATGGTATTAAAAGCTGTGTACAAATGTGGAACGAACTTCAAAGTCACTTTATTGACAAATGAATATCAAATTTTTATATTTTAATCATAAATGCGGAACTGAAAAATTTATTATCAAGATATCAAGATTTCTTGACACGAAATCTTGATTCTTGATGATACTTTCTTGTCTTGTCTTGGGAAACATAAAATACTTCTTGTCTTGGTCTGCCTTGGTCTTGTCTTGATTTCAAGACAAGATCAAGAGTCTTGTGAAACACTAATACTAGGGCGCATGTGTCTCTTCTGGTGGTGACTTGCATTTCGGTTACAGACATATAAAATTTAACCTTCGAGTCTTACTTGAATTGTTACATATTAAGACAAGTATTTGCTGCTTGGAGGCATTGCCATGACAATGCAGTAGATTGTTGATTCATTGTCGAATGTCATATTTTGTTCAGTACAAATGATTCATAGTTGAACGGTACTCCAGGCCGTAGGGTACGTGCAAGTGACATTTGCAAATATTATCACGTCTAACATCGGAAATACAAGTCAGTAGCATTGAGATAGTTTATTGGTAAGTCGAACAGTTATTCATATGTTAATCTTTGGCATTGATCTTATGGAATACGTCACTGTTGATTTGTGAAATAACTCATTTGACACAAAACACAATATTGCACTAATATTTAATGCATTAGATTTTTTTTTGTTGTTCGCTGTGGTTTATTCAATACAATATTCAATCGTTTTATTTTAAACTTCTATTACCTACGGGTTGTGCAGCGCAGTTAGCCATGTTTGTTTTTTATTACAAACAAGAAAGATAAAAAAGTTTGGGTAGTACAGGGTTACAATGATTTAAATTGTCTACATGAAGCTGCAGGGAAACATAATAAAACTTGTTTTTTTAATTCTGCACACCCAACTCAGATACGCACCGCACGCCACTGCTAATAATAAAATATAAGTTTATTAAAATTCCTTTGTATTTTATGCAGAGCACATACCTAACTAATATTTTAACATATAGCATATTTTTTAGTGTAAATACACATATGATAATTAGTTCAGAAATTATTCAAGTTATCCGTAGAAATAATTAATTGCTTGGTAATATATAATTTTTGCTCAGCAAACACCAAGGCGTCACTCGATGGGTTCAAACAATTTAAAACTGTTTTAAATCTAATTTTCCCCAAATCAAAATAAAGAAATTGTTATTAAACAGACAGGTTAAGTCATTATAAATTTGAAAAGATTGATATAAATTTCAATTAATGTAATCACCTTCAACATGCTTGCAAAAACCTAGTAATGTACTGTTTATGGATATCTCTATAAGTGTCAAATTTAATCAATAAAAATTAAAAATCAATCAATATTTCTAGGACAGCTTGAAAATTGAAACTAGGTCCGGTTTACATTTACTAAATTAATATCAATGTCATCTTATTGGACACGCATTCATAAAAAAAGTTGTTGGTTTTTAAATTATTAAACAGTAGCTGGAGATTTCTAATCTGTGTTTTATAATTGTTAATTAAGAAGTTTACATTGGCAAGGCGTAGCAATGATCATAAAATATTCTAGATTAACGCACTTTGTCACATAGATCGTAAATACCTACATAAATTTAGAAAAATAAGTGTTGCTACCATCAATATACAGTGTGCTCGAATTGGTGGGTCACCATTGGGAAACTGTTACAGGTACGAGTTTAATTTAACGGGATTTATTATCGTATTTTGATGATCTTTCCAATGTTTTCTCTACAAACTTCATAAGTGGTTCATATGATCCGTCTCGTGCTGAATATCTCACATTTTCATGAAATATTTAGACTGTTGCTAATATATATATATATATATATATATATATATATATATATATATATATATATATATATATATATATTTCCGCATATTAAAATAGGTCGAGATCCATCTGCAAGATAACAAGTCTTTATTTGTTAGCAGGATAAAACCTATTGGAAATGGCGAGAAATATATTGAAGTATCCCAAAACGTTTTGCAATCTACCCCAGCAAACATAGTTGTAACATTGATGTACCTGGTATGTAATATCTGAAACCTATGTAGTATATCTTTTATATACGTACTAATAACGTCATATACATACCATGTCAGACATCTCTTGAGAGAGCGTAAAATTATATTGTTAGTATGTCACATTGATCTTGGACATGGTACATACCTACATGTATATGTTATGTTACCGTACTTATAACATATTCATAGTTATTTAGAAAGTTTTAAATATTTTATAAAAAAATATAGCAAAGAAATATTAAATATTTTATAGTGTACACTGAACAACTTTGAAATAAATTTAATTTAATTTTGCTAAGTGATTAAATATTTTCGTATCGTGATTTATGTAAAGGAAATTGTTAATTTATAAATAAATAAACATTTTCAAAGAGATCTTACTAAAAAATGTACAAAAACAACTATTCAATTCGTATATTCAAAGTTGTTTATACCAATAGTTTTGTTATGTACCATTAACGTTACGATGTCTACTTACATGGGATGTCATGTCTCATAGACCGTGTTGCGGACATAGATCTATCCATGTTATGTATATATAACGTACTCGCGACATAACTGTGTTTGCTGGGTGCCCCCTTACCGTTTCTACACCACCCGTAAAATAAACTCAAAGTGATCTATGCAACTCAATTCAGTGGAAGAGGTAATGCTGTGAAATGTTTGGTTTGCCAGACTGCTACAATAATAAAAATATGTCACTCCCCCAGCTAAAATTTTCCAAAAGGAATACAGCTATTAAATCTCATAGAGGAGAATTAAATTTAAAATACCAACGACTAAACTTCTCTGGTAACCTGCACACCTGGTAAATCAAATATTAAACGGTGGATCTAATCATCGAGTAATATTTAAGAATATTTGAATACCGACACTGCTAACAGTGTCACATTTTTATTATTCATGAAGAGTTATATTGTCTCCTACCACCAACTAATAACAATACAACTCGTAACAATTCCATAAGAGCTCATCCCTCATTACCTAACCTTTAACCTCCGCAATTCCTACGTAACTTTCAACTGTCATCCGTCATACACCGTCCTCACATCACCATCACCAAGGCGACGAACAGACGAACGCACCAAAACCAAATGTCTAATTTGCACATTCACTGAAGATTCACTTCAAGCTGAATGCGATGCGCTAGGATAGGGAGTGCCTGCTAGATTAATATTCGCATTGTCTGTTGTTTGTTACGAAAGTGTTGGGAAACACGGTGGGCTCGAAACATGGACAAATGTTAGAATGGGTGTGAAGGATGTAAATATGCTCATCGCAGACATGTGATTGACAATTTTATTGATGGAATATGTAGAATACTTCAAATTGATGTCTGGGCTTATGAATATTTATTAATTACAATTGATTAACGATGACGCTTTTGTTTAAAATATTTCTGTCTCTACAGTGAGTATCCGAATAAAAGCATAATACACAATTAACATTTATCATCACGCCTTTTACCCATTATGGGTGTATCACTCTGCTAACGCAGATCTCGATAAGTGATACATTTTTGCGGTTACCAGCCATCAAATCATAGCCCCGAAAGATGTTAGTTGAGAGGGTACCACAGGGGTAAATTTAAAACGGCAACTGTCGGTTGTGAGATTAGAAGTGAGAATCTCAAGATCCACAATCCGATGCGTTACTGCGGCGCTATTTACCTCATTAGCAATTAACACCATACTGATGTATTAAACAATCAAGTTTGATTAAATTTTAAACCTTGATAAACCTGAGAGGCCGCTAGTGTCGTAGTAGTGTAAATGGCGGTTTCATATAATTCGATATACGAGTAACTATTGCCTTTAGTTAATTAAATACAATTGCTTATTACAACATAAATAACAAAAATATTACATCAACATCTTCTCCTTTGTGATGATAATATGAATACGCAGATAGAGAATATTCTGATTGTATTTTCTATTCACGAGAGATATATTAGATAAATATTTCTCGAGTAAAATTTCAATCTTATATTTATTTTAATCTTATTATTTATTATATTATCCCTTTTGTTTTTCTTAAACTAAGAAATTAAACTATTCCTCATTGTCTTTAAAATTATTATAAATATTCGGGTATCCCGCTTGTGCAAATACTCGATATGCAAAATATTCACTGATATTCGATTGTCATTGGTCGAAATTCAGAAAATACTGTAACGTGATGGGTTGAAATTTTTCTAGGGAAATATTCTGATTGTATTTGCCATGCACGAGGGATATATTAGACGAATATTTCTCGAGAAAGATTTCAGTCATTATTTTAAATTATTGAATATTGTATAATTATTTAAATCTGTCACATAAACGTCAGACTTTGATAAATATCATTTGTCAAATTATGTTAAAAAGAAGTCAATTGATTGAAAATTTGAAAATATTACCTATCCTTCTAAAGCGAAGAAATTAAACTATTCCTTATTGTCTTTAAAATTATTATAAATATTCGGGTATCCCACTTGTGCAAATACTCGATATGCCAAATATTCACTGATATTCGATTGTCATTGGTTGAAATTCAGAAAATACTGTAACGTGATTGGTTAAAAATTTCGAGGGAAATATTCAATAGTTATATCACAAGTACTAAGAATTGAATCGATTAAATTTGATGTCTAGCTTATTTAAAAAATTTTGCTTTAAAAAAAGTTTTATCGTACATAATAATTTAAGATTTCGTGGCTTTTGCCAAATGGCGACAAGTTTCAGAAAGATACTGAAGAATTATTTTTTAATTTATCGATCCCTCGAGTTATATTTAATTAGATTATTTTTTGATTTCATCATCAGGCACGTCTCTAAATCTTTTTTTTTTTTGCTCATTTTTACTTGAGTTGATAACTATCTGACATCTGATATTCTGTCAACAAAAACAAAAAAGCTACAGAGAATATTGCCGGGAATAATCACAAGATCATTATTCTCAGTATAATAATGATAGGATTAGTTAAAACGCAGACACGTACCATACAATTAAGCATTTCATTGGTTTAAAGAAACGTCAAAAAATAATCAAAATAAGAATTTCTTTATAATAAAATTGAATTATAAGGAACACAAAAGATAAATCTAGTGTAATTCATATATTCTAACACATCTACGTTGTTCGTCAAGCGAAACATTTATTTAAAAAGTAAACTGAATAATGCTCAATGATTTAGGTGCAAATATTCGATCTCTTCAACTTTTATTTGAAATATTTTCAATCAATATCATAAATCTTTATTGGAAAATTATTCCAAAGTGTTATAGGTAACCTGGTAACATATAATTGAGATCAACTGACCAACTGCTATATTTACATACAAACCTGATGTCATACAAATTTCAGAAGAATTCCAGATTGGCGTCTTCTTTGAAACTGACACCATAACATTTGTTTTAATGGTTCAGCGGTTAATGCTTGGTAATGTTTATTACCTTGAAGGTTGCGACAGACCAGCGCTAGGTTGGTAGCTATGGCATCTCTTGGAAGTTGCGGAGAAGTTCATGAGTGTTGCAACGGTTTATTTGAAACTTTGAATGTGGTGTAGTTGTTTGGAATTGTCTTGGGATCTCGGCATTAGAACAATTCTTTTGTATTTTTCTTTAATTGAATGAAACACGGCCTTTAGTGCATAAAGTTTTTGCTTTGGTTTATTTATCGATAATTAATGTCTTGTTCTTGCAACACCAACAAGTACATATACGAATATCGTAAATATTGGTTTTATGGACGATCGATTGTAATGATTTATGGATTATTAAAAGAAAAGTTTCCAAGATTTCAAGTAGCTAATAAAACAATAAAATTAACTGAAAATCATGTTTATAGTATACATACTTTCCTCAACAATTTGCAAAAAAACAGATGTTTGTCGTAAAGATGATTAATGGGTCAATTCTGAACATTTTATCTGTAAGATCGTAAATTCGTAAATCCGTTACCTACGATACGCCCGTAACTAATAACTTTACTGATTTACAATTTTGGCAATTCTCGACATGTACCTGTAAGAAGACAACTTACAGATCAACTTTACGGTCACGAGACGATTATTTTACGACATTCATCCTTCACATTATATTTTGGTTATCTGTAAGTGACATGTGACAGATAAAATAAAATATTTAATTATTTACACTTATACACAAAATGAAGTAAGTACTGAAAATACTTATGCCCAGTTGCACCAACCTCACTTAAACTTTAAGTGTTCCTTAAAATTCTAAGTAATCCTTAAATATAAAAATTTCGTTGAACCAGCCAAATTTTAGCACTTAAATTGACTTATAGAATCCTTAAATTAAGTGTCCGACATTGGCCACTTAACGTCTACTTAACAAAGGAACTGTCAAATATTTGTATTTGTGATTAGGAAAAATGTTAAATTATTATGATATTGATTACGACGATGACGATATGCATGTTTTTGAAGATATTATATTTATAAATAATCGTCCAAGAATAAAATAAGAACGGTATTTGGGGCTTTTGCATGAAATTAATTGGCGATAATTTCCCATACTTCTTCTTTCTTTTTATTTGTAATTGTATTTGCCGTTTTATTTTCAATAATATTCTTATATTCTAGAACAAATTTCCTCTTCTTTTCATTTTTCGGTTACATTTAAATACTAGAATCGTATTTCTGTGATTGCTGATATCACTAAATAATATTATTACAAATTTATTAACCTTATTTGGTAACCCTTCTCGAAAAATTAATGCATGACATGAACGTGTGACAAGTTTGAAATGTCACGAACAATAAACAAATCTTCTTGACAATTTAAACTTACTAGATTCTAACATTAGAAAATGAAAATTTCGTTAACACCAGAATGCTCGTATAAGTCAAAATGACCGTTTTTACAATTTAAAATGTTCTTAGTCACACAGACATTCAGGACATTTTAATGTCAAGTTACTAAAGATTCTTCTTGTTTTTTATATTCATTTTTAGATCTCTAGTTTTAGATATAGAATGTACAACTAAGTAATGACTAACTAAGCAATGCTTAAATTCAACGTGAGCAACAAACTTAAGATATAAGGATTCCTTAGTAATAAGTAATGCTTAGTAAAGCTTAATTTTAAGGAAGGGCGGTGCAACTGGGCATTAATATATTAAATTAAGTCCAAATTAAATTATTTATTGTTTGAATATATGGAATTAAAAATTCAGTACTGATCATTGTCATTTCTGGAGGCGCTAAAATACTACTAATATATTTTAATACTTTACTCACAGACGACTGACAAACATATCCAACAGTTTCAACCAACTGGATTTTGGAAAGAACTACCACACACAAAATATAAAGTTACGAAAACCCTTAAAGTAAAATTGATATAAATTGGTAAGGAAAAATGTCTGTATCAAAATACCTCAAAAGGAATACGCGTTGTTGGATAATTATTGTTAAACTATGCTAAGTATTCCAATAAATAATATTACCTTGAATATTAATTTTTAACTGATTTAATACTTAGAAGTCTCTAGAGGGAATAAATAATAGTAGTGATAATATTATTCATAAAATAATGATGAATTTTCGCATTCTACAGTGACCGTAAAAGTTTACAGACACCTCAAACTTCACCGTAACTTTTATAGATATCTGTAACATATTTTAAATTTTCTGTAAGGAACAGATGCTGTCAGAATTGCCATTTGACCTATAAGCATTTATAGATCTTACAGATTCTCTTACAGACTGTACAGGATTGCTCAAAATTGGCCTATTATTTCAAACTATTCCCTCTTTTTGAAGCGGAATTAATTAATTACGTTTCTAGTTACAATTAGTTCTTCAACTGCTATATTAAGCAGAATTTTTGCCTCCTCATTAGCTAATTGTTACTAGAACATATTAATTTGTTACTTTATTAAACATAGTAAAAAAATAGGAATCACGAAGTAATCAAAGAAGAATATTGCAGAATAACATTATTTTGATGTCCCTTAAATTTTTGTTGAGCATTTGCTCAATGACGTCTGTATGTGTATAACTCATGAACGAGAAAAAATAATGGAACGTAAACTTAAAATTATTTTCAGTCTTTTATAATTAATAGTAAATTATAAATAATTTAGGAACTATTTGAGAAATAAGAAATCAGTCTAAATTAGTTTATCGCCATTATTAACTGACCTTTGAGAATTTTAGAGAAAGTAAAAGCCATGGCTGTGATGACCTCTGAAGGGTACACCAAATATCTCATTAAGCTGTGCTCATACCATTTATAGTTGTAAAGAAGATAGTGTTTGAATATTGATTCGAATGCTGTCGTAACTTTTCGTATAGTTCCATGTTGCCAAGAGATGAAAAGAAGACATAAATGGCATACGTATCGTCAACAAATAGAGAAAAAAATGTGCCATGCAGATATTACTTTCTTATACGTAATTTCCTATTGATTTATAAATGGTATGGTATCAAAAGGAACGGATTATTTATGATTTTTTGAAAATTGTATTATGATTAATTATCTTCAAATACTACTTCAACAGTCATGTTTTCTTATTGGCTTTCTTCTTTCTCTCATTGCTGGATTTCTGTAGATTGTTCTAAGAAAAAGTAGTTTGGAGCCAATATTGATTAAATCAGAGCGAGATTGGTATCAAATTAAAGATAAAGAGGGAACTTGAACTCAATTGATAATGAACAACCGTCCATTATTTTATTTTTTTTTTATTTATAAGAGCTATTGCAGTTTGGTATAAAATGAAAGTACCACTAAAATTCCAAAAATAATTTGTACAATCGTCAATTGTTTTTTTTATATTACTTAATTTAATCCTGTCGAATTTGGTAATATATTAAATATATTTCACAGCGACAGGCACTAAGATATAAAAAAATTACTTTGGACCGATTGTCAATTGTTTTAATAATGCTTTTTAAATTCTATCGGGTTTGGTACCAAATTGAAGCTTTCTGAAGGAGTGGAAGTGGGGGTGTTTATATTATCAGGAACATTACAATTTTTTTGAGGTTAACTAACTGTGTCAAGTGTATTAATTAAATAATCAAATGTATATTTATATGTAACAGAAACAATTTGTGTACAAGTGTCATAAATTCAATTGAAGTAAGTTCTATCAAAAGTTATTATTTTTTATTTGAAATTGGCACTTAAGTGCTTAAAAAAACGTCAACCCAGTGTTGGCAACCGTTAAATAATTATTGTACAATTAGGATAATTTTGGCAGATAACTAATTAATTCCGATGACGAAATTGAGGACAAAACATATAATTTTGAGTGTTATTTACGATAACTACACTTTTCGTGGTTGGCAACACTGACTGTCAGTTTCAACTGACAGATATTTAGTGGCAATAAAATATATCTGAAGAATTGTCACTAATGTTTGTCTATATTGGCTGGAGCCAATATGAATACAATAGTTATTTGTGTATCAAGTGCGGATAGAGCATTGTTTGTTGCACGCGGCGAGAAATTGTTGATCGAGGCGAAGCCGAGATCAACAACTCGACAAGTGCACCGAACAAGCTCTATCCGACGAGATACACACAATATTTTTTCTGCAATCGTTGAACAATGTAAAGCTGTAGAAAAAAATTAATTTTCAAAATTATCTTTGGTCACGCCTATAAAAATTCAGTAAAATTGTAGTTACCCATGTCACCGTAATCATGACAACGTTTATAAACAAAATAAAAATTTTCAAAGAAATCATAATTTGACACATGGAGTACATTTGAACATTTGGAGTACATTTGACATAAAGTCTACAGAGTGAATACGTTTATGGTGATTAAGTTGAAGTGTATGTACGTATATGCCTGTATTTGCAATAGCAAGGTTATTACCAGAAAAATCCAATGCATCATTTACTTCTTTTACCTAATTTATTTTTGTTTTGTTTTTGTCGCACTAGTGCGACAATATGTCACTTTGTCGCCCTAGAGCGACAATTTTGAACATTTCCTAACCAAAAATGGAATAACAATGTCGATATTGTGCAACGATTGTAGAAAAAAATATTTTTATTTATTGAATTGTAAATAAATATATGTAATAAATTTACACAGCGAGACTTTTAATGCTTGTATATTTTTCTATATTTTTCTAATCTGTTTTTCACAAAAATACATAACTACCAAAAATAATTACCCATTTTTCTTTTTTTCGGTTTCTTGATTTTTATAAATTCAAAAATAATAATTTGTAGTAGGCCACTACAGATATATAAACTTAACCTATATTGTAATTTTTTTACAGTTTTTTCAAATTTTAGATTTCAAATAAAACTTAATATGTAGATACCTCGACATTGAAGTTCCTTTTTATCACTCATATGGTTTATTTTCCTAGGCCCTACGGGCCTCGGCATCTAACTTCTATATTCGTGATAAAAAATTAAACTTCAGTGCCTTGATACATAAATAACTATTATAATAAATAAATTTTAACATTCAAATAGGAACCTAATAAAAGAATATTAGTTTTAAATATCGAAAACTTGGGGATACATTTGAAATGAAATATTGTCGAAATACATTATTGTTCTTTATATAGTTTGTACTTAAAGTGATAGATAATCAAGTACACTTACATTCGAAGATTTTGCAATAGAATTACTGCATTAAAATACACAAGCACACGAAACACTACGAAAGACCGCGAACTACTAACTGCAAACCTAATTTTTCGTGTTTTCTGCAGCGGCATTGCTAAAAGGTTTGAACACGTTCATAGTCTGCAAGAACACATTGATTTCTATAATATAAAGCAATCCTATATTCCAGAAGTTAACAAAATATATTTTTTATAATATATTTTCTATGAGAAATATTATCAAAAATTTCACATGCCAGGGTCGACTATCATTGTCTAGAATGTATGGAGCACTCCATACTTCGGAATAGTATATTCTACAACAAGTAATGGAATGGCACATATTCCACGCGAGCAAAATGTTTGTAGTCCGAGCCGAAGGCGAGGGCAATGGTTTGCGAGTGTGGGTTATGCCATTCCGTTACATGTTGTAATGTAGACTATACTTCTATATCAAGTTTTTTAATATTAGGTTTGTTCTAAGTGGTCATTTCTGACAAGTTTGTGACATGTTTGTGACAATTTCAGTGCGTCTGCGAAAAATGTAAACAAGTTAAGTTTGAAACATAGACTGGAACGACGAATGGAATGAAGTGCATGTGCATGCTCATTTTTTGTTTTGACAACTAACCTTAAATATAAATAAAGAAATTCATACATTTTTCGCCACAAAAAATAAATGAGGCTTATGATTCAAAGTTAACTTGTTTACCTTTTTTGCAGGCGCACTGAAATTGTCACAAACATGTCACAAACATGTCAGAAATGACCACTTGGAACAAACCTATTATACAAAAAATACAAATATAAAACTGTTGAAAATGTCAAACTCAAATAAATAAACAAACAGTCGTAACCATAGTAACTGAATCAAGATACTTCGTATATCGCGCTAATATGCGGCCCTGATTCGTCGAATATTTAATCTACCATCATAACAACGTAACCAATATAATCCTACTATTATGACTGACTTTCTTACAAAACTTACAACCAAATTATCCTGATTCTATAATAGGTGTGTATAAATTGATAATAATATAATAAAACTATATTGAGTAAATAAATCTATTCTAGGAATCATTAAGGACTGTATGAATGTCGAAAATTGACGGCTGGTAACCAAAAATAAAAATTGTGCTTCAGCATGATAATAGATGATATATTATATCGTGATTGTTTTAGAACTCCTGGCACAATACAGACATATATATGGAAATCACATCCTTCTCGACATACAAATAACATTCCTCAGTCGTACCCTCTCTTATAACTATTCATTTCAGAACTCTACGATTCTTGTCTTTGTCAAATCTTAAAAAATTGCATTCCTTGTTTTGAAACCAACACCGAGATTAACTCTTTTACTTTTTGTTTTCGAACGCTTGACGCCTAAGCTTTTGAAAGTTGGTGACGAGGAGGATATTGTCGCATTGCTGTATTAATTACGTCAGAACTGTGCAGGTATTTGTTTTCATTGGGTTTCGAGTTACTGGGGTAGGAACAAAAAGAAGTTCCCGACTTTCTAGTAGGTAGTAGTATTGTGTAAAACACGCTTTAGTAAGTATTCAAAATATATGACATACGACTCTTATACATATGTTTAATTTGTGAAATAGATGTTTTATGCCCGGTTGCACCAATGTTAGTTAAATTTTATATTTGGTTTAAATAAATAAAAGCAAATCGAAGTTATATGTCATATGGAGTAATTGATATTGATTTCAAAAAGTAGATACGCATATATAACATCACGCTATATCCAACTTAGTGGGGTAGCACGAACCCAGCAACACAGTCAACTAACAATCAATATCCTCCAAACATCCTGATACACCACTTTCGCCTCGTCCACATTCATAGTGCGATTCATACATGCTCGTTTATTCTTCACACTCGGAATCATTCGTTCAAGCAACAAACCATCAATCACACCCAACCAGTTATTCCTCGGACGCCCACGCAATCATTCACCTTCAGTCTCACCCACATATATTAGTTTCACTAACCTTTCATTCGACATTCGCTCATCATGTCCAAACCACCTCAACAGATTCACTCCCATTTTCTTGACAACATTCTTCTCAATCTCACACTCATCATACACCAATGTATTCCGTATACGATCACGTCTCGTCATAGGCCCCAAAGTTGTTAATGGAGGGGAACCACAAGTGTAAATTTAATTTGGCAACTAACGGGAGTGGGATTTGAACTAAGGATCTCACGATCCACAATTTGATGCGTTACCACGGAGCTATTTATATTCATAACTTTGCATGCATTTGACCATTCAGGTGACCCCAAAGTAGGGAAAATATCATATGGTTTATTTTCCTCGTCCCTACGGGCCTCGGCAAATAAATTCCACATTCGTGATAAAAAGTTAAACTTCAGTGCCTTGAAACATAAATAGCTATTATATGCTTCCCACAACAATAATTATTAATGAAGGAATTTTTTTTCAGATATTATCAATGACATTTGCTAGAATAAATTTCAGAAAATTAATCGAATAATGTATAAAAATTCAACCTATATATGACCAAATAAATAAACTTTAGTTGTAAGCTATTAAGTATATTATCTAAAGTTATCTTCACACTAAAAATCGTCTTCCATCATAATTTATACTTGTAGATGGCAATAAAGTATTATTTACTAAAAATTGAAAAACCGTACACAATACTTTGTCGATATAATAAGAACTACTTGGAATGTGCTAATTGCTAACTGTACATGAATCACATTTAACATGAAGGCTAAGGAATTAAACAAAGAAAAAACCGTAATTGTCGTCTCAAGGTCAAGGACAAGGTCATCAACAACTGCAAGTTAATCCTAACACTTTCAAAAACAGAAAAACCGCGATTACAATCCAATACAATTATCAATCATAACATCAAAGGAAACTATTAACTCATCGGAACGGAGACTTCGACGATTGGTCAGAACGGAGAATTATGGGTACATTTTAAAAGGGTACACATTGTTAAAACTCGGATGTAGTAATTTCCTACAACTAAAAATATATCTATTTTTATGTAATTTATTTCATTTAAAGTTCTATACATCCAAAAAAACAGCCGTTAGCTAGTGACAACTGTTGATCTGATAATAACGGGTGTTTTAATTAGAGGTTTGTTTTTCGAATTGGCAACACTTTTTTCAGCAATAGACAATTTGACAGTTAACAGTTGTTTTGTGCTCAGTTTGGTTTGCCTTTTAACATTAAGGGCCGATATTTCCATCTATGAATAAAGTACCGAATAAATTATTCGTTGAATAAATGAACAATGTCGCATCGAAGTCATAGCTCAAATAATACTTATTGTTCTAGCTGTCATTTGTTGATGCGTATTTTTTTATTTATTTGACGAATAACTTATTCGGAACTTCATTCGTAGATGGAAAGACCGGGCCTAAATAGACTCCAGAACCAATGGGCACATTGAGCAAAGTTAATTTAAAAATTTCAACAATCAAAATTGCCTCCTTTGGGGTGAAAAAAATCAAGGAGCAATTATTGAAAAGGCATTACATAAACAAGAAGTCACTGTTTGTTGTGCTCAACGGGCTTTTGGTATTACTGGTCCATATTTATTGTAATAGCTCCGTGGTAACGCATCGGACAGTAGATCGTGAGATCCTCAGTTCGAATCCCACCTCAAAATTCTCGGGACCACATAGCAAAACAGATAAAATTTAAACAACTTGCAGGCAGGTTCATAAAAAAGATTAGCGCTAACTCTATTTTTATTATTACTCGTAACTTAATTTTCCATTCGCAAAACATAATTATTTGAACTTAGGTTGTAATCTAGATTCATTGGCATAAAATTTGATACATTTTGGTAATATAATTAATTTAGAAATGAAGTTACATTATGATAAAGAAGTGGAGTTAACGCTAATCCCTTTTATGAATCTGCCTTTTAAGGTTTGCAAGAGAAGACTGCCAGCAATGAGTCCCAGTGAAACAACACGTCCTGAGGAAGGAGCTTTTTAATATTAGTTATGTTAAGAAACAGTAAATGCACAAGTCTAATATAAATGCATCAATTTTTGCTTAGTATTTGTAATAATGCTACTAGTAGTAATAAATAATAATCTTTATTTGCTTCTCGGCTTAATACTTTTCATTTCTTTAACTTAACTAAATTATAAATATGTACATGTCATTCATTTTATTTTACAGTTTTAGTTTTTTCCTTCTTTCTTCTAATTCTTTCACCCATCCTAACCCTATTCCAGAATCTTCTAGGATTTTTTCTCTGTTTCTTCTCTTTCTTTAAGTTCATCGCATTCCTGTAACAGATGTTCTATTGTTTCCCATCCTTCTCCATATAGTCTACATCTACTCTCTTCGTCTGATTTCCAGTAATCGTTGACTTTTTCTTCATTTCCGCTCTCTGTACCTTGCTACCTTCCTGATGTTTTCGATTTTTTTCCCATTTCAAATACGTATATAGGTATGCCGAGAGTTCTTATGTTATTATATTTTGGGTTATATCTGGATGATTCGATGTTACTTCATCTTTCCTGATTCTGGATGTCTATGCTTCTTTGATTTATTCTTTTATATGCTAAGAAACAGTAAATGCACAAGTATAATGTAAATGCAATAATTTTTGCTTAGTATTTGTGATAATGCTACTATTAATTTAGTTGTAATTTAGTTCTTAGTGTGAGCTATATAAACCTGGGTTTATACCTGTCTATATTAAGTGATACGTTTATCAGTTATGGAATTAAAACTCATCTTCAACAGTCGAGTTAACAACCAGAAAGCTTTTCTTAAGTAAAAGTAATCGTGAATAGGTATTTATAAATTCTATATGACAAGAGACAACACAACTTTATAACCTATCATATTTTCATTTAACATAACATACAAGATAAACAAATGAGCCTTCCTCCATAACCTCTGTCACTCAGTAGCTCATCCATTACATCCGACGCGATTACTTCCTCCACATAACACATCCGGCTGCACAGCGATCAGGTCCCCAGCGCATGACAACATCCAGACACACGCGAGTTCGAGGAAGATGTTTGATGTTATAAAAGTGAAAGTCCTGGTGCGCTGTTGCTGTGTACCTCAGTGTACCGAGCACCAAGTGCCGCAGTACCCACCAAACAAGTGAAAGCGATCACCGTGCAACCGGACCTGTACCGCACCGGCTGACGCTTGGCAACAGTGAGCGGAGTTGCCAAGGCAAGTCGGAAATGTATGAGCGGTGTAAACATCTTAAATTAATGTTTAGCGAAATTCGTCAAACACAAATTAATTTTTGAAAAGAGTTTTTAACGTAAACATCCACATTAATAGTATAATATAAGGTTTGTTCCAACTGGTTATTTCTGACAAGTTTGTGACAATTTCACTGCGCCTGCGAAAAATATAAACAAATTAAGTTTGCAATGTAGACTGGAACGGCAAATGGAATGAAGAGCATGTGCATGCTCATTTTTTGTTTTGACAGCTAACCTTAAATATACATATAAATAAAGAAATTCATACATTTTTCGCTACAAAAAAAGAAATGAAGCTTAGGTTTCAAAGTTGTCTTGTTGACATTTTTCGCAGGCGCAATGAAATTGTCACAAACATGTCACAAACTTGTCAGAAATGACCAGTTGGAACAAACCTATAATATAAATATAGATATAAGTGAAACCAGAGAGGTAACTTAGTAGCTAAGTATCTCAAGATCCACAGTCTAAAGAGTTAAAGCATCTATATGTATCAGTCTTACAAGTATTCAAGTAAGTCACAATACTTTTACTTGGACATAGCAGTATTAGAATGTGTATGTAGTTCACGAGAATAGTTTAGCAAGTATTAAATTTTACTTCAAAGTAGCCATTAATCATTACTTTCCATAGTACCTGTAACATTTATAACACGTTGTAAATATCAGAATCATCTTCAACTAAGAATCTAATAATCATAATATTGCGGTTTCAACGCTCGCCTTTCTAATATTAATATTAACTTTGCTACAATTCATTTTATTGATTGTATCAGAGTTGACTGTGGATTATTAATAATTATCAGTAATAACTTTCCTTAAAGAATATTTGTTCTTTGGTAGCTTTGCGTGGGAACGCATAAAACTGTAGAATAAGAGTTTCTCATTTCACTGTTAATACATTTTCAATATATTAAGGGGTCAGCGAAAAAAAATAAATTTTACGTATCTCATAAAACAATCTTAAATTTTATAAAAGTAAGGGATATCAACTTAATTTGTCATTTAAAAGGGGGTAAATGGGAGCAATAAATATTTCAAAAAAGCGAATGTTAAATGGGTTTTTATAAACAATCCAATAGTATTATTAAAATTACATCGTTTTCGCAGCAAATCCAAAACTACATTTCACTCTAATATCCATTGATCTTTATTCAAGAGTCGAGTAATACAATACAATTATTGAATTTTGACGCTCAAAATTACCTAATAAATAAATACTTTATTAAACATTCACATAAATTTTTATATTAATTTACTAACGGTGAACTCCTCAAATTCATATTTTATATGGTTTTTATCGTTTATGTAATTGAATATTTTGTTTATTAAACCTATGTTTTCATGCACAATAGTAGGCAGGGTAAGTGCCATAACTCTATGCTGTATGGTAATATTACCTTACTGACCTGTCAAACAGTTAAGAAAATGAAAATAAAACACAATGATAATATAACGCTATTTATTAATACACATGGAATTAAGCTGTCCAGAGCTTCACCAGCTGCGTTCCAAATATTTTCAGGCAATTCAGCATCGCCAAAATCCACTTTTTATCTAGCCATTATGAACACGTTTGACGTTTAAGTAAAAAAAAAATTATAAATATGATACAAAACAAGTGTAACCATGGTGTTAAATAAAAACAGACTTACTTGATCACCTTCTGAAATAATTGTGACAGACGATATTCATAGAAGAATTTAAAAAGTAATATTTATTAATGACGTTAACATCTTCATATTCTGAAACCGGTAAACTATTGAACAAACCACGCATGTTATAAGTCATAACATCGCTAGGAATGTTAATAGCTATTACCGTTATATTTGTCATTACTCGCGTTTGTACAAAGTAACTATAATATAAGAATGATAGTTTTTTAGGTAACTTTGATTTGATTTTTAACAAGTATATTGTGTTATTAAGAGTAAATGTGATAATTTGTGTGCTTCTCCTGAAAATTCCAGACTTATTTCGCTCCTCGTTTAAACGTACCTTTACCTATATCGCTATTGCTGCCATTTTATAATCTACAAAATATATAATACAGATATGAACTGTAAAATATATTGAAAATGTTTATTGTCAATATTAATATTTTAGGAATATGCAATAAATGCTCGTTTTCAATATGAAATAAAGTAATTAACAATAAAAAGCAATTCAGTTTTTATACAAACCCTTATTTTAATATTCATATATCTGCACCATGAAAGAAATTTTGTAATTTAAATACCACTGGTTGGGAAGCACTGTTTTAATAGTATGTTATATCATTAAGATCCACTTACTGTCACGATAGCTCTAATTCTTCGAACCGAAAAGATCACGAATCACGAACGAATATTCATTATCACTTGTGGAATTTTACTGCAACCTACATTATTCATTCAAGTCAAAAACTTTCAAAAATATGATTACTTGAAAAAAAAAACACGATTCCATATTTATTTAATTTCAATAAATTGGTATATAATGAAATTAAATTAGCAGTTCTACATGCATATTCATAATAATCAGAGCATATGTGCATTAGCAACAACCTGAAAAGATATTTTCAAAATTTACAGCAATAACGAAAGAATAATAACAATAATTTTTGCTCTACTTAGCAAAATGTAAATATTCGCGTGAGATTAAGTAATTAACCATGTGTTTATGAATACGACTTAGTTCAAAGCGTGATGTTCATTTTTTTTTTTCGCAGAATACTTTCAAATGAAATACGACGCAATGGCGTCCGGTTGTCGCTAGGCAACGAAACCACAGGAATTGTTTATTTGTTAAATTGTTTTCTTTCCAACCGATCCAAAATGTCAAATGTGAAGTATTTCTTTTTTGAAAATGCTGAGTTATGTGCGGTAATTAGCCGGATCATTTACATATCAATGTTTAGGTAATTATGTTATTGTACGTAAACAAATATATACATATTAATTTAAATTTAAAATATGTATAACTGTATGTATATACCTGAAAACATATTGTAGTACTCTGAAAGCTAATGAAATTTTCTGTTTATAATTACCTTATTTACTTACTTTTTTTTTTATTCTACAAACAACATAACAGGATATAATTCTCAATTAGAAATTTTTTATGTGGCACTCAGTTTTCACAAACTTGTTCGAAATTGTATTTTTGTTCTTCTTTTAATTTTTACGTAGAGCAGTGAAGCAAACCAACCAAGACTAAGTGACTAGGAGAAAGAAAACAGTTAAGAATTATTAAATTTAAATTTCTGTTACAAATATATTACTATGGATACCAGATATACTAAGATTATACGCGAATTTACACTTTTATCGGGGGTAATATCACAAGACCTTCTGATTTATTCGATAAATATTTATTTTGCACGAATATTTTTGCTTAACAACAAATACAAAAGATAACTGCATGGTAGATTCCCGATTCCTAAGGAGGAGGGGTTTTACCTAATGTCAGTATGTTTGTGTGATTTTGCTTAAAAGCAAAAAAAAAAAATGAGTGCTTAAAAATAAACATTTATCTGAGAAAATCAGTGAGGTCGCAAAATGAAACTTGAAATATTAATTAACTGTCACACTGACAGATTGACAGCAACAATGATTTATTTCCATGGTAGCGGGAGTTTTATCGGCATTATCAGCATAATACTGTTCCTATTTTTTGACTTTTCAAGTGTTTTGCATTATGATTGGTTAAAAACTAGTCGTGGGAATTTATCGGGGTAAAATATCCGTTACCCGGATAACGGGGTTTTATCAGTATATTGCTGTTCCTATTGGTTAAATTTTCAAATGTTTTGCATCATGATTGGTTAAAAACTAGTCGTGGGAATTTATCAGTACAATACTGTTCCCATTGGTTGAATTTTCAAGTGCTTTGCATCAGGATTGGTTAAAAGCTAGCTAACACCTTAAAAATGTAAACCCTGTCTGGGTTTAGTGATTTGGAAATTTTATTTTAGGTTCTGCATAAACACTTAAACAATAGGATGTTAATACTGTAATTTTTGGTTAATTTAACTGATGCCGCAGCTTTTATAGTTCTCGAGATTCAATGGTAATTTAGTAAATTTAGGAAAGATATAAATAATAGAACAATGATTACTACTATCTAATGCTCGCCTTCGGCTCATGCTGCAAATCATACGAGTATGAAATGAACATCCTATGCGAGTTGTACACTACTTTTTCTATGACCACGTTATTATTTCCTAATTAATTTAATTTTAATAATAAATTTGTCCTGTTTTCAACATTACAATATTTGACAATTCTACATAAGTATTCTAGCAGCTGTACTGAAATGAAATGACTGTACTGAAATACTCATAAAACAAATACATTTCGCACGATGCTTACAATGTTCCTCATATCCCTAGCAACAACAAACATATAATGAGCAGATTTCTAAGTGGTCGTGTGTTGGATTATACGAATTTAATGTGCGAACAAAAATTAGATAATTATTTGATTGTTCCTATACAATTTATATTCACAATCGCATAATCGATAAAAAAAAAACTCAAAATATATGAGGTGGATAAGGAAAAAGAACATATGCAAAACATAAAGGAATGCAGAACATATACTTTTTTATTAGTTTTGGGGCTCAGTTTAGGTTTATGTTCAAAATTCGAATAAAAAACACAACTTCTCTTTTTTGTATTCTTCTACGTAAATAAGTCTTTAATCTTACGGTAGATCTGGGGTTCGTTGGACTCGACCAGAAGTCTCAAACATGCACGGAAGGAAAGGTTTCTTTGAAATTAAGAAAGAGTTTTTTTTGTAAATGTATTTCTTAAATTCAAATAAAATTTATTTCATGTAAATGTGATTACTTAAGTCAAAGTAGGCAAGATTTTTGGATATAATAATTTAAACCTTTGAATCTTTCTTTCGTTGAAATAAATGTATTTTTTACTGAAAGAAATAATGACAATATTGTATAAAATTATCTTTAATATTTCTTTACTTTAAATAATTCATTTCTTGATATACAATGCGTTTTATGAGGGCAAATATTTTCGTGGTAACGTATCGCACTGTGAATCGTGAGATCCTCAGTTCGAATCCAACTACCGACAATTGCCAATTTAAATTTACCCCTGTGGTTCCCCCTCCAGTAACAACTTTGAGGGCTATAACTTGCCTGCACCCATAATGGGTAAAAGCGTGATGATAATAATTTTTTATAATGCGTTTTTATTTTGCTTCAAACTCTGATTTCTTTAAATTAAACATATATATATATATATATATATATATATATATATATATATATATATTCTTTTTTTAAAGAATAATATTTATTTAGATTAAAGAAATATATTTATTTATATTAAACAAAATGTTTATTTGCTACTACTGAAATAAATTATTTTTTTTTTAAATAGTGGCAATTAAATATATTGTTTAATATAATAGTTATTTGTGTACTAAGGCCGCGAAATCACTCTTTAGCGTACCGAGAGAAAAATTGTCGCCGAGGCTTGCAGCCGAGGCAGGATAATCTCGAGGGCGATAAAGGATTTCGCGGACAAGGTGTACACACTATTTTTTGTACAACCGTAGAAAATTTTAATTAAAAATTTTAAACAGTTTTATTTTAAATAGAAAGTAGCTATGGGATTGACATTTAATAAACAAAACAATTAGTTTTGAAAAAATAGTGTCAATTCTCAAGTGTCAAAATAATTGTGTTTTTCCTTATTTCGCATCCGTTGTTAATGGTAACGGGCGTGAAATAGGTTAAAAAAAAATTATTTTGGATTTCGCTGCCATTACCAGGACAACAGCCGCGAAATTCAATTTCGCGGTCTGTACTGCGGCTGCGAAATGTTTATTTCACGTCCGGTTGCAAAAAAATAACACACCTACTCAAATTCGGCCTACTGCCTCGTTGTGTGATAACCTTGTTTATATCTTACTAATTGCATAAATAACTATTATATGTTTAATAATTTTATTATTTTATTGAAACATACAAAATGGATAAAATTCGTAATGGGGTAAATAGCTCCGTGGTAACGTGTCGGACTGTGGATCGTGAGATCCTCAGTTCGAATCCCACTGCCGACAGTTACAAATTTAAATTTACCCCTGTGGTTCCCCCTCCACTAACAACTTTGGCGGCTATGACTTGACGGCTGGTAACCGCACTTCATACGCAAAAATATATCACCTACCGAGATCTGCGTAAGCAGAGTGCCACACACTTAATGGGTAAAAGGCGTCATGATATATTTATTTTATTTATTTATATAATTATAATTATATTGTTCAATAATTTATTTCAACTCTGGAGTAACTATGTTCTTTCAATTGAGAAAATGTACGTCAACGATCTCAACTTTAGAGTATGTTTCCTCTTTTCTGCGTACCATTATAAATATGTTATAAGATAATTAAATATAGCTCTCGTATTATGACATATTATTCAGGAAAAAAAAAACAGGTGTTTTTGCATATTACTTTTATAATGATTATTCCATGAAACCAAAGTGATTATGTATTAAAGATATCCATGATTGGTTTTCCCAAATGATCAACAACAAAGTTCGTAAAAACTATAAGAAATAAGTCAAAAATAATTAAGAAACACTGCAAGTCATTATGTAAATTTATTTATAAATGAAATAACGGCTAACATGATTAAGTAAGTAAACATCGATATGAAAAATGCGTACTTTTTGCAATCGTATACAGAATGTTGATAAATGTGTGTACATACACGTAGAGGGAGATACTGAGAACAGTATAGAATATATCAACATGCAAATTAGTATTGCTAATAATTGGTTGTTGTAATATAATTAAATCCTATTCAAATAAAATGATGGAAAATAAATTATTAGGCGGTGTGCTGTCAGCAGTGGCGTAGGAAAGAAAAGATTAAATCAACATATCATCACGCTATTTATTTCAAGTCAATTCAATATAGTATATAATTTATATAATGCCAAATATTAAAGAATAAAAAACCTCACGGCTTTTTCATACATATAAATTAAAATAAATTTCTATACAGTTATCATTTGTTCGACATACAGGATGGAATGCGAAAATTGGAAACACCTTTTTTCTCGGAAGTTATTATAGATATCGAAACATTGTTTAAATTATGTTTTTAGTACTTTTAATAGGCTGCCTAAATCTGTATAAATATTATAAAAATTTTTAATTTTCGTAGATATTGCCATATATGTACTTTTAAAAATTGAATATCCCGTATAATATTGCACTAATTAATAGAAAATAATTTTTGCTTTAAAAGAAGTTTAGGCCCGGTATTATAAACGAATGTTAAAATTTAATAGCGTATTTTATAAATTAAGTTATCTACTATTTGCAAAAAGTGTATTATAAAGGTAAAATAAATTTAGCCTCCTACTAAATCAGTTTATTAAATAAGCAGGACAGTTTTGGTGGTATTAAATTTAGTTAGTAGACTATTAAAAGTATATTTCAATGTTATTTTATATTTTTGTTTTACAAATACTTTATGGAAAATAATAAATTCAGACAATTATTGTTAAATATATAAATATAATATAAACATATTTAAATCTTAAAAATTTTGTAGTTATTTACATAGGTATTTCGAATATGATGTCAGTATCATCGATTGATAGCGTTTCAACAATTGATAGGTTTTCATCTGTTTATTTCTTTTTAAATTATCTCCTCCAGTTCTAACTAAATAAAAATATATTCTATTTTTTACGTGCCCCATATTAAATAATATCCAGTTATATTCTTCTTATATTTCAGCTTTATTGGTTTTATTTTAATATTTTCATAAAATAATTTCCAATAAATTCCATATCCTTGTCCTGAACTGTTTATTGAATTAAATTAGAAACCTATAAGGTTATATGAGCCCATACTTTTGTCTTAAGTCTGCATATTCACTGTGTTTGTATCTTTATTATTTTAAAAAAAAAATTTTCACTGCAATTTTTACCTGATTCTATTTCTTCCATTTTTCTGAAAATATATTTGATGAATATAATTCTGGTAGCAGTAACTGATGATGATATCAAATGTTATATTTCATACACTCATTGATCATTCAATAATAATTTAATAAATATTTGTATTATTTTATTTAAAATTGTTCCATTTAGTTAATTTCATCATACTTTAAGTAAGTTTTGATTAGTAAATAATATTTTCACTGCCGCCATCTACATGAAATATGTGTATACTTCTGATAGGGATTCTAACTTACCAACTAAATTTAGTATGATTTGGTAACTTTTCTACGGAGACTCGATTAACTAATAAGTAGGTAATCAAATAAAATTTTGATTTATAGTACCCAGCCCAAATAAATAATAAGTAGCATATTAAATTTAGTAGCATATTGGCTAACCGGCTATTTAACCAGCGTTTATAATACCGGCCCTAAGGGTTTCATACCAAACTAGGTAGAATTCTAATAATTATTATAAAAACAACTGACTATTGTGCAAATTTTGATATTTTAGTACTATTCTCTATGAGACCTATAATTTGAGGCCAACCTCAGTTACAATTGTTGATCTTACATTATTTTAATAGCTCCATGCAGAATTCAATAAATATTTTGAAATTTCTTAATTATCTTTTAATTCTGTTGAAGAATTAAATAAAAACAATTTTATTTTCTTGTTTCAATTTTATATAACAACATTCACTTTGATTGATATTGTGTGTTCAGTAATATTTTATTTCTATATTCCGTCAAAAATTGTTTTATATATTTGAGCTTGTTATTTATCTCAAACTGCCATTTTCGACATTGTCGTTTTATTTTGTTCATAGTGTTTCAGTTTTGCTCTAGATATGGCACCTACTGACTTAATATATATTTTGTATATTATGCATAGTATGTTATTATATAGTAAGGTAGATCAGCTTAAAATTGCCATTAGCTTTCTATGTACAAAGTCTAATTATCAAATTATTATTATTAATTTCATATACTTCATGATGGTACGAAAAGTCTGTATTCTGTTTTACTGTAAGTGCTGAAACGGAATGTTTCAATACTGACATATTGTTCCAAGATGAGATCAATCAGAGTTAAGTTTAAATAGTTCTGAATAGATTTTAGGACATGCAAATCAATGCATATAATCATATGAATATATAGCTTTAAAAACCAAAATTATAAAATTATCTAAAGCTTGATTCAAATTTCTTAATAAAACTTTTCATGTTTCATTTTCAATGTTGAATACCACAAATTATAATAAAAAAGTAATCGTAATTATGGATTTGAGGAATTAAATTTTCGTGTTGTAAAATATGCTAAATATTTAATATAATGCTCAGTGTTGACCTTAGCTAAATACTACGTGTATTACTCAAGGTTGAAACAATTAAAGTGAAATTTTTTGCCTACAAACTTGCATTTTAAAACGAGACAAGCTCATAGTCGGCACGAAACTATTTTCTTACGGACTTAATACTTACTTGTGATATTCAGTACATGAGGTACGCAGATTCAAGAAATATCATTTCCTTAAAGATATTTAAATAATAAATAAATTATGATAACTTTTATTTGAAACTTTATTCACTACTAAGTCGATTCTAAATATAATTGAATTTATTGTGTTATGTGTCAAATAAATTTCCACTTTTGGTTTTTCAATTATAACCAAAATCAACTCCGTTTCTCATGTTATCTTGAAAGTTGTTATATTTCAGTTTCGTTACTCTCTTTGCTCAGTTTTTGAACATACGGACACACATACATCCATCCATCGATCTTTTCATTCAGCTATTTATCCATATACACAGACGTCATTGAGAAAATGATCAAAACGAATTCAGATCAAATTGTGTAATTCCGTGATTTTTCGTCATGGATTTTTTCCATGATTCCTATACTTCTTTACTACGTATAAGAAAGTAAAAAATTGATTTTCATGAAGGGATATCAATGAAAAGTTCTTATGTATACATAAAAAATATTGAGATAAATTTGACATTTAGACATTTCATTTATCATAATAAGTAATTGTTATCCTGTAATTACCCACATGATTCGACATATCCAATACTGTAGATATTTCAAAGTTATTAATAGTAAAAGTTGTAAAAAATTTCACTTGTTACTCACTTGTAAACACCATTTGCCCTAGCCCTCTATTGCCTTTGAAAATGAATCTTTACAAGTTACTAATTGACAGTTGCATTGTAAACATTTTACAAGTTTGTAAACAAGGTAAACAATGCACGTTGCCACAGTAATGCTTACAAGGCTTATGCGAAATCATTTAAAATAATTTTTGACAGAACAGTTGTGTGTAACAGACAGGACTTGGTTGTAATTTTAATTTGATTTACAAATGAGTAACAAGTAAAATGTTGTACAATACACGCAATGTAATTGTTTTTACTGCTTCAAGGAGGTGACAGGCTCGCCTGGTCGGCCCGCCGGTCATTTTCTCCATTCAGCAGTAAAATCTGCTTTACCTTGCTTGTAATGTAAATTACTATAACTAACAATTTAGAATATTTATTGACGGTATCATTTTTAGCTATTTAAAAATCGTATTCAAAGTAATATCTCCTTAGAGATACCTAATTCAAACATTTTCAACATGAACATAAAACTTTGAGATAATTTAAAATAATTTGTTATTGTCTGACAAACATATCTAATACGATATCATATTGTTAAAACTACTTTGTATATTTGTGTAAAAAGTATTGCATTTATTACTACTTGTACAATTAACTGTTTATAGTCTATGTACTACAAAAAATAATTCACAATAATAGTGTAAAGAGTGTTTTGTCTTTTATTATGTCAAAACAATTCTGAAATATTTATATATTTATATGAGACAGCCATAAATACTACTTTCAGCCACTGAACCGCAACAATATTCCATAAAACTGTTACTTTTATTAACTCTAATCAGGAAAACATAAACTTATAGCAATCACACATCAAAACAATTTTACAAGTATTACAGGTGTTCAAAACCATCTAAGGTCCAATAAAACTTGAAAATAATTAAGGAAACCATAAAACTTTTGAAGTCCCAACACTCCAGCTGTCACTCTGAAACAATAACCGAAACAGCAGCAGTGAGTTGAGGCACAGCCTGCTTGCTATCTGCAGTAAGGAGCTGCGGAAGGAAAGTGAAGACGACACAGCGTACGCAGCAGTACACTCACACACAGCAACTGGGTCAAGGCATGGTACAGTACAACGACCAACACTGATCACTGTAAGAAGCCAGTGAAGTCTGGTGCCAGATGCAATTCAAGCACTCTCTCTGGACATTGCCGTCAATATACAATATACATAGTTGCTCTGCTATAATAATGACAATATTAATAAAAAAAATTACTAAATTAGCAATCAATCTGGAGTTTTTATACTTTATTCTGCGTAAGTAAATGGATTATTGGATGCATTAACATGTGCAATAACTCAAGAACGAAAAAATACAAAGTAGTGTATTTTGCTTATAACTACGAAACTGGAGGATTACTATTGGGATCTGACACGGGGGCGTTGCTATGCTATAATAATGACTATTTTCCTCATAAAATTTAAGCCAATCAGAATTCTGACATTTCTGAATATCGTCCAATCAACGTAGAATTACACGATAATTTTGGACTAGTGCAAATTATCGATATTTCGCACTAGTGCAAATTACTAATGTGATTCTGACTTGCTGTCAAATGAAGTTTTTACATTTTGCTTTATTTATTATGAGAGAAACAGCGTTTGGCAAAATTTTAATCGGGAAATAGTCCTTCGAATATCCCTCGTGCAAGTAATTGTCGATAATTAGACATGCACTTGGGATATTATATATGATATTAAAGAAATTACTGAATTTGCAATCACTCTTGAGTTTCAACTTTTTTCAGGGTTGTTTTGAGATAAACTACATATTGCTTATCTGATCCAAAGGACGAGTAAAAAATAATTTTTCTGCCTGTTATAGTTTTTGATAGTGGGTAGGATATTGGGGATGGGCAGGGGTTGGATGGTTGGCTTCGTTTTGACTAAAGTCGATTAAGTTTTGTTTGTATGGTCCTAAGATATAAAATTCATGCATTTTTATTGTTTTTAAGCTATTGCATAGCTTTTATCGCGGGCTTTGAGCGCGGCGACCGAATCAAGAAATTCCGTAACGAAAAAAACCTGACACCCCCCACTCCGACCGGCACAGCGGTGCGGCGTTAAAAGCCGTGCATCGTCTAACGTCGTTTCAGTTCGGCATACTTCGGCACGGTGTCTGTGTGCGTGCGACTAGACGTATGCGTGTAGACTAGCTGCTAACTGCTCATAACTGATTCTATCTCTTTTATACAGAATGCTAAAATTTGTTTTCTTATCGGTCACCACGCTCAAAAAGTGTAACTTGAATTAATATCAAAGAAAAAAACGAAGAAAAAAAATACTGCATAAATAAAATAAATAAATAGTTATAATTGCATAAGTTGGTAAAAAACTTTATGCAATAGCTTTATCGCGGCAGTCCCCGAGTGCCACACGTATTTTTTTTTAATTGGGCCGAAAACAGGCCTTATGAACCCGATTCCTTTTAAGTTGCGTAATTTAACTTACAAATTTTCAATTTCCTTTTTCGGTTTCGCAATTATAATCAAAATCAGCTAAGAAATCACATTTTCCTGAAAAAGGCCGGATTTGTATTTTTAGACTCTAAGCGTGCAAAAAATTCAACCGCTCCTATGGAAAGAGAATTTATAAATTTATTTTTTATTATTACGCCATTAATGTTTTATAAAATATCTCTTCAATTAAAATATAAAAGAGTTTTGAAAGAATTATTTTGCTTCTTCATAAATTTGATCGCTCTAATTACTAGAACACTGTGTTGATTATTCAATAGAGCTGAGGCAATTACACTGAAAGCAACTTCATATAATTCCCAATTTGTTATTATATTAAAATATGAAGTTTCGCAAGATTAACATTATGTTTGTTTCAAAATTTAGATAGCTCTTGAAAGCTTAGGTATTAAACTTCAATTTATTTAGCTTAATAGTAAATCTGGTTCTGCTTATGAGCTCTATAAATTTGAAGTTTCGTTATTCTACCTTTTCTCGTTTGTGAGTTATTGAACATATAGAAACACATCCATCCATCCATCCTCCCACATAGACGTGATTGAGAAAATGGTAAAACGGAATTCAGGAGCTGTAAAGCATATATTTTTGTGAAAAGCTCGTCGTAATTTTTTTTAATGATTATTATACTTCCTTGCATTACGTTTATTTCATTAACGATATTTTGTGTTAAAAAAAATTGGCTGTTGTAGAATTAACCGTTGCTATCGTAGATTTAAGAACAGTATTTCGAGAGGAGGTACTGCATTTCAAAATGAACCTTTATCTATAAAATGTAGACTCAATTTCTCGCGCTACAAAACTGAATCAACAATACGATAATTGTAAAGTAAATAAGTAAGTATCGCAGATATCTTTCACTACAGCATTTTCATCTCATCGCAATTATAATTGAATATTAGTACAGTACATGTAACTGAGGGTACCTTTCACAGTTTATAACTTAGCATTCTCGAAGTCGGCGTGAAAGAATGAAAGTTCTTAGAATTTCTCGCTGCGCGGACGCGAAGACACACTGAACGCGAGCGGTCGCGCGAACACCGAATGTGTGCTGTGTACGAGTACAGTGAGGTGTAAGTATGTATCTAGTGCATTAGAAAATGCACTTGTGGCGTATTCGACTCTGCTGAGCTGACCTGAAACTTGTGCAGTATATGGAACGATAGAAATCTTCACACTTGATATTATTTATAATCGAAATTGTTGTTAATTATTATTACAACTAGAAACGCGACATAAATTGACAAATACTATAAGTACTATATTTTTATGATGAAATACGGTTACCAGTCGTCAAGTAATGGCCTACAAAAATTATAGAGGAACGTTAAGTTAGAAGAATGGGGTCACTCACCATTTTTTTTATGAAACTTTATTTAATTTGAAGATTATCTGTAGAAATGAGATATTTGAGAGGAGTATGTGAGTATACGAGACATGATCGTTTACGGAATACATTGGTGTTTGTTGAGTGTGAGATTGAGAAGAATGTTGTTAAGAAAGTGGGAGTGAGTCAGTTGAGAGGGTTTGGACATGTTGAGCGAATGTCGAAGGAAAGGTTGCTGAAACTAATATATGTGGGTGAACGATTGCGTGGGCGTCCGAGGAATAACTGGTTGGATATGATTGATGGTTTGTTGCGTTAACGAATGATTTCGCGTATGAAGAATAAACGAGCATGTATGAATCGCACTATGAATGTGGGCGAGGCGAAAGTGGTGTGTCAGGATAGGAATGTTTGGAGGAGATTGATTATTGGTTGACTGTGTTTCTGGATTCGTGCTACCCCACTAAGTGGGACATAGCGTGACGTTATGTATGTATGTACTATCTACACTTTTAAAAAGTCTTAATTGTTATTCATTAAGCCACAATGATTTTTTTTAAATTTTGTGACGTCATTGTAGAGGTGTTGCTGGATCTTAAACAGTAAATATTGAAAATAATTGTAGTCATATATTTTCTTACTTATTTTATTATTATTATTACAATAAAATAGAACATTTATGTGACTAAAATTATTTAAATCTCTACTGTTTGAGATCCGCCAACACGTCTATAAAGACGTCACAGCATTTTAAAAAAATCATTGTGGCTTAATGAATTACAATTAACACTTTTTAAAAGTGTAGATAGTCTTCAATTTAGTTAAAGTTTCATAAAAAAAAAAATTTATAAAAATTGTGAACGACCCCATTTATAGTATGATACGTTACAACGAATCTATACCATTACAAAATAAATGTTACGTATATATGTATATAATATTGTACAATTTCTCTGTCTTTCTTGTTCTAAATGCATTGTAGGTTACGTTACTGCATTATATTAAAACAAACTTAATTTCAAAAATACAAAAAATGTGTGTAACAGCGTAAAAACTGTGAACTCAACGCACATGTAACTTTATGAAAGTGAATTAGCTCGTTAAATATCATTTACAGATGTAAAAACTAGCAATGTTGCATGCTACAAAATACTTATTTTATTCTCGTCGGAAAAACTTGGGCAAAATATATAAGAATATTATTATTACATGGAATGAACTCGTATAATTCACTGTCTATATTATTTTGCAATTGAATTTCTAAGTGAAAATAGAAGCGTAATGAACGTATTTAAGGTTATTATTATTTTTCTTATAGCTATGAAACAGAACATGATACATGAGGTGAATAGCCTAACGATTAAACAATAATATTATTATTATTTACAAATAAACCTATCCTGACAGGACGTGCCCAAAATAGGATAAAATTACAAAAAAAGACGCATGCAAAGAAAACGAAAATTACAATTTTAATTGAAATTTAATTGGCGGTAGAAGGCTTGAAAATAATAATAAAAATTTTGACGTTTCTTAAAACCAATGAATTACTGCATTGTATGTCACATGATTGCGATTTAACCAATTCTATCTTTATTATACTGATTATTTTTTAACGTCTCTTTAAACCAATGAAATGCTTTATTGTATGCCACGTGTCTGCGTTTTAACCAATCCTGTCATTATACTGAGAATAATGCTCTTGTGATTATTTCCAGCTTTTTAGTTTTTGTACACAGATGTCAGATGTCAGATAGTAATCATCAACACAAGTAAAAATGAGCAAAAAAGATAGATTTAGTGACGTGTCTGATGATGAAATCAAAAAATAATCTAATTAAATATAACACGAGAGTTCGATAAATTAGAAAATAATTCTCCAGTATCTTTCTCAAACTTGTCGCCATTTGACAATAGCCTACGGGCTTTCGTGGCTATTGCCTGGCAAAAGGTTTTCGAAAGATCTGTCAAATTATTTTCAATTTATTCTCATTCTCTTGTTAAATTATTACTGAGAATAATGCTCTAGTGATTATTCATAATACATACACAATACATCGATATATCGATACATCGATATATCAAAACATCGATATATCGATACATCGATATATCAAAACATCGATATAACGATACATCGATATTATCGATATTTTTCTAACATCGATATTCAAAACAAGATATCGAACAGCCCTAATCATGATAAAAACGATTTAAGAGTTTTTATTGTAGATTGAATGTCGTTAATGAAAATGTGTTTAAGAGATATGGCATAATGCGAGAGTGATATAGAAGCAGATGGCGGCTCCAGAAAAGTGAGGAGCAGAAGGCAGATAAGAAAAAGGAAGCGAAGACATAGGGTATGTCACGAGGGTTAGAGAAAGCGTTGCCATTACTAATCGTAGGATTGCTGTGCTGTGATAAGACAATTTTATTTTAGAATTTATATAGTTCCAAATTTTTTATGGATCAGATTTGATGTAATATTTCTTACTTTTTTTCGTTATTACTTTCATATTAGAGATTTGAAAAACTGTATATTATGTTTGTACAAATTTATTATTAGAAATAATAGCACATTATACAAACAAATGTATGACAAATCACAATAACTGGATTTAAGTTCTGTAAATATTTTTTAAAGTCACAACGTTTCGACAGCAAAGTTCTGCCTTCTTCAGGTGAAATATTAAACAATAAATAAATAAATATGTAGTCAAGGATACAAGTTGACAAAATAAGGGTAACATGGATCAAAGTAATCAAATTATAAACAAAAAATTAAAAAGAACAACAGTTAACCATGACTTATTAAGCTTATACCCTGTATTCAAATTAAGATTATTTGACGATCTCTCGATTTCAATAGCTTCTCTAATTAGTCTTCTCAACCAGTTATTTTCTCTTACTAGAATCTTCGTTTATTCGAAATCAATACCATGTAGTTCTTGAATGGCATGCTCAGCAACTGCAGATTTATCAGGTTGATTTAATCTAATATGTCGTTCGTGTTCTTTTAATCTTGTAGCAACAGTTCTACCAGTTTGGCCAATGTAAACTTTACTACACTGGCACGGAATCTCATAAATATTAAAAAAAAAAATGTATGTTATTACATGTCATTAAGATATTAACTGTGAAGTTTATTCTTGGAATCTTTGCTTTAAATCTACTTTTGAAATAGCAATTTCACATGTCTTACACATTTCCGTAATTTGTTGCATGTATATTATACAATTAAAGAACCTTTAATCTGTATCAAAGAAGGTGTATTATTTTCCTAGAGGATAATAACCTCAGGGAAATACCCCGCGCCTACGCCACTGTCTTCACGCAAAAAAGAAGGTCGAAGCATTATAATTTTCAAGTTATATTCTCTAAATCCGGAATCAATTTACATTCACATTTATATGCAAAAGATGCTCCTCTCACGTGTACAGTTTTTTGCATGTAGTGAAAATATATCTATATACAGCATGTACCGAAATTGGAAACCTATGCATTCTACAAAAAAATATCTTATTATGCCATTCCACTTTATACTATTGTACGTTTCGGCCGGAAACAGAAATTTGACCTGATAAACTAGAAAAACTTGTTACAGTTTATTTGTATTTATAGATGTTCTGCTTTTGAATACATTTCTACTTGTTTATAGAGAAGAACATTTAAATCATTTTCCTTTTACAATAATTCTACGATTAATTTCATAAATATAACTGTTCTTTACAAAAAAAAAAAACCAATAAAATATGTAATAAAAAAATGGAAGGTTAACTATAAAGTTATTTGTCTTGTCCTCATAGATTTCATTTAAGTTAATACATCTAATTAATATTTTATACTTTTGTACAACTGGTTTTTTTTTTAATTTCAAAACTGGAAATGATTTCCTATTTAAATTTATTTATAATTCGCTAAAATTTCATAGTAACCTTTCGGGTCAAGGACAAAAATTTTTACGGAAAACTTAAAAAATATATAAAATATAGATACTACTACAAATATTAATTAACATAATTTCAATGTTGTGCGGAAAAAAACTTGACATTACGGTATTTTGCTAATTATGAAAAAAATTTCATAAAAACTTATCACAGTATTTATCTATTTTGCAAAAACGAAACTTGAAATTTAGTTTGACGTACCGTTTCAAATTTATTAATATTTTTTCCTAATTATATACCACTGCATCAACCTATCTTTTAATTTAAATTTAAAAACTCGTAAGTTTATTAAAACAAAAAAATTATTTTCATAATTATAATGCTGATTCAACAACACAGAAAAAAATCTGATATATAAGATAATAATAATAACAATAACAATACAAAATGGATGAAAATATTTCAAATAAATATTGTAGCTAATATTATTATTCTTCTTATTTTTAAGATAACAGAATGTAACATAACTCAAATACATACTGTATATATGATTAAAAATGTAGATTTGATAAGAAAAAAATTATAAAACTAATAATCGTTTATCTACTTATTTGATAAATTGTTCCTTTAAACTTGACTATGGTCATAGACCCCATTTGATCAAGAATGGTTAAAGTCCCCCAAGTTTCCCCACCCATGTCGGCGCCTCTGCTAGACTTTGTTCAGCACATAACATGATTTAGACCTCATTATGACAGTGTTTATGTATACGTATTGAATAATATTATTTGTAATACTGTAATAATACCATTATTATATTCATAGTTCACCAGTCTCCATCAATGGCTGGTACCATTCAGTAGTAATTTTATCTTGGTGGTGATATATGTATTGTTTATAACGCAGTAGGTCATGAGGCGTATAGAAAGAGGTGACAAGTTTAATACTTTTAGTTTCTCCTATTGGAATGCCAATCGGAATGCAATGTTCTCGTCTTCGCCTTCGCTGTTACTTCAGTACACAACAAACAGCACGCTTCACAAATTTATGCATACATTTACACTTTACAATTATTCTGCAACTGCAACCTACGGTTAACCACAGTCCCCAATATTCAGGCGCCATGAAATTTTTACGAGACAATGTGTAAATCATTTCGTAAAGGTTTTAATTATAAAAGAATACAATGTTATTTTGAACTACAATGTTTAGATTTGTCTGAAATATCAGACAAGAAAGCACTTGGTATTTGGGATATACTTACCGTGAAATTCAAATGGGTATATGACCTGACGTTGGTAATATAAATTCTCCGTTTAAAATGCTTAAATTTGATACCAGACTTAAAAGAATTCTAGTAGGTAACAATGGGCGCGTTTAGCCGAAACCTAGCAGCTAGATTGCTAACCTAGCGGTCATAGATGAACGTATCGCTAGGTAACCGCTAGATTTGCGCTACATGAGCTAGCGAACCTTCTAGAACTGTCAACTGTCAAAAATTCATTTATAATATCATCAACATTAATCATGTCTACAAAAAATCTATAAAAATAACTTAAGTATCATGAAGTATTTGATATCTATTAATTACCAATTTTAAGACTGTTTTAGATTTGTCTTTGATCAGAATTTGAGGTTAATTCCACCAAACTTGACTGACATAAGATGACAGCATCAGCAAAATTACGTTCATGTTCATACTATTTTTCATCTGCTAGAATCTAGCACTAGCAAACGCTAGCTAGCCGCTAGGCTCGGCTGAACGCGCCCAATAACTATTATGAAAACAATTGACGATCGCTCAAAAGTAATCTTAGTGCAGCTCTCCTCGATGAGAGGAAACTAGACAAGATTTATTTACTATAGTAAAAAAAAAAAACAATTGGGGATCGTTTTAAAATTTATTTTTGATATTTTAGTCTAACTTTCCTCTCTGAGACCAAACTCGGTAGGATTTACAAAACAATTGAAGATCATCTGAAATTAAATATGTATACTTAATTTAGTATTTCTCAAAATAACATTCCAAATAATAATACTTACATTTTTTAATCGAAACTATTTTTCATATTCAAAATAAAATGAATTTATTGTTTTTTGTATTGTTATCACTTTATAATTATGAAGTTTTGTTAGTTTACTTTTTCTCGTTCGTGAGTTAATAGAACATACGGAGAAACATCCATCCACTCATCCACACATCATATAGAAAAGGGTTAAGACTTAAGACAGACTTAATGAAGATAGAAGTAAATATGTATGGAATGTAATTTGGTAGCAATACTGAATATAATAATATAATTAATTTTTTTTTCTGATAATAACTAAATTACATGTTTAACTATGTATTTCAATAGGTAATCATATTTGTAATAAGATCAAACAGATATGCTAGGCATCTATTCTATGTGTCACATATGTTTCAAGTTCCAACTTACCTATATTCTGTTTAAATTATAGATCCTTTTAGGTATATAAACATAGTCTTATTAATATAATTTCAAAATATTAATTTTAACATAAAAACAAACAAATTCATATATGAGTACATGATCATCTCGATTTTAATCACTTCTATGGTAAACCAGTTAATGATGACAATAAAAAAAAATCACTTACTTCCTAATCATGAATCAATTTCGTTTCAGTGCTTGAATAATTTCAAATAAGATATGAACCTAGTTCTTAATTCGAGTATAGGTCTACCTTATTATAAAGTTTCATATAAAATTTCACAATTTGTTTACCCGGTGCGTATTTAGGCGGACCAGATTAAAATTTTCTAAAAATTGCACGAATCAACTCACTGAATTGCGATACATGTCACGGTATTTCCTAATAAATTATAAATAATTTATTCGTGTAACTGTACTAAAATGCTTGACAGAATTATTTCAAGGTAAAGTTAGCAACAAACTGTAACAAACATAAATAAAAAATACTCAAGATTATATTTATTTGACAAAAAATGTTTGAAGAAAAGTATGTAAGTATTTTTGTCTTCATCTAGCGCCCAGAAAGCAAAAGTCAATCATTTATTTTTTAAGGTAATCGTAGGTAAGATAATGTGGATTTTACCTTCAATTAAAGCAGGTTATTTTGTCATAAAACAGGACACACCTATAGCAATTAACATACAGATTTCTTTGAATTAAAATTCATTGTGTGTCTCCTTGCAAGAACCTTCTACATATACATACTCATAGAGTCAACAGATAAGTGGGTGGACTTAATAATTATTAATATTCAATTAGCAATTCATTGGTTAATTTCCAAGTTTAGGACTCGCCTAAAAATACTAATTTATACATATTTGTTCAATATTAGTTTTGTCATACTAGCATTGAGATCGGAATTGAAAATCCAGACTTCTAGAAACGAAAAATAAAAAAAAAATTGTTGTTCCTATTAAAATAAAAAGCCTGAATAAGTTCCCATTATACCAAGTTCAATCCAATGTTAAGGTGATGCAAAATTTACATGGATATTCTTGTTTCACCTGAATTCATTTTGATCATTTTTTCATTGACATTTCTATGCGTAGATGGCTGTGTCTTTGTTAGAATGTGCAATAACTCATAAACAAGAAAAGATAAATTAACGAAACTTCAGAATTATAAAATTTATAACAATTCGCAGAACTAAGATGATTTTAATCATAAAACCAAAACCGTAAGTAACAGCATTATAAGACTTTTGAAGTAAGTTCCGTAAATAGTACAGGTGTAAATGTGATACTTTGGGTGCTGAGCATGTAAGTTTGAACGACGAGCGAAGCGAGCCGAACAATTACATGCGAATTTACTCCGAATAACCCATGATAGTTTTTCTTTAAACATAGAAATGTCCGCCTCTGTGGCTCAGTAGTCTAGACAACTAGACCCAATGGTCCCGGGTTCGATTCCCGAACTAGGCTGGCTGAGTACAGCGGAGACACTTCCATTTTCATATCACTCATCATCCCGGCCAATAACCAAAGCAGTTGAAGCCGAACATAAATTTATTTGTTTCATTTTTAACTGTCAAATTATTGAATTACAACTAACTATTTATCACTTTGTCTGCCACCGGAGTAGAAGTGTTGTCAAGGAGACACTTTTACGCCGGAGGCGACAATATTAAACTTCTGCTTTTTGAATACAAATACATAACAATATACTTCTATGATGTTTGAAGAAACAATTTTTTATTTAAGTGCAACCTTTCGAGTTTGCCTAACACTTTTTCAAAATGTTTTATTTCAATAAAATATTTTTAAAGGTTTTTGAAGCATTCAAAATATATTTTATGTTAAATTGTAATAAGAATCCTAGTAAGAAATATTGTTGCATTACATAACTTTATTTATAATGAACGTTCCGGAAGAAAATCCTCTCATTTTCAGCATAACAAAATTTAAACGAGGTTACATAGCTCTTAAAATCTATTGGCTCGAAACCCGTTGCACTTCTCTTGAAGGCTACGCCTCCTTGCTCTTACACCGGTAGTTGTGTTGTGGCCAATTTATTTACCAGTTAAGGTAAATTAAATACGTTAATGTATCGAAGCCTAATCACTGGCTAGCGTGATGAAATTCAGAAACCAACACTCAACACACTGGCCGACATCCACGTCGCCGGAGACTTGGGCAGGTCCAGGAAACGTGCAAGGTTACCAGCATATCGACATCGGCGTCACCGTCACCGTCACCGTCAGCGATCAACTCGACCAAGCGGTGTTTTACTAACTTACTTTCATCCTGCTGCTAAATGGTTTCACTTGGTTTCCGTATAATTAATAAAACTGTTCAATGTTCATTATTGCAAATTGGGTTTTTGTGTGAAACTAGGTGTGAAACGACGGTTTGATAAACTCTATACTTAATAAATCAAGTCTTAATTGAATGTTAGGTTTAACATTCAATTAATGTATCATGAATAAAAAAACAATTTAATAATACTTTTAAAATATAGTGTACATAAAAAAATTAACACAAATATTTATCATTTTATAATTTTTTTTGTTAAGATATTACAAATATACGACAACAATAAATTATCTAAACTAATTATAATAATTAAATATGCGGTTTAAGAAGCACACAAAGACACGATTCTCTTTTAAAATAAAATGAATATAATCATCTCGGCTTTTACCCATTATAATTATGCCATTCTATGCAAATCTCGGTAATGATATATTTTTGTTTCAGATATAATAAATATACTATAGATGTTGCACTTATACATTTATACTAATAGCAACTATGGTTATTGAAGTAACGGGAGTTTTTTTTATCGCTATACATAGGGTGTGTCATTATCATAGTTATAATTAAAATGATTGGCAGCAACAGTTAATCATAATGAAACAAATAATGCAAGTTTCAATAAATAAGAAATTTGTTTTAATTACTGTAGATAGTATATTGTGTTATTAGGAGTAAATGTGATACTTTGGGTGCTGAGCATGTAAGTTTGAACGACGAGCGAAGCGAGTCGGACAATTACATGCGAAGCATACAAAGTCACATTTATTCCGAATAACACATGCTATTTTTTCTTCAAACATAGAAAATTAAAAATTAAAACATTAAAAAATGCTCAAAACTTCAACAAATATTCTGCCATATCCAGTATTTCTAGTTGCCACAGAATATGATATTTTGTTTTTTTGTTTATTTGTTTTATTCTTAACTGTCAAATTATTGAATTACAACATTACTATTTTGCATGATATTTTATTTTGTCCGCCGCCGGTGTAAATGTGTTGCCAAGGATACACTTTTACGCCGGCGGCGACAATATTGGACTTCTGCTTGTTGAATACAAATACATAACAACGTTTGAAGAAAAAATATGTTCACTCATAAAAAAAAAACGTTATAATACATTCCTATCAATCACTGTATCTGTAAATATGGTAATGATACATCCCAATATATTCTGAAAAAAAAAACTCCCGGTATAACTAATGTACAGGCGAAATTGAGCAAAATCAAGTGACCTCAAAAAATGTATGTACCTTACGTAATCTCAAAAAATATAACATGTAGCGTGAAGTCCAAAATAGGTAGTTGTTCTAAAAATGTAAATTCCTCTTTCAAGAAGCTTCAATTTGATACTAAACTCGGAAGAATTCAAATAACTATTATATAAAAAGTTGCCGATCGGTAATTTTTTTAATAATTTGCATATCAAACAGTCAACAGTTTTAAGTTGCGCTGTCAGCATCTGCAGAATCCGAGATTTGGGTTCGCTGCATTCCTGGATCATACGCAATAATTTTTATGTAAAATATCTGATGTCCTAGCTGTGTATAGTCAGGTACTGGCAGTGTACACTAGCTGTAAAAAGCACAGTGCCAACTGTGATTTTCTAGAAAGTTGACCCGCGTTCAAATGTCAAGGCAATGCCAAGCCGCCATGGATCTCAGAAGCTTGATGCTGCTACATTGCAACTACTAGGGTACCTCTATATACAGGGGTATAGACATGGTCAAGGTCGCCGCCATTAGTCTGCCAAATTTATTGACTGGTAATAGGATAAATTCGCTGTTTTTACATTTCCCTAACCCTACAAATTTAAATTTTAAAATTGGGTAAATAGCTCCGTGGACTGTGGATCGTGAGATCCTCAGTTCGAATCCCACTGCCGATAATTACCAATTTAAATTTACTCCTGTGGTTACCCTTCTACTAACATATTTGGGGGCTATGATTTGACGGCTGGTAACCGCACTTCATACGCAAAAATATATCACCTACCGAGATCTGCGTAAGCAGAGTGCCACACCCATAATGGGTAAAAGGCGTCATGATATATTTATTTATTTTATTATATTTTACAAATTTAATTATGTTTTCTAAAGAAATATGAAATTATTACACCTTTTTTTATAAAGATGATATAAAATTATTAATTTGAAATCGGCACTAAAATGCTCAAAAATCGTCATTAAAAGTTCAGAAATATTTACTAAAGCAATCCGTTATACGACGTTATTGAGCAACGCAGTATTGGCAACTGTAAAATAATTATTGTACAATTAGGATAATTTTGACAGATATATGTCGTATTGCAGTAAATTTATACGTAAAAGGAAACAATAAAGACAAGAAGAATTAACTAATTCAACCGATGAAGAAATTGAGAACAAAACACATAATTTTGAGTGTTATTTACGATACCTTCAATCTTCGAGGTTGGCAACACTGAGTGTCAGTTAGAATTGATAACTTACAGATGTATTAACTTAACCTATACCATAATTTTTTTTACAGTTTTTTGCTAATTTTAGATTACAAATCAAATTTCATATATACCGCGGCACTGAAGTTCTTTTTTATCACTCACATGGTTTATTTTCCTCGGCCCTACGGGCCTCGACAAATAAATTCCTTATTCATGATAAAAAGTAAAACTTCAGTGCCTTGATACATAAGTAACTATTATTTTCAAGAGTAATACATATCTATTATAATCATTTTTCCATAGATTTGCTACCAAATTGTTTTCTGTACACTACAAATCTAAAAACAATTTCATTGTGATATCAAGACACATATCGTTATGGAATTGAAGATAGAATTTTATCAAGATAATTTTTTAAATGAATAGTTTGTGCCCGCTGGAATTTGGTCAAAATATTTCTTCCACATTACAACAAAATTGTAAGTTTGTAAATTACAATAAAATAAAGCATTTTGCTTATAAGCTCTTAAACGACACAACAATGAGGGATTTAATGTTTCTTTATTGTATGTATTCAAACCTATTGCGGATATATAATTTTTACATATTTATTATTCTGGAAATTATTTAAATAAATTTTCTGAAGTTGAAAATTTTATTGAATATTTACAGCCTCATAATTTAAAGTGTTTTTAGCCTAACATAATTTGAGATATAAATTCTTTTAAATATTGGGACACTGCTATCAGCTATTTTTAAATTGCAGAGCCGCAGGTTTGTCTTGCTTGACTCTAACAGTACTAAATAAATTTTCCAAGCATTCTTTCGAAAATCTCGCAGTCAATAAAAGACCGCAAAAGAAATTGGGATATTCAGTTTAAATTAAAACCTTTGTGAATCTATTTTAATGCACCTTTTGAATAGTAAAAGTGAATAATAAATTATTTGCGACAACAGTTTTTTACGTGAAAAATATTTCCAAATATGATTATTCAATCAGCGGGCTACATACTATTAATAACTAAATTTATGACCAAAAAAATAAGTAATAAATTTCGAATTGCTTCTAAGTGTTCATAAACACTTCGACAAAAAACTAATTGAATGAAGAAATTTCTCCTTCCTATGCAAATGAAGTTTCTTCCAAGTAAAGCACGAATTCACTTTCCGCATTTAGAGGCGATTTTAGGAAGTTGAACTCGGGACTCGGAATGGGGTCATACACTTAAAAAAAAAAGTTGTGTTTTTTTACAAATTATAAAAATCATTTCAGTAACATATTATTCAATATTACTTATAATTTTTCAACTTTTCATTCATAATTTGCTTTCTGAAGTTTCGCGGTTGCAAAATCGTGATGTCATCTTGTAATAGAATTTAAAGCATGGCAAGGCGAAAGAGATGTTGATAACTAATAAAAACTTGCTTTTCAGTGTTGTAATAATTACTTATTATTATTAAAATGAATACTCCGATAAATTAAATTAGATATTCGTTAATTATAACATTTTTAGTCAAAGAGTTTGAGACGAGTTAAAACAAAATGCTTTGTTGTACTATATCTTGTCGCTTGTCGGTAATGTCGGTAGTCTCATTATCACTCCTGTCATCTCAAGTCATATGTTGCAGTTAACAACGATTTTCAAATTTAACTTATGTTTATTATATCTGTTATATTATTTTGCCCAGGTAATGAGAATAAACTATATTTGTAAAAACCTCTCAGTAAATAACAATGACCGATAACAGTCAATTTGACAGTAGGTGTAGTTCCTCTTTCTCCGCTAGAGCGTGTTTTGTAATAGTATAACATGCTGACGTCACGGACGAAAAATTTGAAATGAGATGCCCATTTCAAAAAATCATATCTTTATAACTACATGCCTTTTAATATTAAAATTAGTATCTACATTCATAACTTTACTCAAATTTACAGAAAAAAAATAAAACGAAAAAAGGTTTATGACCCCATTTGTGCCAGCGAAGAACTGTTGCTACTGTTGCCAACGTGACACTGGAGACAAACACCAGCTACAACCATAAAACAATAGTTTTTGTTGTGTAAATAGCAAAGAAAAATAAATACAGTTGCATCATAATAAAGGCTGCGTATTCAGTTTAGAATAATGGGTTAAACTTTGATGTGATTCGTTCAGAGCTACCCAATTATCAAGTACGATTAGCGATTAGAAGTAGCAGTGTGACACCCTATTTTCGCAGATCTTGATAGGTGATACAATTTTACGCATGAAATACGGTTAGCAGAGAACCACAGCGGTAAAGTAAGAATAACAACTGTCAGCTGTGCACATCGACTGAAGATCTCACAAATGGGTAAATGAGAAATGAAACATTTATTGAACTTATCATGTTCTTTGCAATATTAATATAAGGTAATCAAGACAGAGATTATATCCTGACTGATCAAGTAAAAAATCTTCCTTGATCTTTCTTCTACCAAGCGATTTGTATCAAGGAAGATCACGCGAGGCACGTTTTTAAATTCAATAAAACTGCACCTTCTCGAACAATTTGATTTTCTACATTTTTTAATAGGTGACGCAGTCAATTTATTAAAACGTCTCTTTTGCAATCTTAAATATCACTTGTTTAGCATATCTAACGTAGTGCGAGGAGCATCCTCCTTCTATAGGTCAAGACGCGAGTCGCAGAGCAGCGCGGCGCGGCACAGCCGACTGGAACCACTTCGTGCTCTCGTCAAATGCAAAACGAAGGATTCAACGATTTTCAATTTCAAAGAGCAAGTAGACGTTAGAGTCGACATTACGACATTCACTTTTTCTTATTCTGCATGGTTCTGTGTTATACCCCAACATACAGATATTATTCTTTTTGAAGATTCAGTTCATAGGCGGAGGTATTATAAAAACTTTGGTGCCACTGTCTCTCACATAAATTTAGTTTGTAATAATACTCAGTAAGAATATAACAAGAGAGTGAGAATAAATTGAAAATAAATTCACAGATCTTTCGAAAAATTATTGCCAAATGGCGACAAGTTTGAGAAAGATACTGGAGAATTATTTTCTAATTTATCGAACTCTCGAGTTATATTTAATTAGATTATTTTTTGATTTCATCATCAAACACGCCACTAAATCTATCTTTTTTGCTCATTTTTACTTGTGTTGATGATAACTATCTGACATCTGACATCTGTCAACAAAAACAAAAAAGCTACAGAGAAAATTGCCGGGAATATTCACAAGAGCATTATTCTCAGTATAATAATGACAGGATTGGTTAAAACGCAGACACGTGACATACAATAAAGCATTTCATTGGTTTTAAGAAACGTCAATAAATAATCACTATAATGACAGGATTGGTTAAAACGCAGACACGTGTCATGCAATATAGTATATTGAACAACTAGTGTTACAATGACCTTCTTTGTAATAAGAGTATAGTTTGCGTAAACGAGCCGCAGGCGAGTTACGCAAAATACGAGTATTACAATTAGGCATTGTAACACGAGTTGTTCATACTACTTTTCCTATTTCACGTTCATAAATTCCATAAAAATAAAAAATAAAATAAAATTGTTCGGCATGCTTAATATACCACTGGTCACCAAGGGGCTTTGCCCGCGGGGCCTATCGGGTCCCAGGCCGCAACCCCGACGCAGGGGCTCCGATTCAATAATTTTACGTGAGCAATGACAGCCCCAATTTTGACAGACTGTACATTTTACAAATAATAAATTCCCCAAAAACAGTTGCACAAAATTCACTTGTGTAGCATTGTTTTTGAGAAAAACAGTGTCACAAAGTTGACTTTGTGTACGTGAAATAGGAAAAAGCATTTAATTGATTTAAAGAAATGTCAAAAAATAATCAACTACATATAACTATTTATTTAATTATAGATATAGCTTATGCTGAGTTCTCAGCGTACCCATGAGAAGGCGATGGAAATATCGGTTCTCTCATATAACCACCCAAAGCTTGCTAATGCGCATGATTGAAATACTAGAAAACTATTGGCTAGCGGGACCGCGTTGTAGTCTAGCGCGAGAAATTTTAAATACAAAATTGATTTATTATTATATATTATCAAGTACTAGTGTATATTGGGGATACATTGTAAATAAAATTTAAAAAATTAACATTTGTTTATGTAGTAATACTAAAAACTAAACGCTATTGTACCCATCGAATGATATTATATTTATTTGTAAAAAGCCGGAAAGGTTTTTCAGAAAAAATCAAGATAAACTTTTCAGTTAAAAAAAATATCTGAAACACTATATGATTTTGGTATGTTTTAAGCAATGTGGTATGCTGTATCAATGAATATTTTCTTTTTCATCATAATTAAATACCTACTATACTATTCTCTTATGTAAATCTTTGTATTTTTATGTTGTAACATTAAATTTAAATCATGTTTATTTCAATGAATATGTAAGTTATTCATATTTAATACCGATTTCGCCATTTCGTATTTCTAAAGAGGCATTTTTATTACCTAAAGCGAAATTAATTTATATTTCATTGCTACTTTTAGAAATAAATTTCTAGTTGAAATGTAATAATTATTTATTTCCACTGGATTCATATTGCAATTTATAATAGAATAGAATTATAAAAATAAGATAATGGCAGAGGAGAAACCATAAAAATATTACCTTGGCCTTTATTGCATTGTATTATGCAGAAGTTTAGATTCAAAGATATAAAATAATAACCGATCCTTTAAAAATTACATTATCATTCCTAGTTCTTAACTTGACCTACATATAATATCAGTACTTAAGTATACTTTCAAAAACTTACCAATAAATTTTATTAATCAATGAATAATTTCATTTCATTCAATTTTATGAGCTTATTATAGAAAAAAAAGTCCTTTAATTACTGCCACCAACCTTCATTAATACATTTACTGTTTAATCAAGAAAGACATCACCCAAATAAAACCTTTTTGCATACAGTAACGAAATAAGTCAATGTCATTAAAAAGTGAATTTAACAACTATTAAAATTTTTTAGGAGTTTGACATTTCTTTCAATGAATTAGCATAATATCAATATTAATGAACAGCTATCAATAATTTGTTAACAGTTGAGTTTGATTAATTTGAGCGTGGCTTCAAATTTACTGCCAGAGATTTGATTAAATGTCAGACGAGTAAAGAAATTCATTGATGAACTGCAACTAATAACCAAATGATTAATTATTATTTTTATTGCTAAATTTAAAAATAAGAATAATTCTCATTCATTACTTTGAAGTTTATTTATTATTCATGGAGAGCTTGGTATTTAAAGATACTAATTACGATACGAAGTTGTGTTTGGATTAAATTCTGATTATTCGCAACTGAAATCGCCGATGGTGGCAGCACTGTACCTATAAAATGCCTACTAAAAGCAGTAATCGGAGTTTTAGATAACATGTGCAACATAGGAAAGTAATTATGATATTTTCTTATACCATACCATTAGTGTTACAAGTTATGTGGCCAATGCTTGTTGCTGTATCACGAATAGGGTTTACGCTTGATTTTAAATAACATAAGTGCGTAGTTATATATTAAAACATTCTGCACCCACTGATAATAATGTACATGATTTCAAACGGTGGTTAACATGATGGTTATCGGTGAAGGGAAAGAAGTGTGATTTAGTAAACAGGTAGTTTAGAATGAAAAATAAATTCTAATGAGAGATACATTTTAGACTTTCTTTATAGAGTTACTGACTATATGAAAAGTAAAAATGGTAATAAAAGTAACAATAGATAGAGGAATATGGTTAATATATATATTCCAAAAATTTACTCATATGCTCTAAATCATAAATGGATGATTCAATTTCAGAGTACGCAATTATTGTATGAATCTGATGAAGGCTAAACAGATCAATTTGTACTAAGTTACGGACATTCTAATGCACTGTATCAAGGAAGATTGTGTTTTAAAATCAGTCATGTTATGGACATGCAAGACAGTGATGACAGTTTATTTTATTAATTAAAAGCTACGATAGCAGCTAGTTAAAAAAAAAACATTTGTCATGTTTATGAGATATTCACTGAGAATGACAGTCATGTAGTAGAAGCCTCCTGTAATTGTTAAGCATCAGAATCAAAAGGTTGTTCATATATTGCAGCTCTCTTATTTGCCCTAGAAGATTATACTTTGTAGTATAACATACATAACCTAACAGTACATATTAAATTGTTCTGCTATTTCTTAATTCTCACCTCTTGACAACCTCTTGACACCTCCAACATTATACACATGTTTTTTTTTTTAAATATTTTCTAGACCAAAGTTTTGTCGTTTACAGCCTGAATTCATCTTTTACATTTATTTAAATCTTGCCATGGCTTCGCAAATTTAATAAAATAAACTCCTACAGGAAATCGACTGTCTGAATTACAAACACCATAAGAACAATGTTTTGTTGGCATTTCACTGATTTAAAACACAAAATATTTGAAATATTCACGCTTGTCAAAAGCAATCTTGAACCCCCTCCCAAGTGTCGCCATCTATTGACGATAAAATGAATTTACTTTAGGAATAAGGCGCAGTATTATGACATGAAATAAACAATAAGAGCAATTTTTTCACATAAAATGAGGCTTGGTATTGCAGAACATTTTAGATTTCTGGAAGGAACAGCTTGTTCTAGTTGTAATATGTTAAAATGTATTTCTAATTTTGTATATACCTATTTAATCAATCGAAATTGATGATTGCAGGTGAGCGAATTATAAACGCTAACCACATAATATTATGTAGAATATTAAAAAATGAAGATATAATGTAGGAAATATTTGCACTTTGTCTGCAAACCAGTGCAATTACTGCAAAGCCACATGAAATAAAAATAGATTTAGAGAATTCTTTAGAAAATTTAAAAATTATTAATGCAGAATTCAGGTGTAAAGCTGGAAAAAGTGCAAAATGTAAACACGTATCAGCAGTTTTATATTTTGTTAGTGGTTTTGCATTACGAATTGCATATTCCCATGCTTTTCGTCCATCCATGTTCATTTCAACACCTTCTCTTGTAGTAATTTTTATTTTACTTTGACCATGTTTCGGAAAATTATAAAACCCAATGCCTGTGTCTCGATTAGATCTTAAGTGACATCTGAATACACAACAATTTGTACGACTTTTTTCTATTTTTATTCACATCAAATGATCAAATCACACGTAACAGTCACAATACAGTACCAAATCGGAAAGTTCATATTTCTAACACCAGATGTCATGTCGCAGCTTGTCAGTTGTCAATTACATTTAAACAATTCACACAACAATATTATTGCAATTAATTACAAAAATAAACCCCAGGAGAGGGCAATTGCCCCCCCCCCCCCCCCTTGGATCCACCCTTGCCAAAGCAACAGTGTAACATTCACTAGGAAAAAATGTCAGTAAAATTCTATTCAATTGGTGGAATATTATAAATCCTTAAAATCTATTGGACCATTTTTTGACAGATAACATATGAGTTACCCATATATTGGCATAATAAACTTTAAAAAAAGATATGTTCAACCTCTGCTTGTAATACCACTACCACCATCTATCCATCATTTCGATAACTACGCAAAGGTTCCACATCCTTCCTAACCCTTGTGTACACACATGGATCCCTCTTACCCCTGCCACCCAGAAGTACACTCTCACACAAAATCACACTTCTATACATACACCTCAAATCAAGTGAAAGTCTTACCAACGTTGATACCACGACGCTGTATGCAACGTGCTCACTGCTGCTGCAGCGATCGCGTTGTAAGCTCTGCTGTGATTGGCCGAGAGTGTTGTGACAGGGCATACGCAGCGCAGGAGTGAGAGAGGTATAAATATAAAGGCGAAGAAGTCATCCGTTTTGACATTTTAGTACGGGTTGTGTTAAAATGAAGAGGAAGGTTGTATCGTGTATTGGTGCGTGGGTGTTGCTTTATGGGGCGGGTGAGTACTTGATTATTGTTTTTGGGGGTGACACCTCCATTTAGGGGAGTAATACTAACAGAATTGAGCCTTCAAGCGATAGTAATACACTTAAGGAACTTGAAATGTAACATGGAATCGCTTAACTTTGATGTTGACTAGTGTTTAGTTTTTTTTTATAAATCACCATGAAGGTGTTTAAAATTAGTTCACATTTTGGCCGGGGTACAATTCTGTTGGTTACACTTTATAAGTAGGCTCAGACATTTAATGATATCAAACGTCTTGAATTTGTTCAGCATATTGTTAAGCTTGTATATTCTAAGATTAGTAAAGCGACTTTCATTGAATAAGCGAGTCGACTTTAGTATTTAACTTTACTTACAATTTTATGTATTTTACATTTCATGCATAAAGTGTTTTAATATTTGTCAGCAATCATTATATTTGGCATAGCTAGAAAATTGTATAAACAATCATTTCTATTGAAACTGACAGCTCCGAAATTACAGATCTAGGCAGATGGACTATTGTTGCTAATAGAAATGTTTTGTAGGGGAGGGGGTATTTTTAATGCGCAGAATCTGTACCTATAGAAATACAAAATTTCAACAATTTTATTATTGAATTTCTTATTGTCAAGAAGATGTATTGAGTATCACTCTTTTTCTAGTTTTTGTTCTCATCTATTAAAATAAATGTACACTAATGAATTGCAGGTAAACATATAATTACACTATTGTTAAATTGATCGTGAACAACTGTAAAATTAATTTGCAATTAGTTGAACAATATCACATTCAAAACAAAGTGTTTTTAATTTTATATTTATGTTTCACCAAGCACCAACAGCTTCATCCATCGAAATTATTACTTATTATTGTTATATGTTTACGTAGCATCAAATATATACAAGTACATTGAAATTACCCAAAAACAAATCTTCAGTAATATTTGGGATATGAAAGTCATATGTTGTCCACAGCCGATTTTTTATACTGTATTACAATAATTAATGGTATATAATTATTCATTCACACTACTGGATAAAAAAATGTATTTTTTATGAATTCCGTAAAATATATAAAAATAAATAAATATATCACTTTTTTCTCACCCATTCTGGGAGTGGCACTCTGCTTTCGCAGATTCCGGTAAGTGATATATTGCGGTTCCCAGTCATCTACTACCCCCCCCCCCCCCCCCCCACTCCCCTATGTAGATATTTGAAACCACAGGGGTAAAGTTAAAATGATCCTACTATAGCATTTTTATTACTAAATATAAATTATAGTCAATAATACAACGTACAAAATTAAAACAAATATTAAAAAAGTATTCCTTTTTTGTCCAGCAGCAAACAAGATATGATGCGACCAAAATAGTAATAATAAATTAACATTAAGTAATTTATTTTAGTTTTTAATTCATTTGTCCATTATTTAGATGGTCTAGTATTCACGATTTATTTCTAATTGCTAATTCATTAATTTTATGTGTAGAGTGCTAATTAAAAATCAGGCCATGATAATAATTCACAAAAATTAATGTAGTATTTAAGTAAAAATACTGCTTTCGATCATATGCCGCTTAATGAGTCGATGAATGAATTCGAACCCACGACCTCTAGCGTGCAAGTCTAGTGACAGCCATTAAGTACCTAGATCGGCTTTGTATTTAATTAAATTAAAAATAAAAATTCCCATTTAAAAGTAATCTTACTATATTTAAATAAAATATTTGTATAAAGAAATGAATGTGTATATGATATCATTAAACTATTATTAGATGTGATACTCCGAATCATTTTAATCTTATCAATAAAGCCTTCTATTGCCTTTGAAAATGAACCTTTACAAGTTACTGGGGCTTATTCTTTAATTTACCTGTTAATTTTTAACGACCTGTTAAAAATTTTAACCAATATGTCAAATGATATTTTTAATTTTTATTCAGTGACGTGTTTTATCAATGGTTAAAATTATAAAATAGATCGTTAAAAATTAATAAGGAAGTTACAGAATATGCTCCTAAATATGTTCTTTCTACAATATATTGAATGTATAAAATCATTGGTTTTAAAATAATAATAATTTTATAAGTGCATTGATAATAATAGTATATTGTGTCATTAGGAGTAAATGTGATACTTTGGGTGCTGAGCATGTAAGTTTGAACGACGAGCGAAGCGAGTCGAACAATTACATGCGAAGCACCCAAAGACACATTTACTCCGAATAACACATGCTATTTTTTCTTCAAACATAGAAAATAAAATTATAAATATTATAAAATGCTCAAAACTTCAAAAAATATTCTGTCTTATCTAGCATTTCAAGTTGCCGTAGAATATGCTGTTTTGTTATTTTTGTTTATTTGTTTCATTTTTAACTGTCAAATTATTGAATTACAACCTAACTATTTTTCATAATATTTTACTTTGTCCGCCGCCGGCGTAAATGTGTTGCCAAGGATACACTTTTACGCCGGCGGCGACAATATTGAACTTCTGCTTGTTGAATACAAATAAATAACAACGTACTTTTATGACTTTTGAAGAAAAATGAATTTGTAACTTTTTAAAAGCGAATGATGACATTTGTATTCGTTTCATTCTCTCTCAATAATCACTTCAAACATCATGTGTCCCTTCTATTAATTTATTACAAGTTTTATTTTTCAAACTGTAATTAAATTTCAAAAATGGTTAGTTAGTTTGACATTTCATATACATTTTGTCCAAGATATTTTCCAAGCTGTTAAATCATGGTTAATTGTTGCATTTTGGGCTGCGCTAATAGAACTTTGCGAAAAACTGGGGAGCAGATGCAAAGAGAAATGAAAAATAATATTACGAAGATTATTAATTAATAATGACAAGTTGGTAAATAAATATAAATTATTTTATCCAACACCTCTCAATAAATGCTCTATAACTATGGCGATTTTAAGCAAGCAAAGTAACAGTTACCCACTAGTGGGTATAATTTTAAGGAAAGTCACTAGTAAGTATTTTTTTATTTATAATAATAATAACACAACACCTTGGTGACTACTTCGATTGACATTTAAATTTAAAAATTGAATGCATAAGTCACTGTCAAATAATATTTCTTTAATAAATTTTTCTTTTATTAAGAAATGTTGGATAAAACGTTATACTTCACACGTGGGCAAATTGAAATTACCCACTCGACAAAATTAAATCACTTAGCCTTCGGCTTCGTGTGCTAAAATTTCATTCGTGGGTAATTCCTTACTTTGCCCACTGGTAAAGTAAATAACTATTATTACAATTATACAAATTCACGTTTTTTCTATAAATTTATTTGAAATCACATAAGTAATCTAAAATTAAAAATTTAACGAAAATATTTAATTTTAAATTTACCGCGCAAAGTCCCCACCCCAACCAGAACCACGGCTTGCACACGTCTGCCCTTACCTGGTTACATTCCCATTGTCTATAATAAAAGCTTATGCTCTCTCCTTTATATTCTTTCCTCAAGGTAAATACATTAATTTCAATTCTAGTTTCAGTAAAAAAATAAAAAAACAATTAAAAGAAAATCCTTTCCACTTTCAAATCTATCTTTCTCGGAATCAGTCAGTTGTCGCTAATAAATTTTCACGTTTATTTATTTGTTTTACTTTCGATGGTTACAGCGCTTTTCCATCGAGACTATTGTCTGATAAATATTTTGGTGTGTAGAAATTGTCCCACTTTTGTCAACTTTCAAAATACGTTCCACTTGTTCAGTGCCGGATTCGAACTTGGCACAAGAGAGACTCCGAACTAATAACTGATACTTTGTGCTGCTGCGTGAAATTTACACAATCAGGTTTCTGATACGGAGACCGAGAGATTCGAAATCAGCTGCAAACTAACATCTTGAAAGTCTGCTCGATACGTGCAATTTCTAATAGAAATTTTATGTGCGAAATATTGGTTAAAATAAAAGTAACATTTTCTAGAGCTTTTAACTTAAAATCATATTGCCTCCAGTTCTGTTATATTGTATTTATCTATCAATAAGTAGGCGTTGCTTACCTCCAACATTAAATAATAAGTTCAACATGAAATTATTACCTATTATATATAATAAGCTAATAGATTTCATTTGAAATTGCAGCTGTTCTAAAATTGGAACTCATCAATCCTTTATCAAGGGAATTAGACCTTAAAATCTTTCTTTCTTCACAGAGCTTCATGAGTCTTTGCTGTCCATACAATTTCCATCTATTTTTTTCTATCCGCTGCGTAGTTTTTCCACTGTCTTATCTCCATTTTTTTAATGTCTTCTTCCACTTGTTCTTTCCATCTTTTCTTAGGTCTACCTCTTCTTCTGCCATACGTTGGCTTCAACTCTGTTATCTTCCTTATTCCTTCTTCCTTTTCCCTTCTATATATACATTACCTATTAGTGACACAATTATCAATTGTTGCTGACAAAACTAAAATATTCTTATCAATATCAAGCTTGACAGTAAATCTTTGATTTTAATGTAGTTTTATACTAATGTTTGAATGTCTGTTCGCAGCCCTGGACCCAGGATGAAGACGGAGACGGTGACCAAAGCACAGAAGAACTCTGCGAAAACAGACTAGCAGATGAATATTTCAGATTAAGCACAGAAGGCGACTGCAGAGATGTCGCCAGGTAGAAACCCAAACCCCACACAACTCATTCCCTCTTACAACACAGCAAAAAAAAAAAAAAAATTCTTTAAGTTGGTATTGCTTTACACTTAGTATTAGTAATCATAATATATACGAGCCCAAAATCATATTATTTGGCCCAGTTAAGACTTTTAGAATAGCTTTAAAAAAAAAAAAAATAGTTCTGAACGAACAAAGGGAAAATTTACTGTACCAAATGTATTTATATTATAAATTCTGTTATTTTAAAGAATATTTTAAACAATAATAACAACTGATACCACAAACACTGTTTTTAAATCTGATGACAACAAAATACAGAAAATTGTTTCAAATAAAAATTGTAAGTAATATTATTCTACATCTTTTTGATTCCAATGAAATTTTCTCTATCTCATTTATTTATTAAGATTAGCCCAAAAACCCTGATAGGCCTTGAAATAATCAACCAATTACTGTTGATGAATTGTTCCCAAAATCTAATTAATTCGTAGCATAAACAATACCTCTATTACATATGTGTATGTGCGGAATGTAAAAATCATAGAATTTAAGATATAAATAAGGCGAATTAAATAAATTTCCTTTTTATGACTTTAACTGGGCCAAATAATATGATTCTGGGCTCGTAACTACATATGGGTTAAATAGCTCCCTAGTAACTCATCGTACTGCGGATCATATTCCTTCACTTTGAAGTCCACAGCAGACAGCAGGGGAGAAAAGGCCGGTTTATCCAAATATCATATGGAATACATGCCCCGGTCCCCACTCTAAAGGGGGAGGTTAAAATTTATTTCGTTTATTTATTTATTACTATACTTTGTTCAAATTGATAGGTAGATAAAAGAACGGAAACGTGATATGTGAATAAGAAATGATTGCAATATGTTACATCAAGTTGTTTACATATATTGTAGTAATGTGTAATAATTGTTAATTATTTATCTAATAAATAATGTTGTACTACTAGCACAGAAGTATTTTTATTTGACGAAATTGAAGTTTTTTAATGGGCCCATAAACTAATTAAAATTTTTTTTTATGAAACTTTATTAGAATATTTGACGATCATTGAAAACCCGATGTGAAAATTTCATATATTACCCGAGATATGATTTTTCAAAGTTTGTGTGACGTCACAGGTACTGCTCCAGTGGCACTAAAACAACGATTTTCCATGATAGTAGATATAATATATTTTTTAATATAAAAATAATATTTTCATATTATAAGTCTTAATTTACAACAGTTAAACTTAATATAAACTAAGACAAAATTCCTTTGACAACTTTAAGAGTATTTTACTTGATATTCGAGTAAATAACAACAAAACTTTGAGGACAGTGGCGCTAGTAGTGATGTAACCTAACCTCAACACACAATTTTAATCAATAGATTTTCAACACAGCACTATAAAACAGTGAAATTATGAAACAAGTAATAGAAGCCCAACAAATATAATCTTAAATACCAACAAACAAAAATATGAAATGACATTTCATAGTTCTATTTAGACAGACGCGCGATTTGCAATTTCCATGTTTCTGGCCCATAGCACAATGTAAATACCTGTGACTTCAAAATATGTTTAATTCGTTATATCGCTTTACTGCAAAATATTTAAAAGTAAAAAAAAATACTTTACTACTAATTATTCCATAATTGTTACACGATTTTGATAAAAATTTGTCATATTTCGTTTATGGTTTATGCGCCCATTGTATAAAGCACAGTACGTGCCTATATAGGCATTATGTAAATTTGTGTGCAAGGTGCCCTGCAATTCATTCTGCATGGTATACCACTGCGCTAGTGCGACCTGGGGACAAGTGTATGACAGAGGTGTAATATACCATATGGCCGACTGTCAGGACTAAGGATGAAATGGATAGTTGTTTTGCCGGATACCGAATATTCGGCCACCCTAGAGAAAGTGCTCAAGTAATGTGATAAATGAACAAAATTAAACAAATCAAAGAAACTATCATAAATTTTATTATAATTCAAAATAATTTTGAATTATCTCAAAACCATCATAAATATTGGAGTCACGAAAATTTTATATACACCGCAGGAGAGAAGTGTGCTTTTACGGCTCGTGCTTCGATTTACTCAGCGGGAAAAAACCATACACTTTTCTCCCTTAACCCATTAGCGCCCGAATTAATTATTTTTAAATTTTTCCGCATAGCTTTGTCACTTGACAAGGGTCAGGTTCAAAGAGGAATAATTTTTAAATTATTAATCAAAAAAATACGTGTGGCATTCGGGGACTGCCGCGTTAAACTATTGCATAGCATTTTTTATCAACTTATGCAATTATAATTATTTATTTATTTTATTTATGCAGTATTTTTTTTCTTTGATATTAATTCAAGTTACACTTTTTGAGCGTGGTGACCGATAAGAAAACAAATTTTTTTCTTTTATTGAATAAATGAGAAGTTAATATTGTTTAAAATATTTTTATTTTCTTACAATTTATGTAGGTTATTCAGGAATTTTTATCCTTGAAACTATAGGTTTATGGTAACTGAAATAAGAAACTTATGTTTGAGACGATATCCTCTAAATATCTGGAAAATACCGCGTCAATGGCATACGTCTAGTCGCACGCACACAAACACTGTGTCGAAGTCTGCCGAACTGAAACGACGTTGTGCCGGTCGGAGTGGGGGGTGTCAGGTTTTTTCGTTACGGAATTTCTTGATTCGGTCGCCGCGCTCAAAGCCCGCGATAAAAGCTATGCAATAGCTTAAAAATAATCCTACACTCATTGTCATTATGGCAACGCTGGGGGCTAATGGATTAATGTATAATATACTATTGCTCCGTTTAAAATTCGTTCCAAGGTAACGTATTTTATTATGCATCATGATATCTTCAGTTTGAATCCCACAACAACAGTTGCTATTTTGAACTTTACCCCTTTGGTTCCACCTCCACTTACATCTTTGGGGGCGTGACTTGACGGCTGACAACTGTTCTTCCGGCGTTGACTGCCAGGCGGTCGTATATGACCTGTTAAAAAAATATCACATGTCGAGACCTGCGAAATTAGAGTGCCACACTCAATTTCATTGATCCTGTATTATTCTTCAGAGTTGTCTGCTCAATCCCTCGCATCCCATCATCCCGATGCTCCTGTTTCAGCCTCACTTCTGCCTCCCGCATTCCCCACTCCCTAATTCTTCATACACTCGCAGTCCGGCTGGATTGCACGAGTGGCAAGCAGATGTAGACCGCGTATAAAAGCATCTTGAATTGCGATGTTGGCTCTGTTTGCCTCTTATCATTGGTAGACGCTCTGTGCGCCGGGCTCAGTGTTTGTGCAACATGGCGACTTCAGTAACCCGGACAGTGCTATTGGTGTGCTACGTTGCTCTAGCACGTAAGTGCAAATATACTTAAAGCCGGGTATTTCAGTACTAGTACTAGTACAACTTTCTTGTGGTGCGGTTCTCGTCATCATTCACATTCGTATGAATCAAATCAGCAATAGTGGGAGAAAGTGAGAAAGAAGATAGTGACGTGAACCGCACCACAAGAAAGCTGTACTATAGTTTAGTATCTAAATCCAGGTTAACTTAACCGAGAATTTCTAACCAAGAATTTTGTTGCCTAAATAGTGGATTTTGAAGTGGCAGAATGTTGAGCATTGCTCAAAAACGATTTCTTTAAAGTCTGCTATTCGATAATTATCATATTCTAATAAAAAGAACAATACAGTCTTTAAATGCTTTTAATAATATTGTGGACGGTTACATGTTGTCTTCAAGCAAATAATCGTATGATACGGACGATGAATAAATGATTAATTTTGTCGATCCTTCGGCCACCACCAGTTCTTGGCAGCCGCTGATTTTTGTTTGTTGTTTACAACCACCAAGTGCTTACATCCTATACTCTTTTCTCATTTACTATGTCTATTAATAAATTGATTTCTTCCTCTGTAAAATTCTTTGAACGGGAATATTCCATTGTTATCACAATCACAATTGATTCTCAGGTTTTATAGTAATGGTTTGTGCTGTCAACAAATCTCACATGTGCACATGCAACTTATTATTTGTCTATCATCTCTCAACTGAAACTTATTTGAAACAATTATTTGTCAAAATGTCAAAAATGTATACGTATATTGTATTTAAATTGTATTAGGTTAATGTAAATGTAATTATTAACAGTCAAGTGAAACAATAATTGCAATAATTTAATGTATTTTATTATCTTACATTAATCTTTAATCACTGTTCCCTGTCAAAAGACAACATTCATAGAACATGCATTTTTCAATTTGCAGGTTAGTTAATTTTTTCATTCGTAACTCAATGACGGATTTATAAAAGTTTGTATTTTTCTTCGAACTAATACCGCCCGGAGTTTCCGGCATAACTGTCCCTCGCAATATCCGTCTCGAAACTTGAATTTCTTCGTTCACGTGCCCCACATGATTACTGTTTGACAGCTTGCGTCCTTTTGTTATACTATTGGTCCGGAATAAACTTATATCAATACTTTGGAACCTACAGTTAATAATAACCGACATTATTTAAGTACAAAATCAGATTTCCCATTGAAATCTTGTATACAGTCTGCGAGACTCCCCCGGAAAAACTTGTAGCGCGTGAAGAATGTAGGTATTCTCGTCCGCCATTTTGGGTCCAAATATCATAAATAAAACAAGTTATTGGAATCCAGTTACTTAAAAAAAAACATTTAAAATTTGTATCTGTCAAATTTGAAAACATATTTCTTGAAATTCTGTAAAATCCAACTACACAAATCATACGGTAATATATTATTAGAAAGTATTCTGTGCATTTACCTGTTAGATATGGAATACAATAATTGAAGGAATGATATATCACAATTATTAATTAATATCAACTTCAAATTTGACAGAAAAGAATTAAAGTAACTGGATTCCAATAATTTGTTTATTTATGACACTTGGACCCAAAATGGCGGATGAGAATACTCATATATTCTAGTACCTTAAAAACACAGAATCTTACATAGCGTATTGCTAATGAAATAATATTGACAGTTCGATGAAATAATATTATTCATTCGTTATGTCAAATTCAAATTTTATCTGTCAAAAGAATAAAATCAAAATGAATTTTAAGTAATATTTTCCATATAAAAAGTTAAAGACACTAGTTTTCTCATTTTTCATACTCTTATTTTCTTTTTAAGCTTAAACTGTAGCTAAATAATTGGTTTTAAGATTTTCTGCTAAATGTCAAATCACTTCAAAATTTTGTTACAACAGTTCGTAGCCTACCGATGGTTGCTACAATTTGTCTATGTTGATAAACAAACAATTTTTGTATTTGTCAGAGCAAAAATTCCACTAATCTTATAATTTCAAAACAAATATTTGACGAAATGTTGTGATAAAGTATAATTGCAAGAATAGCTATTACATATGAGAATGAAGTTTACATCACGAGCGAACATGCTCATTGAATAATATACTGTTAATTGATTACTATGAGTTCTGAAAGCTTCTCAATGTGTTATTATTGTAGTACTGAGTACATAAAACCATACCCCGAAACGTTAGCCGATGAACAATAATAAAATAAAATTAGACTGCAGTTCCTGATTAATATCTTTAACCTATGAAACTGTACGTACGTATAGATTTAATTTTCTTCAACTATAGATTTACATGGGGGATAAACATATTGAATAAGATCTATCAAATATAGTAGGTTCCAATACATTTCCTGTTGATGATCTATGGCTCTAAATAAATAATGTATACCTCTTTAATTAAATTTTTTTGGAATCACATATGTCTAACTCATCGTTTCGTTTGTTTGTTACAGTAACCAGCAGTGTATTCGGTGCAACGATAGTGAAGGCACAGGAAGAGACAACGACGCTAAAGGAAGCGGAACTGTGCAAGGATAAGGACCCGGGGGAATGGTTTCGTGTCCTCGCTGGCGAGGGTGACGCCTGCCGTGATGTCTTTCAGTGCACCAGATCGGTAAGTACACGGTTTTTAATACACAAATGTCCTTGACCTGGATTCAACTTGAGTTTATTTTTTTATCAGTTTTATGACTTCGATAACCCTTATAGAAATAAAATCGCAGAAAAACTTTGTAATTCTGTGACACAACTCTGGAAAGCTTTCAAAATTTGGATTGCCGGACAATTTTCGAGCCAGATCGTCGTTTAGTAATAATCAATCAAATCATTTATTAATAAGTATAAAAATTTTATATCTCTTAACCGATTCATGTTTCTATATTTTCTTGTGTTGTGTAACCATACTCGTATGTTATTTTGCTGTGTAATCTCTGAGTCCTTGAATTTCTGGGTTATCAAAGTGCTCGTGTCTGCGAAATTCATAATCGTAATCACTTTTTACCTCCCGCCTACTTCTAGGTAAGGGAGGTATTGTTTTTGGTCAGAAAATTGGGTAGTGCGTTTTCAATGAATAAGCACGTTTTAGGGTCCCTACAATACGATTTTACTATTTTCGCGATGATGTCTGTATGTATGTATGTATGTATGTATGTATGTATGTATGTATGTATGTGTGTGTGTAGTCTGTGGCAATTTTTTCGTCTCGCATAACTCAAATACTATAATACCAAAAAATACAATTTTTTGAATTATTGCTTCTTATATTTAAATGAAGAGCTGATTAGATTTTGGATAAAATTGGTCGAGCGGAAGTAGCAGTTTACTTGAAGCCCTTAACAGTTTTTCGTGAAAAACACGGTTAAATTTCCTTTTTCAACAATTTATGTTATTTTGAAAGTTGAAGAATATTTAATTCTACATTTGTTTTGATTACACAAATTTTAATAATTTTCATTAGATTTAGAGATAATAAAATATAAAGAAATTAGATTTCACAAATCTTGCATTCCTAGTACACCATGGAAAATTTTCAATTTTTTACGAAATGTGACACATGTCATTGTGATTGTGAAGCTGTTTTCTTAGTGAAATATATGTCAAAAAATTAAATAAATATACGAAAGAAAATTATAATTCTCAAATATAAATAGAAAATAAACAAATACGAAGGTATGTTTCTGTATCATCAAATACTATTTTGTACCGTTTAAGAGTAGTATTGGGCGGGAGGTTATGTGCTGGCCACATCAGATTTTTTCTTATATGAATATGATAATATGAACCTCATTCCAGGCAAGATTTTTAACATAGACTGACATTTTATTTGGTTGCGTTGCATATGTGTTCTTCTCTTTTCTCGAGACGCTGAAATACGAGTACATCCTAGCATAATAGAACGATGAACTACATGAGAAAATTATAAAGTAAATCACAAAAGTATTATCGTCAACGTACTTTTGTATTCAGACTATAGTGGTCATAGAATAGAATGCCGCTTACTTTATACCTGAAACAATACTTATTACTTCTCGAACAATAGAAATACTGCAATAAATGTTTAGATAATACCTTCTGATACATAGGCGTAGACACGAGTTTACGGTTATTATACATATATTATCTATTTAAAAAGTTCGATCTCTATCGCATTGTCTTTTCGAAGACCCCTTAGAAAACCGTTATTGGCATGCCACTGGAATCTCTTTGACAAACTAATTTAATACTCCAGCTCATTTCCGAATGGACTATAACAAACTAATACTGCCAATATTATATTACTGTGCACCGGTATAGCAATCTGACATGTAGCGATATGCCATCTAGCGAATTATTTTCAAACACTAAGTAGGGTGAAGATTCCGTTAGAAATACATTACGTCAAACGGGAATAACGATTTTTGAGATAAAAAATGACCGAAATTGTAGTTAAACAACGCGAAATATCGAAAAATAAAGTGTATTAATAAGTCCCGTAAAAACCTGGAAGTTACATTCCATTATTTTTCGAAGCTGGACAAACGTTTTATTTATAAAGTAAACCAATTTGGAGTGCGAAAAAACCTGAAAAAAACTAACAAAAGTAAACAACATGAATGTGCTTACAATAAATAATAAGCTCTGTATATTATGTACCAGACGATTGTTTACATCTAAGGAAGTAAAATTTTAGGTTATAATACGAATTTGCTCCGAAATATCTTCACTTTATATTTAACTATGTTTATAAATTTAATTCTAAAACATTTAACAATAGCATTTACAACATCGTTTCCTTCAATTATCTTCGTAGTCGGATCATACAGTTCCACGTCTATTATAACCTGGGTGCAGAATAACTCCTCATCTGCTGACATTCAACCATCGTAAGGTATCATTGCTACCACTTCTATACATACCTAGCGATGTTGCCGGTAAATGTCACACGTCAAGGATAACTAATAAATTCCGATTGATTGCTATTTCTCGTGTGTTTCACCCAAGTATCTGAGCGCACCTCAGTGTTCTGGCCATGTGGAATATATAATCATTGTATGTAATTAATAAGGTTTTTGTCGATGGCTACGACTGACTGCGTGGTTTTTTTAAGTGTCGCCTGTTGATGAACAGTTATTTCCGTTGTTATGTGGAACTGTAGCCTGCGAAGGCGTTTATGTCATGTTTTATGACATGATGTGATAGTGTTTGCAAAAAACGGTAATTGTAATTATTCTAAGAAGATTACTGTAAGAATAGCAAAACATACTCGTATAATGTTCGTTCTTCTACATGATGTTTTTATAATGATAATGATGTAGTAAACAATAATAGCTTTGAATTAGTAAAGTATGATAAAATTATCTGATTGATCTGTTGATGTCATGCCAAAGAAACAACAGTATTTTAATAAATAAATATAAATATATAATCATGCCATTCACTAAATTCTGAATAGCACTCTTTTTAGAACAGATCTCGTAAAATGAGGTTTTCAATCTCACAGCTTCCAAAGATGTTAATGGGAAACAAGATAGACAATTTATAGCATGTGCGGAACAAACTGAGGATCTCATGATCCACAGTTTGATGGGTATATAGAAAAGGTTTTATTGAATAAGATGTAATAAACAATTAGCAGCGATGCTGAACACCAATATCCAATATTATTAAGAATGTATAATTTTGGAAATGTTTAATGATGCTTTTCGCATTAGTTCGCCACAGAGGAAAACTTAAGGACAATCAACTACAACCAAAGAATAGCTTAATCTTTTTTTCACCAGAGGTCCTATCAAATTTATACTGATTATTTCCCATGGTTGTGATATTTTGGAATATCCACCCTTTTGGTCGGACGGAACTGTATGCACATTTCATTTTTAACCAAGAAATAAATAAAATTTACATAGAACTGAATGGGTACAACGGTTTGTTTGTATTAGAGTTTCATCAAAACAAGATAGCTTATCTTGCTGATCATTTCTTATCTTGCGTTTGATTTTCAAAACAAGAAATTAATCATATCTTGTCTTGCTCGTTTTTCGGCAACGTAGTTCTTGTCTTGTTTCAAGATTTCTTGATTTTTCTAGATTCTTTACATTTTTAGGGAAATCCCCTTTCTTTATTGCTTTATCCAATCCGAATGCTCTCAAGAGCGTTGGCGTATGCCCGTCTTTTTTAGTTATTATTATTATTAGTTAAATGTTGGTCGTGATTCATGTTGATATTTTCATGTATTGTCTTGGAAAATGAAAAATACCTGTCTTGATTTCAAGACAAGAATAAGACAAGATCAAGAGTATTTTTAGGATACTGTGAAACACTAGTTTGTATTGATAGTTCATATTTTATCTGCCAGCGCCACAATCGTTTTTATTAGTTCTCCATTGGGATAAAATAAATTATTGTATTCAAACAACCAATTTAAATGTAAACACACATTCAAGGGCAGGTAATACATATACAGGTTGTTCATTTTAAGTGGTACACTATTGCTATTTCGAGAACTATATATGCATATTTAAATAAAAATGATACATTTTTAATTTTGCATTTTTCTCAAATATTTTGTATTATTTGGTCATTACATGTGAATATCATTGAATTCAGAAAAAATGAATCGAATGAGCAAATAAAAAATATAGGTTGCCATTTAAAATAAGAAAGTTGCACGCCGCATTTTGAGAACCACTGGTTTAAAAATTCTTGTTTCACTCATTTTAATAGTCTTATAATATAGAAATTGTTTGCTAATTTAACAGACCTTGTAGCTCTTATAGTTCTCGAAATAACAATAGTATACCACTTAAAATGAACATCCTGTATACGAGCCTAGGAACATTTAAAATGAAAAAAAAAACTTAGTTAATAAACTGTACTGGTAATCTTTTCTTTGTTGTACGGGTATAACTAAGTTTGCTCTATCTAATATTATATACATTACCATTGCGTAATTTCATCTTTACCTTTTAAAACTGCATAGTATCCACAAGTCTTTGATAGTCTTCTCTGAAGAAAGAATCTCGAATTTCCTGCGGGCTGTGTCGAAATCCTTCTATCGTCTATGGAAGATGATTCATAATATATTTTTTTTCATTCGGTTCTATAAAGTTTCGATTAGGGATAAATCGGGGCTGATAAAAGATCATTTTAGCACAGTATATTAGTATTATAATATTTACAAAATATAAGACACCGTGCATTCTACTCCTGATTTTATTTTTAATTAAACTTTTATAAAACATTACACGAAAAATTTGATACAAGGAAACTCGTGAGTTTGGGTTCGTATTCAGACGAGTATTTAATCTTTTAGGTCATCATTTAAATAATAGTTTTTAGATTAGATCCTATAAATACAGACTTCTTATCAATATTACACCGCATATATAAGTAGTGACACAGTATATTAAAACTGAAGTTTTGAAAATCTTTATAATTTTCTTTAATTTAATTCAATTCCAACAAAACAAACTCACCACCACATCTTCGTTTTGTTTTGCAGGGCTTGAAGACTATCCGTTGTCCATACGGTATGTTATTCGACATCGAGAAGCAGACATGCGACTGGAAGGACTCTGTGAAGAACTGCAAGCTGAAGAACAAGAAGCGCAAGGTGAAGCCGCTCTCTCAGAAACGGTTAAATGGGTCTAACGAGAACAACTGCGGTGAGTGAACATTTTTGAGTAATTGTCATTGATTTTGAGTTGTTGGGTTTCTGGAATATATCATCACGCCATTTACCCATTTCGGGCGTGGCACTCTGCTTTTACGGATCTCAATAAGTGATATGATGTTACTAGACGAGAAACAACAAGAGTACAGTAGGAACGATAACTATCGACTCTGGGAATCGAACTGAAAAACCGTAGAACTAATAAAATGTATGGAAGGAGTATAGAAAAAGATAGACTGTAACCAGCACAGTACGATAGAGATAGAGAGATAAAAGTGACGCGATGGGTGGTAAGATGACAAGAACTTGGTTTGACGTTTGACGTGTGAGTAGAATACTGTTTTGATAGACTGTTGTGCGAGCTTTTGTGCCTTATTTAGAATTCATAATTAAATATATCAAATATGGTAAAATCCTGTTGTGCATATAATTGTTAAAAAAAACAGGCTACAAAAGACGATGTTCCATTTGACAGGTTAGAACGTTGTATATATATACATATTTATTGCAGTTTTCCAAAAAATGTGGATTTAAGCAAGAAATGGGTATTAGTTATAAAGGAGAAAATTTTCAACCTAATGAAACTACATGAATTTGTGGGAAACATTTTCTTGATTTCTACATACAGCAGTTTAATGTGAATATTAGAGAGAGATAGTCATCTAAAATTATGCAGTGGGAGAAGAACAGCACATTCGTACCACGTGACGGGTGGCATGAAAATGTGCTGTTCTTCTCCCACTGCGTTATTTTAGATATGACTATCACTCTTATGTTGGTTACAGATTTCTGTATTAAAAGCATGTCCAACGCTCCATCCATATACAGGGTGTTTCAGGACTAGTGTAACAAACTTAAACAGCTTATTCTTGATGTCATTTTGAGCCAAAAATGTCATGTTAATATAGGTCCTATTCCTTCTAGTTACCAAAATACAAGAGGTTGAAGTTCTATAAATAACACGAAATTTTCTAATTTTTGTAATCAAGGTACTTTCGGAAAACAAGAGTTTTATTGAAAATCATACCTTACTTGGCTTAATGAAAAATTGTTATACTTTTGATTGTATTTTTGTTTCATAATGGATAGTTATAGTACTGCTGAATATGCAGATATGATTTTTATTTATGGATTATGTAATGGAAATACCCGTTACGCGTCTAGAGAATACAAAGACACAAAACAGACGCCAACCTTCCCATGTTGTTCTGTATTTAGAATTTATTTATTTGTCTATTTCATTGTGTCATTGTGTGTTTTGTTCTCTAAATTGTATTCGTTAATATTAATAAATAAAATTAATTAAGACAAATAAGGTATGAATTTTCAATATAACTCATGTTTTCCGAAAGTACCTTGATTACAAAAATTAGAAAATTTCGGGTTATTTGTAGAACTTCAACCTCTTTTATTTTGGTAACTAGAAGGAATAGGACATATGTTCATATGACATTTTTGGCTCAAAATGACCTCAGGAATAAGCTGTTAAAGTTTGTTACACTAGTCCTGAAACATCCTGTATATTATTAAATCTATGTGAGAATCTTACGATCTATAGTTCGATGCGTTACTATGGAGATATTTACCCCATAAAAAAATTGTTTATAATGCGTTATGGTATCTGTAAAATCACTGCCTCTCTTCAAATTATAAAATATCATCCATCGATTTAGATATCAAACATTACTTGATTAACAGGGATCAAATTGGGTATTTGTTAACCAAAACAAATAAATCAACCCAAGATCGGAACTTAGTTCTAGAAATATGTTTGTAGATATTTTTTATTATTATATAATATTTAACAAGAGTAAAGTTAAAAATGGCGACATTGTCAACTGTAGAATCGAACTGAGGTTTCACAATTCAAGATCCTAGGAGGTATTTACTTCAAACGTAATTTTATTAATATTTTCTATGGTTTATTTTATACTCCTCCAATTATTTAACTAATGCCTGCGACTAAAACAGATTTCGTTATAATATTCGACACAGCAACGGAATAGAAATGACACTTGATACTTTCATAAACACACCCCGAGGTTGCATAAGCACCTAGCGCACATTAGAATCTAGAGCTACTTTAGTCTAGATCTAGAGCTACACGCGTTCACTGTTCGACCAGCAAAGTAATTTCCTACTTAAACAATGGAACTACTTGATTTTTTGTTTTTCATAAATTTCTGCCTCTAAATTCCATCGAATATGATTATTATTTCGTCAGTCTACATTTACTCATTTACCTGATTAAATAGTAGAGTTCACACGATACAGGGCGATCCAAATATCTTGCGCAATGTTGCCAACTTTTACTTTCGCCGATGCAGCTGAATTGTTATGACTACTAACATATATTAATAATAATAATAATAATAACATTGGCGGGTATAGAGTGAACACAGTTTATTTTAACTATAAATTGTGTTATCACATGGGTACTGTTATCACTTTCAAAAAAACATCGTTTATTGTAATAGCAACTTCAGCTTTTGTCATTCATTTTTCTCCAGCCACATATATTTGTAAGAGAGGTATTGTGACTGGTCAAAATTTTCGATAATGAGATTTCAACAGATTTTAATAATTTTGCTAACATCTTTAATTTGAAACTTTTTTTACAGCTGATTCAATTTTTTTTTTAAAAAATGGAATTTTTTATTTTGTGGTTCAGTGAATTTCCTCTTCCGGTTTTTCAATTTCTTTCCAAATCAACTCAGCTCTTCATATTTTCATGAAACTTATAAATTCCAAGTTTCGTGTACATATCTTGCTCGTCAACTATTTTTTTCGTGATTCCAATACTTCCTTATACTTTGTATAAGAAAGTAAAAAACAAAAAATAAATAAATATGAATTATGATATAAAATTAAATGTGAAGAACAAAAATTTTTTTTTACAAAATTTGTATTCAGTTTTTATCTTGCTATCAATCTTGATTTTTTTTTAATAATACTTCGTTTCCGTTAATTTTTAATAATACTGCCATTCAACCATTCAAAACTCTTTTGAGTGTTTTTTGTGAGGAGAAAATCTTAGTTGTTTTACTTATTTAGCACGGCCTCTCTATATATAACATACATATCAAATTATCTGAAAGAAAGGTCAAAATGATAATCTTGTCCTAATAAATCAACTTAACCATGACATCAAACACGCATGCGCACACTAATACTTCGTTACTACACTGGTCCGTATGCAGCAGTATATGAAATCTCAAATATGACGAGATATGCATACTATGTAGGTATGTAACAACGAAAGTTATTCGCTCTCACTTTCATCTCGGCGAGATTTCTGTCTCACCAGTTTGAAAGTTGAAGTAGTGCTTGTACTCAGGGCTGTACAGAAAAAAAAATGGTTGTAAAGTTCTTGCATCTCTCCTTCTTTGAACTAAAAGTGTATTTAAATTCCAGGTGATGTAGATATTAATTTGTTAATGTTGAAACTAAAAGTATTGTTACGTTTGTAATTGATGAGTTTGGTGAAGTTTAATAATCAGTAATTAAAACAACTATTAAAAGTTCCAAAGAGTTTATTTACTACCACTTATATTTATTTAAACACTTATTAATTTTTACACACTTATTAATAAACATAAAATAACGATTAATCAATACTAAACTAAGAATATTATACAAGAAATATTTATTTACACTATTTATATTAAGTACGCAAACGCTTTATCTATTTCCACTTGATTCGATATGTACTGGACAGCGTATGAGAGTCGAATGCCCCCACTAGATAGGCAAGCGCATTTATATACCAGTTGAGCTGGCGGTCTGAAATGATCTAGTACATTCGTTAATGGAACATTTCGAGAACGATGAGTCATAGTTGCGCGCTGTCTGTCCAGTGCTGTACTAGCTCGTTACAGTATGTTTGTGATTTGAATAAAGCGGATTGCATGTATTGCGCACTGTCCTGATATCGAATTAAAGACTGTTATATAAGAAAAGATAGCGAAATCGTAATGGTCCAGAGAAAATTACAAGTGGATTAGGAGATAAAATAGTGATGTAAATTGAACACTTACATTTAACTTCATATATACCTATATACAATCATTTACTCAATTTTTAGTTTAGAAGCTCTGCAATTGCTGATTTTGTAAAGCCAGTGATATAAATGCTACCTACGCAGAAACAGTTTTGTTGCCAGAAATATTTTCTTTTTATTAGGCAGTTCGAGTGCATTGATATCAAAGTAGAAAACTGCAATTTACTACAATACAAATTTAAGTATAATTTTGGTTTTCTATCGTTATCCCATTAATATTTGACGTTTTTTCTCTTACCAGAACCAATAAAAATCAGCATTTAGTTCGTAATTTCTTACTTAGTTCTTAATCCAGAACTTGCTATCATTTATTAATAAATATACATAAATAAAAAGTGATAATGGGGTAAATAGCTCCGTGGTAACGTGTCGGACTGTGGATCGTGAGATCCTCAGTTCGAATCCCACTGCCGACAGTTACAAATTTAAATTTACCCCTGTGGTTCCCCCTCCACTAACATCCTCGGGGGCTATGATTTGACGGCTGGTAACCGCACTTCATACGATAAAATATATCACTTACCGAGATCTGCGTAAGCAGAGTGCCACACCCGTAATGGGTAAAAGGCGTGATGATATATTTATTTATTTATTTATAAAAAGTGATAAAGCAGGTTCCAAATTTCAAATTTGTATACTTTGACTTGATTGGTCAGAATAGCAAAAAATTCTCCTCACTTTTCACATCTGTTTGTTTATCTTGCTTTTTTAATTGCAATCTTCTAGCAACATACAATCTTTGTTCATTTGTCATTTTTGTAGGTTTTTTACTTTCTTGTTCTTGTATAAGAAAATACAGAAATAATGGGATTTACATATTTTGAGGGCATCAGAATTTTCCTCTCTACTATTAGTAAAGCTCGTTCATATGTTTTACTAGTAGTTCATGTTTCGGATCCTTATTTGACTACCGATCTTATGATGTAGATTTTTAGTTTGATGGCTCTGGTTACGCTCTGTGTTATGTAATATGCGATCAAAAAATAGAAGGGCCGCAATTATTGAGAGTTTTGTACTTTCTTATACAAAGTATAAGGAAGTATTGAAATCAAGAAAAAAAGAAAAGACAATTATCTTTGCGGAAATACATATTTTGACGTCCACTGAATTCGTTATGACCTAGTTCTCAATGAGGTCTGTTTGTGATGATGGATGGATATTTCATGAACGAAATATGATATGTTAACGAAACTTAGAATTTATAAGTTTCATGAAAATTCGCAGAGCTAATAAGTTGATTTTTAATGAAATTGAAAAACCGGAAGAGGAAGTCTACAGGACACACAAAGCAATAAATAACATTTTTTTCCAAAATAGATTCAAGTGCGAAGAAAAGTTTTAAATAAAAGATATTAGCAAAAATATTTGAATTATGAAATGTTATTCGCATTTTTGTTGTACATGCTTGTAATTTTGAAATATTTCAATAATCTTATTGTTAGTTATAATGGAAATAAAAACTAAAGCAATTTTAACATCTATGTCAAATAATTGTGAAGTGTTATAAATATGTGTTCTTTGGAATATTATAAAAGCAATATTTGTATTATTAGTTAAAAAGTTTTAAAGACTAAGTTTAATTAAAATTTTAAAATAAAATTATTGTTACAGTGACAACAAAGAATTAAACATCTACATGTAAGTCAAATAATTGTTAAAATAAAGTCATACGCAAGGAACAAGTCATACGTGTTCAGTTGGTTATACATGTATAAGAAAAAATTGTGGCGACTCCCGGTATGACACAATAGTATATTACGTACCGTGAACTGTAAGTGATAGTTTTTAGGTCGAGAATGTAGTTTGGGATGTCGAGACCTAAAAAATTACTTACAGTTCGAGGTTAGTAAGTTATTTTTTGCAAAACTTGCGTAAATATAAGAAAAGGAAAAATAGGTATCAAAATTAGCAGCTGTCAGATTGAGGTTAAAAATAAAATTTGAATGATATATATATTTACTTACCGTCCACCATGAACAGTAAGATTCACTTACCAACCACCGTGGACGGTAAGTAAATGATGTAACCATGAAAACCAATTGTGCAATAAAAGTTCCACTAACTGTGTTTAAATTTTGTTATTATTGGGGTACTTTTTAATTTTTTTTTTTCTTGCAGGCATTGCATTGCTTGTTATTCTTAATATAAAATATTTTAGATGGCTTTCCATCCTAAATTCCGTTTACTTCTTGACTTGTATTCATAGAACATTTTATTTAATTATTTTAGTCTTTCGTTGTAGTCCTAAACTGTATTTCACAGTTAATTATTATTCTTGTGGAGTGTTTCATATGAATATAGAAACCTATATTATTTATTATTGCTTATTAAAATAACTTCAAAATTATACGAAAAACAAGACGTTGATATCCTGGCAAATACATGCACTTATTACAAAACACAAATTCCTGTTTAAGCACAATCCAAAACCATCACATATCATTGCCAAAAATGTGTTTCTCTGCGCACTTGAATCACAAACATGCATCGCTCTTCGCTCACATCTCGAAGGCGAAAGTATTTTCACTTTCTTCGCCCTTGTACCGCACCTAGTCTGCCTGGCATACTGCGGCAGTACCGAGTCCACGAGCGCAGGCTACACCTTGGCGACAACCCTACGCCAGTGTGATGCTGTGTGGCACACTTTCCAACGCTCAACTTGGCCGAGGAATGTAGGCGGCAAGATGTGTTATGAAATAAGGTGCATGCTGGCTGCTGGTACGGTGCCAGTGTTTCGCAGATGGTTGGATGGAAATCCCGAGAGTTTTGTACCTAGTTTGTGCTTGAACTAGATCGAATTCTGATATCTGTACTTAATAGTGCAATAATAAAATACTTAAATATAATTGAATCTGAAGCTTGCTGACTGGATGGATGTTTGGGAAGTCTATCATTATTTATTAAAAATCGGCCTCTACCAGTTTCGGCAACACATTTGCCTTCCTCAGGAGGTGATTTTGTTTAACAAAATTGGTTCTTATGTACATTCTAATATTACACGATAAAATACGAGTACAAAATAACAGGAACAACACACGTTTGGGCGTCAACGGTTAAATAAATAAATAAAAATGATTATTTCACTCATTACAAATTTGACCAATCAGAATGTCTCATTTTCCATTGTTCTGCATTTTAGATAAGTGATTAAACAGCACCATGCTGTTTATTCGCGATTAAATTGAAGCTAGCTTTTACATGCAAATTTTGAACATTTTGAAGGCATATTTAGCCGAATAATTAGTTGCAAAAGCAATATACTTACACGTTCTTTACCTTTGCTGGTATTCTATATCTTTAAACATACTGAAATAATCATTTCAAGCTATTTTTATTTATTAATTTTAGACATTTATTTGACAAATAAAAAGAAAAACAAACAATTTGTTATAGTTACAATGTATATCTAGCTTATATATAAAATTTTGCTTTTAAAAAAGTGTTATCGTACATAATAATTTAAGATTAAATCCCTTAACCTACGGTTTCGGGATTTTTTCAAATTATTATGTACTCAAACACTTATTAAGCAAAATTTTATGCATAAGCTAGACATGTCAAATTTCATCGATTAAATTCTTAGCACTCGTGATATAACTATTGAATAAAACTCATTTCGTCAAAATATAAATTTGTAATAAAGTTAGCACCCTTTTGTTAAACAAAATCACCTCTTGAGAAAAGCAAATATGTTGCCGACACTGGTAGAGGCCGATTTTCAAAAAAATATTTACATTAATTACTAATTTTCTTATTAGCATACCTCAATAAATTTTACAAGTTATTTTTCACTTTATAAGGTTTTTTTTTCAGGCTGATGACGTGCGTCTTCTCCAAAATCATTTTGAGTATTTAAACTTTGTCAATTTATATATTTAAAAAAATCATTGTCTGTACGAATCTCCCTTAACAATCCCTTTCTTCTTGTTCTTGCAGACATCGACAACGACCCAAACTGTGTGCCACCGTGCGACCCGACCATTTGCGTGCCCCCGGAGTGCTACTGCTCTGAGGACGGTACGACCATTCCCGCCGGCTTCCTCACTAATGACGTGCCACAGATGATCACCATCACATTCGACGGTGCCATCAACAACGACAACATCGAGCTTTACAATAAGATCTTCAACCACAAACGCAAGAAGAATCCGAATAAATGTGATATCAAGGCCACGTTCTTCGTCTCCCACAAGCATACGAATTACTCTGCCGTGCAAGAGCTGCATAGGAAGGGACATGAGATCGCCGTAAACTCCATCACGTAAGTTTAACCACAATTTCTTGTTCACAAACTAAACAGAGGCCACTGGAAATGCACGTGATCCGTAATACAAATAACTGTCATGCTGACGGGACAGCATCGACAATTAAACTCATGTTTGAATATAAAAGTAAAACTATAGAAAACAGGAAACGGTAAAGAATATAAATGCAATCATTTTGAAGAACGCAAGATAGAGTGGAAGAAGAGCTTTCTTCTCGTGTCATACACAGCAGTTTTTTTACATGTTTCTAAAAACGATTTTCTCGGACCTTAAATACACTTTGACAACACAACACACAACTGAAACGTCAAAAGTTTGAAAATCAGAGGCAAGGCGTTGCCCCAGTATTGCCAATGAACCAATCTTAAATCTAACTAAAAGTTGTCAAATTGTGATTTAACCTAGAAAAAGAAAAATATAAGATATAATTATAAATAATTTAAAATATGTATATCACTAAAATAAAGATTTTCAATAAAATTAGGAACATATTTATAATTTTTACAATGTTTTTTGTAAATAATATTGATATTCAACACTTTTTTATCCTCTCTAGAGAGGAAAAACTTTGGAGGAAAAAAGATAAATCAGAGAACATAGCTTATATTAGTGGCAAGGGGAATGTAACCTGGTGAGGGCAGACGCAAGCAAGCTATGGTTCTGTTTGGAGTGGAGATTTGCGTGGTACATACGTTCAGAAAAAACAGTATGTATGGCAAATGCTGATGGTTGCTATAACAACGCGATGCCAGCGGTTCTAATTGTAATGGAGGAAGCGGCTTTTCTATCGCTCTCTCCTTTGTATTATTTCCTCCAAGGGAAAAACAATTTCCTCACTGGCATATTGTGAAAAAAATACATTTCTAGCGATATGGCGGTGATTTGTCTGTATTCCGTTTGTCCTAACTTATTTTACTTTCAATCTACGCGGGATGTCAGCTGAACGATCCTCCATTTTGATTAGGTAGCTCTGCAGTTGCAGATGTTCCCATGTGTGATAAAGTGCTACAAGTTTCAAATGTGTAGTCTGATATCATCTGGGGTCCATCTCTTTTCAGATAAGTTGAAGAGTTATTACAAACGGTACCTTATTTTATGAGATCTCTTTATGCAATTTTCAGTATAGATAAATAAAATAAAATAAATATATCATCATGCCTTTTACCCACTATGGGTGTGGCTCTCTGCTTACGCAGATCTCGGTAATTGATATATTTTTGCGTATGAAGACCAGTTACCAGCCTTCAAATCATAGCCTCCAAAGATGTTAGTGGAGGGGGAACCACAGGGGTAAATTTAAATTGGCAACTGTCAGCTGTGGGATTCGAACTGAGGATCTCACGATCCACAGTCCGACGCGTTACCTCGGAGCTATTATTGTATAGTAACAGTGGTATAGAAAATTGATATTCATACAACTTAAAACTTATTAATTATTAATCGTGATTTTTTGTAGCAATTTTACACATTTTAAATTTGATGTTTAAATAAGAATAGAAAGTTATACCATTCGACATCTAACAAACTGCAATAACCTACCTCAATAAATAATCAATTATATGTAACATATTTGTAAAATATAGGTTTGACCTCTGACATACGTTAATTTCAAAGCGCCTTTACCTTTCAATTTATGCTTTACCAATTTGACTTGCAATAATTTAATTTCAAATACCATAAAATTATGAGTTTATATGTAGTTTTTAGCATGGTATAAGAAGAGAGGTGTGTCGACTCGCCAATATGGGGATTTCTTGTGTCGTTAGTTATTCACTCTTACGTGTGAGGCGTGGTGTTGTTTTAGGGTAAAATAGCGACGAACAACTTGTCACAATAAAATGTCTATTTAAAGGATCCTAAAATTAGTACGGCTGTTATTGAGACAAAAAACGTTATTTGATAAAAGTTGATAGCGGTTAGAATGATCATTATAACATTTACATTTTGGAATATAATATAAATATATACTGACAACTGAGATAAAGTATAAACATGTTCAATCCATTTTTCAAGCTCTTCATGATTATACGGAACTTTGAAAATCGAAATGAACTAACTTGTGTAACTGTCACTTGAACAATTCACATCAAAACACTTTCTTCCCATGATGGCTTAAACTTAAAGGCGTATAAATATGTGACATGGACCGGCCAGTGGCCGCCATTTTACCTTCGATGCGATGATCGCAGCGCCTGTGGGGAATAATGCAACTAACACCGTACGATTGGCTCGGTTCGACGGGTAGCTACGGAGTCAACACACCTCTCTTACACTAAGGTTTTTAGTATTATTGCTTCTTAAATTCGATTCCATTCTAGAAAAGTTAACAGAGAAAATGCAATCATGACAGTATTCTATGTTGGTAGATCTAATATCGATTATCTTCTTCCATCAAGTATAATTCAAAATGACATTTTCGAGCATAACAACACTCCAACCTTCTTAATTATCACCGGCCTCTTTATTTGCGTGCGCTAGCCACAACGACGAGGAACGATTCTGGTCCAACGCCACCGTGGACGACTGGGCCAAGGAGATGGCCGGTATGCGCATCATCGCCGAGAAGTACGCCAACCTGACCGACAACAGCGTGGTGGGAGTCCGCGCGCCCTACCTCCGCGTCGGAGGCAACAACCAGTTCACCATGATGGAGGAGCAGGCCTTCCTCTACGACTCCACCATCACCGCGCCTCTGTCCAACCCGCCACTATGGCCCTACACCATGCAATTTAGAATGCCGCACAGGTAGGAGAATCGTGATGATTATATGATTTAATTAATTATTAAAGTTCTGTTGGTATTTTAACTTATTTCACGGCGCTCTTGGGCGTTACCTATGTCATAGTATGGCAATATTTTGAAGGAATATATTTAAATGTACAACAGGAAACTGATTTGTTACACACAAGTTCCATACGGCACACGGAAATAATAAAAAAAAATTTTTTTCGCCCATCCAAATACATAAAGAATTGACTGTCGTGTTCCCTTAGCAAAATTTGCAATTCTTCATAACAGAAGTATTAATTTTAGCTTAACATTATTTTTAAGTTTAAAAATGTAAGTAACTTGGTAGCTGTATAGTATTTGTGTAAAGGCCTGTGTCCACGGTGATAGAAATTGTTCCGAGATCTCTGATATAGTTCTATATCATAAACAGTGAACTTGTATGACAACTGATGTCAGGTTAGTCGAAATTTATGAAGTTAGCTTCAGTCAATTCTTTCGATTTTTACGTCCAAGTTGGTAGTGTCCACGATCCGAGTTTTCGATTTGAGAACTATATCCGAGATCTCGGACCGATATCTATAACCGTGGACACAGGCCTTAAATATATGTAGTTAATAATTTAATTCTTAATTAATTCAGTGCCGATCTCGGTGGCGTAGTGGCTATGTCACTAGCCTAGCACGCCAGAGGTCGTGGGTTCGAATCCCACTGAAGAGCATGGTCGTTTGTGATGTTTACATAAATTCACAATCATCCTCTTATGAGGCGGCATATGACCATAGTAGTTAGTCCGCCTCCCATCTTCGTAATTAAAAAAAAAAAAAAAATTAATGCAGTAGTAGTAGGTATTATTTCAAAACATATTTGTTATTTCGTCAATGTTTCGAATGATTCTCAAGTAGTTTTATTAATAAATGCTGTTTGTTATATGTAGATGCCAGGGAAACCAGTCATGCCCAACGCGATCTTACCCCGTGTGGGAGTTGGTGATGAACGAAGTGGACTGTCGTGAGACCGAAAACGACATATACCTCCCCGGCTGCGCTATGGTGGACTCTTGCTCTAACATCGTCACGCGCGACCAATTCTACAACTTCCTGAACCACAACTTCGACCGACATTACGAGCAGAACCGCGCTCCAATCGGCCTGCACTTAAAAGCAGCTTGGCTCAAGAACAACCCCCAGTTCCTCGACGCTTTACTGTACTGGATCGACGAGATCCTCGCTACGATGAACGACGTGTACTTCGTCACCATGACCCAGGTCATCCAGTGGATCCAGAACCCCACGAAGTACAGGGAGATTAGAAAATTCGAGCCCTGGAGGGAGAAGTGCTCCGTGGAAGGAAACCCCGCCTGTTGGGTGCCCCATTCCTGCAAGCTGACCTCCAAGGAGGTTCCCGGGGAAACCATCAACTTGCAGACTTGCGTCAGATGTCCCAACAACTACCCCTGGGTTAATGACCCCACTGGCGATGGCTTCTTCTAAGCCTTGGAAGCGCGAGGCAGTTAAGTGAAGGTGAAGAACTGTGTGTTGATACAAGTGATTTAGTGTTTACTACCGTGACTTGTCATAGCGAACTTTTGATTTGGAGCTGATGAAGTGTTGCGGAAAAGTGATTTTAAAATGGTGACAAGGTAAGGAAATTGAAATCTCCAGACTCCTTATCCACTATAATTTGTTGTTGTTACTTAATCAAATGTTCACTATGAGATGTTACTTCATTTGCCAAACGTCTGGGTTTCAAGAGCACCTTCCCCAAAACCGAAGGTGCTGTTTATTGGTTGTTTATTATTAAAATTAGATTTGTGATCATTGTTAAAAACTGTGCATATTATCAATAAGATGTTCGGGGTTCAAACCCCTATACAGCATCAAAGCTATTGTAATGTAATTTAGTAGATATTTAGATAAATATTTTTGTAAATTTTCAATAAAATGTGCTTACAAAATCTTACCTCTTTCATTTCAATTATATAAATGACTAAATTACAGCTAGCGAGGTTCCTGATAGTCGCTGCTATGAGTAAGTATAAAAATGATGTAAAAGATGTTGTGGTTCCCAAAAAATAATTTACGAAGTATTAATTCAGGCAAGTTGTAGCACCTGACATTTGAAACTTAAAATTTCACCTAATACCTGCTTGAATTAGAAAGTCTATAATTCATGACCGCATCAGGAAAGAATTCAAGATTCGAACCCTGCCTGGAGTCACGTTTCCAAATTTCCAATATATATTTAATCGCACGACAACGGCCTTGACTGGTTAAAATAACAAATTAAAGGTCAAAATTTCATACGAATTTCGAAAGTAATTTCTTGAAATTTCCATAAGCCATAACTGCAGTCTCATTGGCGCGCCGACTTTATTGCTACGTGGAATTCCACCTAATGTGACAATTATACCTGTTTACCTTGGCGTCCGTTTGAAGGATACCTCGCGTAGAAAATTCTACAGAAAATTTCTCAGCGTGCTAATGAATCAGAGAAGAATTACGGTTTATTAAAAACACGTTAGTGAAAGTTATTAACAGATAAAAATGTATGACGCCTGCAAAAATTGTAGCACATATTGCGGAGAACATGTTTTAATGCAGGAAATGAAAATGGGGTTATCAGATATATCTGGTTAATAGAGAATACGTTCGTAAATAAAATATGGGACATTCATTAAATAAGTGAATTTTAAGTTAACACTACAAATTATGAATTATGATGAAATTTAAACATTTTTAGCAAAGCAAAATATTATCAGCATACGAACATAATTTTTTAATTTAATTTATAATTTCTATTATTCACAGGAAATAATAATAGTGACCGAAAAATAATTAAAGATTTCCAAAGTAGACAAGTAAAATAATTAAACTAATGAAGATAATATTCACAAACATTATCTAAACTAAATGGTTATGTACATGAAAGTGCAATTATTGATTATTTATGAATCTAATTCATTAGATTAACGAATGCAATACGTTGAAAAATTAGTAAAAGAAATGGTATTTGTCTGAGATTGAGAACGTGAGATGTACAGATGAGTGTGAATTCATTAAGTGCCTATAAACAACTAAATAGCTATTTAAGTATTCAACACGTTGAAAAACTTCCAATGAAATGAAAATAGAAATACTTCTGCAACTAGAAGCAATGACCTTCTTACATATGTAACACTTGATACTGGTTGCAATAAATATAGCATTTTGCACTGTTTTGAGTTGTAAAAATCATCACACACATTATTTTAACCCAAAACAAGAACTAGAAAATAATATAATTAAAACAACACTTCAAACTAACAAGGCCCAAGATTTTGTTAACTTTTGCAGTCTTCTTTTTCTACTCCTTCACTTTTTTAATTTTCGTCAAATTAATGGATTAATGGAAGAAGAAACAATATGGCATCAGATAAAACTAGACGTAAACTGAAAAAACAAAATGAGCCTGCAGCTTATGTTTCAATATTCGTGTTCGAACGATTAAACAAAACTTTGCGCTTTTAATATTCATTTAGCTATTTCTATCATTAATAATAATAAAAATAATGGAGGTGAGTCATTTAGCTGTACGCCTAGCATTTTCATTTATTGCATTTCGATTACAGACATATGAAATTTATCCTAATAACCTAACTTGAATTGTTACATATTAAGATAAGAATGTACTGCTTGGAGGCATTGCCATGACAATGCAGTTGATTGTTGATTCATTGTCGAATGTCATATTTTGTTCAGTACAAATGATTCATAGTTGAACGGTACTCCTGTCCGTAGGGTACGTGCAAGTGACATTTGCAAATATTATCACGTCTAACATCGGAAATACAAGTCAGTAGCATTGAGATAGTTTATTGGTAAGTCGAACAGTTACTCATATGTTAATCTTTGGCATTGATCTTATGGAATACGTCACTGTTGATTTGTGAAATAACTCATTTGACACAAAACACAATATTGCACTAATCTATAATGCGTTAGATGTAATTTTATTTTGATAACTCAGTATAATATTCAATAGTTATATCACGAGTGCTTAGAATTTAATCGATTAAATTTGACTAGTATTTGAGTACATAATAATGTGAAAAAATTCTAAGACCGCAGGTCGCGGGACTTTATCTCAAATTATTATGTACGATAACACTTTTTTAAAAGCAAAATTTTGTAAATAAGCTAGACATCAAATTTAATCGATTCAAATCTTTAGCACGAGGGGTATATGTCAAGATTATTTCATGAATTTATAGCATAAACTTTAATACTTGCCGAAGAAATTGTACTAAAACGTTGATTTTGCCATATTTTCACATAAATAAATTGGTACACACATAAACAAAAAGCTTCAAAAAATTTATTGTTTTTCTTTTTACATGGGGTAAATAGCTCCGTGGTAACGCATCGGAGTACGGATCGTAAAATCTTCAGTTAGAAACCCACTGCCGACAGTTACAAATTTAAATTTGCCCGTGGTTCCCACTCCACTACCATCTTTGGGGGCTATGATTTGACGGCTGGTAATCGTACTTCATACGAAATAGTATATTCTACAACAAGTAATTGAATGGCACATATTGCACGCGAGCAAAAAGTTTGTAGCCCGAGCTAAAGGCGAGGGCTACGGTTTGCGAGCGTGGGATAGGCCATTCCGTTACACGTTGTAGACTATACTTTATATAAAAAGGTTTTGGAAATTATACAAAAATACAAATATAAAACTGTTGAAAACGTCAAACTCAAATAAATCAAATTAAAACAAACAGACGTAACCATAGTAACTGAATCAAGAAACTTCATATGCCGCGCTAATAAGCGGTTCTGATTCGTCGAAAATATTCCATACGCTGCGTATGGAATGTTAGTGATTCCATAACAATTTTTAGTAGTGGAATGCTCAGTTTCAAAAACAGTGTTAAATAAATATAAATATATCATCAGGCCTTTTACCCATTATGGGTGTGGCACTCTGCTTGCGCAGATCTCGGTAGGTGATATATTTTTGCGTATGAAGTGCGGTTACCAGCCGTCAAATCATAGCCCCCAAGGATGTTAGTGGAGGGGGGACCACAGGGGTAAATTTAAATTTGTAACTGTCGGCAGTGGGATTTGAACTGAGGATCTCACGATCCATAGTCCGATACGTTATAGAAAAATATTTCACTTGCCGAGATCTGCGTAAGCAGAGTGCCACACCCATAATGGGTAAAAGGCGTGATGACATATTTATTTATTTTTTATTTTATTTATTATTATTATTATACGGCTTGAATTAATTTGGTTATTAATCGGGGTGATGGGCGATATGAGGATAGAGGAATCGAACCCGGGACCACTGGGTCAGAGCTTAGTACTCCAAACCACTGAGCAACAGAGGCGGGCTCAAACATTAAAACTGCTTCAAACCTAATTGTTTTTAAACAGACAGGTTAAGTCATTATAAATTTGTGAAGATTGATACAAATTTCAATTTATGTTGTCACCTTTAACGTGCTTGCAAAAACCAAGTAATGTAATATTTATGAATATCTCTATAAGTGTCAAATTCAATCAATAAATATTAAAAATCAATCAACGTTAATCAATATTTCTAGGACAGCTTCAAAATAGAAACTAGGTCTGCCTTACATTTACTAAATTAATATCAATGTCATCATATTGAACAAGCATTCATGAAAAAGTTGTTGGTTTTAAATAATTAAACAGTAGCTAGAGATTTCTAATCGATATTTGCTAATTAAGAAGTTTACATTGGCGAGGCGTAGCAATGATCATAAAATATTCTAGAATAGCGCACTTTGTCACATAGATCGTAAATACCTACATAAATTTAGAAAAATTATTGTTATTGCTATTAATATACAATGTGTTCGAATGGGGTCTTTCACCATTTTTTTTTATTCTTATTTTATGAAACTTGATCTATACTGCAGACTCTCTACACTTTTAAAAAGTCTTAATTGTTATTCATTAAGCCACAATGATCTTTAAAAAAATGTTGTGACGTCATAGTAGAGGTGTTGCTGGATCTAAAACAGTACAGATTGTAATTAATTGTAGTCATATATTTTTTTACTTATTTTATTATTATTATTACAATAAAATAGAACATATATGTAACAAAAATTATTTAAATCTCTACTGTTTTAGATCCAGCAAAACCTCTACTATGACGTCACAACATTAAAAAAAAATCATTGTGGCTTAATGAATAACAATTAAGACCTTTTAAAAATGTAGATAGTCTTCAATATAGATAAAGTTTCATAAAATTTTTTTTTAAAAAATGGTGAAAGACCCCATTGATGGGTCACCATTGGGAACTCGGAAACTATTCTAGCCACGAGTTTCATTAAATGGAATTTATTATCGCATTTTGGTGATCTTTCCAAGTGTATTCTCTGCAAACCGAGCACGTGGTTCATATGAGTCGTCGCGTACTGTAAATCTTCAAAGAAAAAACAAGTAACAAACAAATAACTGAAACTTCTGTTTTATGTGGCAAACATGTGTTTAGTGTTAACATTATAATTCAAATATACATTTATGTTAGTGGTAAGAAAATCGTGATCGCAGGAGATTTTATGTTGTTAAGGTAGGGCTATTGTGCCAATGAAATGATACATGCAATTATCGCAGCGGGGATTCAAATCCGAGACTTTTGGTATACCAAGCACTCAAACAGGGACTTATCTTTTCGCCACTAAAATTATGAAGTCTTGTTACTCTGTGTGCTAGGGAACGAACTATCGCCTAATGAAAATTTTAACATTGTCCTATATAAAAAATAGACACCCGATATGTATGTACTTATACAAGAAAATGAAGAACTATTAACTTTATTTGACAATATACAAAACATGTAAGTATATTTTTGTGTATAAATACATGATTGTGTAATAATTTAGTTATTTATGAGGTCTGACCCCTAGGTTCCGCGACACTGAAGAAAATAGCAACTAAAAAAATTTTTTAAAAATTGCAAGTTTTCTCAAATACCTTAAATTTGTTAGCAAGCAATTGCAGAAGAAAGTTTGTCTCTTTGTTCCCCGCTTCCTTGTTAGTAAATTGGCGAAGAAAGCTCGTCACTTCGTTCGTCGCTTTCATGTCAATGCATTGGCATTAAATACCCCACAGTTAGGTTTCTAGTAATTTCCACAAAAACAATTGCTGATCGTTATTATTTATGACAAAGAAGATTCACCACTAGTTTTTCCTACTTTTTGAGCCTGAGACATTACATTCAATACTCCACAAGCTAGATTTAGGGGAATTTTCAGAATATTAATTGCCAATCGTACTGATTTGCAATATAGATGGGTCATTTCTAAGTTCCTCAATATTTCACTTCTAAAACATTTCACTTGGTATTCCACAGGTCTCATATTCATGAATTTTAATGAAAAAAAATTATATTATATTATGAAACCGCCATTTAACTTTTGTCGCGGAATGTACAAGCGGAACTAGCTTCTTCTGAAACCACACTTCTCAGGAACTTATGCCAAATCACCAAGGTATAAAATTTAAACAAACTTGATTGCTTAGTACAGTGTACAGACATCTATAATTATGATGTTAATCGTGTATATTACATTTCTTTCGGGACACTCGATACATGAGAGATACTTTTAACAAAAGTACCTATGCTCATTAATTAATTATAATTCAATAAATATTTATAAACCCAGACATCAATTTGAAGTATTCTACATATTCTTTCAATAAGATAGTCAATCACATCTCTGCGATGAGCAGATTTACATCGTTCACACCCATTCTAACATTTGTCCATGTTTCGAGCCCACCGCGTTTCCCAACACTTTCGCAACAACCATCAGACAATGCGAATATTAATCTAGCAGGCACTCCCTATTCTAGCGCATCGCATTCAGCTAGAAGTGAATCTTCAGTGAATGTGCAAATTAGACATTTGGTTTTGGTGCGTTCGTCTGTTCGTCGCCTTGGTGATGGTGATGTGAGGACGGTGTATGACGGATGACAGTTGAAAGTTACATAGGAACTGCGGAGGTTAAAGGTTAGGTAATGTAGAAATGAGGGATGAGCTTTTATGGAATTGTTACGAGTTGTATTGTCTTATTGGTTTGTGGTAGGAGGCAATGTAGCATTTCATGAATAATAAAAATGTGACAATGTTGGCATATTCGATATTTAAATATTCGTAATTGGTATTTCACTATTAGGTCCACCGTTTAATATTTGGTCGAATTTCAGAACAGATTGACCAGATAATTTGGGCAGTTTGCAAGTAAGAAAAGAAACAATTGACGATCTCAAAATAAAAGAATAATAATTCTTGTTATTATAAATTTTACTCTCCTCCCTGAACTTTTAATTTGATTCCAAGTTCAATAGGATTCAAAACACACTTATAAGAAACAAATACTATCGTCCAAAATTAATAACTCACGAACGAGATTGATTGTAATGTTTCAGTGAATGGTGTGAGACTGGAACAAGTGAATGAATTTGTTTTAGGTAGTATGTTCTCGAGAGATGGACGTATTGACCGGGAAATTGAAAGGCGAGTGTCTGCAGGGTGCAAGGTATTGGGTGCTCTGGGTACATTTGCTCGAAACGTGAATGTATCTAGAGATGCTCGATTGAGTGTTTATAATAGTGTGTTAGTGACTACATTGATGTATGGTTCTGAATGTTGGGTGTGGATGAAGAAGCATGAACGACGTATAACTGCTGTAGAAATGAGATATTTGAGAGGAGTGTGTGGGTATACGAGACGTGATCGTATACGGAATACATAGGTGTATCGTGAGTGTGAGATTGAGAAGAAGGTTGTTAAGAAAGTGGGAGTGAGTCAGTTGAAGTGGTTTGGACATGTTGAGCGAATGTCGAATGAAAGGTTGGTGAAACTAATACATGTGGGTGAGATTGAAGGTGAACGATTGCGTGGGCGTCCGAGGAATAACTGGTTGGGTATGATTGATGGTTTGTTGCGTGAACGAATGATTTCTAGTGTGAAGAATAAAAGAGCATGTATGAGTTGTACTATGATAGTGGACGAGGCGAAAGTGGTGTGTCAGGATAGGAAGGTTTGGAGGAGATTGATTGTTGGTTGACTGTGTTTCTGGTTTCATGCTACCCCACTAAGTGGGACATAGTGTGATGTTATGTATGTATGTATGTATGAGAAAAGATAGCGTAACAAAACTGTAAAATTTACTTTCTTATACCTAGTTATGTAATTATATAGTCCATGAATATGTACAGACAATTAATATTTTTGATATAAATAAATAACTTATTTAATATAATTAGTTGATTTGTTGTATAGTCTTAACTTATACAAGTAATATTACATTTTCCAAAATACAAAAAAAAAATACAACTCTTCCTAAAAATAAATTCTATCTCCGACACTGACACAGCTGCAATTCTACAAACCAATATCATAAATCTTTAGTGGAAAATTATTCCAAAGTATTATAGGTAACCTGGTAACATATAATTGAGACCAACTGACCAACTGCTATATTTACATACAAACCTGATGTCATACAAATTTCAGAAGAATTCCAGATTGGCGTCTTCTTTGAAACTGACACCATAACATTTGTTTTAATGGTTCAGCGGTTAATGCTTCGTAAAGTTTATTACCTTGAAGATTGCGACAGACCAGCGCTAGGTTGGTAGCTATTGCATCTCTTGGAAGTTGCGGAGAAGTTCATGAGTGTTGCAACGGTTTATTTGAGACTTTGAATGTGGTGTAGGTGCTTGGAATTATCTTGGGATACCTCGGCATTAGAAGAATTCTTTCGTATTTTTCTTTAATAGAATGAAACATCGTTTGTAGTGTACGAGGGGGAACCAGAAATAACCGGAATTGTAGTGCTACGCATTGTGTAATTGTAATATCAGGTTGCGCCGCCAGAGAGCTGTTGTGGCAGTCATCCTGCCAGGCGGCGTCACCGGATAGTGACTTGTTTGGTTTCTCTGGCAGTTTTGTTAGTGTGCGTACTTTGCAGACGTGACACGAGAAAATGGCTACTTCTTACGAACAACGTGCGGCTGTGAAATTTTGTTTTTTTACTCGGCAAGAGTAATAATTTGGATCGTCTTTAAATGTGTCTTTCATTTCATGACAGGCTTGAACGCGATGATCCCTTTGATCTCCGGTGAGAAGTCTCAGCACAAACTTTTCTGCCATTCTTTACATCCCCAAATCAATAGTCAAAATGTGCAGAATTGAACTCTAGGACAACCCGGATAAGTCTTCGAGTTAGTCGATTGTCCTGCGTCGATCTTCGTTGTTCGTAAGAAATAGCCATTTTCTCGTGTCACATCTGTATTGTACGAACACTAACAAAACTGCCAGATAGTGTTGCCAGATGAAATTTTAAAAATTCAGTAGACATTTCTTATAAATTTCAGGAGATAAATGAAAAAATCAGTAGATTTATAATATTTATTTTTAACTAGCATAAATTTAATTTTTTATTAAAAATTTAGCAAAAATAATTATCAGCCTACAATCCTATATAGTTTATCTTTAAATCAATAATTTTGCGGTAAATTTAAATAATAATAATTGACATAAATTCGTCACTGCCGAGAACCGCGAACTATGCAATAGTAGGTCGACTGTTAAAGTCAACAATAAAAATCCTTAAAAAAAAGCAGAATAAACTGAAATTAACTAGCATAATAAAACAATGTCGAAAACTTTAAGTATGTATAGTTTAAATGAGTGTATCATTTTTTGAAATTAAATCCAGGATATTAAATAAAATTTCAGTAGATCAGGAGTGTTGGGTGTTTGATGATCGATTTATAATCATTCAAAGTTTTTTGTTGGTTTTTTTATTTAACAATAAAAATGATATACATATACAGTGACAAATCTGTGTTAACTCTGTATGAATTCAGAATGATACTTGAATAATAATGTGAATAATAATGCTGATAATTCTCCAAAACTCTCCCTTAAATACCACCCCCCACCAGGAGGGTAAGCATCACTACCTTTAGGGTGGTGGTTGGTGGAGCTAGAAGACGGTGGTGTGACAGTGTACGTACCAAGGAGCTTTCAAACAATTTCAGTAGATATACTGATTTTTCAGGAGGTCTGGCAGAGTAACCAAACTAGTCACTGTCGAGTGACGCCACCTGGCAGGATGACTCAGGAGATGTCCCATAACAGCCCTCTGGCGGCGTAACCTGATACTACAATTACCCTGGGTCCCCCCCCTCGTATAGTGTTTTCGCTTTGGTTTATTTATTGGTAGTTAATGTTTTCATTTATGAGTTATTAAAAAATATATATTCTATATGGTGTAAAGCAACCTTCATAATATTACAAAACTATATTGTAGTAAACGAATCCATTTTTCGATCCATTAAAAACAATGTAAATGATGAGTATTGACCACGGGGAACTATATATAACAATCAATATTGTTATTTATCTATATTATCAATGTGTAAATACGGTCAGAAAATTGCAGTAAAAACCTGATTCTAGATGATTTATTAATTTGTGAATGTTTTAGAACCCCTGGCACAATGCAGACATATATATGGTAATTACATACTTCTCGGCATACAAATAACATTCCTCAGTCGTACCCTCTCTTATAACAGATCATTCTAGATCTCTACGATTCTTAAGACTTCTTTGACAAATCTTTAAAAATTGCATTCCTTGTTTTGAAACCAACACCGAGATTAGCTCTTTTACTTTTTGTTTTTGAATGCTTGACGCTTAAGTTTTTGAAAGTTGATGTCGAGGTAGGTATTGTTGTATTTCTGTATTAATGACATCAGAAATATGCAGGTATTTATTTTTATTGAGTTTCGAGTTACTACGGGGTAGAAACAAAAAATAATTTCCCGACTTTCTCGTAGGTAGTGTTGTGTAAAATACGCTTTAATAAGTATTCAAAAAGTGTAAATACCACAAGACTTTCGTATACATATAAATTCTAATTTAAATGTTCAATAATTACAATTGACACATATATGTTATTTAGCATAGATTTTTAAGTTATTTGTCTGATCTTATAGCAACTACAAATATTCATATATTATTACCTATTTAGTTCTATTCAAAATTGGAAGCACAAACAAAAACCTACAGATATTATTTCTTTGTTTCGAATATTACATTTTTCTACAGTTGTTTACGTTGTCGATATAACATAATGTATGTGATTTGTATAGTGCGCGCAGAGGAACTTGGCATACCCAAGAAATGTAATGCTAACCAGTATGCTTAAGGAAGCTAATGCATCTGCCTAAAATTTAAAAGGTGCTATCCAATTTACATTCCCTCGAAACTTGTCTAATGTTCATTTGTCAAAAGTGCAACGATCAAAAATGGCCGACTTAGCTGAGATATGAACCAAAATGAGTTAACATTTATGAAAAGGTTCTTTTAAAAATGCGTACTGTGATTCGAGTTTGTCGGGCGTGAGTTCGACGGGTTTAGAGTTTGTTTAGAAAAAGCACTAACGAAGCGAGCTAACCTGATAAAGGATTTCGGTTCGTATCTTTGCTAATTCAGCCATTTTAGATCGTTGCACATTTGGCAAATGAACATTAGAAAAGTTTCGAAGGATTGGAAATTAGATAGCACTCATAGAATTTTAGACACGCTCACTCGCTCTCCTTACGAAGCGTTATGTTAAATTAAAACTTTTTAAACTATATAAAGATATATTACGTAAAAATAAAATTTAACAATAAAATTTAAGCCATACAAATGATTTAGTGTATTAATAAATTTAAATTAACATTTCTCCGTACACGTGTTACTTAAATCTTATTGTTACGCGAAAATAACATTGATGGCGATTTACATCTTGTAAATTTCAAAGTGTATTCTACAACAATTAATGGAATGGCACATATTCCAAACGAGCAAAAAGTTTGTTTGACTAAGTTTTGCGAGTTTGCTAAAAGCCGCCTCAAAACATCGCATTAGAACAGAGAAGAATTAACAGTTCTAATTTTTCATATATCCTTAAAATTAGCAACACTTAATTTAAACACGCATATAGCAACTTACACTGGTAGCGTGCGAGTTGAAACTTGCCACACATATTCATTAGACGTGTAGCTACCACCACCTATCGGCGCGTTTTGATAGCTTATTTTGCTTTCGTTATATGGCGTCAGTCCGGAAACTTTTTGATCGCACCTCGTATACCTATGTAAAATGTACAATTCTCCGTTCTGACCAATCATCGAAGTCTCTGATTTCGAGAGTGACTAGTTCTCTTTGATGTTATGATCAGTAATTATATTGGACTATGATCGCGGTTTTTCTCTTTTTGAAAGTGTCAAGATTGACTTGCAGTTGTTGATGACCTTGTCCTTGACCTTGAAATGACAATTATGGTTATTTTTTTCCTTTGTTTAATTATTTAGCCTTCGTGTTAAATGTGATTCATGTACAGTTAGCCATTAACACATTCCAAGCTGTTCTTATTATATTGATAAAGGATTAAGTATGGTTTATCACTTTTTAGCAAATAATGCTATATTGTTGTCTACAAGTACAAATTATGACTGAAAAATATTTTCAGTCTTCAAATAATTTTAGATCCGCGTAGGTATAGCTTGCAATTTTTATTTATTTGCTCATGCGAAGGTTATATTTTCTATAATATTAGATGAATTTTGTGACATTTTATCTAACAAAGTTGTTATCGTAGCAATGGAGGGTTATGATTTTGACGTCACAGGCAAGAAAGAGAAAGATGAGGTAAAAGTTGAGATGGAAGTTTCTTAATACAAATCATAGAACTAATAAAATGTATGGAAGGAATATAGAAAAAGATAGACTGTAACCAGTACAGTGCGATAGAGATAGAGAGATGAAAGTGACGTTTGGTTTGACGTTTGACGTGTGAGTAGAATACTGTTTTGATAGACTTTTGTGCGAGCTTTTGTTCCTCATTTAGAATTTTGTCGTAACGTCGGCATTGTAGAAAATAAAAGATCTTTTGACTATATCCCAGATCATTGTTTTTCCACATCACTTCTCCAATCGAAAGATCATCTCTTCACTTCATGCTTAATAATAACTATTTTATATGCTTCCAAAAAACGATTCACTTTTGTCACAATTAGCAAGTTGTTACAGGAATATCCCTTTATACAGGGTGGTGACTGACTGATCATAGCTATTTTACATATTAAATAATACTTATGCAATTTCCTGCTTCTTTAATAATTTTAGAGAAAAATATTTCAAATATAAGTGGAAGAGATTTATTATTTGCATTTGAACCAGTGCATTTTACTCTAAAATGCTTAGGGACACAGGAAATTGCATAAGTATTATTTAACATATAAAATGCCTATGAGCAGCTGAGTTAGTCACAATCCTATAAATGTTTTAGTTATTTATTTGTTCTCATAGCAACTATGACTATTGAAATATATTTTAAAACTTATGATTTAATTTTCTCAAAATTATAAGCAGATAAAAGAAAATTGCTAACAAAATTATTGGATCAAATACTACTGTTATCATCTTCTATTTGAAACTCAGGGATTTATAGTAAATTTCTACTTTTAGTGTCAGGTTAGTAAATGAAATAATTCTTAATACACGTTGGTAACTTTAAACTCGTCTTCTACAATTATTGGGTTCGACACCACACAGACCTATTCACAGGTAAAAGTAATCGTGAATAGGTATTTATTAATTCCATATGACAAGAGACAACACAACTTTATAACCTATCATATATTCATTGAACTTAACATAACAGATAACCAAATGAGCCTTCCTCCATAACCTCTGTCACTCAGTAGCTCATCCATTACATCCGACGCGATTACTTCTTCCACATAACACATCCGGCTGCACAGCGACCAGGTCCCCAGCGCATGACAACATACAGACACACACGAGTTCGAGGAAGATGTTATAAAAGTGAAAGTCCTGGTGCGCTGTTGCTGTGTACCTCAGTGTACCGAGCACCAAGTGCCGCAGTACCCACCAAACAAGTGAAAGCGATTGCCGTGCAACCGGACCTGTACCGCACCGGCTGACGCTTGGCAACAGTGAGCGGAGTTGCCAAGGCAAGTCGGAAATGTATGAGCGGTGTAAACATCTTAGAATTTACCTAAATTCTTCTAACAAAAAGTTACTTTTCAAAGAGTGTCATAACTGTTATTCTATATTGCGAGTAGGAAGTTCGATCAACGGTTTGAATTTGGAATTGCCTACTTATTTAAAGTAAAAATGAGTGGAGACGATTATTCTTGTACTCCAAATGAAATAGTTGGTATTAATATCGTCAAAAGTTTACTTCCAGGCAAGTCCCATCTCATTAACGAAAACAGACAAGTTTAAAGAATGGTGTGAGGAAAAAAAATTTACCTAATTAGACCTACCATTTTACCGTAATTAACTATATCGTTATTTTTCTAACCAAACATCTGCGACATCAGTGTTTATCTATCTCTTCTCCTATTACTGCTTTTAAATTAAATATTACAAGTTTAAAAATATAAATTGTACTGAACTATTACAAAAATTTTGGGTGTTTTAATAGCTTTGCAAAATAGAAAAAAATTATATACGTACATACCCAGCAAACACAGTTGTAACATTGTTGTACCTGGTACGTAATATCTGAAACCTAAGTAGTATATCATCTATATACGTACTAATAACGTAATATACATATACCATGTCGGACATCTCTTGAGAGAGCGTAAAATTATATTGTTGGTATGTCACATTGGTCTTGGACATGGTACATACCTACAACATGTATATGTTATGTTACCGTACTTATAACATATTCACAGTTAATTAGAAAGTTTTATATATTTTATATAAAAATATAGCAAAGAAATTTTAAATATTTTATAGTATACACTGAACAACTTTGAAATATATTTAATTTAATTTTGCTAAGTGATTATATATTTCCGTATCGTAATTTATGTGAAGGAAATTGCTCATTTATAAATAAATAAACATTTTCAAAGAGATCTTACTCAAAAATGTACAAAAACAACTATTCCATTCGTATATTCAAAGTTGTTTATACCAATAGTTTTGTTATGTACCATTAACGTTACGATGTCTACATATATGGGATGTCATGTCTCATAGACCGTGTTGCGGACATAGGGCTATCCATGTTATGTATATAAAACGTACTTGCGACATAACTGTGTTAGCCGGGTCATAATAAAAATATAAAAATATTTCATCACGCCATTTACGTATTTCTAGTGATATATTTTTGGGCACGAGGTATGTTTACCAACCGTAAAATCACGCCCATAAGGATAATAATAAAGACACAGGGTAATTTACAAGTAGTAATAATTTGTTCCCTTTGGGAATCGAACTAAGGATCTCATGATCCACTATCCAAAATGAAACCATATTCACACCTAATTAACTTACGAATACTATCATTTATATGTATTAGTTTTACAAGTATTCAAGTAAATCACAATACTTTTACTTCGACAGCAATATTAGAATGTAGTTCACTAGAATAATTTAGCTACTTCAAAGTAGCCATTAATCATTACTTTCCATAGTGCCTGTAACATTTATAACACGTTGTAAATATCAGAGCCATCTTCAACTAAGAATCTAATAATCATAATATTGCGGTTTCAACGCTCCCCTTTCTAATATTAATATTCAATTTATTGATTGTATTAGAGTGGACTCAGTAATAACTTTCCTTAAAGAATAATTGTTTTTTGATAGCTTTGCGTGGGAACGCACAAAACTGTGGATTGAGATATTTTTAGATCGAATTCACCGATAACAAATTTTCCATACTTATATAAAATTACCCTTCTGGCAACAAGTCCTCTACTAATATATTCAGAGGACGTGGTTCGAAGACAGGTGTATATACTTGATGCAAAAGAATAAAATGTGTGATATGACTGCTACATAAATCAGAAACATGTAGAAATAGGTAAATAAAATGAAACATAAATAAATAGTTATTTATGCATCAAGGCACTGAAGTTCAATTTTTTATCACGAATATGGAATTTAGTAGCCGAGGCCCGTAGGGCCGAGGAAAATAAACCATGTGAGTGATAAAAAGGAACTTCATTGCCGAGGAACATATTAAGTTTTATTTGAAATCTAAAAATCGAAAAAACTGTAAAAAAATTACAATATAGGTTAAGTTTATATATCTGTCAGTTGTCAACTGAAACGGACAGTCAGTGTTGGCAACCTCGAGAAGTGAATTTATCGTAAGTTACACTCAAAATTATGTGTTTTGTCCTCAATTTCGTCATCGAAATTAATTAGTTAACTTTTCTTGCAAATATTGTTTTATGTTACGTTCAAATTTACTATATCCCTGCTCACTTTTAAAATATGCTTTAATAAATTGCTAGTGACTAGAGAGTGGCAAAGTGGAATTACCCTCTCGATAAAATTATCACACTCAGCCTTCGGCTTCGTGTGCTAAAATTTCTCTCGTGGGTAATTCCTTACTTTGCCCACTTGTAAATTAAATAACTATTGCACAATACAGTCTTAATCCTGATTCACAATTAACAAATATACTACTAATATACATATAAACTACGTCAACTTGATGTAAGATTATGACATATTTACATAAAACAATAACAAATTATTCAAAATTTTCAAAAAAAAAAAGTGAAACAAGTAAAAGATATGTCCAGCTGAGAATTCTCGGTCTTATATTCATTGTACCCACTTTTACCAGCATTCGTGTATACAATATATGTACTTTGCATATAATCCGCTCTCTACTAATGGTACATACCCTATATACACTGAAAAAAAAACTTCTGATATATCTGCAACAATAAGGTATTGTTATAATTTAAATACCACTGGTTGAGATGCACCGATTTAATAGTGTGTTCTGTTACTATTATATCACTAAAATCCACTTACTGTCACGACAGCTCTAATTTATTCTTCGAACTGAAGAGATCACGAATCACGAACGAACATTCATATTCACAAATACTGGAATTTTACTGTAACCTATATTATTCATTCAAGTCAAAAACTTTCAAAAATATGTTTACTTGAAAACAACACGCTTTTATTATCATTTAATTTCAATAAATTGGTAAATAATTAAATTTAATTAGCAGTAGTCTACATGTAAATTCATAATAATCAGAGCATAAGTGTATTAGCAACAACTTAGAAATATATTTTCATAATTTTCAGCAATAACGAAAGAATAATAGCAATAATTTTTGCTCTACTTAACAAAATTTAAATATTCGCGTGAGATTAAGTAATTAACACTTGCTTTTTAATACTACGTAGTTCAACGAGTGATGTTAATTTTTTTTTTCAGTGAACTTTCAAGTGAAACACAACGCGATAGCGATGGAGGCTGGTGTTGTTGCTAGGCAACGAAACCACAGGAATTGTTTATTTGTTAAATTGTTTTCTTTCCAACCGATCCAAAATGTCAAATGTGAAGTATTTCTTTTTTAAAAATGCTGAGTTATGTGCGGTAATTAGCCGGATCATTTACATATCAAAGTTTAGGTAATTATGTTATTGTACACATAAACAATTATGTGTATACTTAGGAAAATAGGTATATTAATTTAATTTAAAATGTGTGTAACTATATTTACCTGAAAACTTATAGTACGCTCAAAGCTAAAGAAATTTTCTGTTTCTAATTAATTTCTTAATTATTTTTATATTCTAAACAACAGGATGTAATTCATAATTAAAATATAGGGAGAACAGAGCTTATGTCATTTGAGCGTAATTATTAAATAATGTGCCACGTATAAATAATAGTTATTTATGTTTCAAGGCACTGAAGTTCAAGTTTTTATCACGAATATGGAATTTAGTTGCCGAGGCCCGTAGAGCCGAGGAAAATAAACCATGTGAGTGATAAAAAGGAACTTCAGTGCCGAGGTACATACTAAGTTTTATTTGAAATCTAAAATTCGAAAAACCTGTAAAAAAATACAATATAGATTAAGTTTATACATCTGTCAATTGTCTATTGCAACTGAGAGTCAGTGCTGCCAACCTCAAGAAGTGAAGTTATCGTAAATAACACTAAAAAATTATGTGTTTTGTCCTCAATTTCGTCATCGGAATTAATTAGTTAATTCTTCTTGCAAATTTTGTTTCATGTTACGGCCAAATTTACTATAGTATGTTAATATATCTACCAAAATTATCCTAATTGTACAATAATTATTTAACGGTTGCCAACACTGGGTTGCTCAAAATCGTCGTATAATGGGTTACTTTAGTGACGACTTCTGAGCTTTTAATGACGATTTTTTACCACTTTAGTGCCGCTTTCAAATAATGGGTTATTTTAGTGATGATTTCTGAGCTTTTAATGGAGATTTTTGACTACTTTAGTGCCGATTTCAAATAAATATTATTATTATTTTTCTTGCTTAGCAACTCGAAATTCTGATGCATAAGATAGAATATATTACTTTTCTAACGTTTGATTAGTTTCAAATTCTCTACTAAACTACAACCAATTATCAAATAGTAATTTGAAAAATTACTATTATTTATGATGATGTATGTATTATTTTGGAAAACGAAGATATATGTATTAATAAAATCAAATACTTCTCGTATTCCAGGCCGATTGTATCTAGAAGACGAACATTTCAACTCTACTCCATCTGTGGTTCAAGTTTCTGCTACTTATTTCTCCTCTGTGTATGTAAATGACAATTCTGCATTTCCTCCTATCCCCCCCACCCCCACCTTTCTCATGACAATTCTCCCGATTTACTATATATTAACTTTATTAACTGATTTGTAACTGTTTTGGACTGTTTGACAATAGGTAACTAGTAGTCACAAACTTGTCAGTGGCGTACTTGGTACGGTATTTCGTTAGCAAACTTGTTTCCAACAGTCACAAACTGTCAGAAGTGCCAGGGTGGAACAAACCTTAGTTTTAATGTACTACGTACAGCTACAGACCAAATTGAGTTAATGATATAGTTGCTCCTACGCAATCTATATTTATAATCGACTAAAAAAATTCAAAATGATATAAATTTGATAAGGAATAACAACATATGGAAAACATAAAGGAATGCAGAACATATATTTTTTTTTTAGTTTTTGAGGCTCAGTTTGGGTTTATGTTCAAAACACGAATAAAAAATACAACCTCTCTTTTTTGTATTCTTCTACGTAAATAAGTCTTTAATCTTACGATAGATCTGGGGTTCGTTGGACTCGACCAGAAGTCACAAACATGTTAGAAAGAGATGTTTTTCCTTGTTGAGAAATAATACACAAGTAAAATATAATAAATTTATTTTATAACAGTTATTTATGATATAATTGGGATAAGAGTAATGTTAAGATATGCATGAGAAATTTGCACGAGACGATAGCCAAGTTGTATAATCACATAAGTATATTAATAATGTATTATCACACTTGTATTGTATAATATTTTATCTACGCCCGCCCAAAGTTGAAAAAAATTGACGTTATTTTTTTGACAAGTAGAAAATTAATCCAAGTAGCTGCTACAAAAATATTTTTAATCCATGACGACCACAATTTGACATTAAGCAATTACGTAGTAGTTTTTCATAATTTTTTGAATTATTTCACGAAAATGAGTGATATAGAATGTATGTCGTCGGATATAAAAGAACAAGCTTCAAAATTTATTAATAAATTAAATATTAATTAATTTAAATAATTGTAAAGATTGTATTATCAACATTTATAATAAATAGTACGTTAATGAAAATGAATCCGGTTATGAAGCTCTTATCTCGTACAAAAATGAGTGGGATAAGTGACATTTAACTCACGGGCGTAGATAAAATATATTGCATAATTTTTACTAGATAACATTATCCTATCTGCTTCAATCTTTCACCTTAGTTGGTTTACCAATATCTGATTTACAAGTTTGCATAATTGAAAATGAACAGTAATATTTTTAGGAATAATTTTCTATCTCATGAATACGAATATTTCACTACAGTAAAATTAAAAAAAAAGTAGAATAGAATTGGTTACAATTTTTATTTGAAACTTTTTTCTATATTTTTTTACATTTTATATTGATTAGTCAAATAATTATCACATGGGCGCGTTCAGCCGAACCTCGTATTGCTAAGTTACCTCCAGATTTCAGCAGCTAGACTAGCGACCTAGCGCAATTAATTTACGCTAGATGAGCTAGCGAACCTTCTAGAACTGTCAAATGTATAAAAATTCATTTGTTATATCATCAATATTAACCATATCTGCAAAAAACCTATAAAAATAACCTAAAATGTAGTGACATATACGAAGTATTTGAAATATATTACTTACCAATTTTAAAATACTGTTTTGGATTTGTCTATTATCAGAATGTGAGGTTAATTCCACCTAACTTGACTGACACAAGATGACAGTACCAGCAAAATTCCGTTCATGTTTATACTATTTTTCATCTGCTAGAATCTATCACTAGCAAACGCTAGCTAGCGCTAGGTTCTGCTGAACGCGCCCAATGTCAGAGATTTTTGTTTTCTTCAACAGATTGTATTGAAGATTTTGTCAAATTTTGAATGGGAGAAAGAGTATAATTCACCTGTAATACTAATCAGCACAGATGTGGTAATTATTTCTGAAAATTACTATTATTTTTGTATGTGGATCGGAATATGTTCAGTTCAAATCTAACAGTCAATAGTCAGCATTTTAACAAAACTCCTATAATGGTTCCCCTCCATGAACATTTTAGGAGCCGTGTCTTGACTACACTTATTATGGATTATTTTTATTTGTATTTCTTCTTTATCTATTTTTTTTGTTTCATTTAATGATATAAAGAACAAAAATGTGAATACATAAATGGATCTCTCCCTTCATCGCGGCGGCAACATTACTATTCCAGTGAAATATGGCCAAATTTTTTTTGTTAGAATTTAACTTATTTTATACGTAATTTTAACAAAGAATAAAAATTAGAAACTGCTAATATAGTATATTCTAAAACAAGTAATGGAATGGCACATATTCCACGCGAGTAAAAAGTTTGTAGCCCGAGCCAAAGGCGAGGGCTACGGTTTGCGAGCGTGGGATAGGCCATTCCGTTACATGTTGTAGACTATACTTTCTATAAAAAGGTTTTGGAAATTATACAAAAATACAAATATAAAACTGTTGAAAACGTCAAACTCAAATAAATCAAATTAAAACAAACAGACGTAACCATAGTAACTGAATCAAGATACTTCATATGTCGCGCTAATAAGCGGTTCTGATTCGTCGAAAATATTCCATACGCCGCGTATGGAATGTTAGTGATTCCATAACAATTTTTAGTACTGGAATGCCCAGTTTCCAAAACAGTGTTATACAAAATATTTTCTGTCAACTGAGAAAATGTCCGTCAAGAATTCAGAGTTTACAGTGTTTCGTCCTTTTCTGCGTACCATTATAAATATGTTATACAATAATTAAATATAGCTCTCGTATTATGACATATTACTGAGAAAAGAAACAACAGGTCTTTTTACATATTACATTTATAATGACTATTCCATGAAACCAAAGTGATTATGTATTAAATATATCCATGATTGGATTTCCCTAACGATCAGCAACATACTTTGTAAAAACTTCAAGAATTAAGTCAAAAATAATACTGCAAGTCATTAAGTAAATCTATTTACAAAAGAAATAAAGGCTATCATGATTTAAGTAAGTAAACATGCATACTTTTGCAATCTTATACAGAAAGTAGACAACTGTATGTAAATTATATAATTCAAATTGTAGAATTTATTTAAAAAAAGTTTATTTGAAGCGGGAACAACGTTACAAGCTTGTCCGACATTTGAAGGCTGAGTTATCAGTGCATTCTGCATGGCTTATATTACCTCCTGAAAAGTTTATAACTGAATCAGCTTTTTAAAGATAGTTGCATTGCATAATTTGTAAATATACAAGAAGATTTAGGTATAGAGAATAAAATAGATTATACCAACATGCAAATTAATATTCACTAAGAAAACTGCTTCACAATATGACATGTCACAATTCGTAAAAAAATGCAAATTTTTAAATGTTTCCATGGTGTACATGGAATGCAAGATTTATGAAATTTAATTTCTTTATATTTTATTATCTCTATGAAAATTAATAAAATTGTTGAAAAGTTAAATTTAACTGTGTGTGTGTGTTGTTTTCACGGAAAACTGTTAAGGGCTTCAAGTAAACTGCTACTTCCGGTTGAATAATTTTATCCAAAATCCAATCAGAAGCAAAAATACAGAAAATTGAAATTTTTGGTATTATAATATTTGAGTTATGTGAGACGAAAAAATCGGCACAGACCACACACCCACACACATACATACAAACATTCAGACATAATGGCGAAAAGAGTAAAATCGTATTGTAGGGACCCTGAAACGTACTTATTCATTGAAAACTTATTACTCAATATTTTTACCAAAAACAATACCTGCCTTACTCAGAGGTAGGTAAAAAAATAGTTTGCTCAGTATTAGTTTATTTCCCCATTCCTTTTAATATTGTATTATATATTTATGTTTGTTATTTAAACATTGACCTGCGTTTCCGTTGTTTTTGTTTATAGTATTTCGGTTTTCATCTTGATATTGTGGTACCTATTGACTTAAGACGCTTGACTAGCGAGGTGTGACACTAAGCGAGCATCTACTGTATTTATAACTTTTGTGTTATTGTATAATTAGGTAGAAGATTAGATTATTAATTTTATATAGTTATGGTACGATACTAAAAGTCTGTATTTTGCATTATTATAAGGGCAAAAACGGAATGTTTCTATATTTTAATTTTGTTTCATAAATGCGAATGATCAGAGATACACATGCATATAAACATATAGTTTTAAAAACAAAAGTTTCAAAATTGGCTAAACCTTGGCTGGATCAAACATATAAATTAATTATGTTTCATTTTCAATGTTGTGTACCATATTATATTAATAATGAAAAAGTAATCGTAATTATGGATACAGGGAATTAAATTTTCGTGCTGTAAAATATGCAAAATATTTAATATAATTCCTAGTGTTAACCTTAACTAAATACTATGTTTTTTACTCAAGGTTAAAACAATTAAAGTGAAATTTTTTGTCTACAAACTTGCATTTTAAAACGAGACAAGCTCATAGTCGGCACGAAAGTATTTTTCTTAGGGGTCTTAATATTTGCTGACGATATTCAGTACAACTATAAAAAACATAAAAATTTCGTTCTTTTAAAGATATTTAAAAAATAAATAAATAATGCATAATTCGATTTTAATATAAACTAATGAAACCAAGCGTTGAAGTTTATTTATCTAATAAATATTGATTAGAACTTGTCGAGTTTGAAACCAAATGAAAGGTCTTAGGGTAAAGAATTGAGCTAAAATGGTCGTCATTGGTTTTTTAGTTAAGTTAATTGAATGCTACCGAGTTTGCCAATATATTAAAAGCCTTAGAGAGGACAATTACACTATAATGTCAAAAATTAATTTTAAATGAATGAAATAAATAAAATAAATATATCATCACGCCTTTTACCCATTTCGGGTGTGGCACTCTGCTTACGCAGACCTCGGTATATATTTTTTTCGTATGAAGTGCGGTTACCAGCCGTAAAATCATATCCCCTAAATATGTTAGTGGAAGAGGAACCACAGGGGTAAATTTAAATTGATAACTGTCGGCAGTGGGATTCGAACTGAGGATCTCACGATTAAACAATCGACAATTATTTTTTCACAATAATATTTTTATTTTATTTAAGAAATTCTGGTTTTTTTATTATTGTAATTAGTTTAGATATTTTATTGTGTAAATTGTATAAAATAATTTATTAAATGAAAAATAATTACGTAAATTTTTTATGTACACTATATTCTAAAAGTATTATTAAATTGTTTCTTTATTAATGATACCATAATTAAATGTTACACCTAATATTTAATTAAGACTTGATTTATTAAGTATAGAGTTTATCAAACTGTCGTTTCACACCTAGTTTCACACAAAAACCCAATTTGCAATAATGAACATTGAACAGTTTTATTAATTATACGGAAACCAAGTGAAACCATTTAGCAGCAGGATGAAAGTAAGTTAGTAAAACACCGCTTGGTCGAGTTGATCGCTGACGGTGACGCCGATGTTGATATGCTGGTAACCTTGCACGCTTCCTGGACCTGCCCAAGTCCCGGCGACGTGGATGTCGGTCAGTGTGTTGAGTGTTGGTTTCTGAATTTCATCACGCTAGCCAGTGATTAGGCTTCGATACATTAACGTATTTAATTCACCTTTACTGGTAAATAAATTGGCCACAACACAACTACCGGTGTAAGAGCAAGGAGGCGTGGCCTTCAAGACAAGTGCAACGGGTTTAAGTGGACTTTATGAAATAATAAAACCATGCAACACCAATGCTGGAAAATTAATTATAATATGTTGTATTGTTCAGGTTTCATTATCCAAACTTTTTACATTGCTATATTTACGATGTTTATATAGGGATATGGTGTGGCATGAATAATTAACTCAGTCAGCCAATGAACCTAGTTATCTTAACTCGCTATATACAGCGTGTAACAGCTAAACGAGCTACCTTGAATAACTTCTATGTTATTAAAGATACAATAAAAAACTATAAGACATTCTTATACAGGATGAAGGGGGACATTCAGTCATGGAAGAAAATATTTTTTTAAACCAGTGGTTCTCAAGATACAACACAAAGTAATATTTTTTCAAATGAGATGCTGTATATTTGTTAGGCCCATTCGATAGACTATTTCTTTCCGAATTCATCCGTGTATTCGTTTTATACCTTTACATAATAAAAATATTGAGAAAAATGCGATTGAAATTTAAATAAATTTTATTTTTAAAGTTATTTTTCAGTAGGCCATGAAAAACAAAATGTGCTATCAACGTTCAATGTTTATTATTTTATCCAACACCTCTCAACAAATGATCTATAACTATGGCGATTTGAAATAGGGAAAGTAACAGAAAAGTAAATAAGAGTAATTTTTTATTTATAACAATAATAATAACACACAACACCTTGGTAACTACTTCGATTGAGATTTTAATTTTAAAAATTGAAATCATATGTCACTGTCAAATAATATTTCTTTAATAAATTTTGCATTTATTAAAAGATGTTGGATAAAACGTTATACTTCACACGTGGGCAAAGTGTAATTACCCACCCGATGAAATTATCAAAGTCAACCTTCGACTTCTTGTGCTAAAATTTCTCTCGTGGGCAATTCCTTACTTTGTCCACTTGTAAAGTAAATAACTATTATAAATGATTTTTATCGATTTTTGTTCTATAATTACATATTTATAGATGGTTAGAGAGATTAATATTTGCTTGCAAACTTTGTAACTAGGTAACTCGATATTCTTATTTCTTTACAATACCGATACCCATTGGTTTATTTCAATATTTCTATCTGGCTATATAAGCGAGTGCTTGTTTCTATTAGATAAGAGAAAGAGAAGAGAGTGTTTGTATATTCTGTACCCACTGTACCCAATAGTAAACTTCAAATTTATAACATGCCTAGTTGTTTTATTTGGTATACAACATTATATCAGCTCTGCTATAATTTTAATAATTGAGCACAAAAAATTGTACATATGTATTTTTAAAATTTTTTAATTTTTAGAACATCTGTGTTTTCAATTTCAACCTCAATGCTAATATTACCCAACTAATATTGAACGAAATTGTATAATAAGTATTTTAGGCGAGTCCTTAACTTAGAAATTAACCAATGAATTGCTAATTGAATATGAATAATTATTAAGTCCACCCACTTATCTGTTGACTCTAAGAGTATGTATATGTAGAAGGTTCTTGCAAGGAGACACACAATGAATTTTAATTCAAAGAAATCTGTATGTTAATTGCTATAGGTGTGTCCAGTTTTATGACAAAATAACCTGCTTTAATTGAAGGTAAAATCCACACTATCTTGTCTACGATTACCTAAAAAATACTTGATTGACTTTTGCTTTCTGGGTGCTAGATGAAGACAAAAATACTTACATACTTTTCTTCAAACATTTTTTGTCAAATAAATATAAACTTGAGTACTTTTTATTTATGTTTGTTACAGTTTGTTGACAACTTTACCTTGAAATAATTCTGTCAAGCATTTTAGCACAGCTACACTAATAAATTATTTATAATTTATATTAGGAAATACCATGACATGTATCGCAAGTCAGTGAGTCGATTCGTGCAGTTTTAGGAAATTTTAATCTGGTCCGCCTTAATACGCACCGGGTAAACAAATTGTGAAATTATTTATGAAACTTTATAGAGCTATATTATACTTGAATTTTAAACTAGGTACCTGTTTTATATGAAATAATCAAAGCACTTTAATGAAATTGATTCATAATTAGGAAGTCAAAAATTTATTGATTGTCATCAATTACTGGAGTGATTAGAAGGCGATAATCATGTCCTCTACTCGTATACGAATTTGATTGTTTTTATGTGACAATAAATATTTTGAAATCATATTAATAGAGCACATGTTTACATAAAGGATCTGAATAATTGATTTAATAATTATATGGTAGGCTTAAGGAATCCCAAAGATGAAGAATTTACTTCCTTTTTTTATATTGGACGTTTCGGGAGTGTTCATCCCATCTTCAGCTTCAGAGTATTGGAAAAAAAACTCGAATGTAGGTGGAAGGTCGGACAGTAGCAAAATGGCGTCAATACGAGGAAAACAAACTATCTGTCATAGCTGCATGTACATGTTTATCGAAGAAAATACTGTTAATTAACATTTGTTGTTGAATTTGAGTATTTGGTAGTTCGGTATGTAGAGGTTTTTCGAATAAACAACTGGTTATTAACCGTACTAATCCGATATTATTGCTGTTGTTGCTGAGTTTGAACATTTGTAGTTCTTGTTTCGAATTGTAAACATCTACACATTTTGTGAAATTATGGAGAAAGTTACTATTGAGTTAAGTGATATTTTTGAGTATATTTAGTTAAAATAATACAAATTTTCTTTTCTATGCTATTGACATTCAAAGTTGGAAATTGCTTCAAAGTATTTATCACTAATTTCTAAATAGTGTTAACTTGTACATGTACACTTTTGTCAACATACACTGTTTTATCTACAGCTACTAATTTAGCATCTAACTGCCGAATGTCTTTAACGAATTCTGGAGTTACTGTTATTTCTTCTTCCAACTCTTCTGCACCCAGAACATCTAGAGGTTGATTTTAAAATTCTCTAAAAACAATAAAAATATATATTGTTTACAGAAACTTTAAAGCAAAATATATGAACACAATAATACCCTTTTCCACTACTTTCTTTAGTTCTAATCATTCGTTTAAAACTGGTTGATGGTTTTGGTTCATCAAATCTTCTAATGGGGATTTTCTGTAACGACACAACTCCAATTTTTAAACACCTGCTTTCCGTGTATGGGCGATCTTAAATCAATGATATTTATGAATTCATGTAAAAATAAACACATTCCAACTTACTTGGATGAAAATCAGTAGCCTGAAAGTGATCAGAACAAACAGACATTGCTTTTGAGACAGGTTTCCCAATTCGGAGAACAATTGCCCATTTTTTTTTATAATAATGGATCAATGGATCTCTAGGGAAGGAGTGTAATACTGATATCAACTGTTTTATAATTATTACACTGTGCTATTGAACAATATCTTTTGCCTTTGCTCGTCATTGTTCGATTTTAAATCTTCACATATACTAACTAAACACTACTATATACACTATTAACACATTTAATACTACTTAAAAGTATTCGACTAATACTAAAACACTATCTATTTACTATAATAAACCTAAATATATTTGTAAATTTGAATACAATTCTACAGCTTTACTATGTATTTCAATTGGAGCAACGTATGTTTTCCTTGTTTCTTTAGTTAATATTTTTGCCGCAAGGTGTCAGCTACTTTCATTTTTTCCCCTATCCCAAATACGTTCTTGCCTAATATGCCAGACAGTTCCAAACATCGTAGTTATATTCCAAAATAGCATTGTATTTCTTTTGCAATTCGAACCTTTATGAAATGATTTACATTGATTTATACAAATTGCACGGCACCTGATTATTGGGGACTGTGGTTAACCGTAGGTTGCAGAATATTTGTAAAGTGTAAATGTATGCATAAATTGGGAAGTCGTACTCTTTGTTGTATACTGAAGTAACAGCGAAGGAGAAGACGAGAACATTGCATTCCGATTGGCATTCCAATAGGAGAAACTAAAAGTATTAAACATGTCACCTCTTTCTATACACTTCATGACCTACTGCGTTATAAACAATACATATATACCACCAAAGATAAAATAACTACTGATTTATATCAGTCACTAACAGAGCTGGACGTACTCGAGTACATGTACTTGAAAGTACTGTTTAGAGTACTCTACACTCGTACTCGAGTACATTTTTAAAATGGTTACTTTTACTCGTACTTGCGATATTTCTGTCTAAGTACTTGTCGTCAATACTTTAATATGTACTTGGACAATTAATATAATTCATTCGTTATGTCAAATTCAAATCTTACTTGTCAGAAGAGTAAAATCAAAATGAGTTTTAAGTAACTTTTTCCACATAAAAAGCCAAAGACACTAATTTGCTCATATTTCATACTTTTATTTTCTTTTTAAGCTGAAACTCTCGCTGAATAATTGATAAGATTTTCTGCTAAATGTCAAATCACTTCAAAATTTTGTTACAACAGTACATAGCGTAGCGACGGTTGCTACAATGTTGATAAAGAATAGTATATTCTACAACAAGTAATGGAATGTCACATATTCCACGCGAGCAAAAAGTTTGTAGACCGAGTCGAAGGCGAGGATTACGGTTTGCGAAAGTGGGATTTGCCATTCCGTTACACGTTGTAGACTATAATTTCTATAAAAAGATTTTGGAAATATACAAAAAATACAAATATAAAACTGTTGTAAACGTCAAACTCAAATAAATAAAATTAAAACAAACAGACGTAATCATAGTAACGTAATCAAGATTCGTTGAAAATATTCCATACGCAGCGTAGGAAATGTTAGTGATTCCATAACAATTTTTAGCTGTGGAATGCCTAATTTCCAAAAAGGTTTTTTGTATTTGTCAGAGCAAAAATTCTACTTATCTTATAATTTGAAAACAAATATTTTACGAAATGTTGTGGATAAAGTATAGTATTCTGCTTGCATGTAATGGCTATTACTCATTCGATTGATATACATCACTCACATTCGCTTGTGATGCAAACTTCATTCTCATGAGTAATTGCATACATTACATGTTCATTGAATAATATACTATTAAAGTATATTTGATTACTGAGTACTTGTCCTCGATATTCGAGTATTTTTATGTAGTATGTAGTATGGAGTCCCTACTAGACTCAGGGGAACTATGAATATAATAAAGTTAATATTACAGTATCATTTAAAAAAAGAAAGAGCAGAAAATATTATCTATTACGTATGCATAGAAATTGTCTCAATGCGGTACAAACCATGTGTGTTGAATAATGACGTCAGCATGGGTGAGGGAAACTGAGGAGGGTGGGGGCTTCAGAATTTTGGCAGCAATCCATTACCAGAAGTTGTAGTTTAACAATGTATACTTGAATGATGTTACAATTTGTTAAATTAAGCAGATATACATAGAATAATATTGTAAACAGTTTTAATTGGAAACATTTTCCTGTATTTTGTCCCATTTAAAATCTTATTTTATTCAACAAATTTTTTGCTGTACTATCACTTCTAAGCATTTTAATTTTAAACATAATTTGCTGTTTTTATAATCTTACCAGTTTTTAAATATAAATTAAAATATAGGATGATGCAGTGGTTTATAATTAGGAAAAAAATATTAATAAATTTGAAACGGTACGTCAAACACAATTTCAAATTTCGTTTTTGCAAAATATATAAATACTCGATTAAGTTTTTATGCATCTTTTTTTCATAATTAGCAAAATACCGTACTGTCAAATTTTTTCCGCACAACATTGAAATTATGTTAATTAATTGTGTAGTATTCCTTATCTATATCTTAGATATTTTTTAAAGTTTTCCGTAGAAATTTTTGTCCTTGACCTGAAAGGTTACTATGAATTTAAGCGAATTATAAATAAATTTAAATAGGAAATCATTTCCAGTTTTGAAATAAAAAACCAGTTGTACAAAAATATAAAAATATTAATTAGATGTATTAACTTAAATGAAATCTATGAGGACAAGACAAATAATTTTATAGTTAACCTTTCGTTTTTTTATTACATATTTTATTGGTTTTTTTGTAAAGAACAGTTATATTTATGAAATTAATCCTAAAATTCTTAAATAAAAAGTGGTATAAATTTTCTTGTCTACAAACACATATCCTATATTTCTTAGATTGTTTATCAAACCTGTTTCTGTTTAAAAATTGTATAGCAATAAATAAGAATATTGAATAAATATGATTCAAAACCAGAAATGCATAAATCTGTAACAGAAATTTGGAATTAATAAAATATATACTTATATACATATTTTGGGTGTGGCAGCCGTTAATTCCCTCTTCTCAAAAATATATGTACACAGGAGTAAGATTAAAATGACAACTATCTAAATAAATTTTGAACTATTATTTGTTCTGAAATTTAGAACAATTTAAAGTTCAAATTGTAACATTTCTTGACCTATTACAACAGCTCATATATCTAATGTGATTTAAGAGTTTTATAACCGATAGGATATTGTTTATTTGTTCGTTACATTGTTTTGTACCTTCTTATCATTTATTTCCTGATGTTTCATTTTAATCGGACATTCGACATTAAAATAGAATCACGGTATATTAATAAATATATAAGAATTAACTGTAAAAATAAACTTGAAACCATAATTGCTAGTGTTGTAGCACGGTGGACGTTACTGAAACTTAGGGGTTGATAAACAAAACAAACATTTTTAAGGATGGTAAAAATTATATTTAATTAAAAGAGAAAACGATGAATTGAACAGAATAGAAACGAATTACAAATATTACAACGACGACAACGAATGAATATGTTTAAATAGTTACAGTTACCAAAACATTTAATGACGAATTTTTACTTAAAGTTCTACATTTTGTAGAGCACTGCAGACGTGAAAAGACGTCTGCTCTGTTTAAAAATCTAAAATCAACTTTCTTCTTGTGCTGTCCAAACACACGCATCTACCCCATAAGCAGGTATGTGGGGGTAGGAAATCTCTTGAGGACCAACATAAAGATTGCATAAAAAAATAGAACACTTAGAAACTAAAACTTATCTAGGATTCGACCGGACCTCTCCGTAAATCTGTCAACCCCAGATGGCATCTTACGCTGATATTTCAGAATATTTGTCGCGATAATCTCAAATGACTATTTATGATAACTAAAATTCTACCACACATGTGTAGCAATAAATTAAACTCAAGAACTCATGTCAAGACGGTTTTGAAACTTCATATTTTAAAATGGTTTTGACAGTAAAAACAATAAATCGTATTCAGTATTCTGAATGTTCTCCTTGTTACAGTGTCTTCTTATTTTGAATAAGACAATGACTTAATAAATGTGGCAATTATAAACTTTCAAAAATTACATTAAGCTGTACTAAAGAATCATTTCGATGATATTTTTTTAGTTATGTATTCAAAAATAGAATAACGACAAATAAAAATAAACTATAACTAGTTTTTCTAGTTTACCAGGTCAGTTTCTGTTTCCGGTCGAAACGTACAATAATATAAAGTGGAATGACACAATAAGAGATTAATTTTATAGAATGCATAGATTTCCAATTTCGGAACATGCTGTATATAGAATATTTTCACTACATGCAAAAAACTGTACACGTGAGAGGAGCATCTTTTGCATATAAATGTGAATGCAAATTGATTCCGGATTTAGAGAATATAACTTGAAAATTATAATGCTTCGACCTTCTTCTTTGCGTGAAGACAGTAGCGTAGGCGCGGGGTATTTCCCTGAGGTTATTATCCTCTATACAAATAATACACCTTCTTTGATACAGGTTAATGTTTCGCTAATTGTATAATACACATGCAACGGTTCACAGTAACGTATGTAACATGCGAAAATGCTATTTCTTCTTTGATCATGTCACATAGGATCTAAAATTTGGGAAAACTATTGTTCTGAAATTAAATATCCCAATAATAATATTTGTAAATAATAATATTTAAGAAGTATAAATTAATATGTAAATCTCATAAGAAAGGCTCAGTAGGAATCTTCAAAGAGATAATAAGTTCTGCAATTGCAGATCGCAGATCCCAAAGATTATAGTGCTTTTTGAGAAATACAGTTTATTATAATTACTTATAAAATATCTATATTTCTTGTATAATTAACACAGTATTAAACTTCGCTAAGATGACGAGTTCTGCAATTGCAGATTCCAATAATAATAATACATAATGCACGATTTAAAAAAAAGAATTGTCCAATTGTAGATTGTAATAATAATAGTCGTGAAATATTATTTATTGGTCTTGTATTCATATTATACTGGAGAAATAAAATGCATTGAAATTAGGTTCTGCAATTGCAGATCTTATAATTATTTCCTTAATTGTCTCCGTGGACACATAATGTATTATAAATCTTATAATTACTTGTAAAATTAGTATACCTTTCGGTTAGTAAGTCTGCAATAGCAGATCCCGAAGCAAGATAAATATGAATAACGAAAGGAAGAAAAACAGACAGATAGATAAATAAGGTAATCAGTTTAATTCATAATGTATCTATATTTAATCAACAACACAATATATAGATTTGCAATTGCAGATCATTAACTAATTTAGCTACATAGATTGAGAAATATCTATCTGTATAGAAATAAACAAACAAATAAAAAGGAAGAATAAAAGCATAAATGAAAGGAGAAGAAATAGATTCATTGTTTTCCTACTAATTAAACTAATTAGGTTCACCATCATCATATTCTACTCTCAAATGTCGTATTCAATATTTATATTTGTCGGTAACGAAATATATCTATACCTTTCACTCATAATTCTATTATTATTTTATTCAAATCAACACTAATAATGGAAAGTACCAAAAAAATATCAAACATTACAGTTGGATTTGAACCCAACGCACTAATATTACTTTAAAACAATTTAACAAACAGGTACATTTAAAGCAAAGAATTCTAGAATAAACTTCACTGTTAATGTCATAATTACTAGTAATAATATACGGCTATTAGATCTTAGAATCTTCCAGATTACCATAATGTATGTAATATATGTGTCTCTGTAATCTAAATTAAATTTCTATTATTTTTATATTATCTATTGCACCCATTTTCATAATCTGAATAATATAAAATCAACAATTGTTTACTTTTTAATACACGAACAAGAAAAACAATTAACACACGTCGAGAATAATATGAGTTAAATTTAAATTTTTAAATGAATGGAAAAGTAATTATGTATTTAAAAGAGAAATCCTCAGTTCGAATCCCGCAACCGCTGCTATTTTAATTTTACTCCAGGCTATTCACATCATGTACTATACTCTGTTTTAAAGCTTTAAAAATAATAATAGTAATCTTAAATATCTTCATAACGTTTGTATTTTCACTTAGAAATTCAATTCAAAATATAGACAGTGAATTTATACGGTTATACCACGTAATAACAATATACGATTACTTATATATCTTGCCCAAGTTTTTCCTACGAGAACAAAATATGCATTTTGTAGCATGCAACATTGCTAGTTTTTACATCTGTAAATGATATTTAACGAGCAAATTCACTTTCATAAAGTTACATGTGCGTTTAATTCACAGTTTTTATGCTGTTACACACAATTTTTCATTTTTAATTTAAATATGTTTTAATATCATGCAGTAACGTAATCCGTGATGTATTTAGAACAAAAATAATAGAGAAATTGTACAATATTATACATATATACGAGACCGTGAAATAGGCTTATTGAATAATGTTTTTCTCCAACACCTCTCAATAAACGCTCTATACCTATGGCGATTTTAAACAAGGACAGTAACAGATTACCCACTAGTAGGTATAATTTTGAGGGAAGTTATTAGTGAGTATTTTTTTATTTATAACAATAATAATAACACACAACACCTTGGTAACTAAGTAGATTGACGTTTTATTTTATAAAATTTGAAGCATATGTCTGTCAAATAATATTTCTTTAATAAATTTTGCAATTATTAAGAGATGTTGGATAAAATGTTATACTTCACACGTGGGCAAAGTGGAATTACCCACTCGAGAAAATTGTGGGTAATTCCTTACTTTACCCACTTATAAAGTATATAACTATTAAGTTAATAATTGCACTAAAAGATTACAGAATATAGTAATAGTTATTGTATTTATTTATTGCGATAATACAGGTTAGTTAACTTTGTAATTAGAAACGTCAAAAAGCATCGCTCTATTGCAGCACTCGGAAGCTCTCGCCATCACTCATCCGGGAAACAAGCGTTCCCGCACGTAATAATAGCTAAATAGCCCAAATAGTTGTTTCGCATTGCCTAAACAAAGTCCAAAATGTCAATTTCCAAGGTCTTCGCCAGATAGACAACCGGGAAATTTCGACGAGAACATTTCTATTTCTAAAGCGTTTATTATGAAAATATATTTATATTAAAAAAGCATAGTGCCGATCAGGGTGACGTAGGGGTTACGTCGGGGTTACGTCACTGGCCTAGTACACCAGAGGTCGTGTTCGTAAAATCTATAATCATCCACTCATGAGGAGGCATATAACCACAGTAATCCGCTTCCTATCTTCGTTATAGTATTTTAAATATTGTTTTATATAATATTATTTTTTCTTTTCTTTTCTTCTGTTGAAGTTTATGAACGGTAGATGGCTCTGGGAGTATTTATTTACTTCTCAGAACCATTTACCAATCTGTTGGGATCTTAGATCTCGCTGAGCTAGTCAATCGGTGTCACTGCTTCACAGCAGTTGACGGGTTACACTACACTGATGAGCTCCAATAAGACCGAAACGCGTCTGTAGTTACCGATTGATTGGCTTGGCCGGTCTCTGTGAATTAGTAACTTGGTTATTATTCTAAGACTGTCTTTTATGAAACAGTTGACAATTTTTATTGTCTTTATATTTTTATTATATAACATTAATTAATTTCTATTTTATTTTAATTCAAACAATGGTGGAATAAGAATGAAAATGATTTTTAAAATAATAATTTTAGTGCATTTGGTTCCCAATGTTGGCAATAATATCTACCCGATATGAAAGCTTTTGGTCTTAACAGCTGTAATATACATAACCTACAAACGGAATGTAACTTATTCCAACGTAAATAATAAAATAAACATGTTTATTATATTTAAATATTCATGTAAATATTAAAAAAAATATTAGTTGTTTTCTGATATATTGCCAACTAATTATGTAAGTTTATATTATTAGGGCAAATTTGACAACTTCGGAAATAGGAAATAGTATTGTGAGGGGATGAGAGAGGGATGTCGAGAGGTAGGCGTTCAATCAATATCCTTTTATAAAGCTTTTATTAAATCAAAATACAATTATTGAATTACCACCAATAGTCAACTGTTTTCTTGTTGCTTGAAATCGGACTTCTAATATGTCTCTCACAGTATGAAACATTCTTTATAGTCTATTCCACAAGACTTTTCTTTAAAGGGACACAAATCCACGTGGTTTCCTGTGCTGTGATTGGTCCTCGAACACGTGCTAAACACTATGTGAAATACTAACATGTATACACAGTTAAAATGTCACACTACGCTTTAGTGTTTTGAGTTATATGTAGGTATAGTTTTGCACTATGCATTTTTATTGCTACTGTATTGTGTATATTAGAAACTTTTGTACTTAAATTTATAATTTTTTAAATCTGTATATTTTTATAAGGATGTGCAATAAAACAGAACAGACGAGCAATTTATTCTTTCCTTTCTTAATAACTGTGTACGAACTGCTGACGGAATTACAGTTGTGCTTTCAAATAAGTTCAAAATTCCGAGCGTATACCACCTAATACTTGTAAAAGTACACTGTATTTTTTTAACCAATCACAGAACTATATATGTCCCTGCAATGAAAGGTCTCGTCGAATAGACTATAGAGAAAGAAGCATTGTTAAGTTCGTCTTCGTGTATGAATTTCCATCTGGTACTAAAATAGGTTGCCGTTTGTATCCTATATTTTAATGTACTATTCTTCTTCGTCACATATATGTCGCGTTTCTATTTGTAATACTATTAACAACATTTTCGATTATAAATAATATCAAGTATCAAGTGTGAAGATTTCTATCGTTCCATATACTGCACGGTTTCAGGTCAGCTCAGCAGAGTCGAATACGCCACAAGTGCATTTTCTAATGCACTAGATACATACTTACACCTCACTGTACTCGTACACAGCACACATTCGGTGTTCGCGCGATCTTTCGCGTTCAGTGTGTCTTCGCGTCAGCGCAGCGAGAAATTCAAAAAACTTTCATTCTTCCACGCCGACATCGAGAATGCTAAGTTATAAACTGTGAAAGGTACCCTCAGTTACATGTACTGTACTAATATTCAATTATAATTGCGATGAGATGAAAATGCTGTAGTGAAAGATATCTGCGATACTTAATAATTTAATTTACAATTATCGTATTGTTTATTCAGTTTTGTAGCGCGAGAAATTGAGTCTACATTTTATAGATAAAGGTACATTTTGAAATGCAGTACCTCCTGTCAAAATACTATTCTTAAATCTACGCTAGCAACGGTTAATTCTACTACAGCCAATTTTTTTTAAACATAATATCGTTAATGAAATATGCATAATGCAAGAAAATATAATAATCATAAAAAAAATTAACGACGAACTTTTCACAAAAATACATGCTTTGCGGCTCTTTAATTCCGTTTTGACCATTTTCTCAATCATGTCTATGTGGGAGGATGGATGGATGGATGTGTGTCTATATGTTCAATAACTCACGAACGAGAAAAGTTAGAATAACGAAACTTCATATTGGGGCCATAAACTTAAAAAAAAAAGAAGTTGTTTTTACAAATTATAAAAATTTAGATTATTTCAGTCACATATTATTCAATATTTCTTATAATTTTTCAACTTAATGTTTCCTTTCTGAAATTTCGCGGCTGCAAAATAGTGATATACAGCATGGCAAGGCAAAAGAGGTGTTGATAACAAATAAAAACTTGCTTTTCATTGTTATTTTAAGCCCAATAAAAAAAAAACAATAAAAATACATTAATTTTATATCTTGGGGCCAAACAAACAAAACTAAATAGATTTTAGCCCTAACGAAGCCAACCATCCAATCCCTACCCACTCTCAACAACTGTAACAGGCAGTAACGTCAGAAAATTGAATTTTTGCTCGTCATTTGGACCAGACAAGCAATATGTAGTTAATTTTGGCCCAAAACAATCCTGAAAAAATTTTAAACTCAAGAATGATTGCAAATTCAGTTATTTCTTTATTATGATTATTATAGCATGGAAACTATGTATATTGAATATTGACGGCATTGTCCAGAGAGAGTGCTTGAATTCTATCTGGCATCAGACTTCACTGGCTTCTTACAGTGATCAGTGTTGGTCGTTGTACTGTACCATGCCTTGACCCAGTTGCTGTGTGTGAGTGTACTGCTGCATACGCTGTGTCGTCTTCACTTTCCTTCCGCAGCTCCTTACTGCAGAAAGCAAGCAGGCTGTGCCTCAACTCACTGCTGTTGTTTCGGTTATTGTTTCAGAGTGACAGCTGGAGTGTTGGGAGTTCAACAGTTTTATGGTTTCCTTAATTATTAAATTATTTTCAAGTTTTATTGGACCTTAGATGGTTTTGAATACCTGTAAAGCTTGTAAAATTGCTTTGATATGTGATTGCTTTAAGTTTATGTTTTCCTGATTAGAGATAGTAAAAAGTAACAGTTTTATGGAATATTGTTGTAGTTCAGTGGCTGAAAGTAGTATTTATTGCTGTCTCATATAAATATATAAATATTTAAGAATTGTTTTGACATAATTAAAGACAGAACAGTCTTTACACTATTATTGTGAATTACACTTGTAACGCTTGTAAAATTGTTTTGAGATGAGTTTACTTCTATTTCGTTTTCCTGATTAGAGTTAATAAAAAGTTTTATGGAATTTTCTTGTGGTTCAGTGGCTGAAAGTAGTAGCTATTTATGTATTACTGTGTTATGAAAATAATAGATAATTATGAATACAATATGTATATTCTGAATTATTAAGACTTACTGCTGTACCAGTAGTAATAAAAGTTACACTATTTTGACTAATATGCAAATTAGTTTTTAAAATATCATTACAGTAAATTATTATAGGAATATTAATAATATATTTTGAAAAATGACGTTTAGTAAATATTGATTAAACACAGTTGAGTTTTGAATCAAAAAGAATAAATATGAAAACAATTCCGTCGATGGAAATAGAGACATTTGCATTCTTTTATTTCATACTGCTTACTTATGTCACATTTTTCGGACAATTTATCGTACGAAAAGTGAAACTTTAAAGTTCTAGGACTTTAAAGTAAAATTTGACTTTTAATTGGTTCATTATTAATAAACAAATACTTGTTCCTATAGAAATTGTTATTTAGCCTATTTATATCAACTCATATTTCTACGAATTTTTATAATTTCTGTTAATAAATACTATAATTTAACAACTTTAGTAACCAGTATGAAATAAAATGTTGTATGTACCTCGAACGAAAAGTGACTTTAAGGTCCTCGCAAGTAATTTCGACCTCGGCTAACGCCTCGGCTGTAAACAACTTGCTAGTACCTTAAAGGTTCACTTTTCGTTCTAGATACATAAATAACTATTACGTCGTGTAAGAATATAAACTGTATAGAAAAGCTTTCAGCTTTGCTTATATTTCGATGTAACAATAGTTCACTTGTCGGTACATTATTTTATTTCAGCAAAATCTAGACATTGATAGCAGTGAAATTATATTAATTTTTTTTCTAATGCACAAGGCCTTACGATACATAAAATCAATTCTCAGTAAATTATTTAAATTTTGTTAAGTTAAAAAGAAGTAAAATTACATTATTTATAATTTTTATTTGAAACATTTTTCTCTATTTTGTACCGTTTTGTATCGAACATATCAGAGTTTTTCTTAATTTGATATGTGATTAGGATTCCCCGCAGTTTGAGCACCACTACATAATAAGCATATCACTAAAACAATCAATATTTTTTTGTGTTCGCTGCATTCCTGGATCATACGCAATAATTTTTATGTAAAATATCAGATGTCCTAGCTGTGTATAGTCAGGTACAGGCAGTGTATACTAGCTGTAAAAAGTACAGTGCAAACTGTGATTTTCTAGAAAGTTGGCCTGCGTTCAAATGTCAAGGCAATGCCAAGCCGCCGTGGATCCCAGAAGCTTGGCGCTGCTACATTGCAACTACATTCATTACGGAATATTTACTTCTCTTTGAGAATAAATAGTAGTAATATATTTTATTCACAATCACTATAGTAATATGTCAATTCCAAACCTTTTAGAGGTTGGAAAATACGTCATTCCTTTCTGATATGACAACCTCTTGGGTGGGAAATGACAGATTTATCCCATGGGTGGGAAGTGTTTATATAGAATTGCCTAGCAACACAGTCATAAATCTCTGAAAGTTGGTTGAACAGTGCTGTCAAACATATTGATAAAACCTTATAATTACAGTAAAACATCAAGAATTACAATATTAATATTGAACAGAAGCATTTTTATTATAAAGTAATATAAAATTTTAATGTAATGCTGTTTTATTAGGATTTGAGTTTCCTGAACTGTTGACACATGTCAAATTATTGAAATAAATTGAAACATTTGTTTTCATAGACTACTGCCATACATCACCTTTGTTTGTTGGATATACGAATAGAATGAGAAGTGAATTTGGATAATTAAGAATGATTGTGAATAAAATGGTATACATAGTTCGGTGGGAGTTTCATTACAGCCTTGCGCTATATCTGAACCTCTCGGTCATATAATAATCCCTCGACTGGAATGAAATATTTCCCACCTCACATGTAATATACCATTACAGGTTTCAGGAGAATAAACCTTTGTTTACATGCACAAAAGTAGACAGGGAAGTATGTCATAACTCTATGCTGTACGATAAAATTACCATACTGACCTGTCAAAACAGTCAAGAAAATGAATATAAAACGCAATAATAATAAAACGCTCTTTATTAATACACACGCAATTAAGCTGTTCAGAGCTTCACCTGCTGCGTTCCAAATATTTTCAGGCAATTCAGCATCGCCAAACTCCACTTTTTATCTTGCCATTATGAACACATTTGACGTTTAATTAAAAAATTATTTAAAACAAGTGTAACCATGGTGTTAAATAAAAACAGACTTACTCGATCACCTTATAAAATTATGACAGACGTTATTCATAAAAGAATTTCAAAAAATAATGTTTATTAATGACATTTACTTCTTCATATTCTGAAACCGGTAAAATATTGAACAAACCACGGATGTTATGAGTCATAACAGACATTAGATGTCTTAAAATCCTCGCTCTACGAGCTCGGATATAAACAGACATCTGCTGCTATTATGATACTCATAACATCGCTAGGAATTTTAATAGCTAATAAAATGTAACAACATAATATAAAAAGTCAATAACAAAATATTAATCAATTAACCTTGTACATAATTCTTAGAATTATTATTAAATTTAAATAAGCCAGACAAAAAGTAAGTAAGTTAAACAGTAGCATGAAATTTTGAATAAGTTATTTTCAATTGTTCGTTATATACATAAAGGTGCAACATGAAAATCTGGACATAGGTAATTAACAAGGGAAATCAGGTTTGTATTGCGCAAAAGTATACAGTTAAATTTAGATAAAAATGCCCCAAATAAATGTCCTATGCCTCGTATTATAAAGAAATTTAAACTCCAGTTAAATTGACTTTAACATGAAGTTAACCAAATGACAATCAAATTTTTGATGGCAATATTAAGTAAGTCATAAAATATTTTCAAATGATGTGTGCTTGTTAAAAACAAATAAAATTGTTTTAAAAGTAAATTTTAATTGACAGTTAAATTTATTTACAATACCGGACACTAAATAATTAAATTCTGCATCTAATTAAATAATTACATATTTTTACACGTTTTGTAACTCAAAAGACCGTATTTAAATTTGTATAAGAATTGCTCCTTTATAGAGGTAGCTATGGAATTAAAACAAAATAAACAAATGAATGACGTTTTAACTAAAGTTACACGTTAATAAAAATAATAATAATAATCTTAACAACATATCACAAATTTCAACCAAATTATGTTTTTGCTCAACCAATCCTTGACATGCTTCACAATTCTTGACGTTACACTTGATTTCCGTCTTTCAATTTTTTCCTAATTATTATTCTTGCCTACTGTTTTGACATATTAACTGTCTAAATATTTTTATCCAACACCTCTCTATAAATGCTCTATAACTATGGCGATTTTAAAGGAGGAAAGTAACGGATTACCCATTAGTGGGTATAATTTTGAGAAAAGCCCCTAGTGAGTAAATTTTTTATTTATAACAATACCTAATAATAACACACAAAACCTTGGTAACCTCTTCGATTGACATTTTAATTTTAAAATTTTACGATTATGTCACTGTCAAATAAAATGTCTTTAATAAATTTTGCATATATTAAGAGATGTTGGATAAAACGTTATACTTCACACGTGGGCAAAGTGGAATTACCCACTCGATAAAATTATCACACTCTGCCTTCAGCTTCGTGTGCTAAAATTTCTTTTGTAGGTAATTTCTTACTTTGCTCACTTATAAAATAAATAACCATTATATCTGTTACAATTTTTATATTTATACTTCTTATTCTACAATTCATAATTTACTTATTACTTATTTACTCTTTATAATTTGATTATTTATTTATTTATTTCTTGGTAAGTTATTTGTTAATTCATATTGTTCGACATCGACTTATTTATTTATGTATATTTTTTAGCTTATGATGACTTGTAATTAGTTGAAACGTCTAAAATAAAGATATTGTAAAATTTATATATCTGTTTATTGATCCTAAGGCTTACCAAATTCAATCTGTATTTTAAAAGGATCTAAAAACATATATTTTTAATTTAATTGAATAGTCATTTGGGTGAAAGTTCTATTATTTATTACAAAAAGAAAAAACTTATAAAGTAAAATACAATTTAATTATTTGGATTTTTTTTTCATGTGATAATTATCTTTTTCAATAATAAACATTTTAATTTTAATAAACCTTTCATTTTAAACACTTAATAATAATTAATAAAATCTTTTATTTTGGAATATTTTTTATTTTGATTATTTCACTCATTACAAATTTGACAACTCAGAATGTCTCATTTTCCATTGTTGTGCATTTTAGATAAGTGATTAAACAACACCATGCTGTTTAATCGTGATTAAATTGAAGCTAGCTTTTATATGCAAATTTTGAACATATTGAACGCATACTTAGCCGGATAATTAGTTGCAGAAGTAAGATACTTATATGTTTTTTACCTTTACTGGTTTTCTATATCTTTAAACATGCTGAATTATTAATTTTTCATAAATTTTATTTATAAATGATTGACATTTATTTAACTAATAAAAAGAAAAACAATCAATTTGCTATAGTTACACTATAACAATAGTTATTTGTGTATCAAGTGCAGATAGAGCATTGTTTGTTGCACGCGGCGAGAAATTGTTGATCGAGGCGAAGCCGAGATCAACAACTCGACAAGTGCACCGAACAAGCTCTATCCGACGAGATACACACAATATTTTTTCTACAATCGTTGAACAATATCAAGCTGTAGAAAAAATTTAATTTTCAAAATTATCTTTGGTCCCGCCTATAACAATTCAGTAAAATTGTAGTTACCCATGTCACCGTAATCATGACAACGTTTATGAACAAAATAAAAATTTTCAAAGAAATCATAATTTGACACATGGAGTACATTTGACATATGGAGTACATTTGACATAAAGTCTACAGAGTGAATACGTTTATGGTGATTAAGTTGAAGTGTATGTACGTATATGCCAACTGTATTTGCAATAGCAAGGGTATTACCAGAAAAATCCAATGCATCATTTACTTTTATCTAATTTATTTTTGTTTTATTTTTGTCGCACTAGTGCGACAATATGTCACTTTGTCGCCCTAGAGCGACAATTTTGAACATTTCCTAACTAAAAATGGAATAACAATGTCGATATTGTGCAACGATTGTAGAAAAAAAAAATTTATGGTGCTTTTTGTTTGTGCGTATCGATTTATTTATGTGAAAATGTGTCAAAAATCAACGTTTTAGTACAATTTCTTCGGAAAATATTAAAGTTTATGCTATGAATTCATGAAATAATCTTGACACATACCCCGCGTGTCAAATAATTGAATCGATTAAATTTGGTGTGTAGCTTATTTATAAAACTTTGCTTTTAAAAAAGTGTTATCGTATATAATAATTTAAGATAAAATCCCGAGACCGCAAATTATTATGTAACATTTTTTAGCAATTTTTTTAATAAGCTAGATAAATTTAATCGATTAAATTCTTAGCACTTGTTATATAACTATTGATTAAATTTGAAAAATATATGTAAATAATAAAAAATGTGAATAAGAAAAACTATTTACTTACACACACTGGTTAGACAACAAAGAGGTGTACCTATTTTATTTGAATTATTTTTTCCATTATACAACTATTTAAGAAATATTTGAAAGAGATACAGTTGATTAATTTAATTTTTATAATCCCATTTCCATTTAACCGAATTCATAGCTTTTTTATAAAGATATAAATTGAAGTCGAGACAGCCGATATAAAATAAAATAAATCCTTTGTGGAATAATTTTAATAAATCTTTTGAATAGTAAAAGTGAATAATAAATTATTTGCGACAACAGTTTTTTACATGAAAAATATTTCCAAATACGATTATTCAATCAGCCGGTTACATACTATTAAAGGCTTAATTTATGACCAAAAAAAAAGTAATAAATTTCGAATTGCTTCTAAGTGTTCATAAACAATTCGACAAAAAACTAATTGAATGAAGAAATTTCTCCTTCCTATGCAAATGAAGTTTCTTCTAAGTAAAGCACGAATTCACTTTCCGCATTTAGAAGCAATTTTTAGCAGTTTGAAGGTGAACGAGTCGAACTCGGGACTCGGAATTTGTGCCAGCGAAGCACTGTTGCCACTGTTGCCAACGTGACACACTGGAGACAAATACAAGCTACTACCATAAAACAATAGTGTTTTTGTTCATTAAATAGCAAAGAAAAATAAATGCAGCTGCATCATCATAAAGACTGCGTATTCTGCATAAGGATAATGATTTTAAAAATTTGATGAATTAAATAAAAAATAAATATATAATCACGCCTTTTACCCCTTATAGGTGTGACACTCTGCTTACGCAGATCTCGGTAGGTGACATATATTTTTGCGTATGAAATGCGGTTACCAGCCGTCAAGTCACAGACCCCAAAGTTGTTAGTGGAGGAGGAACCACACATAATTTAAATAGGCAACTGTCTGCTGTGGGATTCGAACTGAGGATCTCACGATCCCAGTCCAATGCGTTACAACGAATATAAATAAAAGTAATGAATACAGAAATAGCAATAAATACTTAACTCCATTTAATAATAGCTAATATTGAAAATACAAATAATAACAATACATACATATAATAGACATTCTTTCGTTCCATTCATTAAGGCAGAAACTCCTTATTTTTAAAGCATTACCTGTGTAGAAAAATATGCCGTTAATTTTGTTTTGTGTTAAATTAGTAAATAATTGGTTTCCACTTACCTACAGACACATCAACAAATACTGCTGAAAAATTTGCATTAAAAATAGCTAACAAAATAATACTATCCACAATAAATAATTACAATGCCATTTGTACAGATTCTAAAAACGTTCTACAAAATATAGAGATCAAATATTCAACAGACAAAACAATCTTACAAATTCAAGAAAAATTCTACAAAGCCATTTAAAATGGAAAAAAATATTATCTTGTTTTGGCAGGCCAAGCAGCAAAAAAAAAAAGAAATAGACAGAAACAAAAATCAAATAAAACAATCGACAGAAGATATCGAATCCAAAATAAAAAACAAAGTCAAACAAAAATATAAAGAAGGCTGGATACAAACAACTAATAACAAGCTAAGAAAAATAAATAATAACACAGATAGATGGAAATTAAATAAAAATAGAAAATTATTTTATTTTAACAAGGTTGAAAATCGAACACTACAACATAATATAATGTAATAATAATAATAATATTTATTTAGACTGACTAAAAATTTAGACGGACCATTTACATTTTAATCAGTGATAAGTTGAATTAAATTTACAATATATGTTTAATCACAATAATTTTATATTTCTTACATTAAATATATTAATTTTAGAACATTTTATGACATTGTTGCTAATGTCTAAATATCTAACCAAGGGAGAATTGGATTTTTTATTTACTTGGAATGTTGTATCCCTAAATCTTAACTTGATATTAGGTACAATGAAGAAAATATCACATATAAGCTCAAGTACATTTATATTATTATTTATAATAAATCAATTATGAAAGTAACAGAGATCATATCTCTACGTATACTTAATGTTTTGTAATCAAACTCATGAAGCTGATTGACGTATGACACTTTAAATGGATTATATTTACGGAAATATAATGTTCTTAGAAATCTTTTCTGCACTTTTTCGATGAGGTCTATATTCGTCTTAGTAGATGGATTCCAGATAACAGTAGCATATTCTAATTTGGATCTTATCAAGGAATTAAATAATAGAATAAGCTTCTGTATTAAAGTCTGAAGAACTAACACAAATGAGAGAATCGTGTTACATTTATTTACAACTATATTAATGTGGCCATTGAAATATAAATTAGGACTAAAAGTTACTCCCAAATCTTTGCATAAATTGATACGTTGAAGCTAATGGTCGTCTATTTTGTGTTCAAATAATAATACGTTTTTATTCCTGGTGGAGGACATAACATTGTATTTCCCTGTACTAAATTGTAGTTTTGGAGTTTTCCATAATCTTGGGCATCATGATCCATGTCCAATGTTTAGCAACGGAGCTATTTTCCACTAGAAATGGATAAATACAGAAATGATACATTTATTTTACTTATCAAGTTCTTTAGAATAGTGAGATTAGGAAATCAAGAAAAAGATTATATTCTGACTGATCAAGTAAAAGATGTTCCTTGATCTTTCTTCTACCAAGCGATTTGTATCAAGGAAGATCACGCGAGGCACGTTTTTAAATTCAATAAAACTGCACCTTCTCGAACAATTTGATTTTCTACATTTTTTAATAGGTGACGCAGTCAATTTATTAAAACGTCTCTTTTGCAATCTTAAATATCACTTGTTTAGCATATCTAACGTAGTGCGAGGAGCATCCTCCTTCTATAGGTCAAGACGCGAGTCGCAGAGCAGCGCGGCGCAAGCACAGCCGACTAGAACCACTACGTGCTCACGTCAAATGCAAAACGAAGGATTCAAGATTCTGATTTCTGTTTCAAAGAGCAACGTTGACGATGGAGTCGACATTCACTTTTTCTTACTCTGTATGGTTTGTGTTGTACCCCCGACTTGACATATTATTCTTTTGGAAGACTCAGGTCATAGGTGGCGGTATTAGGTAAAGTTTGGGGATACTGTCCTACAAAAAATTCATTGTATAACATAACCGAATTACAAAATATATTTTATCAAATTTTTCTTTGGTTTAGCAATTCGAGAACAATAGTTATTTACTTTACAAGTGGGCAAAGTAAGTAATTACCCACGAGAGAAATTTTAGCACACGAAGCCGAAGAGTGAGTGTGATAATTTTATCTAGTGGGTAATTCCATTTTGTCCAAGTGTGAAGTATAACGTTTTATCCAATTTCTCTTAATTAATAAAAAATGTATTAAAGAAATATTATTTGACAGTGACATATGATTTAAATTTTCTAAATTAAAAAGTCAATAGAAGTAGTTACCAAGCTGTTGTGTGTTATTATTATTGTTATAAATAAAAAAATACTCACTAGTGAATTTTCTTAATATTATACCCACTAGTGGGTAGTCAGTTACTTTCCTTGTTTAAAATCGCCATAGTTATAGAGCATTTATTGAGAGGTATTGGATAAACCTGCAAGAAGAGCTTTCCTGTCATGTTAGACACAACATTTTTTTCACGACATGTTTCTAAAAACGATTTGCTCAGACCTAAAATACACTTTGAGAACACAACTGACAGACTGACACGTTAAAAGTTAGGTTATCGGACACAAGGCGGTGTAGTAGTATTTCCAATAAACCAATGTTAAATATAAAAACTTCGAACTCGAGGGGGAAAAATAAGCGCTTTCTTCTCTAGTTTGACAAATAACTATTTTGATCATAATTAAATACCTACTACCACTGAAAACTATCATATACATAGATAAATCTTTGTATTTTTATTTTGTAACATTAATTTTTAATCAAGGTAATTCAATGAACATATACTTAAGTTATTCACATTTAATACCGATTTCGCTATTTCGCATTTCTTAATAGGCATTCTTAGGTATTACCCAAAGCGAAATTATTTTATATTTCATTGCTACATTTATAATGAAATTTCTAATAACAATATAGTAATTATTTATTTCATTAAATACATATTGCAATTTATAATAGAATAGAATTATAAAAACAAGATAATGAGAGAGGATGAACCATAAAATATGTTACCTTGGCCTTTATTGCATTGTATTATGCATAAGTTTAGATTCAAAGCTATCAAATAATTCCTGATCTTTTCAAAATTACATTATCATTCCTGGTTCTTAACTTGACCTACATATAATTTCAGTACTTAAGTTTACTTTCAAAAACTTACCAATAAATTTTATTAATCAATGAATAATTTCATTTCATTCAACTTTATGAGCTTATTATAGAAAAAATGTCCTTTAATTAATGCCACCAACCTTCATTAATACATTTACTGTTTAATCAAGAAAGACATCACCCAAATAAAACCTTTTTGCATACAGTACCGAAATAAGTCAATGTCATTAAAAAGTGAATTTAACAACTATTAAAATTCTTTAGAAGTTTGACATTTCTTTCAATGAATTACCATAATATCAATATTAATGAACAGCTATCAATAATTTGTTAACAGTTGAGTTTGATTAATTTGAGTGTGGCTTCAAATTTACTGCCAGAGATTTGATTAAATGTCAGACGAGTAACGAAATTTCATTGAAGAACTGCAAGTAATAACCCTTGGATTAATTATTTTGATTATTAAATGACGAAGAGATTCATCTATGTGTGTATGTTCATATTTATTTATTTATTACACTTTTAACACGTTTTATATTAGTTTCCATTAATATCACCTCCCGAAGAAGACGTAGGTATATGGCATCCAAAGCGGTCGAGGTAATATTTGAATATAATATTTGGCTGCTATCCAAGAGTTTCATTTACATACTAGCCAACCAGCCAAAAAATAGTCCTTATCATAAAAATTGAAATAAGAAAAGTTAGCATTCTTTACACTGAAATTTATTTATTGTCATAGAGAGAAAATACTAAATAGTAATTGCGATATGAAAGTGTGTTTAGATTAAACTCTGCATGATTGTAATCAAGATCTTTAGAAGAAACAGAGTTTCGTACAGCAATTTATATTTAATCTATTAGTTATATTTGGCTATTGCAATAATTTAAGTATTGTTTTCAAAATATTAGTTTTTATCTAGATCTAGAACAAGACTTGTATTTGTAGAATTAGAAAAAATGTTTGCGCATTTATAAATTTTAAAATATTGGTGGGATAGACTCATCATGACTTTTGTGCACTCAGCTGATATTTCTGTTATTATTAATTATAATTTCTATTGAATTTATTTAACTTCCTTATGTGTTAAATAGCGATAAGTTACTGTTTAAATTGAAGTTAACTTAGCATACAGGTAGTTCAATTTAAGTGTGCCACTATTGCTATTTCGAAAACTATGAGTTACGACGTTGATTAAAATATCAAATAATCTCTGTTATAATAGAAGAGTTGTTTTTCGACTGCATGTTAAATAAAAAGCAAAATGTTGGATCTCTATTATATAGGTTGATATGATTGTCAACATTCTCGAAGTTGCTTGGCGTATATCCGAAATATATGTCAAACATCATTATTTCTAACTTACACCGGCGAATGTCGATATATTACTTTATTTACGTTACTGAAATAAAAGTGCTTTGAATAGAAAACGATTGAAAATTAGTCAAATCAACAGTTCAACAATGCAATACTTATAAAATTAACAGTATAAGCACAGAATAATTATAAACTTAACGAAAAATATAGAAGCAAAGCAATGAAACAATATTTTCAATACATCTCTGTACATCAGATTACTTCGCTAAATTTTGAGATTATTCTTTGGTAATTGCCTATTGTAATGTCTCTTTCAAAAAGAAATTACTAGAAATTACTAATGATGTATACCAGTGGTTTTCAAAGTTTATTTTGATTTAGGTACAGGTATTTCTATAGATTTTTAACAAGTTTATAATTAATTTCTTACCACTAATTTCATTTCGAATTTATTATAAATTTTGAATTATTAAATATGAAAGTGATAAAAACAACATTTTAGAAACTTGCTATATTTCAAATTTAATTTTTGTATTATTTAGTTCCTTGGATAAGAATAATAGTAGTTTATATACCAATGGGCTGAAATGCATGATTTAATTCCGAGGGTGAAGCTTATTTCACGAGCCGTAGGCGAGGGAAATAATCACATGAGGGATTAAAGGCACTTCAGTGCTGTGATATACACACTATTTTTTGCCCTTCAAACCCTCGATTCGGTAATACATTATAAATAATGATTATTTTAAAGGATTTAAAATAAATACTTATATTTAAAATGGATGGCTTTGATAACAACGATAGCACTATTCAAATTTTATAGGTTGCCTAGATACCATAAACAAAGTGAAAATTTGTGTTTATTTTAAGTGACGTTTCATTAAGGATAATTTAAAGAATCCACAGTGGAAATATTGCCGATAATAGTTATTTACTTTACAAGTGGCAAAATTAGGAATTACCCACGAAAGAAATTTTAGCACACGAGGCCGAAGGCTGAGTGTGATAATTTTATAGAGTGGGTAATTCCACTATGCCCACGTGTGAAGTACGTTTTATCCAACACCTCTTAATAAATGAAAAATTTATTAAAGAAATATTATTTGACATTGACATATGCTTTAAATTTTTAAATTAAAATGTCAATCGAAGTAGTTACCAAGGTGTTGTGTGTTATTATTATAGTTATAAATAAAAAATTCTCACTAGTGACTTTCCTCAAAATTATAACCACTAGTGGGTAATCTGTTACATTGCTTGTTTAAAATCGCCATAGTTATAGAGCATTTATTGAGAGGTGTTGGATAAAATATATATACATAAAAACAATTCGAAGCTTTCAGCAAGTGATGTGACAATAAAGAAGTTAAAAAATACACGGAAATTGTGCTGCTAGTTTATTTTTATAAACGATCAAAAACTTTGCTAGCTATCATTTGGGTAATATTCGATGATGAAAGGAATGTTGGTGGTTAGAAATAATACTGATATAAGCAATTTCCCGAAATTAATCACTTTGTTTAAAAGAAGAAATGGTGGCTATTAACCTAAAAAGTCAAAATTACAGCAGAATAAGTTGACCAATTCTTAAAAGATGCATCAGGCAAGGTATTTTTAATGGTCAAAGTAATGAATTTTATCAAAAACGTTTAAATATATTCTGTAGTTATCAACTGTATAAAACTATTAATAATAAATGTAATTTATATAAAATAATGTTAATAAACATTTTATTTGTTGCAGTGGTTACTCGTTTGTTTACTTGTCAATCCCTTCCGAGATTAAAACTGACACTTCAGTCAACCGGAAGGATAAATAAATTAGGGCATTTAAACCCGGAAATGCAAAATAATATATTAAGCAGTTGGATTTATTGGTATATTCTGTATGAATTTGTCCATGAAAAAAAAACATTTTCGACTTCAAGAATAAAACATACATTTCAATCTCCGCTGGTAATACTGCTACTACCATCTATCCATCATTTCAGCAACTACGCCAAGGTTCCACATACTTCCTAACCCTTGTGTACATACATGGGTCCCTCTTACCCCTGCCCCAGCAGTACACTCACACACACAATCCCGCGTTCATACACATACACCTCAAATCAAGTGAAAGTCTTGGCCAACGTTGATATACCACGACACCGTGTCCGACGTGCTCACTGCTGGTGCTGCTGCGATCGCGTTGTAAGCTCTGCTGTGATTGGTCGAAAGTGTTGTGACAGCGCATGCGTGGCCAAGGAGAGAGCCAGGTATAAATATAAAGGCGAAGAAGTCACCCGTCTTGACATCTTAGTACGAGTTGTGTTAAGATGAAGAGGAAGGTTGTATTGTGTATTGGTGCGTTGGTGCTGCTATGTGGAGCGGGTGAGTACTCGATTATTATTTTTGGGGGTGATATTTATGGGGGTAATACTAACAGAATTGAACCCTCGGAACACTTAAGTAGCATGATATGTAATATGGAATTACGCCGGGGTTTATCGAACTTAAACAATCTTAAACTTGATAAAAAAAATGCCAACATTTTTGAACTTAAATAGATACTAATTTCTTGAGTGTGCAAATCGGAACATTTTTGTGTTTACTTGTGTTTAGTTTCTTATAATTTGACATGATGGTGTCTAAAATTAGTTCACATTTTGGCCGGGGTACAATTCTGTTGGTTTCACTTTTTGTAAAGTGGGCATTACACGATGAAGTGATTTTAAAATTTGATAGCTAATTCGCCTATTGCAAAACATACGGGTAGATAGTAATGCGGTAAAACAGTAATGTACAAATTGTTTAGGAATTTTTAAGAAAAAGTACCGCATATGCTTTTTCTCGATTCATCTATTTCTCTTATGCCCGATTTCACCAACGATACTTGAATTCTAAACTTGGTTTAAATAAATAAAAGCAAATCGAAGTTACAAGTCATATGGAGTAATTGACATTGGTGTTAAAGATTCGATATGCTTTTATTTATTTAAACCAAGTTTAAAATTTAAGTATCGTTGGTGAAATCGGGCATTACACTTAAATTATTGTGCTATAGAGAAAACTATTTAATGTAACTTGAAAAGAATAACTTCATCGTGTAATGCACGCTTAAACTGTCTCATTAATTTAATATATTCTATAAATAATAGGAAAGCTTGTATATTTCGCGAATATTAATGTTTATTTATTCGTATTCTAAGATTAATTAAGCGACTAGATACACGTTTGACTATCTTCATTAAATTATCGACTTTAGCATCTAACTTAGAGCATAATTAAAGTTTGCTATATTTTAGATATTGAGCATAAAGTGAATAAGTGAAATTTCATGTTTTAATATTTGTCAGCAATAATTACTTTTGACTGGTTGTATAAAATCTTATTGGTTATAAATAATCATTTTCATCGAACCAATTGTTCCGAATTGAAATGTTTTGGAGGGTACGGGGTAATTTTATTGCGCATATAAATACAATATTTTAACAGTTTTTTTGTAAAGTCTTATTGTTGCTTTTAAATTTTTTGTTGAATGTTAACAATTATAATAAATGTACAATAATGAATTATTTCTAGTGATTCTCAGGTAAACATATAATTATCCTATTATTAAATTAACCGTAAACAACTGTAAAATTAATTTGCAATTAGCTGAACAATGATGTGCGGTTATCAGCTACAACTATCGTGACTCTATGACATTTAGAGTTTCAAGGTTAAAAGAGAACTGTGAATCACAAGTGAAACTACTGTAAAGTTGCAGAATAACGGTACAAGCCACTCAAGGAGCAATCAACATATCAATGCGATTAGAATGGCAAAATTAAATTATTTATAAAATACAAAAATAATTAAAAATTCATTAGTGTGTTTACACATACCGTCAACATTGTAGTTAATTATATATTCCGGGAAGTGATAAACAACTGTTATTTTCGACTTAACTTTCGCCATTTCCGGTTAATATATCATTGTACTGTATGCACTTAACACCAAATATGGACAACTTGGTATCCATATAAAGTTTATAAATTTGTAGCATGCACGGAAATGATTTTATAGAGATATTAATATTGAATTGTTTTGAATATATTTTGACTTTAAAACCAAGTTGTAACAGAAAATCTAAATTTAATAACTTGCTAATTTTTATTTTTAATTCATTTGAACTTCAGTGAATAGTCTAGTATTGAAAATTTATTTGAAATTATTGATTTATTTGCTTGTATGTAAAAGAAGCAGGTCATCAAAAGTCAGTTCAGAAAAATTACTGTACTATTTAATTAAAAATTATTTTTGACTTAAAATGTATTAATTAAATTTATATCTTTACAGTTTACAATTACAAAGTAGGTGTTTTAATGTATTTAATGCTTGTTTGAAACATAGAAAGATAGTAAATAAATATTAGACTACTATAGGATGTGATATTCTGATTGTTTTTATCTTCTGGTACAAATAAATTTAGTAAGAGACTTCAATGCTAGCACAGGCGACGAACCGACATAAACGTACCTTTGTCTATGTAATTAATTTGAATGTTAAATTAAAAACAAATTGTAATACACTTCTTACATTCTTACTTACACAAGTTGTATACGTAAAAACAAGTGTTTATGAAACAAGTATAAAAACAGAACATAAAATATTTGAAAGTAATATCCTTTAGCATATCTGTAATTAATTATACGTAATAAGCTACTAGTTTTTTATTTATTTAAATTTGACGTTTTGTTGAAAGAAAAGTTCTATAATTATTTCCTGCCGCGAAAAAGAAATTTTTTTAATTTTGATGATTTATTCAATCGTTAGGAAATATAAATGTTACTTCAAAATAATATGTAATGTAACAACACTTCTCATTTGACAAAATAATTATTATGATAGATGCCGAAATGGTTAGCAGATGTTTACATTATCTTTGTTGTGAAAGAAAATAATTCCAGAAGAAATCGTTTTTTTAATATAACAAAATTTCTTACTGAAATGAGTAAGAAAAATTTGACAGGTCTCCTCATAAAATACAATTTTAATTTTCACGCACGCACACAAACAGCATTGTAAATATAGTGAAATCGTATTCTAAGAGCTAAAAACCTGCTTCTTTTGAAGACATTCTGTTGATATTTTGAGCCGTTGCAATTACTCATTTACTTATAAGGGCTTCAAGAAGTAACTATTGTTTGATACGTGGTTTGAACTGTATTTGAAATTAAGAAAATTAATTACAAAATGTGTAAAACGAGACAAGAAAGATATACAAACCGAGAGGGAGAGAACTGATATTTTATAAAACTCTGAACTCTTAAAATTTAAACTGTGTCTCTTACTATTATTTGTTTTCTGAAGTATTAACAACGAAATTATAATAGACTCTATAATAGGTTTTCTGTTTATCATAATAACAAACGTTGAAATTATTATTGTAGGCTGAATTTGAAAAGTACTTAATAGATGACGATATTTTGCTTCATAACGATACATCAATAAAATATATCATCACGCCTTTTACCCGTTACGGGTGTGGCACTCTGCTTACGCAGATCTCGGTAAGTGATATATTTTTGCGTGTGAAATGCGGTTACCAGCCGTCAAGGCATAGCCCCCAAAGTAGTAATAATTATCTTAATTTAAATAAATATATTATTATATCATTTACCCATTTCTGGTGTGGAAGTTTGTTTTTTCAAATTTTGATAAGTGATAATAGTAATAGAAAACAGTGAGGTTACCAGCCGTCAAGTCGCGCCGCCAAAGATGTTGATAATAAAGGGAAAAAATCCAGGATTATAGATGGAATATGATTTCCTCAGGGTCTCAAGATTTTTATGTACAATTAAACTTCTACAATTAGACTGCGTTAATGCTATTCATTATGTACATTATGCCACTCTTTTCGTTTGTAGTGGAATTTATTTTAGGTTAGCTGGCTTTGCTCGAATTTGTAATAATAAGAAATCTTCTAGACTTCATGAGACAGATACACAAAGCCGTTATATAGGTACTGCAAGACAGAAAAAATTAGATACATTTCTATTTGCGCTTGCCGTTAAATTTTAATAAAACGGTTATTGATAGTCTGTGGATAGCTTAACCACAGTAACATGAAAGTGTAATAATGAAGGAGCAGTAACATTTTTAGATTAATAAATACAAACTAAAATTAAGAAAATGTAACGTATACAAAACTTAAAGAAAACAATGGAAAAGTTTTTGCCCGATTGCTTTATTGCATAAATCGTTGTCAGCCAACATTACGAAAAAAGTTGAAATAAAGTAAAAAGCAATGCATATTAGAAATGTCAAAGTTGTTACATTTAAATATTCAACGCTATATAAGTTAATAAAATGCAATAAACTAATCTTAATTGTTAGAAACATTTCGCACGAACAAAGTGTGTAAAAGTTGTGTCAGCCATCTTGGTCTTTGTTAAGTTTTAACATGTTTTTGGCCCTGTTCTCTAAATATTTGCTACTGTAGCAACTTGCTAATTGTGACAAAATTAATCGTTCTCTGAAAGCATATGAAAATTCTCCATTAAAAAATGAAATTTCCATGCGATTTTGTTGCCATTAGCAAGTTGCTACGATAACAATTTTAATAGAGAATTGTAGCGATTATCTAACATTTAACAACACTTTATGCAACTGATCCATTAAATTTCGGTGCTGCTGAGTTCGTGCAAATAAATCAACAACTTTCAAAACCTAGACAGTGTACTATATTTTAGCCCAAAAGGTATTTGAACGATTAGTAGAAAGTTCCAGAAAATGAATGCTCAACAAAAGTTGCTACCAACATATTCATAATTGATACAGTTTCAGGCGATATAGAATTATAAGAAGCTGATTCAACACTGTTGTATAATAATTTTTCTATGTAGCATTTCATGATTTAATTATTATAATATGTCTATCTGGTCAACTGCAGCCAAGCCCAGAATTCCAGTCTTTGTTCCACTATAATTTATTCCGTAAACCTGTTGGTTTACTCTGTATGCAAGACGAGATACTTGAGTGTAATGATTTATATTTATGTGTATAGCTACAAGGTTTCCTTTAAAAATTCTATATTTATTCAGTAGTTTTACTTTCTTCCTGCTAGCTATTACCTACATTTTCATCGTAAATTATCAAGAAAATTAATAGTCATTATCGGGGATTTTGAAACTACTTTACAGTAGGTACAGAAATTGTTGAAACAAGATCTAACTTGTATTATTTTGACAGTAGCAATTATTACCCATGGATACCACAAAATTGTTAGAATGGGGTCTTTAAACCATTTCAATTTTTTTTTATGAAACAATATGTAAATTAAAGTCTATTTACACTTTTAAAAACTTTTAATTGTTATTCATTAAGCCACAATAATTTTTTTAAAATGTTGTGACGTCATTGTAGAGGTGTTGGTTGATCTCAAACAGTAGAGATTGTAAATAATTGTAGTCACATGAATGTTCTAATTTATTGTTCGGAAATCTATTTAAATGGAATTAAAATAACTTTTTATGGTAAATAAATAAAATGTACATGAATTCCACTTATTTCTGGAAGAAACATGAATAAACTGAAAGATTATTTTAGTCAAATGTTTGCTTATTATTGATAAGTTTTGCTAACCTATGTTATTCAACAAGCCTTTAATTTCGTTGGGTCAACCTAAAGTAATATTGATTAGTTAGAAATACGAATTTATTAGTTAGAAATACGAATTCAAAGTGAAACAAAAAACCTTCAAATTAGTTGGCAACTATTTTAACACTTCGACAATCTGACAGCTCAATAATAAGAGAAGTACAAATAATGTAAAATAGGATAGATATACGCCATAATACTTTGACGTCATTGTAGAGGTCCTTAAAACTCAAATATTTTAATAATTAATAATATTTTTAAAACTTCTGTTACATCTAGTTCGATGTTTTTGGGTCTAGTCATAATATAAATGACTGATTTTCTATTTTGTGACTTTAGTAAACGACCCCATTCACGCAGTACTAAACACTGCTAATTTTATTGGTTGTTGTTGATAAAAATTATATTTTATTGAATAAATAAAAGTTTGGATTCTGATCATTTTCTCTTATTATACCCAGAAATGTTAAGACTATTTCACACAATGTTTTTGAGAAACGGTAAATAAATAAATGCAAATTCTTGTTTAGTAAAAATTAAAAATCCAGTAAAAGAAAATCTTTTCCACTTTCAAATCTATTTCTTTCTCGGAATCAGCCGCCGCTAATGAATGCATTTGTTTTCACGTATATTTATTTATTTGTTTTACTTTCGATGGCTACAGCACTTTTCCATCGAGACTTAATTGTCTGATAAATATTTTGGTGTGTAGAAATTGTCCCACTTTTGACAACTTTCAAAACATGTTCCACTTGTTCAGTACCGACTTCGGACTCGGCACAAGAGAGAATTGTGCTCAGAACTAATAACCGATACTATGTGCTGCTGTGTGAAATTCACACAATCAGATTTCTCATACGGAGACCGAGAGATTCGAAATCAGCTGCAAACTGACGGCTTGGAAGTAGACCCGACCCGCGCAAATTCTAATAAGAAGGAAGATCAATATATCGTAAACACCATTAACTCTAGTTTTTTTTTATTAAATAATAATTCGTGGTTCTCATACAAAAATAAATTGGTTAATAAGTGATAGAATACTTGTACTTTTTCCTTCTGGGCTGTATTGTATGATATTATATATTTACTTTATTTTACTGAAAAAAAAAAAACTTATGAATACACCTACAAGAACAAAACTAAACTATAATATAAATGAAGAGATGATTGTTCGACTGGAGAAGTGTTCGACTGAAGAAGTAAAGTCGAAAAATAATAATCGGGGATACAGTCAAAAGATCTTCTATTTCTAGAACACCAACGTTTCGACACCATTTTTGTCTTCTTCAAGGCTAATAGAATTCTATATTTTTGGATTGCAATTTTAACATGAGAAATTTGCTGACGTGTCTCATGTTTTTTATATTTGTGACGATATTTCTGTTACTACAGAATTTATACATTGAATAACATTATTTGTATGCATTTTTAATATTATCACATAATTTTTTCTAATAGCCTTGAAGAACACAAGTTATTTCGAAAGGTCGGCGTAGTAGAAAATAAAGATCTTTTGACTGTATCCCCAATCATTATTTTTCCATATAATCTAACAGGCAGATTTATAAAAGGAATTAGCTCTAACTCCATTTATATTATTATTCGTAACTTTATTTTCCATTCTCAGAACATAATTTTTTTAACTAAGATTGTAATCAAGATTGGTTAGCATAAAATTTTACACATTTTGATAATATAATTAATTTAGAAACGAAGTTACAGATGATTGAAAAAATGAAATTAACGCTAATTCCTTTTATGAATCTGCCTGTAAATGATTTAAGCAATTTATCGAATTATGGTTATGTCCTATTCTGAAACATTTATTTTATAAAATCTTTAACGAAAAATCGTACATACGTCAAAATTTTTATACCAATACCCACATAATCTATGGCCTCAGCTAGTTCACAATAGTATAAAGTTAAATAATAAATACAATACGACATTGTTATTTAGTGAAAAGTTATCAATTATTGCTGACAAAACTCTGAATGTCTTTTTGGAAAAAATCAAAATCAAGCTCGACCGTAGATCAACAATCAATGTATAAATCTAGTTTTATGCTAATGTTTGAATGTCTGTTCGCAGCCCTGGCCCAGGACGATGACGGTGACGAAGATCAAAGCGCAGAAGAACTCTGCGAAAACAGACCAGCAGATGAATATTTCAGATTAAGCACAGAAGGAGACTGCAGAGATGTCGTCAGGTAGAAACACAAACCCACACAACTCATTTCCTCTCACAACACAGCCAAATAAAACACTACTTTTTTATTGCTTCATACATAATAATAGTAATCATGATATATAACTACCTTTCCAAATTTTATTTGTGCAACATGAATTAGCATTCATTTATTGTACAGTTATTGTTTTTATAAATATTTGAATTAATCACATTAGTATATTTGCATATAAATTTTTCCCGATTGTTGTAAACTGTAGGTACACTGATAACACGTTTTTCCCGAAATGTATAGGTGTGATAAAGCTGGAGAGAACGGAGCAACTCGCTTAGCGTCCGTAAGATGTCCCGTCGGTCTGGCGTTTGACATTGAACGTCAAACCTGCGATTGGAAAACTAATGTTAAAAACTGTGATCAAATAGAAAGTAAGTGAATATGGCAAGATTCAATCAAGAATACGTTGGAACGTCACACTTTTTGTGTGATAGTTCTTTTTATTTGTTGCTTTGGAGAGATCAGAGAAATCACAAAAAAATCGCTCTTGAAAATGAAATGTTAAATAGGTCTGTTTTCGGTTGTATTCTTCCACCAACGAAAATACATTCAAAAGGAGCTACAAGTGTACACGATTTAAACCTGCTTTCAATTCTTTTTCTTCACTATCAACTGTTTGAGTGTTTGTCTTATATTTGTACAGTTTCTCTAAATTTAACAAATAACATAATATAATCTGTAAAGGATACCACTCACCATCATATTGTAAATATTTTTGCAATATTTCTTTGTATAAAATAAAGTTAATTTTTGATGGAACAGTCGGATTGGTGACAGAAATATCTGATTTTGTTTTCGCCTAGATATTTTGTATTCGTACCATCTGAAATAATAATATTTCATCAAAAATATTTCAGAAATGAACTATATTCTAGCAAGAAAAACAAAAACAATTTTGTGAGAATTTTCAAACAAAATAATCGACGATTATGAAATGAGTTCTTTATATTCTTTTTTTTTTTTACTCCTTAAATGCTATTTTAATATAAAAAATCTGTAGTTTAAAAATTTAGGAAATTTTGTATTAGTTGGTGAAAAATTACAGAAGAAGAACGAGGAATCAACCTTGTTCTATACTATTACAACACTCGAATGAGGCTCAAAATAGAAAAAATAGTATATTCTAGAATAAGTAATGGAATGGCACATATTCCACACGAGCAAAAAGCTTGTAGTATGAGCCGATGGCGAGGACTACGGTTTGCGAGTGTGGGATATGCCATTCCGTTACATGTTGTAGACTATACTTTCTATAGCAAGATTTTTTTGAAATTATAGAAAAAATACAAATATAAAACTCATAAAATTAAATTAAAACAAACAGACACAACCATAATAACTGAATCAAGATACTTCATATATTGCGCTAATATTCGTCGAAATTATTCCATACGCGGCTTATGGAATGATAGTTGTTCCAATACAGTTTTTAGTTGTAGAATGTTAATGTTATAGAAAGAATATTTTGTGTATAAAATCCAACTGTCACCTACTATGCTGTTCTGAAATTAGACATAGATCTGGATAAATATCGAACTTTTTGTTCCTAATCTTCAAAATATCTGAACAGATATGAGTGAGTGGTACCCTTAAAATTAATATTTTATGTAATTTTGGGAGGTATTAGTAGTTAAATATAAGTAACAATGTACAGTCAGCGATTTAAAAAAAATATTTTAGTTTTAATCAGAGATGAAAAAGATATACTTTTAGAATCTCTGCTGTGAAGTTAGCAAATGTGTTTCAGAGCACAGTGTTTATTTTTTAATGTATATTTTTTCTGTCACATTTATGCTACTACCAAACTAAAAATGAACCGCTGGAAAATGATGAAACTTCAAATTAAAAATTGTAGTTTTCTAAATTAATAAATATTGCGAAAAGTAACAAACTCTCCAAAGCAGCAAGAATTCCAGGATACTCAGTCTCCCAAAAATATCAACCGTATTCTCGTTGAGCCTTGCCCCTTAAGATATTTTGACTAAGGCCCCCTAATTGTCCATAGGTGCACAAAATCTGGTTTAAAACAAATTACTTGCCCGAGCGGTTTAGCCTTCGATGTGGACAAACAAACGTGTGATTGGAAGGGAAAAGTTACAAACTGTGATAAGTTGGAGAGTAAGTCTAGGGGGAGACCTCGAGCGCTCCCCTCGGTGACGGCACCCACTGGTTGGGAACTGCTGACATACGATCACACACGCTAAATGCCAACACACAAATGCTAAATTCAGTTTATTGGGGGGATACTTTAGGGTATTTTGGTAGATAGAGTTGTTTTGATTTGTAGATTTTTGCCGCAAATTGTTTATGTATTTCAGTCTTGCATGCTTCTTTTATTTTCTACACTTTGCTAACAATTTACTGATTTTGATTTGTCACTTTCCTAAATGATAATCCCTAGTATGGACAACTAGAAATGGTGACATGTTTAGCGCTGTCGAACGTTTCTAAATAATATATGCAGAAAACTAAGTTTTTTGTAATATTTATTTGAAGTAATTTGACAGCGATAAATATTGTTAATTTTCCTGAAATACTGTGTTCATATGTTTCTTCCAAAACCTTTGTACTTGTATATTCCTAATCTTGTTCCACATTTCAATTTGACAATTCAAGTTGCACTGTGCATAATACACTTATGGTGATGGTTTTAAAACTAATGACTCTTAGTATAACCGTTGATTCAGGGTGACTAGTTCTTTGTTGACTAACTATTATTTAAACTTAATTTTAAATTAAATTTCAATTAATAATGGCACAGAGTATTATTCTCTACATAATTACTTGAAATGTATGATAACTTTTACAGCGGAAAATATTTTTTGCCAACAAATAGTTAGTCACTCTGGAGGTGAATTGTACGCTATGAATTTAACAACGATCATAATTTATTTGAAACAAAATGTCATTTTTATATGAGTGAAACAAAGTAGCCAAAAAGTTTGACAATCATACGTTAATTATTATAAAATAGTATATTGTGTTATTAGAAGTAAATACTTGGTGTGCTGAGCATGTAAGCTTGAACGACTAGCGAAGAAAGTCGGACAATTACATGCGAAGCACCCAAAGTCACATTTACTCCGAATAAAACATGCTATTATTTCTTTAAATGTAGAATATAGAATTATATATCTTTAAAAAATGCCCAATTCTTCAAAAAATATTCAGTAGTTATATCCCAAGTGCATGGCAAATACCTGAATATTTGGTTGTATTTGCCATGCACGAATATTTCTCACGAAAGATTTCAGTAATTTTTTAAAATTATTGAACATATATTTATTTTAATCTATCACATATACGTTAGAGTTTGATAAATATCATTTGTTATATTGCGTTAAAAATGAGTCATCAGCGCTTTGAAAGTATTTTTTTTAAGAAATTAATTGAAAAATTGAAGATATTATCCATTTTGTTCTTTTAAAACGAAGAAATTAAACTATTCTTTATTGTGTTTACAATTATTATAAATATTCGGGTATTCGGCACTTGTACAAATACTCGATATGCAAAATATTCACTGTATTCAATTGTCATTGGCGTATATTTCATCTGAATCTGTGTTTATACTGGCGTTCTTTGTAAATAACCTGCATGTTAAACTAATAACTGTATATAATGTACTTTTATAAATGTGCCTATTTGTTTTTCTTATTTCATATTTCTGTTTCTCAAAATTAAAATTTAATGTTATATCTATTAAATATTGTATGTTCATTTAAAATCTTTTAAACTTCATTACTACTCAAATCTGTCTCTACTCGTAAAACTATATCTTGTACCTTGTCTTTAAATACATGTTTTCTTAATTTCATCATTTCGTATTCTTAAAAATGTGACTAAATAATAATTAATCAATATTCCTCAATCTATTCATTCTTTTCTATTTCTTTCTTTTTCTTGTCAACGGTAAAAATACGCGTGTAAAATTTGTATAAATATCACAGTTCGAAACTGATTCAATTTCGATATGGCACCTATACCACTGTATATTTTTGTATATATCACGTCTGGTTCCCGGTGGGTATTCTTAACACAGTTGTACTCTTATAGAACCAAGAAAAATCCTTCCCATCCTCAAGACAGACGAGCCCGTCTGCCCCGATGGCAAGCTGTCCTGCGGTAATGGAGAATGTGTCGACAAAGAATTGTTCTGCAATGGAAAACCCGACTGCAAGGATGAGTCCGATGAAAATGCTTGCAGTAAGTACACTCACATTACAAATAACCTTCTCCTAGATTCCTAAATACTTGTTTGGTTTTGAGTTGTGCTTTGGGAGCCTCTAACTCAAAAACTAAACGAGATATCGAAATTTATAGGCCAATTCTGAGCAATTCTGTAAAGTCTGTAAGAGAATCTGTAAGATCTGTTCCTTACAGAAAATCGTAAATATGTTACAGATATCTGTAAAAGTTACGGTGAAGTTTGAGGTCACTGTAAACTTTTACGGTCACTGTAGAATGCGAAAATTCATCATTATTTTATGAATAATATTATCGCTACTATTATTTATTCCCTATAGATACTTCTAAGTATTCAATCAGTTAAAAATTAATAATCAAGGTACGTGATACTATTTATTAGATTACTTAGCGAAGTTTAACAATAATTATCCAACAACGCGTATTCCTTTTTAGGTATTTGATACAGACATTTTTTCTTACCAATTTATGTAAAATATCAATTTTAATTTTAGGGGTTTTTGTAACTACTCGTATATTTTGTGTGTGGCAGTTCTTTACAAAGTTGGTTCAAACTGTTGGATATGTTTAAGTCAGTCGTCTGTGAGTAAAGTATAAAAAATATTAGTAGTATTTTCGCGCCTCCATAACTGACAATGATCATCCGTTTTCGTTTTTACCTCCCGCCTACCTATAGGTAAGGGAGGTATTGTTTTTGGTCAGAAAATTGGGTAGTGAGTTTTCAATGAATAAGCACGTTTTAGGATCCCTACAATACGATTTTACTATTTTCGCGATGATGTATGTATGTATGTATGTATGTATGTATGTATGTGTGTGTGTGTGTAGTATGTGGCAATTTTTTCGTCTCGCATAACTCAAATACTATAATACCAAAAAAAAAAAATTTTTTTGAATTATTGCTTCTTATATTTAAATGAAGAGCTGATTAGATTTTGGATAAAATTGGTCGACCGGAAGTAGCAGTTTACTTGAAGCCCTTAACAGTTTTTCGTGAAAAACACGGTTAAATTTCCTTTTTCAACAATTTATGTTATTTTGAAAGTTGAAGAATATTTAATTCTACATTTGTTTTGATTACACTAATTTTAATAATTTTCATTAGATTTAGAGATAATAAAATATAAAGAAATTAGATTTCACAAATCTTGCATTCCTAGTACACCATGGAAAATTTTCAATTTTTTACGAAATGTGACACATGTCATTGTGATTGTGAAGCTGTTTTCTTAGTGAAATATATGTCAAAAAATTAAATAAATATACGAAAGAATATTAAAATTCTCAAATATAAATAGAAAATAAACAAATAAGAAGGTTTGTTTCTGTATCATCAAATACTATTTTGTACCGTTTAAGAGTAGTATTGGGCGGGAGGTTATGTGCTGGCCACATCAGATTTTTTAATATATGTTTTCAGTACCGAATTTGTAATTCCATATATTCAAACAATAAATAATTTAATTTCGACTTAAGTTAATATATTACTTAAGTATTTTCAGTACTAACTTCTTTTTAAATGGATGTATAAGTGTAAATAATTTAATATTTTATTTTATCTGTCACATGTAACTTACAGATGAAGTTAGACGAATGTTGTAAAATAATCGTCTCGTGACCGTAAAGTTGATCTGTAAGTTGTCTTCTTACAGGTACCTGTCGAGAATTGCCAAAACTGGAAATCTGTAAATCTGCGAATTTATGATCTTACAGATAAAATGTTCAGTCTTTAGTATTATGGGGAAAACGATTAGTGACTAATAATATTTATATATGATTAAGTACTGTTTTGGGCATACTAAGAGAATTGTTGTAGTGTTATTCAACATTCTCAAATAGATTTATAAAAAACATTTGTCTTATTAAACCCATCAACCGAGATCGTAGAACCAATAATGATTTCTGTAATTGTTTATTAATATTTTCTCTGATTTGTATTTCATTATTTCCGTTACGTTTGCAGCTGTGGAATCTGACCCGAACCGTGCCCCCGACTGTGACCCGACTCAATGCGTTCTGCCTGATTGTTTCTGCTCTGCCGATGGTACCCGTATCCCTGGTGCTCTGGAACCCAGCTCTGTACCACAGATGATCACCATCACCTTCAACGGTGCCGTCAATGTGGACAACATCGACTTGTACGATGAGATCTTCAACGGCCAGCGCTCCAACCCCAATGGCTGCCAGATCAGAGGAACTTTCTTCACTAGCCACAAGTACACCAACTATGCTGGCGTGCAGGTATATAAAAAATACATAACAGATCTGTTCTATGGCGTAAAATAGGTGTTAACTTTCTTGCACTAACATGTTTTATGAGAGACGTGCAGCTACTGGCAAACTGTTCGATGAGAAAAATTTTAAGAACTAGTGCACACTTTTCTGAATTGACTCTCGAGGTGATGTAGAAAGTGCAGAGTGGAAGTGGGAGGTAACTTAGTGTAGTTTGTTGACATTTCCGTTAACCTAAAACTTATATTTTGAGAAAATAAAATTCACAAAATACTTAATTATATTTATTAATATATATGATTCTGAATTTGAAGAAGAATCGAATGATGATTGATCTTCGTCAGCATCATTTATTAATTCAAACAATATGCGTTTTAAAACAGACATTTTTACTCAGATTTATAACGTGTTTGAGTGACAGCTGATCAAATTTGCCCAAACATACACTAGAGTGTTTTATGAACACAGAACTAGAGTACACTAGTTTATACTGTACTGCACTATTCTGCACTGCACTTTTTGTACTTCTCCTCGAACAGAGCTAATATCACACATTAGATTTGTTGCAAGTGGTCATTTCTGACAAGTTTGTGACAAATTTCAGTGTGCCTGCGAAAAATGTAAACAAGTTAAGTTTGAAACATAGACTGGAACGGCGAATGGAATGAACCGCATGTGCGTGCTCATTTTTTGTTTTGACAGCTAACTTTAAATATAAATATACATAAAGAAATTCATAAATTTTGCGCCACAAAAAAAGAAACTTTCAAACTTAACTTGTTTACATTTTTCGCAGGCGCACTGAAATTTGTCACAAACTTGTCAGAAATGACCACTTGGAACAAACCTAATATCTCAAAAATTGAGGCAACATGAGCCCACAAACATAAGGTCTGTTCGATGAAATTTTTAAAAGTTTAGTGTATTGCAGTGTACACTAGTTGGCACTAGGTCCACCTTTCCAAAGAATACGAAAGTGCAACAGCGAACATTCAATTAAATTCGATTAAAACAACATTCAAAACTGACATTTACGTTACCCCCACTACAGCTTGCAATAAATACACCACTTCGAAAGTCAGTTCAAAAAAGTGTACACTAGTTCTAAAATTTTTCTCGTGGACCAAACTGCACTAATTACACTTTTGTCATCACACGCTTCAGTGCTAAAAAGATAGCTCTGAAACGACCTATTGCAAGTCATCAAGAAGACGTACCTATAATCAACCAAAAATTCTATCAATTGCTTACGATTAATCTCGACCACTTACCAAACTTTTATGCTACATTCATCCAACATGTCCAAACCACCTAATCGTCAAACTTTTATCGATTCCCAAATGTGATATAACCTCATTTACATTCCCGTCACTTTTTCCTATAATTCACACTACTATTCTTGTTCAAATACCTCAACGGAATTTGATTTAATATATTTGAAGTTAATTCCATATTACGTTCCTCTCAGGACCTTCACCGTCGCGGTCACGAAATCTCAGTGTTCTCTCTAACACACAAAGAAGATCCCAACTACTGGAGTCAGGGCTCGTACGATGACTGGCTGGCTGAGATGGCTGGCGCCAGGTTGATCATCGAACGGTTTTCTAACATCACCGACGGCTCCATCATTGGTATGCGTGCTCCCTACCTCCGTGTTGGTGGCAACAAGCAATTTGAGATGATGTCTGATCAATTCTTCGTCTATGATGCTTCTATCACTGCTTCTCTTGGTAAGTACGAGAATACAATGAAACTTAAGAGGATATTAGTGGATTAGAATCTTGTTAATATGATAAAATATGGCTGCGTGAATTGTAGTCTTCTATACTGTAATTGGAAATAACTTCTTGGTTATTAATTGAAGACTGGCTTCACTTGATCTAAACTGATAAACAATTTTCAACCATCGAACATTTATAATTATAAATAATATAAGAAAAGTGATTTTATCCACAACTGTCAAGTAATATACCCATAATTCAACTGTTTTATTAATTAATGATCTTTGTTACTGTTGCTAATGAAATAATATTGACAGTTTGATGAAATAATATTATTCATTCGTTATATCAAATTCAAATTTACCTGTCAAAAGAGTAAAGTCAAAATGATTTTTAAATAAGTTTTTCAACATAAAACGCCAGACACAAGTTTTCTCATTTTTCATACTTTTATTTTCTTTTTAAGCTTAAACTGTACCTGAATAATTGGTTATAAGATTTTCTGCTAAATATCAATTTACTTAAAAAAATTTTTCTACAGTACCTCGCCTATCCATGGTTGCTACAATTTGTTAATTTTTTGTATTTGTCAGAGCAAAAATTCTACTTATCTTATAATTTCAGAACAAATATTTGACGAAATTTTGTGGATAAAGTATAGTATTCTATTCGCATGTAATGACTTACTCATTCGAATGAATTACATCAGTCGCATTCGCTCGTGATGCAAACTTCATTCTCATGGGTAATAACATACATTACATGCTCATTGAGTAATAAACTAGTAACTAAATATACTATCGTTATAAATGGAAACATTTACTGAAGAAGTGCGAGTTGTTTTGAATATACTAAGAGCTTAAAATGTTCTGCTATTTATGAAGTAGATAATATATTTCCCTACATCTTTTACATGGAACACATTTCTATAAAATAACTTACAAGTTTAGGGAACGATATAGAAATTTCCTTAGTATACCTAAATCCACAGAAACACTGGTAATTTCATTTTAGACTCTTCCTGAGTTTTAGGTTTGGTTGAAGCATTTGAAACTATGGCTGGTGCGACGAACTCTGTTTTTGGGTGTTTTAAGAGCAGTGTTTTAAGCTCGGTTTTAGCTCTGTACAATGTTCTAAAATTGTTTTATAAAAAAATACTTCAAACAGAAGTTACATAGAAATGTATTATCTACCACTTTTATTTGAAGTATTTTTCTATAAAATAACTTTAGAATATAGTACAACGCTAAAACAGAGATTAAAACACTGCTCTTAAAACACCCAAAAACAGACCTCGTGATACTAGCCTATTTGTTTCGCAGAATTATGCACGAATGAAGTCATGTAATTATTTTTTACAGTCTATTTTATTATCATTTCAAAACGTCTAAATCTCGTGTAAAATTAATAATGATGAATTTCTTGTAGACAGTAGACTTATTATATTTTTTTTAATTTCTAGGTCGCGTTCCAATCTGGCCCTACACTCTCTACTTCCGCATGCCCCACAAGTGCAACGGCAACGCCCACAACTGCCCATCCCGTTCCCACCCCGTTTGGGAGATGGTCATGAACGAGCTTGATCGTCGTGACGACCCCACGTTCGATGAATCGCTTCCTGGTTGCCACATGGTGGACTCGTGCTCCAACATCCAGACCGGCGAGCAGTTCGCTCGTCTTCTTCGTCACAACTTCAACCGTCACTTCAGCACCAACCGCGCTCCTCTCGGTCTCCACTTCCACGCCTCGTGGCTCAAGAGCAAGAAGGAGTTCAAGGAAGAACTCATCAAGTTCATCGAGGAGATGCTTGGAAGGAATGACGTGTACTTCGTTACGATGTTGCAGGTAGGAACTTTGAAAAGTTTTAACTTGTTACTCACTTGTAAACACCATTTACTCAAGCCTTCCATTGCATTTGAAAATGAATCTTTAAAAGTCACTAATTGACAGCTGTATTGTAAAAATTTTACAATTTAGTAAACAAGGTAAACAATGCACGTTGCCACAGTAATGCTTACAAGGCTTATGCGAAATTATTTCAAATAATTTTTGACAGAACAGTTGTGTGTAACTGACAGGACTTGGTTATAAGTTTAATTTGATTTACAAGTGAGTAACAAGTAAAATGTTGTACAATACACGCAAGGTAACTGTTTTACTGCTTCAAGGAGGTGACAGGCTCGCCTGATCGGCTCGCCGGTCATTTCCTCCATTCAGCAGGAAAAACTGTTTTACCATGCTTATAATGTAAATAACTATAACTTCTGAGACGCATTGTTAGTCGAAACAGGAAGGTGATATTTTCTGTTCTTAAAACACAAATGTTGTATAATGTACAGTAACCAGCTGTCTTCATCCAATCGGTGTCTGGGTTTTCTTCATGTAGTATCTGTTGTGTTGATTTCACATTTCTTAGGTCGCCTGCACAGTATCTTCTTAAGTGATTTATTTTCTCAGAGTTTCTCCCACATATTCTGCATTGTCTATCTTCTTCTCTTGTCCATTAATTATTTCTATTTTCTTCATTGCCTATCCTAAATCTTGCTATTATTTTCAAATTTGTATTGTATTTTATCATATATAGTGGTCTGTTTGCAGTCTATAGAAATTTATATCTGGGATTATAAGTTGATTTATGTATCTTTTGAGTTAGTATATCTAGATTTCTCCGTATAATTTCGTCCTTGACTTCTTCGTCTTTCTATATCGGTCGTTGAGTGCCCGTTACTTTCATAAAATTTTGCCCTTTTTACTTTCCATTGGTTCTTTTCCTGCTTTCTTGCTTCTTTTCTTTATATTTCTACCAAACAATCATATGCGAGGCTTTTCCATGGTGTCCTTTTTAGTTTCTCATCATACTTCATTGCTCTCTTACTTGCTTCTGTCTTCATTTTATACCGTTTTGTTTCCTCCTCTAATATGTATATCGATGTTTGTTTGTCTAACCCAAGTACTCATCTAATGTATTTTGAATGAATTCTTTCTATTTTGTCTTGTACTATCCAACTCCAAATTTCAATTTATCAAAAAGTAATATTCTTAGTGTTAAATTGTTCTTAAATTTTATTTGTCCTATACCCAAGATTTGTGGGAGAGCTATGTTAGCTTTCTATAGAAAGGGCACTTTGTCAGTTTGCCATCGGATATATAGGGAAGAGATCTATTTGCAAGTGGATGAATTCTTATTACCAACAAATTATCTTGTCAAATACCACCCGATATTTGGTATTTTCAACAGGCCAGACGGTTCAAGCCAATCATAACGCTCGTCAAACTTAGAGTCACGTTACATGGTACCGGGAAATTTGTGAAAAATGACATCCTTTATATGTTTACGATTATTTATATGAGTGATTTAGCCAACGAATAACATTGAATTCAGAAATGTAGTAATAGGAACACATATTCAAGTGGCTCACTGATTTCTATATATCACTAGATTGGGCGTAGGTCATAATCTGCCATCTGAGAGCGTTCCCAATTGAACGGGTGAAATTGAGGTTTTGTGACACTTTTGTAAAGTAAAGTGCGCAGTCTGAAGCTTTGCTTTCACTCTCTCTATACCACGCTCGCCACCACCTCTCCTTAGGTCATACAACGAAGTATGGTCATACCCATAAACAAGAGAGTTAGATTTTTAAATATAGAAGTAAGTATCACAAAACCTCAATTTGGACCATCGTGACGGCGTTCAATTGGGAACGCACCGTAGCGGCTTATGCCCAATCTAGTGTTATATAGAAACCAGTGAAGTGGATTTATTATTTGGACACATAAGCTGGTACCACGAACTCTGTTTTGGGGTGTTTTAAGAGCAGTGTTTTAGGCTTGGTTTTAGGGCTGTACAATGTTCTAAAATTATTTCATAAGAAAAATGCAACATATGTTATTCTGATTATTTTTTGACGTTTCTTTAAACCAATCAAATGCTTTATTGTATGTCACGTGTCTGCGTTTTAACCAATCCTGTCATTATTATACTGAGAATAATGCTCTTGTGATTATTCCCGGCAATTTTCTCTGTAGCTTTTTTGTTTTTGTTGACAGATGTCAGATGTCAGATAGTTATCATCAACACAAGTAAAAATGAGCAAAAAAGATAGATTTAGTGACGTGCCTGATGATGAAATAAAAAATAATCTAATTAAATATAACTCGAGAGTTCGATAAATTAGAAAATAATTCTCCAGTATCTTTCTCAAACTTGTTGCCATTTGGCAATAGCCACAAAAGCTTGAGTGGTAAAACATTTATTAATTTCTACAATTATTTCGTATTTTCACTTGGCTATACATCTACAAACTCTTGACATATAATGTTTGTTTTAGGTGATCCAATGGATGCAGAACCCTACAGAATTAACAGCACTCCGCGACTTCCAAGAATGGAAAGAGAAATGCGACGTCAAGGGACAACCCTACTGCTCATTGCCCAACGCGTGTCCGCTCACTACTCGGGAGCTTCCTGGTGAGACCATCCGACTCTTCACGTGCATGGAGTGTCCCAACAACTACCCCTGGATCCTCGACCCCACCGGTGATGGCTTCTCCGTGAAGAAATAACCAACCTCATAATACTAGTGCATCGTGTGCTAAAGACTCATTCCCTTGTGTAGTGTGTATATAAGTACCCACACCTCATGTTATCACCCTTTGTAAAAACGTTTTTTTATAAATAAAAATTGTAAAACTTTAAAGTGTTTTTGTTTTATGTCTTCATATATCCCATATCATAAAAATATACATATAAACATATAAGTTAAAGAAAATGGTCGCATTAATATCTACAAAATCTATATTGACAACTGACAAGCTGCGACATGACATCTGGTGGAAAAAATATGAACTTTCCGATTTGGTACTGTATTGTGACTGTTACATGTGATTTAAACATTTGATGTGAATAAAAATGGAAAAAAGTCGTACAAATTGTTGTGTATTCAGATGTCACTTAATATCTAGTAGAGACACAGGCATTGGGTTTTATAATTTTCCGAAACATGGCCAAAGTAACATTAAAATTACTACTAGAGCAGGTGTTGAAATGAACATGGATCGACGAAAAGCATGTGAATATGCAATTCGTAGTGCAAAACAATTAACAAAATATAAAACAGCTGATACGTGTTTACATTTTGTACTTTTTCCAGCTTTACACCTGAATTCTGCATTAATAATTTTTAAATTTTCTAAAGAACTTTAAATCTATTTTTATTTCATGTGGCTTTGCAGTAATTGCTCTGGTTTGCAGACAAAGTACAAATATTACCTACATTATATCTTCATTTTTTAATATTCCACATAATATTATGTGGTTAGCGTTTATAATTCGCTCACCTGCAATCATCAATTTCGATTGATTAAATAGGTAGGTATATAAAAAATTATAAATACATTTTAACATATTACATCTAGAATTAGCTGTTGCTTCCAGAAATCTAAAAGGTTCTGCGATACCAAGCCTCATTTTATGTGAAAAAATTGCTCTTGTTGTTTATTTCATATGTCACAATACTGCGAGTACCAATTCAGAACCAGCTGATCGGCCCGATGGTGCTGCCGCCATCGGACATGTCAGTTCTCAATTAGATTTACAAAATGATGTATAAATGAAAAAAAAAAAAATATTAACTTTTATTGATTTCGAGATTTTTTTAAACCACATTTAAATCTATCTATCTGCAAGAGGTCATTCATTTTAACTATCAAACATTACTAATTTAATTAATAATAAAAACTACGTCGCATCGACGAGTCGCGTTAATTTAGTGTTCCCAACTTAAAACTTCGAATTTAATATCAACAATATGGCCTCTATTGCTGAAATAAAAGAACTATGAGCTCCTTTAAATAAAAACAGAAAAGTTGCAGACTTCTTTGGATTCTAGTAACAAAAACTACAAAATATCCGAATCTCGATATGTAGAAATATCAAAAAATCTAAAAGAAAAGAAGCTCACATCGATACTCTGGAACGAAAGATGCGCGAAATAAAATTTCTATGCTTTGGAATTGCAGAAAATGAAGAAGAAAACCTCGAAGAAGTCATAATAGTTACTTAAAAATAAACTACGATTAAGTAATATCTCGGCATATCACTTTGATAACATAAGAAAATTAGGAAAATTTATCTCAAATGAAATAAGACCAATTTTATTCGAATTTGCCGCATTCAAATCGTACTATTGTAGTGACATCTTTAACTTTTAATAAATATCTTGGAATATATAGTGTCCGTATATTCTTGTATCGTGGTTTATATTTCGTTTCTTGAATTTTGTTGAATTGTTCTTGTTTTTGTATGTGTCAATTATAGATTCATTTTATCTCTTTCTCTCTATTTCTAAGGCTGAAAATCTATTTCTTTGATAATATGCGTTTATAGTTATTCCCCATTTCGTGAGTTTGGATATATCTTCATTTGAACGTTTTATTGATTTCCAGCATTCCTGTAGTAATGTTTTCCGAAACTCACTTTTTCTTCATAATTAACGGCTCTCTTCGCTGTTTCTATTCTTAATTTATCTATTTTCATTTCTTCCAGTGCTACATAGCTAGGAGTACATTTATCTAACCCCAATATCCATTTCATGTATCTGATTTGTATATCTTCGATTATTTGTTTCTCTTCCTATCCGTATATCTGCGCGCCATACATCAGAATACTTTTTACTGTACTTTCGAACATCATCCACCTTACTCTAATATTCTTTTTAAATTTTCTTTCTCCGATACTCCAGACTTGTTTTGTTGCTATTAATGCATTTTTCTTTATTCTCTCCAGATGTTTGTTATATTAATTATTTCTTTGAAATGTCAACCGTAGATATGTAAATTCTTTTATTTCTTATATTTGTTGTCCGTCACATTTAAATACATATTTTGTCTCTTTTCCTTCTCCTTTCTTGAATTTCATTACTTTTGACTTCTCTACATTGAGCGTTAGTTTTCTCGTTTTTAAATATTGTTGTAGTCATCTAAACATTGCTTTCATTACTTCGGCGTCTTTTGCTTGCATCAAATGTTGTGTCCGAAGTACAAGAAGTATAGTACATATTTCAACTTGATAAGCCATTATACGCAGTTGTGCTTAATATGCTTCTTACAACTCTCGTTGTTTTAATTTAATCATAGTATTTTGAATAATAAATCAAGTGAAACAAATGAAAAAATATCTGAAAAAAATTATTGTACGTTACAGTTGTTTGTTAAATTCTTTATTTATATGCACAAAAATGTTATTGTAGGGGTACATACAATTAGCTCATAAGGTACTATGAAACTAAGCACATAATTAACACAGGGTATAATTCAATTATTTTTCTAGATCTAGTATTTAACTAATTAGACAATATTTTCAATAATAGTAATTATTTGCCAACATTGGAATTCATCATGAAGGTTAACAGCGACAACATCATTCTTGAAACCTGACACAAAAAAAAATTATTTGAGATTGTAATTTATTATTTAATTTTTCATTTTTCTCAAATATTTTGTAATATTAAGTTATTACATGTGGACATCGTTGAATTCAGAAAAAAAATACTGAATCGAATAAGCAAAAAAAAAGGTTACCATTTAAAATAAGAAAGTTTCACCCCGCATTTTGAGAACCACTGGTCTAAAAAATTCTTGTTTCGCTCATTTTAATTGTCTTATAATATAGAAATTGTTTACTAATTTAACCGACCTCGTAGCTCTTATAGTTCTCGAAATAGCAATAATGTACCACTTAAAATGAACACCCTGTATGAATACTGTATTATAAAAATTATGATTTATTTAATTTTTTTTAGCCCTAGTTGTTATTGACATGCACCTATACGAAACAAAAGTGTTCAACCAGCCTTTTCTGACTGTAGTAAAAGAGGCAAATGTTCAACTTCTGTTGATGTCAAAGTAACAAACTAAAAGACCTGTGGTTTTGTAGAATGGTTGCAAAATAGTCGTAGCTGCGATTATCAAATACTAGAGGTTGCAACTGATGGCAATCAAAAACAAACCCTTCGAAATTACACAAATACCGACACAGGTACATTTTTTGATAAATGAATATTTTTTCTTTACCCCAGTGAATGTTTCCAGGCACAAGATGAAGAGACCTCCCATGGAAACGTTAAAAAATTTATGCGAGCGTAGAATAATGAGCATCATACTTAGTCGAATGTTTTTGTCCGGAATGTCTTCCCATCTACACGTGTACGCTGCTTCGGAAACGGATAAAGTCTGTAAATAAGAATAGGTTACGAAATTCTTTAACAAATATAAAATGGTTTCACCTCATCTTGAATTAGCTGCCCCATAAAACAGTAGATAAACAGTTGACTGTTGACAGTCACGAAGATAAGTCCATAGGATATTATTCGACCTCTGCAAAAACATCAGTAAATATAGAATAAATCTTACAGGTAAAGATGTCTTTCATAATTAACTTGGGTGTCAAGTTTTATTCTCGTAATGTTATTTATGACAAAAAATAAAACAAATTTCTCTTTAGCGACATTCCTTGTATTTTGCATGATACTAGTCTTTTTTAGATTAATTAGTTAAAAAATAAGGTTTAAAATTGACTATCACAAATCTGTACACCGCACACATATAGGTATAGGCCACATTAGTGAATTTAATATTCAATTTTGGTGCGCAACCCCATGTCAAATGGGAACTCATTTTAAATTAATAATATTTATTCGCTAATGTAACTTATTATACGACGATTGTGTTGAGTGTTGGCAACCATAAAAGCTTCCAAATCTCAACTACGGTTCGCTCTGGAATATTCTTGCCCACCCAGTAAAGTATCACTTTCAGGTCTTGTTACGTAAATTACTACTAATAATAAAACACCACTTACATATCATTTTCTATCATACAACAGTACATGGATAGCACAGCTAGGATAATGATGGATCCAGCTATATGGAGGAGTCCAGTAGAAAATATTTCTTCGACTATATTTAAATAACTAAAAATGAAATGCAGATAATTAAAAATATGCTTTGAAACTATGAGACAAGTATCTATAAACGTATTTCTATAAATCGAATTCGGTTTTGACCTTTTTATCTTGATTAACAAGATGTTTTACTAATGAGGAAACCTAAGTGCTCAAAATACGTATATAGAGATTTTGTTTATAGTTTTAAAGCTTAAAGAACTGTCTTAATTTATCAAATTAATTCTTAGTTTTAAATTATTTAATTCATTCTAACATATAAAATTGTATTGAAAACAGTACTACTTTTTTTTTTTTTTTATTAAAAAAAATTATAAAGGCACTTCGGCGCAGCGGCCACTAGTGCCTCGGTACATTTAGTTTGTTACAATTTGAGTGTGATATTCCATTATATTTTGTTTAGTAATTGTATGTCTTGTAGGTACTTTATGATATTTTTGTTGTTTTCTGTGTTGTTTCCTAGGGCTTGTTTGAGTGTAGGTGGTATGTTGTGGAGTTGTCTTTGTATTGTGTACTTCGTGCATTGGATGATGATGTGCTCTACGGTGATCTGGGTTTTGCATGTTTCGCAGATGCTGGGTTGTGTTTTTTGTAATAAGTGACTATGTGTTAGTTTGGTGTGACCTAATCTTAGTCTTGTCAGTATTGTTTGTATTTTTCGGTCTTCTATTGTTGGCCATTCTTGAACGTCTTCTTTTATTTGTCTCAGTTTGTTGTTTGTTTTTTCTCTCCAGATTTGCGTCCATAAGTCTTTTATTTTTTTGTTTATGATGGTTTTTAGATCTTGTACGGGTATGTCAATATTTTCAAGGTCGTTTTCAGTTCCTTCTTTGGCTGCTTGGTCCGCTATTTCATTGCCGTGAATTCCTACATGTGAGGGGATCCACATGATGATGATGTCTTTGCCTTGGTTGTGTTGTGCTTCATGGATATTGGTTTGGATGTCCTGTAGAATTTTTTGTTTTGCATATAGGTCTTTTAAGGCTTGTATAGTGCTGATGGAGTCAGTACATATGACAAATTTGTTGTATGTCTCATTTTGGATGATTTCCGTTGATCTGCAAAGGGCGTAGCTTTCTGCTGTGAATATGCTGGCTTGGGAGGGTAGATGGAGGTTTACAGTTGAGTTTTCTGTTACTATGCTGGCTCCGGTCTTGTTGTGTTGTTTGGATCCGTCTGTGAATATGAACTGGTAGTCTCTGTGGTTGTTTGTAATAATTTCGTACTGTTGGCGGTAGAGCTCAGGAGGGGTGTCATGTTTAGGATATTTGGATAGGTCTAGAATAGTTTTTGGTTGGGATAGTAACCAAGGAGGATATTTGTGGTAAGTTAAATTTTCTGTGGGTAGAAGAGGTAGCTGTATTTTATTTAGAACGAGATTTATTTTTTGTTGTAAAGGGGTATTGTTATAGAGCTCGGTTTTATTTTTAAACATTTTTTTAAAAGCTGGATTGTTTTGGGTACGTGTTAATTTGGTTATATAATTTAAGGTTAATTTTATTCTTCTTAGTTCTAGGGGTGGTTCTCCCATTTCGACTGTAAGGCTTTCTGTAGGGCTGGTTCTGAATGCACCAGAGGCTAGCCTGAGGGCGGTATTGTGGATAGGATCAAGTAGTTTTAATTTGGATTGTTTTGCGGTTGAGTAGGCAATGCAAGCGTAGTCCAGTTTGGATCTAATTATTGCTTTGTAGACATTTAGAATACAATTTCAATTCGCGCCCCACTTTAAATGGCTAAGTGATTTTATAATGTTTAGGTTTTGTAAGCATTCTTTCTTTAATTTTAGGATATGGGGTCCCCATGTTAACTTGGTATCAAATGTGACGCCTAGGAGTTTGACTGTATCAGTATACGTGGTCTTTGTATCATTAATTTTGATTACCGGGTGCTCGTGGTGTTTTCTCATTTTGCAGAAATGGATTGCTTGTGTTTTTGAGTCGGAAAATTGGAATCCTGTTGTGTTTGACCATTGTTGTAGTCCGTTTATTGTTTGTTGCAGTTTTTCTTTTATGTAGTTGGTATTTTTCCCTTTATGATAGATTACAAGATCGTCTGCAAAAAGTGACAGTTGGCTATTATTGGGAATGTATTTAGTTATTTCATTCATGGCGATTAAAAATAGGGTGACACTTAGGATTTCTCCCTGTGGAACTCCATTTTTTTGTTCTTTTGCTCCTGATAAGCATCCATTTGTTTTAACTTTGAATTTGCGATCGTGTAAGAAATTTGTGATATATTTTAGTACATGTCCTTTTATATTATATTTTTGTAATGTATTTATTATGTTGTATTTCCACGCAGAGTCATATGCCTTTTGGATGTCGATTAGTATTGCAATTAAGTGTTGTTTATTTTTGTATGCTGTTTGTATGTCTGTTTCTAGAGTGATAATTTGATCGGTTGTTGATCGATTTTGTCTAAATCCGTTTTGTTCCATTATAAGTATATTGTTGGCCTCAAGGTACCACATTAGTCTTTTATTCACCATCTTTTGAAGTATTTTGCTGAGGCAATTAGATAGTGATATTGGTCTATAGTTGGAGGGGTTTGTTTTATCTTTTCCAGGTTTTAAAATAGGAATTGTGGTAACTTCACGCCATTTATCAGGGTATTGATTGTTTATCCATATATGATTGTATATGTCTAATAATTGTTGTAGTGCTTCTTCAGAGATGTTTTTGATAATTTCGTACGGGATACCGTCTGGTCCAGGAGTACTTTTTCCTTTTATGTGTTTTAGCGTGTATTTGAGTTCATTTAATGTGAATGGTTCATTTATAGATAGGTTTTCTTCAGAGTCGGTGTTAATGTTTTGTTGTTCGATTTGTGTTTTCTTTTGTACGAAGTTATCATTATAACATTTGTCATTTGAGTTTTGTTGGAATGTGTTTGCCAATGTGTTTGCAATTTCTTGTGGATTAGTTATTATTTGGTTTCCATCTCTTAACATTGTTGTTTGTTGTATGGTTTTTCCTCCTTTTATTTTCCGTATTTTATTCCATATTGTTTGTGTGCTGGTAGTAGGGGTAATTGTTGATACAAAGTTTTTCCAGCATTTTTTTTTGCTTTTTAAGATTGTTCTTCTTAGTATGGCTTGAGTTTTTTTCAGGTTTATTAGATTTTCTGTTGTTTTGTGTTTTCTATATTTGTAGAGTGCTGTTTTATTTTGTTTCACTGATTCTTCACACTGTATATTCCACCATGGGACTAGTTTTTTGTGTTTCTTTATTCTCTTTTTTGGAATTGCAGTATTGGCGGCGTTTATCATATTTTTTGTGAAATTATCTACAATGTTGTCGATGTTGTCATTTTGAGATATTTTACCTTTTGGTATGGTAAGGGAAGAGAAAAGATTCCAGTCGGCTTCTTCCAATTTCCATTTCTCATATACTTGGTGTGGTTCTGGTCGAGTATTAGTAGCGTTACCAGTTGATATTATAATGGGAAAATGCCCGTTGTTGAATGGGTACGGGATTACTTCCCATGAGTAATGGTGGGCTATGTTTGGTTCGCAAATAGTTAGATCTATAGCTGAAAAATTTCCTGTTCTGCTACAGAAGTGTGTACTCGCGCCGTCATTCAGCAGTACTAAGTCTGAGTTGTTTATGATGTTTTCTATGAGTTTGCCTCTTCTGTCTGTGTTCTTGGATCCCCATATGATGTTATGGCTATTTAAGTCTCCTGTTATGATAAATGGTTTAGGGAGTTGATCGAGTAGGTTATTTATGTCGATTTCTTTTATTTGATAATTTGGAGGGATGTAGATACAGCATATTGTTGTTTTTATAGGTGCTAGTATTTGTACTGCTACGGCTTCTAATGGTGTGTTGATGTTTATTTCCCGTGTGTACGTATCATTTCTTGTGAATATTGCCACGCCTCCGCTGGCGTTGATTGGGTTGTCTCTGTCTTTTCGAATTACATTATAATTTTGTAGTGTTACTGTTTGGGCTTTTTTAAATCTAGATTCTTGGATGCAAATGAGTTGGGGATTGTGGTCTGATATTAGTTTTTTAATTTCGCCAATGTGTGCATAAAAGCCGTTGCTGTTCCACTGCAGGATCATTTAGAAATATAGAGATTCTCTGCTTGAAGCGATAAGGAGGGATTCTTGACTAGAGTGTATTGAGGGGTCTAGTTCTTTTTGGAGTTGTTTTTTAAGTTTGCTTATGAGTTTGGAGAATCGTGTTTTGATTGCTCTATGTTCTAGTTTTGGGTATAGTTCTTGCAGAGTTTCTATTAGTTTTGAGGTGTTTGGTGTGAGGTCTCTAGCAGGGCTTATCGGATTTGTGTTGCCGTGGGTGTTTTCTATAAATTCTTTTAGTTTTTCATAGTTAAATTCGTATTTTTCAGGACTCATTTCCATGTGTTGTTTTAGTGGTTCTAATTGTTCTCTGATTTGAGTGTATGTGTCAATTTCGGGGCTATTATTTCTAGGTTTCTTTGTTTTTTGTTTTATTGGTGGTTTGTTTAAATTGCTTGTGTTTGTGGTTGTTGCCGAGTTACTTGCGGGAGTTGTTTTTGAAGTTTCTGTGTCTGATGTTATTTGAGAGTCAGTGCGTTTGGTCTGATATATTGGTGTTAGTGAGGGGGGGTCTTTATTTTTGTTATTTTCGCACTGATAACTGTTGTGACCTGGTTTATTACATATGAAACATGTTATGTTGTCTTCTGATGTTATGAATATGCGGTATTCAATATTTTCGTATTTTATAAGTGTGCTGTCTGGAATTGTTTGTTTATCATCAGGGGAGATATATGTTTGTCTTCTGAAGCTTAAGACATGGGAGTATTCAGACTCTTGCATCCCTACTCTAAGAAAGTTAATGGGGGAAACTAGTTTTATTCCTGAGAGTTTAAGGTGGTCTTCGATAATGTAGTGTGGGATGGAGGGACATACGTTTGAGAGTGTTATGCGTTTTGCTGGTGTAATAAGCCTTCGTATATTTATTTCATTGTTTTCTATTGTTATTTGTGGATGTTTTTTGATTATGTCATCTACTAATTCTTTTGTTTTAACATATATACAAACTCTATTATTAGATGTTCTGGAAGCGAATAATACGTTTGTTGGGCCTATTATATTACCTATGCTGATTATGTAATCTTTTATTTTGATCCCATCGATCGAATTCATCAGTATAGCTTGTTCTTTTGTGGGAAAAGAGTCTGCAATTGGTTTACGCGCGACACCTGCAAATGATTGGTGTTTGTCTTGACTTGCAACGTTCGAGTGGTGAGACATTGTCGACTGCATGTTTGTTTTGGTTTGTTTCTGTACTTACCGCTGTAGTCAGCGGCTTTATTTGTTGTTATTTAGTTTGGCTATTAGTTTATAGATGGATTTGGTAGTTTTATTTGAAAGTCAGAGTTTAAGTAAGTTTATTGTAATTAAGGAGTGAAAAGGAAAAATTTGTGAATATGTGTAAAGGGTGAGGTTAGTGAATTTATGGGAGAATGAGCCCTACCTTATACCGTGTTTTGGTTGACATCTGGTAGATCAGTTGTAGGGTTTTCTTCGGTTTGAGGGATTTTATAACTTGCTCAGTAACACGTGCTTATCACTGTTCGCGTGGGTAACTGACGTATTCAGTACTACTTTTAAGTTAAGAAACAGAAATCTATTTAAATTTAAAATTAAGAAACATTTTACTGATAATCCTATTGTAGATGAATTCTTAAATAACAATATCGATTTGTTTTAATTGTTACTATCCAAAATTTAAATTTTATACTACTGTTTACTGTACTATAACTATATATTGTTTTGACATTGTAATACTCCTTCCGGAATTTAACTACAGCAAAATAAATAAATAATAATCAAGAAAAATACCTTTTATGTTTCACATAGTATTAATTTAAAATTTATAGGGTAAATAGCTTCAGGGTAATGCATCGAACTTTGTATCGTAGGATCCTCAGTTCGAATCCCACAGCCGAGATCTGCGTATGTAGAGTGCCACACACATAATGCGTAAAAGGCGTGATGATATATTTATTGCTTTAAATTAAAGAATAGCAAGTAAGTTATCAAATTTTGAGAAAATCATTCGCAAAATTTGAATATTGGAAAATATCCTAGAAATTGTTTGTCCATGATTTAATCCTGAGGGATTAAAGGAACTTCAGTCCTATGGTATGGTACATACACTATTTTTTAGACGTTTCAGCAATATATTATAAATAATGATTATTTTATAGGATTTAATACACATATTCGTATTTTGAAAATGGATGACTTTAATAACCACGATAGCACTATTCAAATTTTGTATGTTGCCTAGATCCCATAAACAAAATGAAATTTGTGTTTATTTTGGGTGATGTTTCATTATGGATAATTTGAAGAAGCCACAATGGAACTGGAACATTTCGAAGCTTTCAAGCAAGTGGTGTGACAATAAAGAAGTTCAAAAATACACGGAAACTCTGCTGCTAGTGTTTTTTTTATGAACTATCAAAAATTGTGCAAGCTATCATTTAGGCGATATTCGATGTTGAAGGGAATGTTAGTGATTAGAAAAAATATTGATATAAGCAATTTCCCGAAATTAATTACATTCTTTAAAAGAGGAAATGATGCCTAGTAACCTAAAAAGTCAAAATTACACCAGAACAAGTTGATCTATTCTTACAAGTTACACTAGACAAGGTATTTTTAATGATCAAAGTAATTATTTTACCAAAATCGTTTAAATGTACTCTGTAGTTATCAACTGTATAAAACTATTAATAATAAACGTAATTTATATAAAATAATTTTAATAAATATTGTGGTTACTTATTTACTTGACAATTTAATCCCTTAGGATTATATTTCGAAATTTAATCCCTTCGAGATTAAACCAGACAATTCAGTCCACGCGAAGGAAGAATAAATTAGGGGCTTTAAAACTGGAAGTGCAAAAAATAATATACTTATTTAATAATATACCAGAATGAAAGTGCATTTATTTATCTTTATAGTATTCTAACTCATATTTAAACAATATTCATTCATTTGTTTACTAACTGTATAAACAACAAAATATGTACGGGAAAAGACGTAAAGTTTTAAATATACATTCTATACTCATTACAGTTTACAAATTTATGATAATGATAAACTTACTCAAAAAGTAGGTTATGGTGCTCCACACAGTCAGCAATTTCCTTCGCGTTTCCCTGCAAGCTTCTCCTTTCGTTCACTGACAGTAGTCTGCATTTTAGAATCTTCAATTGTGCTATCGCTAGCGCGATTAGAACTATGTAAATTCCATCTGCAGTGTTCAGGCCGCTGACTACCGCCATCCCCATCACTATGGCCTCAACTGAAAATATGATGTGGTGCCCCATTGGACTCCTAACACAAGTAATACTTATGTATCAGTTATTACACGCCCCAGACATCGCATTGAAAATTTAATACTGTAGTTATTGATTAACTAATGATTTGTAAGATTGACAATCTTATGGCATTTACCGTAACAAATCTATCGAAAAAACCGAAATCAGCATCAAATGGAACATTAGTATCAATTTTTTGAAAGTTTCTTTGCTTGTGCTCTTTAGAGTGGACCAAGACCTATTAAATGTGAATAGGTATGTTAAATATCGATCGAAACTGACTACATGGACAAATAAAGTTAATTTTTCCTTGGATTCGATTTCGAACGAATCGGGAGGAGTCGATAAAATTTTACAAATCTGGCATCGAATTACCCTAACAGTACCTAGCCTAGCGATGGTTCCTACAACAACGATTCTTACTTTTGTCTATATTACAATATTGATAAACAAAGTAAAAAAAAAGTATAGTATTCTCTCGCAAGTACCGGCTATTACTCATTCGAATGAGGAATAGCACACAATACATTAGATGATCATTGAATGATATACTATTATACAGGATGTTTCCTTTAAAACAATAACACAAAATCTAATTTAGATTGAGAATAAGGCTTTGAAACATAGAATATTACAGATTATTTCCCTCATAAAAGTTAAGCCAATTAGAATTCTGATGACATTTCTGAATGTCGTCCAATCAACGTAGCACTAATGCAAATTACCAATGTGATTCTGACATGCTGTCAAATGAAGTTTTTAAATTTTGCTTATTTTTTTATGAGAGAAACAGCGTTTGTCTAAATTTTAATCGGGAAATAGTCCTTCGAATATCCCTCGTGCCTGTAATTGTCGATATTTTTCTCTCGTGCGCGTTCGCGCACTTGAGAAAATTATCGACAATTTGACATGCACTTGGTATATTATATATGAATATTTCCCTCGATAAATTTCAACCAATCACGTTGCAGTATTTTCTGAATTTCGACCAATGACAATCGAATACAGTGAATATTTTGCATATCGAGTATTTGCACAAGTGCGATACCCGAATATTTACATTAATTGTAAACACAAAGAGGAATAGTTTAATTTCTTCGTTTTAAAGGGACAAAAGGGGCAATATCTTCAATTTTTCAATCAATTTCTTCAAAAGAATTACTTTCAAAACGCAGATGACTTATTTTTATCGAAATTTGACAAATGACATTTATGAAAGTCTAACGTTTATGTGGCAGATTAAAATAAATATATGTTCAATAATTTTAAATAACGACTGAAATCTTTCTCGAGAAATCTTCGGCTAATATATCCCTCGTGCATGACAAATACAATCAGTATATTTTCTCTCGTGCACGTTCGTGCACTCGAAAAAATATTCAGGTATTTGCCATGCACTTGGGATATAAATACTGAATACACAAAAATGTTTAGCATGTTTACCATGATTTCGGTTAGTAACTTGGAAAAGAAGATAAAGAAGAGGGAATAAGCTTATAATACTATCGGCTAGGGGAATGTAACCTGGTGGGGGCAGACGCAAGTAAACTAAGGTTCTAATAGGAGTGGGGATTTGCGCGATACTTATCAAAAACATACGTTCAGAAAAAACAGTAGAGCTGCCATATGATGACGGTTATAATTGTAGTAGGGGAAACGACCTAACTATCGCTTGCTCTCTCATTTATTTTCTTTCCTCCAACGCTAGTAGACTATTATACGTTGGTACCTGTTCCATTCCTTCAAGCTGTCCGGCATCCATATATTGTTAATTAGGTTCTCGTCGCCACGGAAATAGGCGGTGACGTAGTGCGCAGACGCGGTTACAGTAATGCAAATAGCATAGCTGTTAGCGGCTAGCTTGGCTATGTTATACACGTGCTGGATATCTGAACGCTCTGCTGCGGATAGAATATCCAGCGACCAAAACTTATACTCGATCAAATTGATTAGTTGCAGAAAAGAGCGATGCTTCACAAACATTGTCCAGAGTCTCATTACTAGCTGATGGGTGAACAAACACATGCAAAGTGATTTAGGACTAGTGTAACAAAAATAAAATTAACTGATATTCCTTAGGTCACTTTGATTAAAAATTGTTATATGAATAGGTTCTATTCCATTTCTACTCGTTACGAAAATTATATTATACCAGCACATAACCTCCTGCCCAATACTACTCTTAAACGGTATAAAATAATATTTGATGATATAGAAACATACCTTATTATTTGTTTATTTTCTATTTATATTTGAGAATTTTAATTTTCTTTCGTATATTTATTTAATTTTTTGACATATATTACACTAAGAAAACAGCTTCACAATCACAATGACATGTGTCACATTTCGTAAAAAATTGAAAATTTTTAAATGTTTCCATAGTGTACTAGGAATGCAAGATTGCTACTGCTACTTCCGGTTGACCAATTTTATCCAAAATCTAATCAGCTCTTCATTTAAATATAAGAAACAATAATTCACAAAATTGTATTTTTTGGTATTATAGTATTTGAGTTATGCGAGACGAAAAAATTGCCACAGACTACACACACACACACATACATACATACATACATACAGACATAATCGCGAAAATAGTAAAATCTTATTGTAGGGACCCTAAAACGTGCCTATTCATTGAAAATTCACTACCCAATTTTTTGACCAAAAACAATACCTCCCTTACTTAGAGATAGGCGGGAGGTAATAAACTAAACAAGGGTGTAAAAGTGTTGGCTGATTTATCTTCATATCGTATTGTTAACCATAAATGAAGGATTTTGATTAGTCTTAAGAATCTCAAAACATGTTTGGCTAAGATGGCTGATATTACATTCTACATGCATATTTATTTATTTTAGTATTTAGTTTTTACTTTCTTATACAAAGTATAAGGAAGTATTGGAATCACGAAAAAAAAAGTTGACGAGATTTTTGCGGAAATACATATTTTGACGTCCATTGAATCCGTTAAGACCAATTTCTCAATGATGTCTGTGTGTGAGAATGGATGGATGGATGGATGTCCGGGTGCGCAATATCTCATGAACGAGACAATATATGTAATCCAAAAACTTGGAGTTTATAAGTTTCAAGAAAAAATGAATAGCTGAGTTGATTTGGAATGAAATTGAAAAACCGGAAGAGGAAGTTTACTGGACACAAAAAATAAATTCCGCTTGCTTCAAAAATAGAATCAGCTATGAGAAAAAGTTTCAAATGAAAGATGTTAGCAAAAATATTTGGAATATAGAATGTTATTTGCTCTTTTCTTGTACATGCTTCTAAGTTTGAGAAAAACTAAATTATATGCTTAAAAATATATTTCTATAATTTTAGTTACAATGGGAACAAAAACTAAAACATTTATAATGTGTATGTGTCAAACGTATCAAATAATTGTGAAGTGTCAAAAATATTTGTCGTGAGAAATATTATGAAAGTAATTTTTGTATTATTAGTTACAAAGTTTTGAAGACAAGATATTAATTAAAAGAAATTCATAGTTATAATGAGATTAAAAAATTATCAGGTTTAACATCTATATATCAAGTAATTGTCAAAATAAAGTCACGCAAACTACAAGTCATACTTGTTCAGTTACTTTTATTTATATAAGAAAGTAGGGTGGTGTCCACACCAGATTTTTTATTACTATTATATAATTTATAATATACAATTGTAAAATATCTAATTTTAGATAAACATTAATGCAGCGGAAATATTTCCAGCAATTAATTATTAGCTAATATAATTTAAACTTGTTTGAATATAAAAAAGTAAGAATTTTTACCATTATTACACATATGCGTTTGTTTCATATTGCAGTTCAACTTTTTTCCACATTAACAAGCGTGCCTATATATGAAATTGCTTTATACAAACGAGCACATAAAAGCATATTTCTACATTTGAAGAAAAATATTTTTCGCGCTACTTGTATTGTAAGTATGTATTGCAACCATAGTTACTATGTATGTAAGTTACCTTTTATATTTGTTTATAATTTTTCCTTGACGACGGAACTTAATCATTTCACTTACATTCCTAGGAAAATAATCACCGACTACTTGGATATTTTAAATATTTAATTTTTAAGGGAATAAGATTTTTACATTACATAAATATTTATTTCTTATTAATATTAAATATTACAGTACTATTTGTAAATGTACAATTTTTAATAACTAAATTCTCATTTTCTAATAAATTTGTTTGTTCTTTTGTAAAAGAGAGAGTGCTATTTTGTGGATTTTGTTGTGGTAACGTTGAAGGTGAATTAGTTTGAGGAACTAAAGGTGTTTCTTTAGATGTGGAAGCGGTATTGGTGGTTTTCAAATCTCAATACCAACAATACACCAATTTTTAAATAAACGTCAACAGAATGGTTTGTTTTCTTTTTACTGTTTAATATAGTAACATAGCAACAAACACAGGTAGCTTGGATTGAAAAATATAGTAAAAAAAGAATAATGTTGATGACAGATGTCAATCGGGCTATATTTTTTGAATACTTAAGCCTAATTTTTCAGTAGCGCGAAAAATATAATAAGTAACACGGAATGTACATACATCTTAACATCCTCGCAAGTTACTAGGACCTCGGCGTACGCCTCGGCCTAGTACAACTTCCTCGAATGTAAAGATGTACTTACATTCCTTGTTACTTAAATAGCTATTACATACTTGCCAGAAACCAGCTAGAAGTACTATATCAATCATAACAAATCCGATATCTTTATACGTATTTGTTAGTAAAAAAACGCCGTCCAAAACAAAAGTGACAAATGTAGTAAATAAAATGAAAAACCCAAGTACAATCCTGAAAGTTGTTCTGTTCCTTGGATCATAGCCTCCCCAGTTGACCTGACGTAGCATGTGGTTCATAAGGCCCATAGGAGTCACCTGAACAACGAATAATATTCAAGTGTGAAGTTCGAAGACACACATTTTAAGCAACGCGTCAAAATACCAGCGTAGTAATACCGTTATATTAACAAAACATATGTAAATAGGCAAATGTACTTAGTTTGTTATATACTATATAAATTGTAACGGGTCAGTAGGACCCTGGACAGTCAGCGCGCAACGATGACTCATCGCTCTAGTAAGCTTCTCGTGCTGTTCCATCACGGAAGCATGGAGAAACGTCTAGATCACACAACCGATATATAAACGGGCTAGCCTACCCAGCAGGGCATTCGACTGCAATACACTGTTCAGGAAACATCGAATATAATGGAAATAAATAAAACGCTTGCGTAGTGAATATAATAGTGCAAATAAATAATTCTTGTGTAATATTCTTAGTTTATTATTGATGAATCGTTATTTTGTATTTATTAATAAGTGTTTAAAATAAATAAGTAATTTACATAAATAGAAGTGTTAGTAAATAAACTCTTTGTGACTTTTAATAGTTGTTTTAATTGTTGATTAATAAACTTCGCAGAATTTGTCAGTTACAAACGTAATAATATATTAGAGTGGTTTTAATTTTATTTTTCTGGTCATCCCCTAAAACTGTCGGAAATGTAAAAAAATAAGATTTGCAAAGTATCAGAAATGTTTCCGATTTGTGTTTTGTATAAAAACCATGCTAAATTGTATAATTTGAAATTGTTGATAATTTAATCACGTATAGGAAAGCTTTTATTTAAACAAAAAACAAATTATCTAAATGTATGATCCCAATTTGGAGAAAGGAAAATTATTGACTCTGGACCAATTCTATATATTTTAATGATAATTGCTGTGTGATTATAAAACTATGAAGCCACAGTTATAAAATTATACCTATACGTAATAAATTTCATTGCTTTTCTGTATATCACTTTGTTGGATGTAAAATTTAAATTTCCCGCACTAGGACTTACTACTACTACCACAGTCGCCAGTCGGCGCATGCTGTGTGTTGACGCGTAGTTGCACGTCAAGCGTCAGCCAGTGCAGATGTATTCAGTATTTAGTTTGAATAAAGCACATTTACAAAATACAGTCCTCTTGTTTTTATGGCTCATCGCCACCAGCCCGTACAGATTTTTTTTTCCAAAATTTCTATCATCAATATCTCAAATAATAAACGAGATACGAACTTGCAGACTAAACCATTGGATTCAGTTCATCGAAATACATAGACCCTAAAAATTTCAGAACATTCGGATGGTGAGTTGAAATTTTAGAGCAAAAAGTCTGAAAATGACCTGTTTCAGGCCAAATGTCAAAGGTTTTTTTTGCCAAAAGCGTCATTTTCACATTTTTTGCTCTACCTCTGTAACGCGTAAAACAATTTAAATGAAATTTTACACACTTATGTATTTTGACGAGCTGAATCGAGTGGTCCAGTTTGCGAGACTGTTTCTTTTATATTTATCGAGTTATCGCCTATCGAAATTTGGGGAAAAAATCGAAAAATTTCAAAATTTGCTAATTTGTAATAAAATGCATGAAACGAAAAGGAACTGAGTCTATTTTTCAATATATTTAATAGATTTTGAGTTGCAGCCACTCAAAGTAGCATTTCAAAAAACATCGAAAATTGACATATCTCTATAAATTTAAGAGTTATGACGATGCGCTCTACAGCATTGAGTTTCTTAGGGTTTATGTTATATAGAAATAAAATAAAAGTATATGCCAATTTTTAGTGATATTTCGTGAAATCTGAATTTGAGTAGTACTTTCTTAACTTGTATTTGTTGTCAATGGTAAATGAACTTGTATTAAATTTTCTTATTTGTACAGATATTATAAACATTTTTCAAATTATAACCACAATCCTCGTTTAAATAATTGGGCCATATTGTGTAGTTCCAGATAATGTAACAATTTACTGATCTACAGACAAGTTATCCTCAGGAATGAAGCATCAATATAAAATACAAAGTAATCTTTAAAATGCTATTAGTTGTCAAAAAATAATAATGAAAAGCATGTCAAAATATTTTTTGACAACTGCATGTTAAACATCATTATTTTATTTAACAGAAAGAACCGAGTTTACGCAAGAGGTTTGTACAATATTTCTTGTACGAAAAGTATAAAACTAATAACAGTCTATGTCTATACAAAGAAATGAAGTTCTTCAAGTCGTTATTTTGATAATTGTCAAAGTTGCACTACAAATATTAACACACAAATTAATTTGTCTAATATATTACAAAACAATTAATATATTTATAATAATTACCGTATTCGCTTGTAAATTTATTATATTTCTTATTTATATTGAGGTAACTAACATTACATTTGTAGGTTATGTATTTTACAGCTATCATATCGGGCAGATTTTATTGCCAACCTTGGTAACCAAATGTACTAAATTTGTTATTTTTAAATTCAATTTCATTCTTATTTCATCATTGTTTATATTAATATTATGTAAAGAAATGTTTGAAATACTATATTATTTTATAATATTTGTTATTTACTTTACAAGTGGGCAAAGTAAGTAATTTTATCGAGTGGGTAATTCCACTTTGCCCACGTGTGAAGTATAACGTTTTATCCAACACTTCTTAATAAATGAAAAATGTATTAAAGAAATATTATTTGACAGTGACATATGCTTTAAATTTTTAAATTAAAATGTCAATCGAAGTAGTTACCAAGGTGTGTGTTATTATTATTGTTATAAATAAAAAAATACTCACTAGTGGCTTTCCTCAAAATTATACCCACTAGTGGGTAATCTGTTACTTTGCTTGTTTAAAATCGCCATAGTTATAGAGCATTTATTGAGAGGTGTTGGATAAATATAATTTATTAATAAACGCTTTAGAAATAGGAATGTTTTCGTCGAAATTTCCGGGTTGTCTGTCTGGTGGAGACCTGGGAAATGGACATTTCGGACGTTGCTTAGGCAACGCGAAATATCAAATAATAAATTTCAATGTATGAGTACAAAAATAACTATTATATCACTGTAATCTACACTATTGTATAGACATTTCTTTAATAAATATTTCTCTTTTTATATAATTGAAAAAAGGCCAAATAATGTTTTACGTACTTCAACATTACTGCATCATTTATTGTATAAATACATTAAAAATCACATTTAAGAATTAAAAATATTGACATCAGCGCCGCCAAAACGCTGGAACTAACCAAAATAAGGTGCATCCATAAAATCGAGATCGTGACGTCACACATATTTAAATTGAATAAAAACAATAATATTAATTAGTTTATTGTTGAAAATTTAACGTATTCTGCCACTAAAATAATATAATACGTTAAATTATCAAAAATAAATAAATTAATATTATTGTTTTTATTAAATTTATATGTGTGTGACCACACGATCACGATTTAATGGATACACCTTGTTTTAGTTAGTTCCAGGGTTTTGGCGGCGCTGATGTCAATATTTTTAAATCAAATTTTAAATATTTTTAATATGAGTTTTAATAAATTTATACAATAAATATAAAAATTTTGAGGTATGTAAAACATTATCTGGCCTTTCTTATAACTATATAAATAGAGAAATAGCACATTTTTAATGAAATAGTTTTTTTTTAAACAACCTGAAAGCAAAGCTGTCAATATTTAAGTAAAATCGAGTATTTAATTTATTTATTAAAGAAATTTCGATACAAATTGGACTGAAATACCAGTACATAATAAATAAATAGTGTAGAATACAATGATATTAATGTATTTTCAATAATCAATAATCAATTAAAATTAGTGAGTATAAGTGAACTGTCATTCAACAACCATTACTTTGTTACTTCAAAAATAAGTATTTTCAGTATATTTCTAGTCGACATAATCGAACGAGTGATAATAAAAATGGATTATTGGGAAAATAAAATATGTAAATGTACCAATACGATTTACAGACGCAAGGAAACATTGGCTGGTACCACGAGCTCTGTTTTTGGGTGTTTTAGGCTCGGTTTTAGCGCTGTACAATGTTCTAAAATTATTTTATAACACAAATACTTCAAATAGAAGTTAGAGAGAAATGTATTATCAACCACTTTTATTTGAAGTACTTTTTTATAAAATAGTTTCAGAACATTGAACAGCGCTAAAACCGAGCTTAAAACACTGCTCTGTACGAAGAAATAATTCATTATCTACTTTTTAAATATAAAATTAAAATATTTGTATTTCATACGTACATAGATTACATTTCTAAAGGCAAAATATCTTAAATCGTTAAAGATATCACGGAATTGCGAATACTCGTGAAGCTAAACATAAAAACCTTGTTGTCTTGAATGAAATTACGATAAACATTCATATATGTGAATGAGTTTGATTTGAAATTCTGAACTACATAATCACATTTTAACATACCTCATCAAATCCATTCCCAGGAACTGTCTGCTCGAGTCCAATGTTGCGGGCCACATTAATTCGGACTAGATTGTAGCAAGAGCCGCCGATGACACTCACAAAACTGAACTGGACCATCTGTTGCTGTTTATACACAATCTCTCACTACACACACTCCATTTAACAATCAAACTTGATAATTTAATCATTGTAAAAGTTGTTTATTTCATTTTTATTGAATTATTCACGAAATAAAACTTTGACAGCACAAAATGGACTAGTGACAGTTGATATTTACCGCTAGTGACATCTGCGTCTAAACGCGTAAACTACGAACTGTCACTTACTCTTATTTTAATATAACAATTATTTCTATTGTCATAAATACGTGTATTAATTGTTATTATCGAGTAATTAAAGGAAATAAATAAAATGATATAAGTAAAGAAAATAAATTGTGTTAATAATGGTAACTTTATTTTATAAGTTGGCAGTATTTTTATCCCGAAATATCTACCAGTGTTAGTCTTGCCTGTCAAAAAATTATGTCATCTTTATTTACCTGTATATTTATACAATATAATACTAATATTATACTATATTAACAAATAATTCATTTAGTAATCAATACAAATTTTAATTATAAATTAATAAATGTAACGGACGATCGATTGAGCATCGTAGTTCATGGATACTTACAGAGATGGCGCCAAAATGATCTGTCACTATCTAACATAAATTTACTTATTTATTTTAATGAATTACTCAATAATTATTAACTTATGGACATATTTATGTGCACAGAAGTGATTATTAAAGATTGTACAACCATTTTAATGTATGAGACATACAATTAGTGTCAAACAGCCAGTGAAATGTAGTGATTTTTTATCAATAATTTGATTAGTTTTTTAATGAATTGTTACAAAATGAGTCGAAATTGAGGCTGGAGAACTGAACCAATGAATTTAGCGTGATGTTCTGATGTTTTCTGTGTCTTCATATTTTGAATTAATGTTATGCGGTAGTATTGGTGATAAACATTTTGGCTTCTAGATTATGTTATTTTCAACTCGTTTTTATTAGCGAAAATAAGACAATGAAATAAACATGTTTGAATTGAAAGGTAGGTTTTATTATTTTTACAGTCGTACATAATTTATTAAGTTTACAAATTTACATGAAACATATTTAAACAAAAATAAATAAATACAAGAAAACCCTTGAAAGGTTTGTACATCTTAAACTATTACAAAAACTCATTGGTAAACCGGCGACTCCCAAGAAACGCGTTGTTTGAAACCATTCAATGGAAGTATTACTATGAAATGATTGCCATTGCTTACAAAATGCTAGTGAGTTTTCAGTGAGCACGTTTTAGAGTCCCTAGAATACGCTTTTACTAGTTTCGCGATGATGTCTGTGTGTGTGTGATATTTTGTATATATCAACTGCGCGCCCTTTAGAAGAGCTGATTAGTTTTCGGTGATAATCCAATAGTACCTTCTGATTTCTTTATTTTCTATTTATATTTGACAAATTTCATTTTATTTTCGTATATTTAATTTTTTGACATTTCATTATGCAAACAGATTCACAATCAAACAGTTTGAAACCAATAATTTACTCTTAAGATACGCCATTCACTGTTGCTAAATATGATGAAACACTATAGTTTTACATTTAGTATTGGTTCATCTTCGTTCATTTTAAATATGAATATTATGTGACAAGTCAGAAAAATATACTTGGCAAAGATCAAGTGTCCGAACATTATGTTGTTAGGGCTCGTACTTTTGTTATTGTTTATATTTTTATTTGACATACAATTTTACATATACTTAACTTATACTTATACTTATATAAATATATACATTTCCTTTTATTTGATTTAACTGGTAAGTAAGATTATAAATGTATTGCTTAATAATATTTGAACGTGTAGCCATTATGAATATAAGGCGTTTGTCAGTTCTATTTGTGAATTGAATGACATCTGTTGCTTGTTGTGTGAATTTGAAAGACAAAGAATATTTTGTTCGTTAGTCGATTCGTAATTTAAAACTGCTTGCAGCTGTGGCTTCTATTCTATTTCTTGACTCTTTATGTTTGTTTCAGATACAATATGGATAAAGAATTGATGCAAAAAAGTAAGTTAATATATTAACAAGCTTGTTAAATGTATAATTTTGGTTGAAATGAAATGTTCACCGGACTATTTAGTAAAACTGTCAAAGCTGGTTTTCGTTTGGTTGTATGTAGGATTGTTAAATAAATAAAAAAAGATAATTGGACCCAAACGTCTCCCGAAATGGGTACTCAAACTGACATGTGTAAGGGCACCTAGGCCATCAAGCTCTGTGTTGATGGCGATAGGATTTAGTAATCAGTTTCAAATTATAAAACGACACATTGGTAAATATTTAAATACATATTATGTATAATTACTACATTTTAGTAATTTCTTCCAAAAAAATTAGATTTGGCAGAACAACAGCCCCCTGTGCTGGTCAGCCGGGTGACACAAGTTAGTCCGAGCCAATGTAGTAGGCACACCTTTATGGACACGCCTGCTACAGTGGCCAGGCATACGGAAATGGAACCCCCTGCGACGAAGAGCCAGGGAAGCCAGACCGGCGTCGGCAGACGGGTAAGTCCAGTATTTTTTTATTTTAAAAAATAATTGAATGAAACAAGAGCACCTAGGCCACCAAGCTCTGTGTTGGTGACGATAGGATTTAGTAAGAATTATGTGCAAACGGAAAACGATATTCCAACTCGAGAAAGAGCGGGGCGTAATTGCACGGTGGGGAAAAACATTATTAGGGGATAATTTATTTTACTCAGATTTGGCTTTTGAGTCTTATCAATTAGCCAGTATCATCATTGTAAATAGGGTTGGGACATCAAAGCAAAAATAAACAAACTTTATTATTTTCTTATGAAGCTAAAGAGATGTTTCCACATTTGTATGTTTTGAGCTGAGAGTAAAATACTAATTTTAGTAGGAAGATCAATTCTATAGTTAATCAGCTGTGAAAACAAAGTAGCGGGCAAACAAGGGGAGGGGGGTAATTAGTTTAGGTGAAAAGACTGAAAATGAAAGTAATTATATCAATACTATGGAATTAATTAACTTGTATTTGTAGCCATCGACTGTCTGTTGTTATGAACGATAAACATGTACAATATTACGAGCCGGAAACACCAACTTCAAGAATTACGGAAGCAGGTTAGGTTAGGTTAGGTTAGGTAACATAGTCAGCCATGAAATGTAAAAATACAAAATAAGAGAATAATTAATGATTGATGAATTGTGTGGTTTTCAATGAAAGTAAATACAATACAAGTGCATTCTGTGTTACTGTATTTTATCGAAAAGAAAACAAGCGCTTTCCTCTCGTGTGTAAAAATGGAATTTATTGTTTCGGGTATGTTTAGTAATAAAGTGATATGGACTGTATTTTATTTTTTAATTTAAAGAATATTACTAAACATAGAATCGAAGGACCAGAGTGGTAAGAACGAAGACTGGTTCTATATATATAATTGATTGGAATATGATGAACTCTAACCTGTATAGTCTGGACACTCGTGCACTGTGGCGGTCGGACTTAGGTGAAGAGTGTTGGATTCTTCAGCTGCTCTGACGGACTCTGAAGACCAGCCTTGGGAAGTCGCTGCTTTGACGGACTCTGAAGACCAGCCTTGGGAAGTCGCTGAATCGTTGCAGTACAGAAGAGATGCGGCAAGTCTATAGCTTGACGTCTTGTAGAATAATATAATAATCGGAGCACTTGCACTATTAAACGAAGCACTCGCAAAAGGTAGATTATATATGCAGAACGTTGTCTTCTTCCAGTAATTAACTGCCAGGATAGAGTCAAGTCTTACACTCTTCCAATAACAGTGAATATGCAGAATTGTACAGCAGACCACTCTGCTGCTATACGTTGTAAAGTGCAGGGTTAAATTGTAAAAATTCCAATATAATAATAAATTTAGCTGTAGTTTATTTTCCGAAACATTTCATTTGTGTTCTTTTATTGATACACATAAAAAAATAATTGTTGTTTACAAAAACATTCAAATATTTTTAACAACAAAAACATAACAACATAATTTTATGGAGGTCTAGATTTCATCATTCTCCATAGCAATCTATATACATATACCAGTCTTTTAAAACGCGCAAACAGGGTATCTAGTAAACTATCATCCAGCTATCCACACACACAGACATATGCAATGCTGGTACAAACTCATTTAATTAACGCGTGTTCGTGACATTTCAATTGTTTTATCATTTTAATTAATAAATGGTTTTCGGCCCGGATTTGCCAGTTTACCAAAAGCAACGCACCATCCAAGATGGAAAACAGGAAGTGCCAACTCTGCACCCAATTCCAATCCATCGTGAATGGAATTACAATTCAATACGTATTTCCACAACTAACCGAGGGAAACAACCAAGATTACACAACTTGTGAACCAAGCCAGTGGTCAAGATTGAATCCGACAACCAAACTTCCTGTCTCTTATAATTGTACAGATACACACCGCACTAAACACTAACATTAGTTACACTCACAGCTGTCCGCTCTGCTAGAGTCGACTGGGCTCAATTTCTGGGCGTGGCTTCCGTTTCCCCAGAAAGAGTCACAGTCCGCCGATCAGCTCCCGGCAAGGCAGTGTTTGTGGAGTCTCTAGTGTTGAAGCCAGTGGCTCGGTGCTACAAGGTTCTCCGATCAGTTCCCTGTAGGCCGGTCTATCGCCATCCGACATTTTCTGAAATATACAAAAAATGATCACATTCTAAATTATATATTTCTAACTAAAAATTATTAACTAAGGTTGTAATCAAGATTGGTTAGCATAAACTTTGACACATTTTGATAATACAATTAATTTAGAAACAAAGTTATAGATGATGAAAGAATGAAGTTAACCCTAACCCCCTTTATGAACCTGCCAGTTAAATGCTCTGCAATCTAGGAATACTGTGGACTTACTTGTACTACCATCGGAAACTAGGTACACGCCGAACTCTCCGTCGGGGCGGTGCAGGTGGAACGGGGCGCATCGCGGGTCCCTCGCTTGGCACAAGACACGTCGATTTGCAGATCATAAGCTGCGCGGTCACCAGTGTGAAATTCAAATCTATTTACACAATCAAATAGAATTGAAACGAAACGATGTTTATTTGGAAAATTGAGCAATTTGAATAATAAAAATACATAACGACGTAAAACAAGTAAACTCTTAACAATTAAAAATAAAAACTGAAACATAAGAAAACCTTGACCTACTACTTGAATTTTTAAGGTAAAACATATTTTAAATGAAGAGTAGGCGAACAGCAATATATAAACAATCTATTTCTATCTCAATGTTCTACCAACTTTTCACAGATTATTTTCATCGCTTATTAAAGATTACTGATATTTTTTATCCATCTATTTATCCCAAAATGCCGCTAGAGACATGTATCTTGTTGATGAAACTTGAATGGTTCATTTTGATGTTTAAAATACACATTTTTCACCCACGCACACATAATTCCGTATTGAATTTCTTTATATTTTTAACTAATAACTATTGCTTTAGGTCGACTCATCGAAATTAAAGACTTGTTGAATGATAAAAGGTTAGCAAAATTTATTAAACATTTGATTAAAATAATCAAACAGTTCGTTTCTTTATGAAATAAATGGAATTCAAGTATAATTTAATTATTCACCAAGAAAAGTTATTTTAATTCCATTAAGAGCCGGTATTTCCAAACTTAGTTAACTAGAGAATAAATTTATCAATGGAATAAACAAAAAAATATCGTATCAAAATCATAGCTTAAATGATGATTATTAGCTGTCACCTTTTGATGCGATATTTTTTATTTATTGGTTGGAAATACCGGCCCTTAAATAATTTTCCGAACAATAAATTAGAACATTTAAAAAAAATCTTTATGAATTTTCTAATAACTTGTCACAGATTATTTTGATCGCTCATAAAAGATTATTGATGTATTGAAGACTCTAGAAGAGTCTAGATGACATTCGTAAGATTATTTGTGACCTGTATAAATAGGTAATGGGCGCAACACACGCGACCTCGATCAGCTGTTTGGGTATTAACAGTCAATGGAGGTTTTCAGTACATTTATTTGCTCGTTTAAATTTTTTTTAAAGGTTTCTTTTTTAATATTGTGTGTGTTTGCGATTATAGTTTATGCGTTGTGGTACCAAGTGTGTAAAAATTAAATTTAATTAATTCATTTTCGTAGTATCACAGTATAAGAATTTCTTATACTGCAGTACAGCGGAAAACAGTACAGAATGAAATAATTAACTTTTATGTTTAAACACTTTTGGTACCAAAACGCACAAACTAAAACCGCAAATACACACAATATTAAAAATAAAACCTTTAAAAAAATTTTAAACGAGCAAATACATGTACTGAAAATCTTTACTGAAAGTTAATGCCCATACAGCTGATCGAGGTCACGTGTGTTGTGCTCGTTTCCTATACCTTAAAATCACGAAGTATAATATAGATAGGGATTGGCACTTGTGCGAAGCTAGCGGCACGGAATTTTACTATTCATGATAGATGGATGGGAGAGGCGGTAGCAGGCCGGTTGATGTACAGTACTCTTGAGGGTAGAACATAATTTTTCATTATTTTATTATAATATTATTGTTACAATATACTAAAAATATGACATGAATTATGTTATTTACTTTAAGAAATCTAGACGTTTTCGAATTTTTTATATTTAGTTTGTAAAATAGTAACCAAAGATTATTCAAAGTAATTACCAAAATATTTGCAAATATAAACAATGAAACAAAGATTATTCAATAGTTATATCACGAGTGCTAAGAATTTATTCGGTTAAATTTGACATGTCTAGCTTATGCAAAAAAAAGTTAAAAAAGTGTTTGAGTACATAATAATTTTAAAAATCCCGAGACCGCAGGTCGAGGGATTTTATCTTAAATTATTTTGTACGATAACACTTTTTTTAAAGCAAAATTTTTTAAATAAGCTAGACATCAAATTTAATCGATTCAATTCTTTAGCACATAAACACAAAGCACCATAAAATTATGTTGTTATATTGTAACTATAGCAAATTGTTTGTTTTTCTTTGAACTTGTCAAATAAATGTAAAATATGTTTAAAGATATGGAATAACAGTAAAGGTAAAAAACATGTAAGTATCTTGCTTCTGCAATTAATGCAATGTTAAAAATTTGCATATAAAAGCTAGCTTCAATTTAATCGCGAATAAACAATATGCTGCTGTTTATTCACTTATCTAAAATGCACAACAATGGAAAATGAGACATTCTGATTGGTGAAATTTGTAATGAGTGAAATAATCAAAGTAATTACCAGAATATTTGCAAATATAAACAATGAAACTGATATATTTAGTTTGTAAAATAGTAACCAAAGATTATTCAAAGTAATTATCAGAATATTTGCAAATATAAACAACGAAACCAATTAATTTAGTTTATCTAATTCCATTTTGTAAAGTTGAATTTTACCTAACCTTCTGACGTTATGAAATGTCACTTTTTACATAATTTCTATGAAATGAGTTTTGTAAAAATCTTTAGCTAACTGAGTTACGCAAAGAATTTTTTCTACGACCACTACTGAAAGTATGTCATTGCAGAACAAACTACAATCAATGTAAGCGCGTTGTTACGAATAGTGTTACGTAATGTTCATTCAAGTGTTACGTAATGTTCATTACATAACACTTGAAAATGAAATTTAAGTTGGCATTACTGACTGTCACATTACCAATATAATTAAAATTTGATGTATCAAATCTTAGATTTAAATGTTATGGATTCAAAGGCTAACTGTCCCCACGCTCAATAATTGTCGTTTATTTTTATAAACAAAAACAAAGCTTGTTTGACATTTAGGTTATGTGCGTGATTATTACATGTAAACTGGTAATATTTTATAGTCTCCCATCTGCATCTATAGTTTATAATTTGTGTTTTATAGTGAGGTAAATATATACTACTAAATATTATTATCCTTTACTTATATTTATTAGTATTTTAAGTAAGAAATGTCAAGCGACAGTGATATTTCAATTGGAAAACCACTGGAGATACAAGCTAAAGCTAAAAGTGCAACAAATAATCTTTTGGTGACAAAATCTCGAGAACGATACTAATTTGTGTATCAAAAATTCATGGATTGGAGAAAACAAAAAAAGCATAATAAATTTCTTACTATTTGAATATTATTTTTAATTTAGAAATAGTATTGAGTGGTCGTAGAAAAAGTATAGTACAAAACTCGAGGTGTAAAGCAATTACGCCCTCGTGAAATTACAAACTCGCCGCTACGCGGCTCGTGTGTCAATTTTTTCACTCGTGCGTAAATTGCTTCTTACTTCTCTCGTTATCTAATATACTATTACGTAACTGAGTTACGTAAAGAATTTTTCGCGCCGCCGTCCGACATTGACACAATTACATATCTCTAAAGCGGCCGGAAATCATGTTTTTGACAAAAATTGCTAACTTTTTATGGTTGTATGTTGGCATCACTTCACCAATTTTAACTAACTATTGACGCTAGAAATGTCAAAGTATTACAATTGACTTAACAGTATTATGGCAATATAACTACAATTGAGTATTTGCAATACAAGAAAACAGAATATTTATGGATTTCAAACACATTTGTAAGTAATTATAATTGAGTTTGCAGTGCAAAATCCAAATAAAAATATGTACTAATTTTTAGTTATGATATTGGTAAATAAACATAATTGACATTCAAATATTGTGAAGTTAGCAACATAAAAAAATTCCCTGTCATTAAGAAAATGAGTAATAAATTAAATTTATTTACATAAATGTTGGCGCGAAAAATCTTGTGTATCCCTCGGTTGGAAACTATTTTGCGAGTGCTCGTATTTGTAGGACTCGCCTACGGCTAGTTCTATCAAAATAAAGTGGCACTCTCAAAATAGCAGTTTCCAACTTTGTGATACAAATAACTATTAAACAACCGATATTCAATTAAATCAAATGCCGTGTAGATGCCTACTTTAATAATAAATAAAATAATTTGTTGTTTGTCAAATATTGACAATGAATAATTTGGAAGGCAGAGGAATGAAATTACGGAATTAGATAAAATATTGTACGTAATACGTTATGAAAAACGATATTGTTTAACTCGCGTAATTTGCAAAACTCACTACGCTCGTTTTGGCCAACTTAAAGTTCGTTAAACAATATCGCTCTATGTATAACTGATTACGTAAATAACTATTGTAACACTGTAACGAAAGATTTTCAAAGTAATTACCAGAATATTTGCAAATATAAACAACGAAACTGATTTATTTACTTTGTAAAATTGCAACCAAAGATTTTCAAAGTAATTATCAGAATATTTTTTAATAACTTTACACAGATTATTGTGATCGCTCATAAAAGATTATTGATCTATTTAAGATTTTAGAGTCTAGATGATATTCGTAAGATTATTTGTGACCTGTAGTGAAGGTTTTCAGTACATTTATTTGCTCGTTTAAAATTTTTGTTAAAGAAACAAACAATATTAATAATACACCTTAAAAAAATTTTAAACGAGAAAATAAATGCACGGAAAATCTTTACTGACAGTTAACACCCAAACAGCTGATTGAGGTCACGTGTGCCCGGTCCCTATATCTTAAAATTCTCCAAAACGCAGGTACAGCCAAGTACATTATAGGTGAAATTAGCACTTTAGCATTTTTAATTTTAAACAATAAAACACCTTCATTTATCGTTATGAATGATTAACTATTAAATTTTCATTTTCAAATACACTTTATATTCGTTAAACTAATCGAAGAAAAAGTCGAACAAAAAATGGCTGACTATGTCGACGAAACCGGTGTGTACACTATCAACTATCACTGGATTACTTTTAAACTATAGTCTAAGGCCCGGTATTATAAACGCTGGTTAAATAGCCGGTTAGCCAATATGCTACTTAATATTTGTGTGGGTATTATAAACCAAAATTTTATTTGATTACCTACTTATTAGTTAATCGAGTCTCCGTAGAAAAGTTACCAAATCATATTAAATTTAGTTGGTAAGTTAGAATCCCTATCAGAAGTATACACATATTCCATGCAGATGGCGGAAGTGAAAATTATTATTTACTAAATAAAACTTACATAAAATATGCCGAAATCAGCTAAATGGAACAATTTGAAATAAAATAATACAAATATTTATTAAAACCATTACATTATTGAATGATCAATGAGTGTATGAAATATGAAATTTGATATCATCGTCAGTTACTGATACCAGAATTATATTCATCAAATATATATTCAGAAAAAATTTAAATTACTAGAAATTATGTCTCAATCCAGGCACATAATTGAAAAACAAAGAAACAGACGCAGTGCATATGCAGACTAACGTATGGGCAGATATAACGATATGTGTCTAATTTAATTCAATGTACAGTTCAGGAAGAACAAAGATAAGGAATTTATTTAAAATTATTTTATGAAAATATTAAAATAAAATCAATAAAGCTGAAATCTAAGAAGAATATAACTGGATATTATTTAATATGGGGCACGTAAAAAATAGAATATATTTTTCCTACAACTGTCAAAAAAACTTGACATTTTTTCATTGTTTTCAATACGCAAAATATGCTATTTCTTGGTTATATATAAACAACACTTGTGTTTCCCAGGCAACGTGAAAAAAAGTATTTTGCGCACATGGGCTACAAACTCTTTTCCGCATTGTAAGAAGATTGAATAAAAATACGTATATGTGAAATGTATCCAATAATTTTTATGTAAATTAAACATGCGCAAACGCACAGCTCTTGCATCTTTGCAACTGACTGAACGCGCCCTACGTGCTAAATGAATCAGTTACTTGTAAATTTTTGAATTTTTTTTTATTTATTGAACACAAACTTGCAACTAATTAAGAACAGAAACGACATAATAGAATTTAAAGGATGATTGACAAATTCAATAAATAAAAGTTTGACTTAAATTAATAATTTATGACATTAACCTAATCTAACGTAAGAAAAATTATACAATTGGTAACAAAAAAACTTATTTAAGGTAACGTTAAGTATAATTATTTATTAATATTTAAGGTAATGCTGCAGTTTTTATACGAGTAAAGGTTAATATTTATTAATGCCCGATCATATATTTGCTGAAGCTATACCAGAATTTGGTTTTCTATGTTGATGTTGACAGGTACGTGTTGAGTGTTTTTGTTGCTTAGTAACATCAAAATGTATCAATAAATTAGTATGAAAAATATAATAATTTTACATATTTATTTAATTCATTTCTTTTATTTGAATATTAAGAAAGTTGTAGGAAAAATATTGTGTGTATTACGGGTGCAAAATGGCATTGCTGCTCTCGCATAATTGAAGCTCTCAGCTGCGCTTCGAGCTTCAAACTTTATGCTCGTGCTACAAAGCAGCATTTTGCACCCTTAATACACAAATAACTATTTTCTACAATCGTTGCACAATATCGACATTGTTATTCCATTTTTGGTTAGGAAATGTTCAAAATTGTCGCTCTAGTGCTCGTTTTCACCAACGAAAGTTAAATTCTAAACTTGATTTAAATTAATAAAAGCAAATCGAAGTTACAAGTCATATGGAGTAATTGACATTGATGTCAAAGATTCGATATGCTTTTATTTATTTAAACCAAGTTTAAAATTTAACTATCGTTGGTGAAATCGGGCATAGGGCGACAAAGTGACATATTGTCGCACTAGCGCAACAAAAACAAAACAAAAATAAATTAGGTAAAAGAAGTAAATGATGCATTGGATTTTTCTGGTAATAACCTTGCTATTGCAAATACAGTTGGCATATACGTACATACACTTCAACTTAATCCCCATAAACGTATTCACTCTGTAGACTTTATGTCAAATGTACTCCATGTGTCAAATTATGATTTCTTTGAAAATGTTTATTTTGTTCATAAACGTTGTCATGACTACGGTGACAAAGTGGAATTACCTACTTGATAAAATTATCACACTCAGCCTTCGGCTTCGTGTGCTAAAATTTCTCTCGTGGGTAATTCCTTACTTTGCCCACTTGTAAAGTAAATAACTATTAATATTTAACAAGTATTGTCTTTATTTATTATTTTCCATTAAGTATTTATAGAACAAAAATATAAAATAACATTGAAATATACTTTTAATAGTCTACTAACTAAATTTAATACCACCAAAACTGTCCTATTAATTTAATAAGCTGATTAAGCAGGAAAAAACCTTACCTTTATAATACACTTTTTGCAAATAGTAGGTTACTTAATTTATAAAATACGCTAATAAATTTTAACTTTCGTTTATAATACCGGGCCTAAAACTCCTACAATTATTTATACTGTTATAAATATGTGTATGTATTTTATTGCACTTTACACAACAATCACAATGGCTACCTTTTCATGGAAGGGTTTCACGCAAGGGTTTACAACATAACAAAAGAAAAAGAAACTAAACTGGTGCCAACTGTTCAATAAAATGCCTACATGAATTAACTGCTTATGGAGCGTATTCTGTAATTTGCCTGTTGTTAATTTACAAGTGTCAAATTTAATGAATCACACATCACAATAATCCCTCAAACTTCAATAATCACTTTTACACTCACAAATAATTTCAATAGTTATTAAATATTGAGTAATTAACACAAATAAATCAGTATTTTAACGTTGAAATGTAACAAGTATTGAAAACTTTATTCAGGGAATTGACAGCACTTTTGAGATTAAATTATAGGTCTACCACTGCGTTAAAATTACCTGTCAAAAATATTATTCTTTTTATTACAGCTTTATTTATCTGAGAATTTAACGCACATACGTGGCAACCAATAAAATCACGAATTTGTTTCAAATTAAGCCAATGAACGACAAGCTTTACCGATTGTAATCACTAGTGAAAATTAATAAGCGATTATACTTCACTGTAAATAAAAATCCTAGTTGTCATGTAAATGAAAGCTATATTGACAATTGTTTTTTAAATGTCAGAAGGAAAAAGTGTGTAAACTCGTGGAAAATGGAAAATTGCAGATGGGGAAATGTATCTACAAAGAGATAACTAACAAAATTATAGAAAATATCCCAAAAAATACTTAAAAGGCGAAGAAATATGAGATCTGAATCAAGTGAACAATCGATGTTCTTCCAATGTACTTTCAATGTACAAAATTTTAATTGTGGTAATCTTTAATTTGTAGTAGCTATGTATGTTGTAATCCATATACTATTTTGGCTAATTCGGTGCCTATATATAGATATATAGATTCATCACGATTTTCGTTCGAGCCTAGGGCCTAGACGGTTTGACGTATTTGAATGAAACTTTCACAGAAATGTAGAGTTTGATTAGTACTGCGTGCTTTTTATGAATTCATATTTTTCCTATACATGATGTGCGAGAAAACTTGGAAAAACAGGCATTTTTGGGCCAAAATCAACTTAGAGTGTGGTGGCCGTGATATTTTTAAGATGAACATCAATGACAACTTATCAGTTTTGACAGTTCAGTTTTAAATTTGAAATATAAATTACATTAATTGTAGACAAGTTGCAGAAGTTTTGTAAATTTATCTGTATTTAGAATAATAGAACAAACGTGTTTGATATTTTGCAAATTTTTGAAACGTTAATTTAAAAAATTTTAAAAATGTCGAAATAATTTTTGACTCTGATTGTATATTGACGTCCTGAGAAAAGTGGGTGTTACACGATTAAATTTAGTAAAATAAAGTAAAACCGCGAAATATTAAGCTAATGTAGGATGCAAATTTTTATTGACTGTAGATACTTTTAAAATGACTAGATGACAATAGAAGTGTCAGATTGACAGAAGTCTGTATTACATGATCAAATATTAATGTAAATTGTGTTTAATTATTTTTTTTTAATCATTTATAGGGTATCAATAGAAATGTCTCGAAGAGACGAGATAAATGATTATATAAAAAATGGAAGTTGACCGATTGTCGATTGTTTATCTAAAAGTCATCAAAAATATATCGTGTTTGGTATCAAATGAAAAGTCTTGAATCTTAAAATGAAATGAAATGAAATACGATGGGCAATTGTTTTTTCTAAAAATTCATGGAAACCTGACTTGTGGGGTAGCAAATGAAATTTTATAAAAGTGACAAGTTTAAGAACGTAGTGATGACCCAACCTTAAAACAAATCTTTACGATTATCAATTGTTTTCATAGAAATGGCAGGAAATGAAGCACAGCAGTGACGAATTTTTTTATTCCAAATCGTTACGATCGGCAATTGTATTTTTTTTTTGTTTCATAGAAACCTGACTTTTGGAATATTAAATGAAATGTTTTTGGAGCAGTAAGTTGAGGAATGTTAGTGAAGAACATTCATTATCACAAATGATTGCCATCGGCAATTGTTTTTGTATAAATTACTAGAAAGCTAACTTATAGGGTATTCAATAAAAAACTCGCAACTTCCCTCTATGGAAATCACTCAAATTTCCAATATGCAATTTTCTTTAGTGTTAATCACACAACTTTCCTCAATGGAAAACACATAACTTCCCTTAATGGAAAGCGCACAACTTCCCTCAATGGAAAACATACAACTTTTTACCATGGTAAACACATAACTTCCCTCAATGCAATATACACAAATTCCGTCGATAGAAAACACACAACTTCCCTCTTTGGAAATCACTCAACTTTCCATAAAGGTAAAATACGCAATTTTCTTCAGTGGTAAACACAAAACTTTTATCAATGGGAAAGACTTAACTTCCCTCAATGAAAAACATGGGAGACACACAACTTCCCGCAATGAAAAATATGGGAGACACGCAAATTCTCATAGTGACATAGAAGCGAAGAACAATGTGACGATATTCGTCAATGTTAATGTCATGAAAGCGAGGAACGAAGTGACGAGCTTTCTTCGCCAATTCAGTTACATGAAAGGGAGCAACGAAGTGATGACCTTTCTTCATCAATTGCATGGTCTCATATGAGATATTAACAAAGCACTATTATCCCATACTTTTAGTTGGACCTTAAATTAAGTTGAAATTTTCTTCAAGGTCGAGGAGCGTAGGGATTCGACCTGGGAATTAGGTCGAACCGCTATACAGTACTAATCACCTTTCGCATATTATATTATTATATACATAAATTTTGTGAGATTTTCAGAGATTGCGGAGCCCTAGCTGAGACCCCCGCCGTAGGCGGGGTCGACGCTAGTAAATAAATACTATTTTTATTGAGTATCATTTGCTTGTTAAATTCTCACGCAAAATACAACTCGTGACATGACCATTGCCAAATTATTTTTACCTCCCGCCTACCTCTAGGTAAGGGAGGTATTGTTTTTGGTCAAAAAATTGGGTAGTGAGTTTTCAATGAATAAGCACGTTTTAGGGTCCCTACAGTACGATTTTACTATTTTCGCGATGATGTCTGTATGTATGTATGTATGTATGTATGTATGTATGTATGTATGTATGTGTGTGTGTGTGTGTAGTCTGTGGCAATTTTTTCGTCTCGCATAACTCAAATACTATACTACCAAAAAATACAATTTTTTGAATTATTGCTTCTTATATTTAAATGAAGAGCTGATTAGATTTTGGATAAAATTGGTCGACCGGAAGTAGCAGTCTACTTGAAGCCCTTAACAGTTTTTCGTGAAAAACACGGTTAAATTTCCGTTTTCAACAATTTATGTTATTTTGAAAGTTGAAGAATATTTAATTCTACATTTGTTTTGATTACACTAATTTTAATAATTTTCATTAGATTTAGAGATAATAAAATATAAAGAAATTAGATTTCACAAATCTTGCATTCCTAGTACACCATGGAAAATTTTCAATTTTTACGAAATGTGACACATGTCATTGTGATTGTGAAGCTGTTTTCTTAGTGAAATATATGTCAAAAAATTAAATAAATATACGAAAGAAAATAAAAATTCTCAAATATAAATAGAAAATAAACAAATAAGAAGGTATGTTTCTGTATCATCAAATACTATTTTGTACCGTTTAAGAGTAGTATTGGGCGGGAGGTTTTGTGCTGGCCACATCAGATTTTTTTGACATAATTTTGAATCGTTGTTATGGCAATAGGAAATACAACTCGTGCTGCGCACTCGTTATATTTCCATTTCCATAACAACTCATTAAAATTAATGTCAAAAAATAATCGGCAATGTCCATATCACTTGTTATATTACTTATGATTATTTCACTCATTACAAATTTGACCAATCAGAATGTCTCATTATCCATTGTTGTACATTTTAGATAAGTGATGCTGTTTAATCGCGATTAAATTGAAGCTAGCTTTTATATGCAAATTTTGAACATTTTGAAGGCATATTTACTTGGATAATTAGTTGCAGAAGCAAGATACTTACATGATTACCTTTACTGGTATTCTATATCTTTAAACATGCTGAATTATTCAAATCAAGCTATTTTTATTTACAAATTTTTGACATTTATTTGACAAATAAAAAAAAAACAATCTATTTGCTATAGTTACACTAAAGCCACATAATTTTATGGTGCTTTTTATTTATGTGTGTACCGATTTATTTATGTGAAAATGTGTCAAAATCAACGTTTTAGTACAATTTCTTCAGCAAATATTGAAGTTTATTCTATGAATTCATGACATAATCTTAACATATACCCCTCGTGCTAAAGAATTGAATCGATTAAATTTGATGTCTAGTTTATTTACAAAATTTTGCTTTTAAAAAAATGTCATCGTACATAATAATTTAAGATAAAATTAATATGTACTCAAACACTTTTTAAGTAAAATTTTTGCATAAGCTAGACATGTCAAATTTGATCGATTAAATTCTTAGCACTCGTGATATAACCATTGAATATTTATACAATACAATAATAGGTTAAACCGTAGTTTACAAATCATAAGAGAAGTTAGCTGCAGGTCCTAGTTTCTTTAGCCGGTCATAGTTAAAGAAAACCAATTTAAAAAAGCAAGAAACTCAGATTTATTTTAGTTTTGAGGTTGAATAAACACGAATTTGTTCAACAGCATTTTCAGAATGCAAATTTACTAGGTTTATGTTTGACTTGCATCACCACAAACTGTCATATCGACCGAACATCATTGGCGATCCGTAGCTAACTTCACACTTGGCCGTAAACTACGGTTTTACCCAATAATATAATTGTACAATATATTTTTCGCGCCGCCGTCCGACATTGACACAATTACATATCTCTAAAGCGGTCGGAAATCATGTTTTGACAAAAATTGTTAACTTTTTATGGTTGTTGGCATCACTTCACTAATGTAAGCTAACTTCTGACGCTAGAAATGTCAAAGTATTACATTGAAATAAAAATACGAGTAAAAATATTACAGCAATATATCTACAATTGAGTATTTGCAACACAAGAAAACAAAATATTTATGGATTTCAAACATATTTGTAAGTAATTATAATTGAATTTGCAGTGTAAAATCCAAATAAAAATATGTAGATATTTTTGGTTATGATATTGGAAAATAAACATAATTGACATTCAAATATTGTGAAGTTAGCAACATAAAACAATTCCCTGTCATTTAGAAAATGAGTAATAAATTAAATTTATTTATTAAATTTACATAAATGTTGGCGCGAAAAATCTTGTGTATCCCTCGGTTGGAAACTATTTTGCAAGTGCTCGTATTTGTAGGACTCGCCTACGGCTCGTCCTATCAAAACAAACTCGCTCTCTCAAAATAGCAGTTTCCAACCTTGTGATACAAATAACTATTTCTTTGTATGAACAACTAATTTATTTCGTAATCAAGTAGAAATAATTGTAAGTTAAATTAACGATACGATACTCTATTGTAGTTCATAGAATTTTACACAGATGACACCAACACAAAAACTACTGATTTATTTTCGTTAATTACTCAATAATTAGTAACATTGAACATATTTATGACTGTATAAGTGATTATTGAAGTCAAGACGATCATTTTAATGTATGACACATAAAATTTGATACTAGTAAATGAGTATAAATTAGAAGTAGCAAATGTGTTTGTGTTTGTAATTTTGATTTTTATTCATAGAGAATGTATCTAATTAATTATATTAATAATTTTGTGGTTATTGGTAAATAAAGCTGCAATAAATCCAGTGGAATAAGTTTTAGTTGCCCAGCTTGTATAGTTTTTAAGTTATATAATGTTAAAGTTTTACGTTAAGTTGAATACTAATTATATCAGTGTTCTAGGCCCTAAACATGACGTATTAAATTTGTAACTGATATATTATGAGTAACTAACTGTGAAATAAAAATGTGTTGAGAAGTGAACTATGAACATAAGGAAAACAACGAAGTTAGCTCGCAACGTCAAATGAAAATGAAATAGAGAAAAACACAACTAACCTTAAAATGGGTTGACAGGCCGGCGCGGTTTCAATATAAAGTGGTCCAGGAATCCAAGAAGAATCCGCCTCAAAATGAGCCCAAAGTGGCCCACTCAGGAACAAATACACTAACACAAACACTAACTGACTGCACTTTGACACACTAGCACTATTCACCTCTTTCTGATATATAAACTATCCAAATACACGAACTTGAACAAAGGTTTCATTTATACGAACGAGTTACACTGAACGTTGTTCTTACTAAAGTATGTAATTGGAAATATTTGTATTTAAAATAAAATTGAACTCGAAGAAATGAGAAACACGTGTGACATGCACAATTTTTCGTTACTATATATTTATTTATATTTTTTGTTTTGCTAAGGGTGTTTTATTTTTCAATTATTGCGTTTACAATTATTTTTACAGGTTACTATGATTTTTAAAAAAATATTTTACAATTTTAGTTTTAGCATCAGTAGCTCTAATCTTTTATTTCTTTTGACGTCTTGTACAACTACCTAACAAAAGTAAACATTGTTGTAATTTTAATTTTTAATCATAGAAAATTTATCTAAATAGATAAACAGATAGAAATTGACAAGTTGACTAAAATGTCCTGGAATCATGAAAAGTCTGTTGTAAGCCATTTTTCACTAGCTGTTTCTAGACATTTCCAAACATTACATATTATGTTATATGCACGAAAATGATTGCTTAAGATTCAATAAACAATTATTTATTAATAAATATGATAATTAATTGATAAATAATAAGTAATAAAGGAAAATAAATCAGTTATTTTAGCCCAGAAGCTAACCAAATATATTAGAAATTTTCTTACGTTTACAAGCGTCAAATATTATGTTTCATACCTTAAAATGATCCTCAAAGATTCAATATTCAATTTCTCATTGATAAACAGAATGATTATTTGCTATTTATTAAGTAATTAACGGAAATAATTCTTTAGTTATACATTAAAAGATGACAGTTTGCATTGGCGCCATCTGTGTAAAAATCTGTGAACTACAGTAGAGCATCGTACCATTACAATAATTTATTTATAATTATTTCTTATTGCAAATAAATTCTTATTGACTACTAAATAAATTATTTATTATTACATAAAAAATATCGTATAATTATCTTATTATATAGTATAAATAAACAAGTAAATGAAGCCGTAATAAATGTAATAATATTTTTGACAGGAAAGGTTTAACACAGTGGTAGATCAATAATCTAGTGTCACAAGTTCTACCAACCTCTAAATAAAGTTTCCAATATCCGCCATTTACAAACTATCACTTATTTGTTTTTGTTAATTACTCAATAATTAGCAATTAATCAACATATTTTCAATGAGATATCGATTATTGAACCTTAAACAATCATTCTTATGCATGATACATAATATTTGAAACTTCTAAATATGAGAAAACAGCTAGTGAAAAAGGTGTTATCGATTTTACTGTCGGTACAGATTTTTCGCTCTAGAAAATTTATCTGATCAGATAGATCGATAGAAGTATGTGTATTTGCTTTTAAAACTACGAGGAATTGAATAGCGTTGGTCCTAACTTCGTATCTTTTTTAATTTTAAAGTTACGAGCCGTCAAATTTCATTAATTTTTACAATTGAAAACTCACCATTAAATTGCTTACCTTTGAATTGGTTAAATACTACGCATCCAATTCAATTAGATCTGCAGTTGGGTGCAGGCCTGCTTGAGTGATCGGATCAGGGCTTTAAATATCTCTACTAGCGCGCGACTAACAGGCCACTAAATTAATTGTATGAATTAATTATTATTCAGGAGCTGTTTGGGGGTATTCTTTTGACGGATAGTGATGAGATTTTGTGGATTTACTACTTAAACCATGAGGAATAACATGGTTTTCACCGTGTTTAAATAACTACTAGAGCGCGACTAACAGGCCACTAAAGTTAGTGTATGATTTAATTATTATTCAGGAGCTGTTTGGGGGTATTCTTTTGACGGATAGTGATGACATTTTCTGGATTTACTACGTAAACCATGAGGAATAACATGCTTTTCACTGCGTTTAAATATCTCTACTAGCGCGCGACTTACAGGCCACTAAAGTTTGGGGTGATTCTACAATTCTTATTTGAATTTTTGTAAAACAATTGGGAAGGAAATAAAGCGGAAAGTATAACTTTCCATATATAAAGGACATTTCTACGATACTGAGGGACAAAAACAAAAAAATGTTTCAAACAAAAGTTGTAGATAAGTATTTGAAACATTTTTGCGTAACACAGCGGAAAATGCAACTTTCCATACATGGAGTATTAATTTTGACATGATTAGATGGATTTTCAGTTGGATCCGCATAATTTCGTTCCTGTTCTGTTAACAGATTACAGGGTGTCCCCTAAAATACAAAACAGGCACTAATAAACAATTTCAAAACAAATAAAAACAACAATTTTCTCTCTCATTTGCTTCATTAAATAATTTTAATGGACCACAATAATCACCAGAATTCGCCATCATAAATCGTTCCAGCGTATGGTAGGTTTTCCCAGAATTTGTGGGGCGATTTTCAAGTTAAACGTGTGTTTGTTTTTCTATTTTATTTTATTTTTCAATGTTACTATATTTGTAAAAACCTCTCAGCAAATAACAATGACTGATGGCAGTCAATCTGACAGTTGGTGTAGTTCCTCGCTTCTCCGCTAGAGCGTGTTGTGTAGAATTACAAGATGACGTAGGTGTTGACGTCACAAGCGAAACATTTGAAATGCGATGCCAATTTCATAAAATCGTATCTTAATAACTAACAACCAGATTCACAAAAGGAATTATCGCTAACTCCATTTATTTGATCATCTGTAATTTCGTTTTTAAATTAATTAAATTAACAAAATACGTCAAATTTCATGCTAATCAATCTTGACAACAACCTTAACTAAAATAAATATGTTCTGAGAATAGAAAATGAAGTAAAAGAGTAATAATAAAAATGGAGTTGGCGCTAATCCCTTTTGTGAATCTACTTGTAAATGTCTTTTAATATTATAGTTTGTGTCTATATTTATAATTTTACTGAAAGTTACAGAAAAAAAATATAGAATGAAAAAAGGTGTTTGACCCTATTTAAGAAATAATTTTTTCAAATTTGAATTTGCAAAACAAAATATTCGTTTTATCTGACATTGAAGTGTACAAGTCACTGTAAAAAATCCATGAAATTTTGACGGATGGAGGGTGTCGGACTATAAAGAACATGAAAATAAATAAAGAATACAGAAATTGCTGTTTTTAAAAAACTGATAAATTTTAGCTAATCTTATTTGACGAACATAAAAAATGCAGCCGATATATTGTTGCTGTCGCACCCTGTGAATAAAAAGAAAACCAACAATTTGAAAGCAGTGTTCATTTGGAAGCAGTGAAGCCGCATTTATCAGCCATTTACATTTAATTTTCATTCTCATTTATACTTTTTAATTGTACGAATTCATGCAATAAGATAAATGAAAATGAACGCATGCGCACAAAAACAGGCAAATGGCCAAGGTAATAAATGTCAAACATGGGCATGGAATAAAATTTAGGGTTATTTTACAAGTGGCGATGTTCAATAACAGTGATAGCGAAGAAGAAGTTATTAATTTGTTTTTCTATGTATTAATTGCAATAAACACCACATAACCTTACTAAAAACAAAACAGAATCAGCTGATCGGTCGCGACTATTCGTATATGCATGCGTCATTTATAATTCTCCTTTGAAACTTTAAAGTTGGCCAACTTATAAATTAAGGTGAACCATCCGGGCCAATACGGGCTGAAGATAGCCCAAGATGAACATGACTTTTTTGAAACAATATATCATTATTATAATAAATGAAACATATAATGTTTTATACCTAATTTTGTAGATAAAAGTCCAAAGTTTTGTAATAAATATTAAAAAGCTAATTTTGTTTACATATTATACATGAACACAATTTTCAAAGTAGTCAAATATATGCCACACATTCCCATGAACGACTACAGTAATACAAATAATGTGTATATTTATAAATATGATCGCCTATAACATACTAAAATTATTTTACATTTGAATTTACAGTTTTTGAGAAACAAATAAAAATATACCAAAAAGTGTGTTTTTTGGTATATTTTTATTTGTTTCTCAAAAACTGTAAATTCAAATTGACAATTAACTTAGTATGTTATAGACGATCATATTTACAAATATACGAATTATTTTCATTACTGTAGTCGTTCATGGGAATGAGAGACACAGTATCAAAGTTCTGAATTTTTGACCAACTAGACTTCAACGAATATTTTTTTATAGTTGAATGTTTCAGTTATCCTTTTCATCCACATATATAAATACTAGAATGTTCAAAGACCTTACTGTAATAATTGTTTTGTTTTTCGATAAGAATAATTGTAAGAAATTATTTATTTAAATTTGAATTTGCAAAACAAAATTCATGGGAATGAACGAAGCCACAAAAATTTGTACTTCATCTGTGTACAAGTCACTGTAAAAAATGAAATTTTGACGGATGGAGGTTGTTGGACCATAAAGAACATGAAAATAAATTAAGAATACAGATTTTGCTGTTTTTTTAAAAAATAAAGGATGCGTTCTTTCGACGCGTATGTTTGACCTTAAATTAAAATGAAAGATAAATGGGAATGTTGCATGAATGGGTGCATTAGGTTACATATGCCGAATTCATGCAGCCATTTTCATTTAATTTAATTTATCTTTTTTACCTCGCGCCTACCTCCAGGTAAGGGAGGTATTGTTTTTGGTCAAAAAATTGGGTAGTGAGTTTTTAATGTCGCGTTTGTATCTGAGGGGTCTAGTATCAAAACCTGCTATGTCCACTTTTTTCAGTTTCGAGTAAATTGATATTTTTAGTTTTGCGCTTAATTTGTAACAAATTGTAATAATTTATGTTTAGATGTTTTAAGATAGATCATTTTGAATTGTAACAATTCTACTTTGCATTTAAAATATTAGTATTAATTTGCAATATACAGGTTTAAAAGATAGACATAGTCGGTTTTGAAACTAAAATATCAAATATTTACCTATAATGCATTATGACAAATATTGTTATTTTAAGAATAAAAAAATACACAATTTTTGAGTTGCAAAATTAACTTTTGTATTTATAAATAAAAACACATTTTGATAAAAATTCTCTTATAAAAATACATAAACTGAAAATAAAGTCTGTTAAATACAAGATACTTTTTTTTTGTTTATCTATTTTTTTTTTACGTTGGGATATTCAGCAAAGCCCCTCAAACTGCAAAACGTCAATAAATTATTAACGAAACATTTCGGCGATGACTGAAAGAAAAATAACCATTTGAAATATTATTCAGATGTGATAGATAATAATTCAAATTACGATAAAACTGAAGAGCAAGAAGACTGCGTAATGCCTTCAGAAATACCAGATTTAGGGCCGTTTTCACCAACCACGGTTAAGTATTTTATTCTGTAGGTTTAATTTAACTGGAGTATATATCCGACATTTCCATTTCACCAACCTCGGTTAGGTTAGGTTAGGTTAAGTATTTTATTCTGTAGGTTTAATTTAACCGGAGAATATATTCGACATTTCCATTTCACCAACCTCGGTTAGCGCTAACCGAAGTTTAAATCGACAGTTAAAATAACCTAGCTTATTTGGATGGGATAATTATTTATTCTACTGTTATGTCGCGCTAAATTTATTACATTATTTTGTCAAATTACTTTATTTGGTAAGTAATTCTTACATTTTTATAGAATATTGAATTTATATTAATTTAAATAACATTATGTTGACATCATAGGTTATAAATGTGAAATATTCAAAAGTTACAAACATGATCTCCTATTTTACGAAAATGTCATCAAACTCAAGTTTATTGAGCAGAAATGAATAAAATTTCTTATCTGCTGAGTTTATCAACCAGTGATGAAGAAATTGTTAAATACTCGAGACCACGAATCATCAGAGATAAAAACAATGCGATTGTAATGTTTGATGATTGATTTTAAGATGCCTTTTGGATTTTCTAAAAGAAATATTGGAATTATTAGGACCTCGAATTTAACCAAACAAATCTGAAAGGAATTTATCTTTTTATTCTCTACTATAAGCATATATTTCTAGATAATATTGAATAATTCTTCCATCTCTTAATGTCTTCTTCTGTTTCTTCTTATTTTACGATATTCATGTGTATTTAATTAAAAAAAAAAACACCTTGTTTTAAAATTGATAAATGTGATTGATTTTCAATGGGCCCATTAACCAATTTTTTAAAAAAAATTTTTTATGAAACTTTATTAGAATATATGACGATCAGTGAAAACCCGATGTGAAAATTCCATATATTACCCGAGATATGATTTATTAAAGTTTGTGTGACGTCACTGGTACTCCTCCAGTGGCACTAAAACAACGATTTTTCATGATAGTAGATATTATATATTTTTTAATGTAAAAATAATATTTACATATATTACAAGTCTTAATTTACAACAATTAAACTAAATATAAATAAAGATCTAATTCCTTTGGCAACTTTAGAATAACAGACGAAAGTTTGAGAACAGTGGCGCTAGTAGCGATGTAACCTAACCTCAACACACAATTTTATTCAATAGATTTTCAACACAGCTCAAGAAAACAGTGAAATTATAAAACAAGTAATAGAAGCCCAACAAATATATTCTTAAATACCAACAAACAAAAATATGAAATGACATTTCGTAGTTCTATTTTAGTCCATAATAGGCGTTGGGCGCAGCGGCAGACGCGCGATTTGCACGTTTCATATTTCTGACCAATAGAATCAATGCGAGTACCAGTGACGTCAAAATATGTTTAATTCGTTATATCGCTTTACTGCAAAATATTTAAAAGAAAAAATACTTTGCTACTAATTATTCCGTAAGTGTTACACGATTTTAATATAAATTGGTCATATTTCGTTTATGGTTTATGCGCCCATTGTCAGTTGTTCCTCAAAGCCAAAATATCGATAAAACAGGGCACTAAACAGTCATACTGGCTTGGTAGCCATCTGGTGCCGAATAGATAACTTAAATAAACATGACTAATCGCCGGTTAACAAACCGAGACGCAAAAGACGTTGGTGAAATGTCAAACTAATATAACCTGTAGAATAAATATAACTCACTGTTAGTTAACTGTTGGTTTAACAGAAGTTGGTGAAAACGGCCCTTAGAAAAGTATCTAGATATTTATTAATAGTTATTTGTATCACAAGGTTGGAAACTGCTATTTTGAGAGAGCGAGTTTATTTTGATGGACGAGTCCTACAAACACGAGCACTCGCAAAATAGTTTTCAACCGAGGGATACACAAGATTTTTCGCGCCAACATTTATGTAAATTTAATAAATAAATTTAATTTATTCCTCATTTTCTTAATGACAGGGATGTTTTATGTAGCTAACTTCACAATATTTGAATGTCAATTATGTTTATTTTCTAATATCATAACCAAAAACATCAACATATTTTTATTTGGATTTTTCACTGCAAATTCAATTATAATTATTTACAAATATATTTAAAATCCATAAATATTCTGTTTTCTTGTATTGCAAATACTCAATTGTAGATATATTGCCATAATATTTTTATGTCAATGTAATACTTTGACATTTCTAGCGTCAGAAGTTAGCTAAAATTAGTGAAGTGATGCCAACATATAACCATAAAAATTTATCAATTTTTGTCAAACTAGTTCGACAAAAACATGATTTCCGACCGCTTTAGATATATGTAATTGTGTCAATGTCGGACGGCGGCGCGAAAATAGTATATTGTACAACGAGCATGGAATGGTACTCATTTCCTACGAGTATGAAATGGACATTCCATGCGAGTTGTACACTATACTTTTTCTACGACCAAGATATTATTTCAAAATTAATTTAATTTTAATAATTAATTTGTTCCGCTTTTATCATTCCAATATTTGACAATTCTAAATAAGTATGCTAGCAATGGCACCTGTACTGAAATGAATTGAACTGTATTGAAATACTCACAAAACAAATTCATTTCACGATGCTTGCAATGCACCTCATATCCCTAGCAACAACAAACATACAATGAGCAAATTTCTCAGTGGTCGTAGAAAAAGTATCTTTCCCAGCTCTGTGGATTTTGTTGTCGCAGCCTGTGAATAAAAAACTCCAACAATTAGCGAGCAATGTGTATTTAGAAGCACTGTTAGGTGAGGTGGTGTATCTTGCGCATGTGTTTGCGCACGCTGCTGCGCTCGGTGAAGTGGCGCGCGCAGAGCTCGCACGGGTACAGGCGGCGCTGCGTGTTGTGGCGCTTGAGGTGCGCGCGCAGGCGCAGCGGCGTCTGGAACACCTTACGCACACGGGGCACGAGGCGGGCGCGCCGCCCGAGTGCTTCAGCGAGTGCTCCTTCAAGCTGCAGTTCTGCGCGAAGCGCGCGTCGCACTCCAAGCACGCGAATGGCTTCTCGCCCGTGTGCAGGCGCATGTGGGACTTCAGCGTGGCTGAAGTGCCGCACTTCTTACCTGCAAGATACAAATCATGTTTACAAAGCAATGAAACTTTGTTTTTTACATATATTCATGGTGTGGGGGCTATCTCCACATACTCCGCTATTACATACATGCATACACACATGCACACACACACACACACACACACACACAAACACAGATCTTGTATATAGCTATAAATAACACATTCATATTACACATGCACAGATATACTCAAAATGATTTTGGAGAAGACGCACGTCATCAAAAATATTACTAGATAATGACGTCACTATGCGACAATGTTTATATGGGATACTAATTTTTGTTGAAATGAAAATGCAATGCGTGTTGAATCATATGAGCCGCCATTTTCAAATGTGATTTATTGCAATAAACACAATATATCTATAAATATAATATATAATAAATTATATGTTATGGCAGTGCCACAACGCATAATAAATTATATGTTATGGCCGTGCCATAACGTATAATAAGTTATATGTTATGGCCGTGCCATAACGTATAATAAGTTATATGTTATGGCAGTGCCACAACGTAAAATAAATTATATATTATGGCAGCACCACAACGTATAATAAATTATATGTTATGGCAGTGCCACAACGTAAAATAAATTATATATTATGGCAGCACCACAACGTATAATAAATTATATGTCATGGAAGTGCCACAACGCATAATAAATTATATATTATGGCAGCACCACAACGTATAATAAATTATATGTTATGGCAGTGCCACAACGTAAAATAAATTATATATTATGGCAGCACCACAACGTATAATAAATTATATGTTATGGCAGTGCCACAACGCATAATAAATTATATGTTATGGCCGTGCCATAACGTATAATAAGTTATATGTTATGGCCGTGCCATAACGTATAATAAGTTATATGTTATGGCAGTGCCACAACGTAAAATAAATTATATATTATGGCAGCACCACAACGTATAATAAATTATATGTTATGGCAGTGCCACAACGTAAAATAAATTATATATTATGGCAGCACCACAACGTATAATAAATTATATGTTATGGCAGTGCCACAACGCATAATAAATTATATATTATGGCAGTGCCACAACGTATAATAAATTATATGTTATGGCAGTGCCATAACGTATAATAAACTTTTATGTGACTAAAATTATTTAAATTTCTACTGTTTTAGATCCAGCAACACCTCTACTATGACGTCAGTAACATCAAAAAATTCGATTTGGAAACAATTCAAGAAATTATTATCTAAATGCTGACACAGAGGTTAGTACACTTGTTAATATTTTAATAGATTATGCATACAGCATGAAAAAAGATAATTATAATTATTTTTGTGTTACCTTATTTGGGAAATAGTCTAATAAAATATATTTCGGGTCCATTATTTTGCTGGTAAAATTTGTTATCAAGATTGTTGCTTTTAGGTAACATTTCTCGACAAATGTAATGACAAAATCCTTCGCCTCCGGCTCGTGATTTTGATCATGTCATTTGTTTCGAAATGTTACCAAGCAACAATCTTTCGAAATGCAAATTTTACCGGCAAAATAATGTTCCCTTAATATATTTCTGTTGAATATAAATTGTTATTGCTGAAACAAAAGGGGATTTTATATCCAATCTATGTTAGAAATAGAATATAAATTATAAGAATGAAATATTTAGAAAAAAGAGTTTATTTCAAAGTTTCAACAAAAGAATAACAGTAATATAAATATGTGATCACAAGTTATAATAGAATGAATGGAAGGATGACAGTCCTGCGATCACTAATTGGTACAACTACCAAATTCCATTCAGTGCCATTCGTGTCCTCCAAATCCAGAGTCGTGTCCACCGAAGCCACCGTCGTGTCCGCGTAATCCAGAGTCGTGTCCAGAGAAACTTCCACTGAAACCTGAGTCATGTCCAGAGAAACTTCCACTGAAACCAGAGTCATGTCCGGAGAATCCTCCGTCGAATCCACCGTGTCCTCCTCCAAGAGACAGACCCTCATCGTGTCCCTTGATGAACACAGGCACGGGCTTCTTGACGATGACGGGCTCGGGGATGTGCACGGGCACCTTCTTGATGACGGGCACGGGGTAGGGCTTGGGCACATGGACAGGGACCTTGACGGTGTAGGGCACCTTGACGGGCACCTTCACGGGGTAGGGCACGTGCTTCTCAACGGTGTAGGGCACGGGCTTCTCCACGGGCACGGGGTAGGGCTTGGGCACAGGCACGGGGTACGGCTTGTCGACAGGGACCTTCACTTCCACGGGGTACGGCACTGGGACCTTCTTCTCCACGTGCACGGGGTAGGGCTTCGGCACCGGCACGCCGACCTTCTTGGTGATGGTGATGTGCTTGTGGTACGAGGAGCCCAGGTCGATGGGGCCGTGGTGGGACGAGAAGTCAGCGCCAGCAGAGCCGAAGTCAGAGTGTCCTCCAAGGCTCAAGCCGGAGTCATGGTCGCCCAGGCTCAGGCCGGAGTCGTGGCCGAAACCTTCATCGAAGATACCACGCTTCTGCCCTTTCTTGGCCTCCTCAGCCGCCAGAGCAGCGGACAGAGCTAGCAGAACGACAAAAAGCTGCAACAGAACAAAATACATACAAATATACCGTCATATTTTAATATTTGCTATTGTCCTTACCGTGGTGTTCCTCATGATGTGAATGGATTGAGTGATCACAGAAAACTGATGGTTGTAGCTTGTGTTGAACGTTATTTATACCAGTCAGGCACGGTTTACTGAAATTCTACTTTACGCTTCGATGCTAAATGATTGTTCATAAATTATTCATTTATTTTCGTATGCCAATATTCGTACGGATAATTAATATTACAAAAAATTATCATCATGATATTTTTTATTTATTTTGTTTGTTTCATATTCAAAAATTTATCAAAATATATTTTCCATTTAGATATATTCATATTTTACAACTTATTCTAAATTCTTTCTAGATTGATTTTAAAAAAACCTGATAACATAAGAATAGTAAAAAGTGTAAATATAAAAGAAAATTGTAATAATGCAATGAAAACAGAATATCATTTTTTAGTTTTATGCAAATAACGTTTAACGGATGTTTTGCTTTGGCTAAAAAAAAAAAAGACAGAGACCATATATATTTATTCTACGTTAGAAATAAAATATACATTATTGCGATAAACATTTAGATAATTGAGTTTATTTAAAATAATATATTTAATTTGTATACTAATATTCGTACCAATAATTATCCTAATTTTTAGTGTAACATGAAATGCAATATTCTAGATTATTGTTTCATATCTAAAAATTATGTTAAGATATTGTGTTTAATTGGACACAATCATCGCAAAATTATATTTTATAAATATAATTTTAATTATGAAATATTTATTTACCAAAACTAGTATTTGAACTGACTTATAATTACAATAAATATTATAGTGTACCATTAAAATTTATGTCATTAAGTAAGCTGAATTATAATAACAAAAATATTTTACTAATTATTCTACCTACATTCCACATTCGTGCCAATGGTTGACCAAGCAGAAGTTTTACAAGTAAAAGTTTTACAGTATAAATAGCATGAATTGGATATGAAAATCATCATTCGATCAACACTGTTTTACTCTGCACAACATGAGGGCTTTTGTGGTAATATAAACGTATTTATAATTATGCATCTGCAGTATATTAAAATTTAATAAATTTGTTACAGATTGCTGCTTTGGTTTTCGCTGTAGCGACCGTAGGTCGTTGCGGGATCATCAGCTCCGGCTCCTATGGAGGAAGTGACCATGGGTTAAGCGGAGGATACGGCGGTGGATACGGCGGTGGATACGGAGGTGGTTACGGAGGTGGCTATGGAGGCGACTTCAGTCTTGGAGGCGGTTTTGTCGGCGGTTTCGGAGGAGGTTTAGGCGGTGGTGCAGGAGGTGATGCTGGGGGTAGCACCTCTGTGAACACCATCACGCAGACCGTCCCCGTGCCGGTGCCGCAGCCGTACCCCGTGACCGTGACCCGCCCGGTGCCTGTGCCCGTGCCGCAGACTGTGCAAGTAGCCGTGCCCCGCCCCGTGCCCGTGCCGGTGCCGCAGCCCGTGCCCGTCACCGTCACCCGCCCCTACCCGGTGTACGTGAACCGCCCGGTGCCCGTGCCCGTGCCCCAAGCCGTCCCTGTACCGCAGCCCCAGGCCGTCCCTGTGTCCGTGCCGCAGCCCTACCCCGTCACCATCACTCAGGCCGTCCCTGTTAGAGTGCCGCAAGCCGTCGTCGTGCCCGTGGCTCAGCCCGTCTTCGTCGGCGGAGGTGGTGCTGGTGCTGGACTCGGCGGTGGACTCGGCGGTGGACTCGGAGGTGGACTCGGAGGTGGATTGGGAGGCGGTTATGGAGGTGGACATGGGTACGGAGATGGTGGATTCGGTGGTCATGGAATCTCCTTGGAATCATATGGAGGCAGCTACAAGCATTAAGTTCTTATCATCTAAATGCACCTGATCGAATGATGTTTTCTTTGAATTAACTTCTTTCTTTAATAAATTTTTTCAATATAAAAAACGGTTTTAACTACAATAATCATTATTCATTCTTAAATCTAATTCTGCTTTCAGCTTTGCCAAAACTTTGAAAACCCAAACATAAAATTCCATACCTACCTATAAATATTCCTATATAAAACACTTATATTCGGTAGTGTTAAGTATCAATAAACACTGCATTAGTGATTAAGATTTTAGGAATTTATAAATTCAATCAGTTCTTTTTGTTGATTTCGATTTTAGATTTGGCCTTAAGTCTCATTCACAAATCGAAATTAGTTTTAGTGTTATGTTTTTGTTTTAACAACTTTACAGATGTGTTATCTTATGCAACAGTACACAAATCCGTTAAACATTTTAGCAAACTCCTTCGTTCCTGTTTAATTTTACGTATTATACTTAAGAATTGACCAATAGGAAGACACGTAAAATGTTGCAGCGATATACAGTTATATTTTACTAGTAACTTTCATTCAAAATATGTACGTTCTTCGGCATTTATCTAGAATAATATGTATATTAAGAGGTATCTTTATTTATAATTTTCTAATATATTTAGCTAAAACCCGGCACGCGGTGCAATTCTACTCAAAGAAATTTTCTGAAAAACCGTGCATTTGATACCAGACAATTGCCGAAACAAGTTCGTCACTTAGTTCCTTGCTTTCATGTCAGTACATTGACGAAGCAAGCTCATCACTTCGTTCCTCGCTTCGATTCTTTTCTAATAACTAATATGTATTCTGAAAATGAATTAAATATGATCATAAATAAAATTTTTCTAAATATCTCGAACCCAGGGCTAAAATGGGCCCAAATTAATTCAGGAACCTTCGTGGGGGCGGTCACAACAACTCACCGAAATTTCATCGCAGTCAAATGTATGGTATAAGAACGTATACGGGACAAACAAACTGTAGTTCATATCAATAAAATACACATGTAATTTTCTGACAGTTCAGTTCATGGCCTATTGCAGGTAACTGCGATACCGATCTAGTTGAATTTATTTATTATATTTATCACTATATGTCGCTACTCATTAAAACCAACAACTAAAACGTCATTTGTGAAAGCTACTTGCAAATACAATAAAACATAGAACAGAAATTAACACTAGTTTCGATCTGTGATTGAGGCTTTCGTACTCATGGTCGTACGTTAGAACGTCTCAAATCTACAATGTGCTGCCAACTTGTGGTTAAAATTGGAAGAAGGACATTTTAATTAGCTATCTTCATGTGTGAGAATACGAGATTTCACATTTCTGCCGCTGGCCAAAATACATAATCGTAAATAAAGAGTTATATACACATTAATCGTAAATAAATTAATGAATAAGTTTAAGGTATGTATTATATCGTCTCTGATGCAAGTTTTAATGGAAATTAATTAATTTGTTGTGCCCGAATTTTTTACGTATTAATGAAAAAAGACTTCAGGAGCTTAGAATTAATTAATAATAATCTTGAATCATTAAAAAATATTTCTCTTAAAAAAAAATATCACAGAAATTACATGGGATTGAAAAGAAGATTTTTAAGAGATCAATTAATCCATTTCGATGTACCTGATTATCATTTTTAATTCTTACAATGTGAGTAAGCAGTTAGTAACCGATTTAATAAATAATTTGCAATAATATATTTTACCACCATCAAGAACTAGTGGTATACCATTATATTATATGTAATATATTTTGTACTTTACACAGAATGTTGTTGTCATCTTTATTATAGGTGTTGACAAAGTTTTTGTGTGATGGATGTAATCAGTTGGAAATTCTTGTTGGGGTTGTTTAAGCCATTTATTAGTACGGTTAATTTATTTATTTTATTTACTTATTGCCCAACAGTACACATCAATAACAGGGCAAACAATGTAGTACAGTATGCGAACGAAAAAAATAAAAAATAATAATTATAACATATCATGAAAGATTCATTAGTAATATAATAATAAAATTTGCGAATTTATATCATTATGTACGCCACTGTATCGTGTTGACGTGTTGATTTTGTGCTCTTTGAATTTTTGAATTTTTACAGTGAAATTACAAATAGAAATATATTTTGACTAAACCACCAGGTGTGTTACTAATAGTGTATCAAATAAATATAAAGGTTGGTGATAGTTTTACATTAAACAATCTTAAAACTGAAATTTATAAAGAGCACGTATTAGAATAAAAACGTAAAATCTCAATATTCTAGCAATTGATAATTAATCGTGTCCGTGCGGTTATTTATAATTGTTTGTTAATTAATGTCAATGACGATGCGATCGCCAACGGCAACACGGTCGGGGGCAAAAGGAAGCACTGAAGATTTTTCAAAAACTGTGTCAGATTACTTTAATTCAAAAAACTTTGAAAAGTTGTTAAATAAATCTGGAGCTGCTGCATTTCAATCGGAAATTAAAAACTTGAGTGCATCAAACTTAAAATTACAATCAGAAATTAATAACTTATAAGGAAAAATTAATAATTTAAAATCAGAAAATACTCAACTTAAGTTATCCAACTCCAACCTAACACTTGAAATAAAGGAAATAAAAAACAAACAATTAAACAATAACATAACAGTTTCAAGCGCAGATACTATATCTGATGTAAATAATACAATAACTTATGCGAATATCAGTAATAGTGTAAATAAGAAAACTCTAATCAATCAAGAAAACCTGTAAATAATAAAACTAAAACTGTAAATCAAACCCATAAAGACAAAAGTAAATCAACTAAGGTGATTTTTGGTTCTGCGGCAGACGAAAATAGTAAATTCATAGACGGTACGAGAAAAATTTGGATCTACGTAGGAAGAGTGTCTATAACAACTAGTGCGGACGACATTTAAAACTACGTTAATTCAAAGGGCCCATATGAAGACTTCACTTGTGAACAACTCCAATCAAACGGTCAAAACAACTCCTTCAAAATTAGTGCAAACTTCGAACTTCACGATACTCTCCAGGAAAATTTTAATGCCTCAAAAACATATAATAAAATGTTATACATTACATCTACATGAAAGCTAAACTTATTTTATAGTAATATTTACTCTCTTACAAACAAATGTGAAGATCTAGAAATGATAAATAAAAATATTCTAGCAGATATTATCTGTTTAAGTGAACATTGGTTAAAATGTGAACAAAACGATTTATATAATTTATCTGGTTACTATAAAGCAGCCTGCTATAATAGAACGCAGCACGCCCATGGTGGTGTAATTATATTTGTCCGCAATAACTTAAATTGTACTGAGATAGTTAATGTAAGATCATTAGCCATTGAGCTAGACTGTGAACTAATTGCTATTTGTATAAAAGAATATAATTGTATAGTTTTGACGCTTTATAGATCACCAAATGGGAACATTAATATATTTATTAACATTCTGATACAGGCTTTAAATATTTTAATTCAAATATGCAAATATGCACATTATTGTAGTAGGTGATTTTAATGTGGATTTTATGAATACAAATGCGAACAAGAATGTAATTATAGATCTCTTCTTAAGCTACGGCTTAAAACTTACAGTTCAACAATACACACGTGTAACTAGTATATACTAGTAGTTGTATAGATAATTTGTTTACTAACGGATTGCAATATTTCTGTTCAAGATTTTGATTTATCCGAACATTCGTGATCTTATTTCAGGTTGAATTAAAACAAAATAGAAATAGTTCTAACCCGGTTAGAACACAATTTAGAAATCTAAACAATGCCACAAATGTTTGCAATTTTTATTATTTATTTATTTTAATGAATCATGGGATAGATTATATAGTGAACCGTGTCCCAATAAAAAATGTACTATATTTTTTGAAATATTTAATTATTATTTTTCCGTGGCATTTCCAGTTGTGTATAGCAAAAAAGATAAATTAACAAAGAGTAGGTGGATGACTCCTGATCTTATAGAATTTCGCGAGCGTCTACAATTTATGTGGGAGATTGTAAAGTTAAATAACAACCAAGTTTTGAAAACTAAATATAATAATTAAAAAAAAGAATATAGGTCCAAGGTAAAGTCAGCAAGAAAATCATATAATCTAAGGTGCCTTTCTGAATCATCAAATAAAATGTTAACTACCTGGTCCATAATAAATAATGAAACCGGTAGAACACCAAATAATAGGGAATGTACATTAACAGCAAACCAGTTTAATGACTTTTTCTCATCTGTTGCAGAAAATTTAAGTAAAGATATCTTACCTTCAGAAAATGATTACACGGATTTTCTATCGAATCTTAATAATAGTAAGCATACAATATTCTTGAAACCAATTACTCCCCATGAAATATTTAACATAATTAAAAACATGAAATCCAAAGAATCTATTGACTTATACGGAATTAATACTAAATTAAATAAAACTATTGCTGATTGTATCATAAACCCGCTAAGAAACTTGATAAATTGTTGCTTAGAGTTTGGAGTTTTTCCTACTTGTTTCAAAAAAGCCAAAATCATTCCCCTACATAAGAATGGATCTCGGGAAAAAGTTGAAAACTATAGACCAATAGCAATACTACCAGTGTTTACAAAAATTTTTGAAAAAGTCATCTTCATACTGTTACGTTCGTGGGTTTTAAAAACGTATTTATTTAAAATACTAAAACTATTATTAATAACAAATAATGAATAATTATTATATTAAATAGTCAAAGTTAATTAACACTAAGTACATAACACTAAAATAACTAATACAAAAACTTATACACTACCACTTATCACTACTATAAATAAACACTATTATTTATTTTAACTAGCCGAGCGATATTTATTTAAGACGACAATTTTATATTCCCACCGGTCGGTATATTTATATTCACAAGTTCTTCCGCAGAACTTCGGAGTCGACTAAGTCATCTGACTTACTGACTCAACTCGACTAAATGAGTCCGAGTCATCTAAACGACTGACTGCTCGGGAGTCATCTAAAAGACTGACTGCTCGGGAGTCATCTAAAAGACTGACTGCTCGGGAGTCATGTAAAAGACTGACTGCTCGGGAGTTATGTAAAAGACTGACTGCCTGACGGCTGCCGGCGATTCCTTTTATATATGGCGTTCCTTGTTTCTGGAAGGTTCTGGAATATTCCCTATTGTGGAGCAAACGACTTGTTCGAACCAGCAAGCGTTGAGTCATTCACTCGGCCGCGCGGCGTGGCGGCGTCGGCCGGCAAGCTTCAACTTGTCGCTGCCGCGTTCGTTACAATACATACTCTTGAATTTATAAATTTTCATATCAAATGAACAATTTGGCTTCCGTGAAGGAAGAGCAACTACCGACGCCATGTTAAATCTAATTGAAAGTATAACAAAATCTTGGGAAAATAAAGAAATATGTAGCTACCTTTATCGACTTAAGCAAAGCTTTTGATACTATACAACACGATATATTACTAGGCAAATTAGATTATTATGGTATACGAGGTATAGCACTGAAATTGTTTGAATCTTATCTTACAGATAGAGAACGAGTTTCTGTAAATAGTTTCTGTAAGTAGTTATTCAAAAATTGACAAAGGCGTTCCCCAAGGCAGTATTTTAGGCCCATTATTATTTACAATTTATGTTAATGATCTATCTGTGAACATGAATTGTAAAACAATACAATTCGCAGATGATACAACCTTCATTTGCTCTAATGCCGAGTTAACAATGTTAGATGATAGTTCGGATGCTATATTGCAACAAGCTGTGAATTGGTTTACATCTAATAAAATGGTTTTAAATACCGAGAAAACATATATATTAGATATGGTCAATAGCAACGTTAGCAACGACTTCACAGTTAAATACTTAGGTATGTTATTTACAGGTAATTTAAATTGGAAATGCCAAATTGATTTGCTTAGTAAGAAACTATCAAAATGTTTATATGCTCTTTGAAAAATATACAGCATTGTTGGGAAAACGGCTGCTAAAATTGCTTATTTTGCACATTTTCATTCAACAATGACGAATGGATTGATTGTTTGGGGACAATCACCTCATATTGAAAGAATTTTTTTACTTTAGAAGCAGGCAATTAGAATTATTTCTGTTGCTGGTTCTAGAGAATCATGTAGAGAATTATTTAAACAAAATAAAATACTAACTGTTTATTCTCAATATATATTGCAATGTGTAATATATATATTAAGAAAAATTTGTCCAAATATAAAACTCACGATCAAATTCATGAATACAGCACGAGAAATAATTCTAACATAATAAATAAATAGATTGCCTTAAAAAATATTAAGGTAAATAACACTAATTTAAATTTATATGATAGATTACAACATGAAATAAGAAATTTAAAGGGAAACAAATTTAGAAATATTGTTATCCAAAAGTTGCTTACTAAATCATTTTACAACGTTAATGAGTACATGACAGACGAAAATTTCTAAATTAAAAAATTAAATTTTTAAAAATATGTTAATTGTCTATTTTTTAATTTGTTGTTTGGTTGTGATAATATGTATCTGTATGTAATTATATATTAATATTGTGACGCACTGTGCATGTATTATTGCTTTACAGTAAATAAATATTATTATTATTATTATTATTATTATTATTATTATTACACCTTATGCAAGAATTGATTCAATTTCAACACTATTAAGTTAATATATTTAAAAATTTAATATTCTTCATATTGCTCGTCTTTACGTTAAATCAATTTCTTATGTCGAAAAATATGAACTGTCACAATACAGGATGTTCCATAACTTCAGGTACATATTAGAAGGACATATAGTTCTTAATGTCCTGATTACGGAACAAAAAGAATTTTTTCAAAATTCAAAAATTAGTTTTTGAGGTTTTTAAGGAAATAGTTTTGGGACACTGGTTGAATAGGTAGTTTTAATATTAAATATTACGTTGTATTATATCTAATTAATAAGAAATGTTTGCATAATACAATCATTTCATTAGGTTTCTAGTAGCCGGCCACATAAACTACCCTTAATTTTAGGAATTTTGAAAAAATTATTTTTGTTCCGTAATCAGGACATTAAGAACTATATGCTCTTCTAATATGTACCTGAAGTTATGGGACACTCTGTATACGTGAAGTTAGTTGCTCTATAAAGTTTACGCTATAAGAAGATCGATTATAGAACGAGATATATAATCCGAAAATTGGTTCTCGAAGTTATAGAGCTCTATAGCTTATAGAAATATACAGTTATAGCGTTATAGAGGTAAGATACAGAATAGCACCATAAATGTATACATAAATTAATCACCTCTATATTGTACACATATATTTTTTTTTCAATCTACTATGTTTGATAAAGCAAAACAATTACTAGTGTTACTAGTACTTGAATATAACTACCTGACATATGTACATAACCTTCAAATTAAATTTTAAATTACTTTTAAAGGGCACTAATTTAATGCACTTCAATAAGAATTTTAATAGTGTCATGACGTATATTATAAACATATATACAGGGTGTATAACGGAAAGTGAAACATAGGCGATTAACATGGGAATGGAAATAGTTTTATCTACGACCGTTGTTAAAAATGACACTTTTAACGGTTGCTTAGCAAGTTAAAGGTATCACGTTCTGACGCTAGTGTTAAAAGTAACATAGAAACGTATTAAAAGTGATTTAATTGTTGCTTTTAACATGTTGCTAACGATTTGTATCAATAAATCAACAAATATAGCACTACCTTTCAAAATATCACTAATACACTAGGAAGATCGTAAACAAAGTTTTGTATGATATACGTGTTAAAGGTGCTTTATTTAGTTCGTGGAGTTGTTACACTCGGCTTCGCCTCATTACACAAACTAATTTATTAAGTATTTGGTTTGCTTTTTAACTTCCGTCGGGCGCGGTTGTTTACATTGATACAACGCGCATATTTTGTTTCCTCATTTTGTTCAAACCTGACGTATCAGTAGCTTCATAGCTTCCTATCCCCAACATTTAAAATTCGATCTGCAGTGTGAGGGTCACGGCTGGTCAATCTTTATCAACCCGCCTTTTCTAATTTATTAATTAATAATTTATCCTTTAGGTATAATTACCATTTAACGACTTTATAATTAGGTAATTTGTTTGTATTAAAATTATTTTATCGTAAGAAATTACTGTTAGAATTCAAGTTTTGTTGAAAAAAATTATTTTGTTATTTTATTTTAATATATCATGTCGTTTTTTCATGTTTTTCTGCATTTTTAACAATTTTATATCAATTTTTTGTAATATATTTGACTTTCCAAGCTAACTCGGCAATCTACTATGAAAATCCTGCCAGAAAACTAACATTTCCATTGCGTGATTTTGTTACATCGCGCCCGTTCAGGTTACTCCTCACCCCGCACCCAACGAAAGGTTATCTACTTTTTAAAATAATATCAAAATATTTGACAGGAAGACATTAGACATTTGTTTGCCATTTTGTTTTATTCCATGGCGAACTTTATTAAATAGTAATTTCGTAAATTATCATATTTAATTTCTGCAGTTACAACCAACCAGTTGTAAATTAATTTTGTTTACTTATTTACATGCAGAATTTGAAGCTCTACAACTTTTATTTGAAGTATTTTTGTCTAAAATAATTTGGGAGGCAATGCGCATGCCAGGAAACCCCAACGTTCTTCTCCCGAAATAGTGAGGAAAAAGTGTTTTTCCTCTCTAGTGAAGGAAGTATAGAAGTGTTACCAATATGAATGTTATTTACAAAAAACTCTCTTGTAAAAATTATAAATAAATGCGTAATTTTATTGAAAATCCTTATTTTAGTGATATACATACTTTAAATTGTCTCAGTTATGTCTTATTTTTTTTTTCTAGATTAAATCACAATTTGACAATTTTAATTTATATTTAAGGTTGGTTCATTGACAACACTGCTACCCCGCCTTGCATCTGATAACCTAACTTTTAACGTGTCATTTGTGTTGTCAAAGTGTATTTTAGGTCCAAGCAAATCGTTTTTAGAAACATGTCTCGCACGAATTGCCTTCGAACTCGAGTGGGAAAAAGAAGCGCTTTCCTCTCTAGTTTGACAAATAACTATTTCCCATGTTAAACGCTTATGTTTCAATTTCCGTGATATGCGCTATACATAGGAGTCAAATATCTTATTTTGCAGCCATAACTTAATATCAATAAATAATAAATATTTTCTATAACGCTGTTTTGGAAACTAGGCATTCAACATCTAAAAATTGTTATGGAATCACTAACATTCCATGCGCTGCGTATGGAATATTTTCAACGAATCAGAGCCGCATATTAGCGCGATATATGAAGTATCTTGATTCAGTTACTATAGTTACGTCTGTTTGTTCAAATTTGATTTATTTGAGTTTGACGTTTTCAACAGTTTTATATTTGTATTTTTTTTGTGTATTATTTCCAAAATCTTGTTATAGAAAGTATAGTCTACAACATGTAACGGAATGAAATAGCCCACACTCGCAAACCGTAGCCCTCGCCTTCGGCTTGGACTACAAACTTTTTGCTCGCGTGTAATATGTGCTATTCTATTACTTGTTGTATGGGAGAATTTGGATTTATTTGGATGTTTGGAAAAGTTTGTAGTTGCATCTCGTAACCCGTTTTAATTTGTCGTCATCACTTACTACTAGTATTCCTACCTATTTTCACATACAGCTTGTAGAATTGAACTGTGAAATAAGTATAAGGATTTCAATGTTATTTTTTTGATATTGCTTTAAATTTTAACCTATTCACTTTAAATCAAAAGTGTAAATACAAAAATTGTTCAGTATTTAAAAATGTATTCAATAAGGCTCATTTAGTTACCTAATTGGTAGTATTTCACCATATATCAAAGAAATTAATATTGAAATTTATTAGAAAAATTGTAACACGGCCATGGAAAATTAAACAAAAATGAAATATTTCATAAAACAGATTCAGATTCATTTATTACAGTGTTGTATTATTTTCTGTGGAAATTTCATAGATGATTGTAATGATATAATGCAGAATTTTAGAGTTCATAGGTTTTCATTCCTTTCTGTTAAAAATAATAGTTATTTATGTATCAAGGCAATGAAGTTTAATTTTTTATCACGAAAATAAACCATGTCAGTGATAAAAAGGAACTTCAGTGCCGAGGTACATATTAAGTTTTATTTGAAATCTGAAATTAGGAAAACTGTAAAAAAATTATTATATAGGTTAGGTTTATACATCTGTCAGTTGTCAAATGGAACTGACACTCAGTCTTGCCAACCTCGAACATTGCAGTTATCGTAAATAACACTCTAAATTATGTGTTTTGTCCCCAATTTCTTCATCGGAATTAATTAGTTAATCCTTCTTTCACATATTGTTTCATATTACGTATAAATTTACCTACTCCAATACGTCATATATCTGCCAAAATTAACCTAATTATACAATAATTATTTGACGGTTGCCAACATTGTGTTGTTCAAAATCGTCGTACAATGGGTTACTTTAGTGACGATTGCTGAGCTTATAATGACGATTTTCGAGCACTTTACTGTCGATTTCAAATAAATAAAAAAATTTATACTATATAATGGCCGTGCTGCAATTTTTGTAATAAAAATTGATTGTAACTTAATTGACATGTCGTGAAATAATAACAATTAGGTAACTAAATGGGCCTTATTGCATTCATTTTTAAATTCTGAATTACTTTTGTATTTACACTTTTGCTGTGAAATGAAAAGGTAAATATTTACAGCAATATCAAAAAATAGCATTGAAATCTCTATGTTCCACATTTCAATTCTACACCCGGTATAATCCATAAACAATGCTATTAGGTAATTATGTATGTTGTGACCTTGCTGTATGTTATATATAAAGCAACAACTAGCGCAGTGCATCAAATTAGCCGCTTAAATTTAACTACTAAGTTTGTTTCCAATGAATTTAGTGGAATAATTTTCTTTTTATGTAAATTATTAACTAAATACCTATTGTGCCACTGGATGCCTTCTTGTTCTGAGAAAAATTGATAGTACTTCCTATGGAAATGAAATAAATAAAACAAAATAATTTTTAAGGTAATATTTTGACATTTACTAAAATTTTAATTAATTAAAACAATTTCAGTTAGAATTATAATAGTAATTTTTGATTGTTATAAGTGACATTTTATAAGTAAGTGGGAAAGTTTCTGAAACGAGGCGAAGTCGAGTGAAAAAACCTCACGAACGAAATAAATCACTTTTAACACGTGTCATAAATTTTTTATCTACGATCTCCCTAGTTTATTAGTAAATACTAAAAATTATAGAATGATATTTTGACAAATTGGGTTTATATTTGTTGAATTATTGATACAAATAATTAGCAACATGTTAAAACTAACAATAATTGTATATTGTGTTATTAGGAGTAAATGTGATACTTTGGGTGCTGAGCATGTAAGTTTGAACGACGAGCGAAGCGAGTCCGACAATTACATGCGAAGCATACAAAGTCACATTTACTCAGAATATCACATGCTATTTTTTCTTCAAACATAGAAAATAGACATTAAAACATTAAAAAATGTTCAAAACTTCAACAAATATTCTGCCGTATCCAATATTTCTAGTTGCCACAGTATAAGTTATTTTGTTATTTTTGTTTGTTTTATTCTTAACTGTCAAATTATTGAATTACAACCTTAATATTTTGCATGATATTTTACTTTGTCCGCCGCCGGAGTAAATGTGTTGCCAAGGAGACACTTTTACGCCGGCGGCGACAATATTGAACTTCTACTTGTTGAATACAAATACATAACAACGCACTTTTATGACGTTTGAAGAAAAAATCATTTTTAACGTTTTAACACGTTGCTATGTTACTTTTAACAATAATTCCAGAAAGTGATACTAAGCAACCGCTTAAAAGGGCCATTTTTAACAACGGTCGTAGATAAACAATTATTTTATCTTCGACTTGTTTCTATTCCACATGGGTAATGGTAATGGAATAATGTAGGATCTTGTAAGAAATTACTAAAATTTCTCCATTATGCGTAGTCACGAATGTTCCTTTTTTTATTATTTATTGTTTTAAAATGTTTAGAGTTATGACAAATTTTATTTTTTATTTTTCACCTCCTGATGAAAGCCCATGTAGTGTAGAAACCGATCGAGGATGAAATAAATTTTTATAATAGGTACGGCAATTGTTTTTATTAAGTTCCAGTCAAGAAGCTTACATTATGAAATTTTAATATTATACTGTATCACATATGGAAATGATGTCTATGAATTTTAAAATTGTGTTAGGTGGGATATTCATTAAAACAAGTTTATATTTAAATAAATAACGGCCAAAGTATACGAAAACGGCATTGTTAGCTATCAACGTGTTACAAATTAACAATGACCAATCATGACTGACTAGGTTTCATCTATTTTATAATTTTAATTTTTAAAGTAAAAAAATTCATATTTTTAGGTTAACAATAATGGCTCAATAATATTTCTAACATCTTATTGAACTTATATGGATTTGTATATTACAAGAACATTTGAATTTGTTCCAGTTAACCATCTTCCAAAATTTGACATTTATCCGTTCATAAAAAACAACTGAGGTACTTTTGTAGAAATTGTTTCAAATCCCAAAAATTTTATAAATATGCATTTTTGTCTTGAAATTAATATGGAAGAAGTTATTGCCGAAATAAATTTTTACCATTTATGTCCTATACAATAAAAAAGTAAAACACTCGATATAATTTTTCAATTAATTGATTTGATATTTGCGAGTTAATTTTTTGTTTACTTCGGTTAAGTAGTTGCTTAGTATGTGATAGACGACATGGGCGCGTTCAGCCGAACCTAGCAGCTAGATTGCTAACCTAACGGTCACAGCTGAACGTATTGCTAAGTTACCGCTAGATTTCAGCAGCTGGATTAGCGACCTAGCGAAATAAATTTACGCTAGATGAGCTAGCGAACCTTCTAGAACTGTCAAATGTATAACAATTCATTTGTAATGTCATCAATATTAACCATGTCTGCAAAAAAACTATAAAAATAACTTAAAATGTAGTATTTGACATCTATTACTTACCAATTTTAAAATACTGTTTTGGATTTGTCTATATCAGAGTGTGAGGTTAATTCCACCTAACTTGACAGACACAAGATGACAGTACAAGCAAAATTTCGTTCATGCTCATTACTACTTTTCATCTGCTAGAATCTAACATTAGCAAACGCTAGCTAGCCGCTAGGTTCGGCTGAACGCGTCCATAACAAAAAAAATTTAGGTTACTAGTTTGACTTTATACTTTGAAACATGATATTTATTATCTATTTTAATTGTTAAATGATCACTACAATAATAAATTAGACATAATTGTAAATACACGATATCACAATAGATACCAGAACTTACATTGGTTATAGGTATTAATTATTTTGCAGGTTTTACAAATAAAAACTAAATAAAATGACATCCACAAATAAAATTGAAGCAATTCATGTTTTGGAAGAAAATAAAGATATATTGTCGTGTGCTCGTGATGTAGCTAATATTAGTGACGGTGAAAAACCTTTCATTGTCTGTGATATTGGCAAAATTGTCAACAGGTATAAAGAATGGGTAACTGCTATGCCTAGAATAACTCCGTATTATGGTAAGTTAAAACATTGTATAAGTTACTATCAATTATTTATATTAATAGAGCAAGTAGTTCTTAAATGAGGAGCTGGACTTCATTAGACAGTACAATAAATTTAATTAATTCACGTAACGACATTCAAGATCTGAGCAACATTTATTACAATTTGTTACAACTGTTCATTACATAGCTTTGAAATTGTTTCTGTTTAAAATTTTAATTTCTAAACTAGTTTTGTACCTTGATAATTGTTATCGTACTGTCACCAAGAATAACATGTATGTGTCTCGTAGGCATTTAGAATAATCAGGCATTTATCTAAATGCCTAGGCATTTAGAGAAATGCCGGCAATTAGATGAATTTTACTTCCTTCTTCTAATTGACTGGCGAAATCAGGCAATTAAACGAAAAATCGCGCATTTCTCTATTTGCCGGACGCGGTTTAGGCACTTAGAAGAATCATTCATAATATTATAAACAATTTTATCAACAAATTTCACTTATTTGTTACAACAAGGTGCCGATAAATGGCATCGTGAATTACATAAAATGCCTGCTTTGAAGTAGGCACATCGTTTTGTTTGGCATTGTTTTTTTGCAGCTTTGCAATTACATTTTTGTCCGGGTAGTGAGTTTTCAATGAATGATGTCTGTATGTGTGTATGTGTGTGTGTTTTTTTTTTCGTCTCGCATAACTCAAATACTATAATACCAAAAACTAAAATTTTGGGAATTTTCGCTTCTTATATTTAAATAAAGAGCTGATTAGATTTTGGCTAAAATTGGTCAACCGGAAATAACAGTTTACTTGAAGCCCTAAACGGTTTTTCGTGAAAAACACGGATAAATTTCCTTTCTCAACAATTTATGTTATTTTTAAAGTTGTAGAATATTTAATTTTACATCTGTTTTGATTACACTAATTTTATAATAAAATGTGTATGAAGGAATTAGATTTCATAAATCTTGCATTCCTTGTACACCACGGAAACACTTAAAAATTATTAATTTTTTACGAAACGTGACAAATGTCATTGTGATTGTAAAGCTGTTTTCAGCTATAATATCCTTAGGCCATTGATAATTCAATAGTTATTTACATTATACGTGCGGTAAGTTTAGTTTTACAGCGCGAAGTTTTGTATTGAAGCACGACGCGCAGCGGAGTGCTTTAATAAAACTGAGCGATGTATAATAAACTTAACGCACACATAATGTATTACATTTTCTGGCCGACATACCTTTTTACTATATTTAATTATATCTATGTATTTTCCATAAATTTTCCTAATTGATATTTATAGTAAGCTGTGCATCAAGACGCTTTGAAAAACTGTGGAACGTGAAAATAATCAACAATTTGTATAAAGTGTCATAATCAAAAGTAGAACCACTCCCTGAAAATATAAATTACGTTACGAGATATTTCAAGTTTTTGTGGTGTGGTGTGACGAGAAGAAAGGCAACAATTATAACCTAAAAAATATGACAATTTAATAATTCCCGCATAGAGTACATGAGCGATTCACATGTTACCTACCTTTCTCGATATTCTGTATTACAATTAATTTAATATAATAAAATATATCACCAATTCTCATCAATCCAATCAATCAGTTTTATCTTTTGACATTTTATTAGATATGTGACAGTTACCAACTGTGAAATATTGGCACGTAGTTAGGATAAGTGTTAAGAGATGGTGCTGTTGACAAATGTCATTTTTATATAAAATTTTTAGTTTTATTTATTTCTATGTTACTTTATTTAACGATTTTGGCGGTAACTAGAGTTTTTCTAGTCATTCTTTATTATTACAAAGTTACTTTGTATTTTAATGGCCTCAAAAAGCTAAAAAATAGCGGTGCGCGTTCCCGCACCGCGGTGTTTCAAAGAGCATGGAATCTGTAAAATCGTAGTTACCGCAAACGTAAATGATGTGTGATTGTTATGTTTACAGTTCAGGAGGCCAGAAAATAATTTTATCACAGTTACCGAAAGAACGTTGCTTGGTAACCGCCCGACGCCGCAGGCGGAGGGCTGTTACCTTCAAGCAACGTTCTTGAGGTAGTTGTGTTCAAATTATAAGTATTTATCAATGGTCGAGGGATATTCGGTGAGAAATTTTTTTGCGATTATTATTATCATTTTCATTTTCTAACCGTGAAATACATTTTGAAATAAACAAATTAAATATAGAATTATCTGTCAACCAGCTGTCAACGACTGTTACTTAGCAACAGATGATAATTTCCCGGGGAAATTATCAGTGTAATTGTGACCTGATTGGTTACTTTTGCACGAGTGATCAGAAATACAGGGATTCGATTGGATATTTCTTTAACCAAAAAATTTTCGTATTAAAATATGTCAAAAAAATAAATTAAATTACGAAATAAAATTAAATTTCGCAAATATAAATAGAAAATAAACAAATAAAAATGTATGATTCTGTATCATCAAATACTATTTTGTATTGTTAAGAGTAGTATTGACAGGGAGGTTATGTGCTGGACACATCAGATTTTTTTTTTTCAATTAGTTTATTAATTGTGTTATATCTCTTGAGTTATTATCATACTTTCTCTAGTGCATTAGCTCAATAATTTGTAATCTATATTAATATTTGCATTTTAAAATACCTATATCTGAATAAATTAATAATTTTATATTTTCTGCCAATTCTTTTTATTTAATTGTTTATATACATTTAAGCCTTTTTAATGATTTGCAATTCTCATTGTGGTCATGCGCATAAGGAGGAATTTTATCTCACGAATGATCACAACTTGTGAGGTGCTACTTTGACACCCTATTTATTATTAGAGGATTTCACATGTTGTGACCTTGTTAAATGTTATTTATCAAGTAATGCACAATCTTTTAAATTTGACAAGCAAGGCCGGTTTCAATTATCTTTAATAATTGATTGTGCTACATAATTTTTTAAATACTTTAGTAAATATTATTTAAGTTTTGATAAATTTACTGTAATCATAAAATAAATATTGTGATACCGGGTTGCTTCGTTTTTGATAGACATTGATAGAAAACAATTAACCATATAATTATTATCGTAAACTAATAAAATTGTATTTATAAAGCTGTATTAGGCGGGAAAATTAATATTGAAATAATACATATTCAATAATACAAGAAATATTGTTGTCAACTACCTTGTTAGCAACACCGTGTTAAAAGTTAACAATGATAAAATGGTCAAGATGTTGACATTATGATATATTTTGTTATTTTTAGGGTGCGGTCCAAAATCCTGAATCTCAAAATCCCGAAAGATCAAAATTCTGAATTATTTAGATACTGAAATAATTGACTGATGCCCGATATTATAAAGGATTTAACTGTTAATTAAAAGTACTTTTAAAGTAAATTTATTTGGTTTTAATAAGTGCACATAATTTCAAATTATTTTATGACCTATTTAAAGTGACTGTCAAAAATTTGATTGTCATTTGGATAAATTGATGTAAATTTAGTGAGGAAGTAAATTTAACTGGAGTTTAATTTTTTTATAATATTGGGCATGAGTCTCGTGCTTTTTGCGCGACATTAAATTTCTTCTTATACGAGCACTATACTAGTACAGTGCTCAGAGACAAAAGAGTATAAAAGTTCACGAAAAACTCCAATCAAGCGAAAATTTAGCATTTGATTAAGGTATAATAAAATTTAGAAAATGCTCAAATAGAACGCAAAGTAATGATTTATCGAGAGTAATATCACAAGACCTGATTTTATCGATAAATGTTTATTTTTGCACGAATTTTTTTTGTTTAGCAACAATCACGAAAGCTAACTGCATGGTAAATCCCGACTCCGAAGGAGGAGGGGTTTTACCTAATGTCAGTTTGCTTGAGTGGTTTTGCTTAAAAACAAAGAAAATGAGTACATAAAAATAAAAATTTATCTGAGAAAATCAAAGAGGTCGCGTGGTATTTGATGAGATGAATTCCAAAAACAAAGCAAAATGTAACTTGAAATATTAATTAACTGTCACACTGACAGTGATTGACAGTAACAATTATTTATTTCCTTGGCAGCGGGAATTTTATCGGTGTAACCCGGGCAACGGGATTTTGCCGCGGTAAAACTCCCGTTATCCGGGCAACTGTTCCTATTGGTTGAATTTTCAAGTGTTTTGCATTATGATTGGTTAAAAACTAGTCGCGGGAATTTATCGCTCCAAAACGAATATTGACGTAACTGTTTTGAAACTGTCAACGCAAATATATCGTGATAAGTAAATTACTTATTTAAAAACCGTTCGCAAATATGTTTCCATAAGAATGGAAATTACATTGGAAATATTTTGTAAATTAAAACAAAATAATTTTATTATTATTATTATATGGTACTATACCCTACAGGCAAATTTCCATATTAACTAGATTTAATTTTTAATTCTATAAATTAATTTAGTGAAAAATGGTAAAAAAAAAACTCCGAAGTTATTGGTTTTAGGCATAGGATACCCTTATTATTATTGTCTATTGTATTACACAGAGTGTTTATTGTACGTCTATTGATACACGTAATCAATTTTACATTATGAGGAATAAAATATATTTTAAAAAATAGAATATTCTTCATGTAAAATTTTATTAAAATTGAAATTTAAATATTCATCTGTCGAATAAAATCCATTCTTTCAAAAAAACATTTAATTGTGTTTTTATAATTTTTACTATCCAACCTTTTAACATCATCTGGCAGTATGTAATAAAACTCAAGATTAATTTTATTGTTCGCACTTTTTTGAAGTTTTACTCTAGGTTTGCGAAAAAGAGCAGAAGCACGTGTCTGATAATTATGAATGTAATAAATGAAGGTAATACAAAATGACACACAACAGAATAATAAAATATAGGATGTTCCTTTTGAAAACGGCCAGTTATAATCATTTGAAGTGGAGTAAGTTTGATTCGCTTTATTGAACTTCCTGTATAATTATATTAAAAAAAAAATGTCAAAACATAGAGTATAGTAACATTTGTGCAGAAAAAAATTCTTAAATTTTACTATTAAAATAACGTCATACGCCTTCATAAATCAATGCGTGTATTCGGCCTTTTTTTTTAGAGAAAAACGGAAAAACTTGACTACGCCGCGGAAAACTAAACCAAAATTCATATGTCCATATAGGTGAATAAAATACAATTCAAAATATATAAAAATATATGGGATGTTCCATTTAAAAAAAGACAAACAATTCTCACCAAGCCGTTACGTTACACCCTGTATATGTAAAAATAATTTTATGTTATGCTTCTTGAGTAGTTGAATAAATTTTGTTAATAAATTTTTGCTGTATTTCTAACGACAACGGTGATTTTGAAGACGGGCATTTCGATGACTCACCATGTATAGTAGTAGTCGGAAAATAGATTTTTTGTAAATTTCTCGTTAAATATAGTAAATACGAAAATGCAAAGAAATGTATGTATGACATATTTCATATCTGGAAAACAGACGAGAAAAACACGAACGAAGAGATATTGTACCGCGCTTGAATATCAAAAAGATTTGCAAAATATACCTACAAATATACTTTTATATCCTAAAAATTGTGAAGAAATAATAGAAATAAATTCAAGTAAATATATAAAAAGCTGTAATGTCTCAAATTTTCAGTTTCTTTTGTTTTAAAATAAACATAAAACAATAATAATACTGTAATATAAGTAAAAATATGATATTATACGAAAAGTGAGAAAAGAACAAAATTCAATAGATTATTTCTTAGTATGAGTATCCAACTAATTCAGGATTTTGTGCATTCGGAATTTTAATATTCGGAATTTTGGGATAGACCCGTTATTTTAACTTCAAATTTATAATTTACGGTTCAAAATTCCATTTTTTTAGGTAAACAATAATAGTTCGATAACGGTTTTAATTATTAATAATAAGTATAATTCACTTTATGGCCCATATATAAGTTAATATCGCATAGTCAAAACCTTGACATAGTTTTTTATTCCATTTTAATCTTTTAGCCAAAATTGATATTTATCGGCATAGAATAAACAATACAGGAACAAATATATCATTATTTCACGACATGCTAGGAAACCCCACCGTACTTCTCCCGAAATAGTGAGGGAAATATAGAAGTGTTACCAATATGAATGTTATTTACAAAAAAATATATTGTAAAAACTATAAATAAATGCTTAATTTTATTGAAAATCCTTATTTTAGTGATATACGAGGGGCACTGCCAAAGTTCGCGGAAAATGTAAAACAAAACACAAATTACGTTATGTAAATCGCTTTATTGCTTCTCAAAATATTCTCCTTTAAAATCTATACACTTTTGCATCCGACGACACCAATCTTCAAAACAATTTTGCCACTCTGAGCGAGGTACCTTCAAAATAAGTGATTTAAATGCTTCAACGGCCTCTTCAGGCGATGAAAAACGCTCGCCATGCATTTTATTTTTGATATGTCGAAATAGGAAGAAGTCATTGGACGATAAATCAGGCGAATATGGGCAATGAGTCATTAATTGGATGTTGTTACTGGTCAAAAACTCTACAGTTCGCCGTGCTGTGTGAGCGCTTGCATTGTCATGATGAACAATGATTCGCCGGTTTATGTTGTTCCTTCTGATTTCAGCGATAACTTCCGGCAAACAAATTGAAGTATACCAGTCAGCATTAACTGTCCTTCGATCCTCTAATGCAACAGTTGCAACATGACCGGTTTTTCCGAAGAAACAAGCAATCATTCTTTTCGAAACGCTTCGTGAACGCACCACTTTTGTGGGTTTAGGTTCATTTTGGAACACCCATACAGTCGATTGCTGTTTAGTTTCAGGCTCATATGAATAAATCCAAGATTCGTCGCCTGTTACGATGTAATATACCGAATTTGAACGACCCCCTTCGAATTTCTTTAGCATTTCCTTGCACCACTTGACACGTGCCTGTTTTTGTTCTTCTTTCAAATTGTGTGGGATCCTACGACTGTAAAGCTTCCTGACATGCAAATGATCGTGCAAAATCGTATGTATTTGTTTCGCTGCAATGCCTAAGGATGCCTCTATCTCACTATAGGTCACATGCCGATCTGACAAAATCATTTCACGCACAGCATCAATATTTTTCGCGACAACAGAGGTGCATGGATGACCTTCGCGAAGATCGTCATCAAACGTTGGTCTTTCACGCTTGAATTCTGCGAACCATTTGTAAACCATAGTTTTAGATGGTGCTTCATCCCCAAATAACGAATTAAGTTTTTCCACACATTGCTGCGGTGTTAAACCGTATCGAAAATCATAAAAAATCATCACTCGGAAGTCACGATTCGAAATTTCCATATTTCACACAATTATTACTCCCGTTAAATTTTTTTGAAACGAAACCGAGCAGTTTGAAATCGAACTGTCAACTGAATTATAGGTTAAAAACGTCAAATTTTACGAATATGACAATCGCAAAACGCTGGAAATGCAGAGAGTACTTGATTCCGCGAACTTTAGCAGTGCCCCTCGTACATACTTTAAATTGTCTTATTTATGTCTTATTTTTTTTTTTCTATATTAAATCACAATTTGACAAATTTAATTTACATTTAAGATTGGTTCATTGGCAACATCGCCGTGCATCTGATAACCTAACTTTTAACGTGTCATTTGTGTTGTCAAAGTGTATTTTAGATCCAAGCAAATCGATTTTAGAAACATGTCGTGAAAAAAATGTTGTGTATAATACTAGAGGAAATCCCTTTTTCCACTCTCGCACGAATTGCCTTCGAACTCGAGTGGGAAAAAGAAGCGCTTTCCTCTCTAGTTTGATAAATAACTATCGCTAATTAAACTTTTAGTAGGGAATTTGACGCAGAAACAAATTGCTATCATTGTATAAAATTATAAAATATAAAAATAGACACTTTGTATAATTTTTTAATCAATTAATCCAGAAGATTTAATATTTATAAATTTTTCGAATTGTTTATTTGGATTAAGTACGTAGTTACTTAGTAGACAGACGACATTGACACATAAAAATTTGTAGGTTTTAAGATTTGTCGCATTACTTGATTTAATACTTTGATAAGTGTATATTATCTGATATGATTGATTAACGAAAGTTACAATAAAAAAATAAGATATAGTTGTAGATATATAAGATCACAACTAGCGTCAGTAGTTTGATTGATTTTATTAATGATTTGGCAGGTTTTGCAACAATAATTAAACTAAATGGCAAACGCAAATAAAATAGAAAGAATTCATATTATAAAAGAAAATAAAGATATATTGTCGTGTGCTCGTGATGTAGCTAATATTAGTGACGGTGAAAAACCTTTCATAATTTGTGATATTAGAAAAATTGTCAATAGATACAAAGAATGGATAACTGCTATGCCTAGAATAACTCCTTACTATGGTAAGTTAAGCATAATTACCAATAATCATATACAGGGTGTTCATTTTAAGTGGTACACTATTGCTATTTCGAGAACTATAAGAGCTACGAGGTCGGTTAAATTAGCAAACAATTTCTATATTATAAGATAATTAAAATGAGCGAAACAAGAATTTTTTTAGACCAGTGGTTCTCAAAATGTGGGTGCAACTTTCTTATTTTAAATGGCAACCTATTTTTTTTATTTGCTTATTCGATTCAGTATTTTTTTCTGAATTCAATGATATGCACATGTAATGATCAAATATTACAAAATATTTGAGAAAAATACAAAATTAAAAATGTATCATTTTTATGGAAGAAAACAAATAAACCAAATGCAGAAATAGTTGAAAAAACTGTAATTATGAGAATAATTATTAATTTAGTTGTTACAATACAGAAATACAGAGGTACACTCAAAAAAACTAATATTAAAAATTGTTTGATTTATTGGTTTTCTTCCATGGCACACTTTGTATATGCAAATTTAAATAAAAAGATATATTTTTAATTTTGCATTTTTCTCAAATATTTTGTATTATTTGGTCATTACATGTGCATATCATTGAATTCAGAAAAAATATTGATTCGAATAATAATTTGTTTTCTTCCATGGCAAACTTTGTATATGCATATTTAAATAAAAATGATACATTTTTAATTATGCATTTTTCTCAAATATTTTGTAATATTTGGTCATTACATGTGAATATCATTGAATTCAGAAAAAAATACTGAATCGAATAAGCAAATAAAAAAAGTAGGTTGCCATTTAAAATAAGAAAGTTGCACCCCGCATTTTGAGAACCACTGGTCTAAAAAAATTCTTGTTTCGCTCATTTTAATTGTCTTATAATATAGTAATTGTTTGATAATTTAACCGACGTCGTAGCTCTTATAGTTCTCGAAATAGCAATAGTGTACCACTTAAAATGAACACCCTGTATAGTTCAAAATGTATTTGCATATTGATTGAGGAGCAGTTCTTCACTAGGAAGTGCAGCAAATGCACTAAATTTTGCAATTAATGGGCAGAAGATATAGTTATTTACATTAAAAGCAAGATAAAACAGTTTTTACTGCTGAATGGAGGAAATGACCAGCGAGCCGATCAGGCTTCAAGGAGGGGAAGCAGTAAAACAGTTACCTTGCGTGTATAGTATGTACAACTGAATGGAGGAAATGACCGGCGAGCCTGTCACATCCTTGAAGCAGTAAAACAGTTACCTTGCGTGTACTGTACAACATTTTACTTGTTACTCATTTGTAAATCAAATTAAAATTATAACCAAGTCCTGTCAGTTACACATAACTGTAGGTACTGTCAAAAATTATTTTAAATGATTTCGTATAAGCCTTGTAAGCATTACTGTGACAACATACATTGTTTACCTTGTTTACTAACTTGTAAAAATTTTACAATGTAGCTTTCAATTAGTAACTTGTAAAGATTCATTTTCAAAAGCAATAGAGGGCTTGGGTAAATGGTGTTTACAAGTGAGTAACAAGTATATTATATTAATTTATTCACAATCACTATAGTAATATGTCAATTCCAAACCTTGAGAGGGTTCCTTACGAATATGACAACCTCTTAGGTGGGAAGTGACATATTTATCTCATGCGTGGGAATTGTTTATATAGAATTGCCTAGCAACACAGTCATAAATCTCTAAAAGTAAGTTGAACAGTGCTCTCAAACATATTGATGAAACCTTATAATTACAATAAAACATCAATAATTACAACATTAATATTGAGCAAAAACATTTTTATTATAAAGTAATATAAAATTCTAATGTAATGCTGTGTTATTAGGAATTGAGTTTCCTGAACTGTTGACACATGTCAAATTATTGAAATAAATTTAAACATTTGTTTTCATAGACTACTACCATACATCACCTTTATTTGTTGAATATACGAGTAGAATGAGAATTTAATTTCGATAATTAAGGATGATTGTAAATAAAGTATTATTCATAGTTCGGTGGGAGTTTCATTACAGCCTTGCACTATATCTGAGTCTCTCGGTCATATAATAAGCCTTCGGCTGGAATAAAACATTTCCCACCTCACATGTAATATATAAATACTATTAATGGATTTTATCCAACACCTTTCAATAAATGCTCTATAGATTATCCACTAGTGGGTATAATTTTGAGAAAATCCACTAGTGAGTATTTTTTTATTTATAACAATAATAACACACAACACCCTTGGTAACTACTTCGATTGACATTTCAATTTAAAGCATATGTCACTGTCAAATAATATTTCTTTAATAAATTTTTCATTTATTAAGAGGTGTTGGATAAAACGTTATACTTCACACGTGGGCAAAGTGGAATTACCTACACGATAAAATTATCACACTCAACCTTCGGCTTCGTGTGCTAAAATTTCTCTCGTGGGTAATTCCTTACTTTGCCCACTTGTAAAGTAAATAACTATTATAGTTCCTGCAATTGTTATTTTCTGAATAAAGCAAAATATTGAAACAACTTTTTAACAAAAATTGCAGTTAATATTATTCTATTCTACATTGATTTGAGCTTAGTAAAATTTACTTTTAATCAAATATTTACTGAGACATGCCGAAAAACCCTGACAAGTCTACCAAAATCTAATCAGCTCATACGTCATCGTAAAATTTTATTTTTTTTTCTCAACCTACTTATATTTTGTCAATAACATATTTGTTTATATATTTGACGACAATGCTAATTATTATTGTTGTTATAATAAAGACAATCCATTAGTTTATTTTGTTTGTGAATCTAAAGCGTTCGTACTTGACAGTTTGTGTAGATTAGATAGCACTGTTCATTATAAAACTTAAAATTAAGTTAATTTTATAATCAAATGATAACACACTTCAGATGTTATCATTAAAACTATTTATTGATAATGTTAAAAAACAGGAAATCATATACCTACTGGGTGTAAATTAAAATGTGGTTTGTACTGTAGCACGGCGGGACGAGACTGACACTTAGGGGTTGACAAAAAGCACAACATTTCTTAGGATGATAATAAGTGAATTTAATAAAATGATAAAACGGTGAATTGAACAATTAACAACTAACGCAAATATTACATTAAAGTTCTATATTTTGTAGAGCACTGCAGACGTGAAAAGACGTCTGCTCTGTTTAAAAATTTAAAATCAACAGTCTTACTTATGCTGGCCAAATTACTCAAATACCCCATAAGCGAGTACGTGAGGGCAGGGAATCTCTTGAGGACCAGTACAAAGATTGCATAAAAAAACTAAAACACTTAAAATTCGACCAGGATCTGTAAATCTGTCAACTGCAGATGACATCTCAAGCCGATATTTCAGAATATTTACCGCGATAATCTCAAATGACCATTTATGAAGACTAAAATCTAGCAAGTTTCTCACACACATGTGTGGTAATATACCGACTTAACTCAAGAAAGCAAGAACACTTGTCAAGACGATTTTCGATGCATTTAAGTCCAAACGAAGGTTGAAACTTGATATTTTAAAATCTTTTTGACAGAAAAAACAATAAATCGTATTCTGAATGTTCGCCTTGTTACAGTACCTAGCGATTTCAATGCTATTTTTATATTGCTCTAAATTTTTCTCTATTCACTTTATTGCAAAAATGTCAACACAAAAGTTGTCCAGAAATTAAAAGACCCATTGGTTATCTAAATAATAGTATTTTGCGATATATCAACTAAATTATAATAAAACAGTTTTAGATTTATTTATTTATTTATTGAACATGCAGACATGGAAAGAAATGAATTCTCAAATTCGTCATTATGTATATTATTACAATCTTCTGTGAAATTTCTACAGAAAATAATACGCGTGCAATACTAATAAATCAATGTTTTCTGAATTGTCAAATATTTTTTGTTCAATTTTTAATAACCTTATTGTTATTTTTAACAGATAGGTAACCAAATTGGCTTTACTTTATGCACAACTTTTGAATTTACACAATTCCTGTAAAGTGAATTTGTAAAAATTTGGTTTAATTTACCACAAAAATGTGTTGAGAATTTTATTCCTATTTTCTAATACACATAATTCTAATTATATGTATATTTAAATAATTTACTTCACACGTCGAAAGTCGTCAGAGGAACAGACCGCTCCATTCGTATAAAATTAGAGGGGCAACGCCCCCAAAGATCTTAAACAATTGGGTAGAAAATGAAACAAATTTTGGAACCTTCAAATTTTTTATTGAAAGGGGAATATTATTTTAATCAAATATTAAGATAAGATTAGTATAAGTGCATTATTTTTGTGTACAAATGCATTCCCCAAAAAACTAGTACAGTTTAAACTATTGTATTATTTCATCCAATAAAGAAAGAAGTTCGCAATTCTTGAGAAAAATTACTTCTGACGTCCCTGAATGCTAAGATAATAAATGGTCCAGATATGTAAGTTTTCATAGCAATTGTGTTGAATCATATGTGTTGTTAAATCTATAATATAATTTTCTTAAACTTGGAATAGGCATTTTATATGTTAAATAATATCTATCTAATCAGTTTAGAGAAAAACTATTATCATGTGATCCGTTAAATAAGTTTCCTATCATTTTTGTAACATTATTATTATTTAACATATAATATTTTAATCAAAATTTAGAAAAAGGGAATAAAAATAACATCATTTTATTTGGATTAACGTTTCGAGTATAATATGGAAGTGCAAAAAATAGTACACATCCACAGAATCTATAACTAAAAATTTTTGTGTTAAATGTTGAAATCCATTGAGGTTAGAATGAGTATGTAGAATAACAAATGTACAAAAAGTTATTGTATTTGATTTTTATTCAAGTAATATTCATTTTACGAAAAGTTGGTAAATTTTGATTTTAAATTTCATTATTTAATGTTATTCAACTTCGAGCGTCTGCGTTTGTATTTGACTTGCATTTCTTGCAAATAATTTTATAGTCAAACTCCTCGAGTTTAAGTCGCCAACGATTATGTTTTTCACAGCATTGATTGAGAGAAAAAAGCCATTGTAGGGGTCTGTGGTCAGTGTAGATTTTAAATTTACGTCTGTGAAGGTAAGGTCGAAAATATTGCGTTGCCCAAACTATGGCTAGCAATACTTTTTCGATAATCAAGTGGTTTGCCTCTTTATCGTTAATGTTCTACTAACGTAAGCTATTGCGCTATTGGTAGGTCTTGACCTACGTTACTTTGCGATAACACGGCTCCTATTGCTACATTTGAAGCGTCACAAGTCAGGTTAAATTCTTTATCAAAGCCTGGATATTGAAGAAGCTCTTCAATGGTATAAAAAAATTTTACAAAATTCAAAACAGTTTTTTTTATGTCAATTGTTGCATATTTCTTCAAGCATAGTTTAGTAATTTGAGTAAAATTCTTAATAAGTTTTTTATAATATCCCAAAAGTTCAAGAAATCCTTTAATTTGTTCAGGTGTTTTCGGAATTGGGTTTAGTACAGCTTAAATAGTGTCTGGATTTGGTTTGACGCTTTTAGAAGTGACCATGTGTCCAAGATAAGCCACTTCCTATTTAAAGAATTTAGATTTTTGATTTAAATTTAGAAGTTTGCTTTTATAAGTATGTCAAAAGGAAGTTTTAATATGCTCTTGAAAGCTCGTATTAAAATTATTATGCCGTCTAACTGAACAAAGCATTTGTCGTTAGTTAGTCCAACAAGTAATATGTTGTCCACGACGCGTTGACCGATAACCGCAGACAGATTAAAATATTTAAAACAAATTGCAAGCACTATACGTCAATAGCAATAAAAAGAGTAGGCGGAAAATTAGGAATTATTATTATTAATTTCATTAAATTGCGGTATCAAAATAAAGTAATCTGTATTAAATAAGATGTAGGAATATTGGCAGTATTGTGATATAAAATTTAGATGCATAATTTTTTGCCGGACACTTTTTATTTACAAAAAACTGATTTTACATGTTAACTGCCTATGCCAACGTTTACGTGGGACACACGGTATACATAAAATTGCTCTTCTTTATTTATAGATTGTCTTGAATATTGTGTGTAACTATCAGGTGAAGAAGTGATTAGATGTGTGCGAAAAATTATCATAGTTCTCTATTATTAGAGCGTAACTGAAAATACAAATATGTTATTCTATATAATTTTTCAAACTTTTTAATTTAAAATTTTGGTATTAGACTTATTAATGCACAATAACAATTAAATGATAATATTTTGCGAAGCATTATATAAATCTAATGACACGTTTTATTTTCAGCTATAAAATGCAATGATCACGATATAATTTTGAAAACAATGGATGCACTGGGAGCGGGATTTGACTGCAGCTCAAAACTAGAAATTGACAAAGTCTTGGCGCTAGGTGTGAACACAGATCGTATCATCTTTTCACATACTACAAAACTAATTCCATATATTCGTCACGCTGCTACCCATAATGTATCGTTGATGACTTTCGACAATGAAGCAGAGCTCCACAAAATTAAGAAATTTTATCCGGAATCTAAGTAAGTAACTGTATCAATAAATTAATCAATTAATTTGGTAAATATATTAGCATCATTCGGCAGGACGACGATAAATTTAATTGATAAATTTATCCATTGCTCCACAGAAATATTAATAAAATATATTAATTAATATATTAATATATTAATATATATTATTAATATATTAATATATTAATTAAATAATATTTTAATACAAGAAAAATTGCCAATTATCCATCTCGAGTGTAATACTTTATTTTTGGAGAACTCTGTAAGAATATATTTTTACGCATAAGTGTAGTTGACAGTCGTCAAGTCACGGCCCCTAAATACGTCAAAAATGGAGGTGATTTACTGTGTGGGAGCTGGACGGACTCGTCTGTCCAGCTATACTTTTCTAAGGGTCAGGTTAAAAGATATGGATAGGAAGTGATTTAATGCGTAAATGTAAAGCATTTGTTGTCGCTAAATGCTAACAATAAGTTATACGAATTCAACATAGCATCTAACAACGATATAGTATCTTTTTCAAACAATAATTATTTATGTATCGAAGCAGTGACGTTTCACTTTTTACCAAGTAATCTGTTTGCAAGGTCCGTAGGGCTGGGAAAATAAACCACGGGTTTTATTTCAAATATAAAATTAAAAAAATATTTTATAGGTTAAGTTTACACATCTGTCAGTTGTCTGTTAATAAAACATTGGATATTGCATTCAGTGTTGCCAACATAGGATTTTGAAATGATCGAAATTAAAACTTAAAATTGTGTTTCGTTCCCAAATTTTTCATCGGAATTAATTAGTTCTTTCTTCTTGCGCATATTGTTCCATTTACATACAAATTTACTATCGTAGATCCTATACCTGCCGACATTATTCTACTTGTACAATAATTATTGTATGGTTGTGAACACTGCATTGCTCAAAATCGTGTATAATGGATTATTTTAGTGCCGACTGCAGAGCTTTTAAGGATGATTTTGGCGTTTTTTAGTACCAGTTACACTTCTCTCCCGGAATGTATATATGTATATTATTTTCTATAACACTGTTTTGGAAACTAGGCATTCCACTACTAAAAACTGTTATGAAATCACTAACATTCCATACGCTGCGTATGGAATATTTTCCATCTTGATTCTGTTATTATGGTTACGTCTGTTTGATTTAATTTTATTTATTTGAGTTTGACGTTTTCAACAGTTTTATATTTGTATTTTTGTATAATTTCCAAAACCTTTTTATAGAAAGTATAGTCTACAACATGTAACGGAATGGCATATCCCACACTCGCAAACCGTAGCCCTCGCCTTCGGCTCGGACTACAAACTTTTTGCTCGCGTAGAATATGTGCCATTCCAATACTTGTTGTAGAATATACTATTAACTTATTATTTATTTGTACTAAATTTTATCACGTCGAATATTTATTCATACTCAATGACGGTGTAGACTAACCGTTCACTCGGCGACCCCTTATACATCTCTGAGTTGAGGCTTCTAGAACATTCCAGGCGCCTTCCCGATGCTGCGAGAAACGGCGCCGTGTATTTATCGGGCGCGACGTCACTCCTGCAGGTTTCAACACGTCTGTATTCGTTACACTAGTTTACTCTAGATCAGAAACTCACAAACTTAACTGGCCTACCGCCTGCTTAAATAAAAAAAATTACTCAGCGCCCTCCTACTTGTGTTTCCTTTATTAGATTCTACGTATGTTACGTTTTCTACACTATGTTTCAAACTGAAATGTTTGTTTTTAGTTTAGTGTTGCGACTTCGCTGTGATGATCAAACAGCAATGGTGAACCTTGGAGTGAAATATGGTTGCAATCATAAAACTGAAGCTCCAGATCTCTTGAGAGTTGCCCAAGAACTCAATCTAAACGTGGTTGGAGTAAGTTTCCATGTCGGTTCGTGCAGTGGAAACCCCGAGATTTTTCACACAGCTATAAGCTATTGCAAAGAGATTTTCGATTTGGCAAAAAATTTTGGCTACAAATTGAATCTTTTGGATATTGGTGGCGGATATCCTGGCGAGAGGTTTAGGTCCATTGATGTTTTTGCCGAAATAATTAACGCTGCCTTGAAGGAATATTTTCCTGATCCCAGCGTAAAAGTAATTTCAGAGCCCGGATCGTTTTTGGCAGGTTCTAGTGGAATACTTGCTACCAATATACATTCATTGCGTACTGTGAAACTAGTTGATGAAGCAGGAAATACGAATTTACACAATATGTATTACATGAATGATGGTTATTATGGAAGTTTCAATCAGTATGTAACACACAATTTCCCATACGATGTGGAACCCTTACATGTAAGTACATCAATTTGGTATTTCTCGTACAATTAATAATCATTATACCTTTACATAATAATAATTTTCTGAAACTGAATTCGCCGATGGCGGCAGTACTATTCCTATAAAATGGCTACTAAAAGGAGTAATCGCAGTTGGTAGATAACATGTGCAACATAGGAAAGTGAATCAAAAAATTAAATTAATTTTGAATAAACGGAGATTGACGTCTAATATTCTGTATAAAGGAGTATTGTTGCATATTCTATTGCGCCGAGTACAGTTATACCACCCTTTTTGTTTTTATTTTTAAGTATTGACAAGACTAGCGGTGGGGACTCGTTCATCACTTTTGGAAAACTTTTTTATATAAAATGTTTCTATATATTGTATAGTATATTACAATTACCTTCAAACGAGTCACTTTATTATTAAAATGGTTTATTTCTTACTTTATCCTTTAGGTACGGATATGAGTCAAAAATATAAAGCATGTGAATAATGGTTTCGATAATGGTTTGTATTGATATAACTAACTAGAACAATACATTAAAAAATACATTTTTGTATAAAAAATATTCAATTTCACTGCTTATTCCAAAAACTTATCCTCACTGAAAATTGGAGACGAAAGGTTAGGTTAGATATCACACAAGTAATATAAAATTCTCATATATTCGGTCAATTTATGTTCTCCATATTTGATTAATATTTACACTTTACTTGTACCCTTTCTTGGAAATAAATGGAAACTAAATCACATATTCTTGCTAGCACGAAAATGGCAACCATGTATGTACTCAGCAGTTTTTGTTGTGATTTTTTTCTTGATTGTGGAACTCATTATAAAATGAATCAAACTTAATACGACAGGTGAAGAACAAATAAATGAGAAAATAAATTAAATGGAATAATATTGCACTAAACAAATACACAAAGATCACTTTTATTAACATTGCGTCAAACTCGTCATACACACCATTACTCCTCATAGCAGTTTATAATTTTACCACCAGATGGCTACGGGTCAATTTCAGTTGCGAATTAACACCTAGACCAACTATCAGGTACCAAACATTATTATTTTGTTCTTGTTTCCCTCAGCAAGATGTAATTTACTCCCACGATGAAGTAGCCAAATTTTATATTGATACATTTGAACTATTAAATTCAAATCTTTTGTTAAATACCTTGGTTAACTGTTTTTAAACCATATACAAATACAAATACGTATAATAATTTACCCTATGTTTACAGAAATGTAAAGACACTGCTTTAATAGAAAGCAGTCTTTGGGGGCCCACCTGTGATAGCAAAGATAAAGTGTGGGAATTGCAGTTACCGCAGTTGAACATCGGAGATTGGTTAATATTCCACGACATGGGCGATTACACATTCAAAGCTCCTTCGGAGTTCAATGGATTTCTTAGAGCAGATATTTATTTTGTTGCTAAAGAATCAACTTGGTAAATAATTGTAATAGGTAATATGGCAGTAACAACTTCATATTTTATTTTGCAGGAAACTTTTAAAGGATGCTACATCATTCACTACCGATGATTTCATAACTGACAGCACTATATTCACTAAGTAAATATTGTACATATGTTAATGTTCTACATTTATATACATGGTGTTTAACAATAAACAGAACAGTACGTTCGAAATTTTTTTCGTGTAAGACCCAGTGAACAACCTATTTGTTGAATTAAATATTTGTATAAATATAGCATCATCCTTTTTTGTGAAATTTACAGTGTAGATATTGTTACAAAAAAGTATGTACTTTAACAATTTTTAGTTTCGCGCATGCGTAGTATTGTAATGTTTCATTTTAAAATGTAATTTTCATTCAAAAATAGTTTATGGAATGTGAAATTATACAATATAAAAGAGAATTGCGGAAATAGTTATTTTTGTATCTAGAGCAGAAAGTAGTCTATTGCCGCTTGCGCATGGACTATGATAATAATAATAATAATAACCATGCATAAGCGGCAAGGACACTTTCTGCTGGAGAAACACACACTATTTTTTCTACGACCAATTCAATAATGATTAAAAAACTGAATGAAAATATTATATTTGCCATTTTCTGTTTGAACTTTTATTCCGATGCATTTTACAGTTAGCCATGTTAAACAGTTTCTAAGGTGATGGATACTATTTCTTCTGTTATTTGGTTGAATCGCATGACATATTAATTCCTCAATTAAATTATGACGTTAAAATTTTGTGAAACATCATAAAATAATGGATAGTGACGAATGTGAAATGGAATGTATTTCACCACACATCAAAGATGCTGCAAAGAATGTAATATTAAATTAAAATTTTCCATAGCAACTGTCCATTTTTCTATTCTACTAGAGAAATTTATTTTTTCTACAATCGTTGCACAATATCGACATTGTTATTCCATTTTTAGTTAGGAAATGTTCAAAATTGTCGCTCTAGGGCGACAAAGTGACATATTGTCGCACTAGTGCGACAAAAATAAAACAAAAATAAATTAGATAAAAGTAAATGATGCATTGGATTTTTCTAGTAATAACCTTGCTATTGCAAATACAGTTGGCTTATACGTACATACACTTCAACTTAATCACCATAAACGTATTCACTCTGTAGACTTTATGTCAAATGTACTCCATATGTCAAATGTACTCCATGTGTCAAATTATGATTTCTTTGAAAATTTTTATTTTGTTCATAAACGTTGTCATGATTACGGTGATATGGGTAACTACAATTTTACTGAATTGTTATAGGCGGGACCAAAGATAATTTTGAAAATTAATTTTTTTTCTACAGCTTGACATTGGCCAACGATTGTAGAAAAAATATTGTGTGTATCTCGTCGGATAGAGCTTGTTCGGTGCACTTGTCGAGTTGTTGAACAATTTCTCGCCGCGTGCAACAAACAATGCTCTATCCGCACTTGATACACAAGTAACTAGTGTGTATCTCGTCGGATAGAGCTTGTTTGGTGCACTTGTCTAGTTGTTGATCTCGGCTTCGCCTCGATTAACAATTTCTCGCCGCGTGCAACAAACAATACTCTATCCGCACTTGATACAAAATAGCTATTGCCGCTCGCCGAGCAGCAAAAATCTTATTGCCGCTTGGCAAGCGGCAATCGTCAATTTTCTGTTTTCAACTGACAGTTGGAATTGTATATTTTCTGCTCGGTCGTAGAAAAAAAGATTTTCGTTATTAATAATTTTTTTCGGCCTATGGCATCTAGCCGTGCCTTTCTCCTTCCATTTTTTAGAGGAAATCTATGTCCTCCTGTTTTATTTAAGCACTTTAGCACACAGCACTTCGTTGTTTTAGATTAAAACAACATACAAATGTCAAAAATTTCGTATTTAAAAACAGAATTGAGGGGGAAAAGGCGTATGGAACAGCAGCGCCTAACTGCTCCCATTGCTCAGACATTTGAACAGATACATTATATTACTCAACAACAACATGAAAAAGTCAGACATAGTCACCCCAGTACATACTAATGCCATTCGTCACAAACAACAAAAATATTAATAGCGTATTATATAAATTAAGTAACCTACTATTTGAAAAAAGACTATTATAAAGGTAATATAAATTAAGGCCCGATATTATAAAAGAATGTTAAAATTTATTAGCGTATTATATAAATTAATTAACCTACTATTTACAAAAAGTCTTATTATAATAGGAATAACTTGTTGGGTATGATTCATGGTTTGTTGCGTGAACGAATGATTCCGAGTGTGAAGAATAAACGAGCACTATGAATGTGGACGAGGCGAAAGTGGTGTGTCAGGATAGGAATGTTTGGAGGAGATTGATTGTTGGTTGACTGTTTTTCTGGGTTCGTGCTACCCCACGACATAGCGTGACGTTATGTATGTATGTATGTATGATAATAGTTATTTATGTATTGTAATTTTTACCGGGTTTTGTTTTGTCCATTATTTCGAATTTCAAATTCTGATCCACCAATTGGCGAAGGAAAACTTTCTCAACCCTGCTGGGATGAACCAATTTTCAGAAGAATATACGAGAACCTACTAGCAACATCATCAGCTTGAGAGAGGAATATATGTGAGAAAAAACTGAATTATATGCGCGCATATATGTACTGATTTTTTGGGAAATATGCACTCACTATGACAATATAAGCAGCAAAATATGCAAAAAAAGTATAAATAAATGCATTATGAATTTTATTGCAAAAACATAGTCTTAATCCTGATTTACATTTAACAAATATACTACTAATATACATATAAACAAGTCTAGAAACTAGAACATTATATTATGAGATTATTTAATTTTTTAATATATTTGGATCTGACAAGTAGCGACATGCCATCTAGCGGATTATTTTCAAACACAAAGTAGGGTGAAGATTCCGTTAGAAATACATTACGTCAAATGGGAATAACGATTTTTGAGATAAAAAATGACCGAAATTGTAGTTAAACCACCGGGAAAACTCGAAAAATAAAGTGTATTGATCAGTAAAAGGGTGTAATAATAAGTCCCGTAATAATCTGGACGTTTCATTCCATTATTTTCCGAAGCTGGACAAACGTTTTATTATTTATAAAGTAAACCAATTTGGAGTGCAGAAAAACCTTGGAAAAAACTAACAAAAGTTAAAAGTTATAATAAATAATATGCTCAGAATATTTTGTACCAGACGGTTATGTACATCTAAGTAAGTAAAATTTTAGGTTATAATACGAATTTGCTCCGAAATCTTTTCACTTTGTATTTGACTAAGTTCATAAATTAAATTAAATATGTATTTAAAGTTAATGTTCCTTATATTTGTTCATTTTTAGTTATTTGCTTATTTAGTTTATTTAGATCAAGAAACGTACAACTAACCCATAATAGTACAACGTAACAATGCAGTTTTTGCATTTTTCACCTAAAATAAGCCATGCAGGAACAAACAACACTCATCACTTGTTCATCTCCTGCAATTTTCTTATTAATATGATGGGGATCACCTCGTAAATTCGACGTTGACATACAGAAAGCCACTACACCCACAGCAACTGTGACTTTCATTAAATTTTTTCCCGCATTTAATCAATTGTCAAATATATAAAATGCGTTGAGCTTCTTTAAAATTTAATTTGCAGGATCTGATGTATCGAATTCGCAGATATTATTCATCGTGAGACTCATTCTTTATATTTTACACGCGAACAGTACTAATGTCACATTCGAATCTTTACCCTAATTGACGCCATCTTGGATAGGCCACGCCCCCATGTCAGATCCCAATTCTTTATTATCAAACAGAACTATGTTCCAATTACAGAATAATAGTACCAGAAAAAACTGAGTTATCACAATAAAATAATGTTTACAGAGTAGATAACCTAATTTAGAATTTTGAAATAAATTATACAAATATTACCTTATCTAGCTTGTTTATAATTCATTAAAATTTAAAGCAAAATCAAATTGACTACAGTAATTATTATTTATATGAAACATCATATTAATAGGGGAATTTGAACAGTAATTTGTCCGTGAAAAGCTACAAAAAATTGTTTGTGCATCTTGTATTACAAGCATTAACATACAAATTCAATATACTTACTAAATAAATATCAACTAAATTATATATAATTTTATACAGAGAGAAAATTATGTTTTTCATGCGCCTAATTTTCAGGGGTTCCAAATAAAATTTTACGAGCAATTCAGTGTATTCTAATTGAGGCCAGAAATGGAATGATCTGCAGAAAACAGATTTACAGAATTTCTTTTGAATGTTTTCAATATCAGTAATCAGATATTCTTGTGCTGAATTCCATATAACCGAAGCGTACTTAAGTTTACTTAATACTAATGCTTGAAACAAAGATTTATAACATTGTATGTTATTAAAATTCTAGTGTCCTGTAACAACACCGGATGTACAAATCAATCTGCACGAACAACTTAGGGTAACCAACGCTCAGAATGATAACTTTATGTAATTTTAGTAAATTTTCTTTTCTTGTTTTAGCATATATATATTAACATGGGAAATCAGTGCTGTTGCTCGGTGTTCTATCGGACAACAATGACTGTAGTACCAATCGAAAGATATCATTTTTCTGAATCAAACGATGTAACGTACATTACAATTTAATAGTAATTTGGTTCCGTAAATTAATTTTTAAATTTTGAAAATTTGAAAAATTTATTCAGTTTTTATCGAAAATAAATGTAGTTACCTATGACTGTTTTGTTTTGATTTCTTTTAAGTGATTTATTTGACGTTTCTGTCAATTTGTAAAATATGGTTATTTACAGTAATGACAAGCGTATTATAATTTTTGCGTAAAGATTTTATTAAATAAATTAAAGTCTAAAAACCAGTTTTCTTTAAATAATATTAATTTATTAAGAGTTAAGTTTTTTAAATCGATGACAAAAAATTTCATTTTTATTAGCTCTGTTTTGTATATCTTCACAAAATACTATTCCACTTTCTTCGTCAAATGGAAAAAGTTCTTGATTGCAGTGAATTTTGTAGGAATAATAAGAACTTTTTTTTTTTCAAAATATGAACAATGTACACCCAATTCATTTCCAAAAAATCTAGTGCTATACGAAGGATCTACATGTATCATTCCTAAAACCCTTTATTCCAATAAAGCACGTTCTTCTGCTCTTGCTAAATTGCAATTACTAAGCTCACGTGTATTTTTCATGGATACTGGCATTTGTGGTTGCACTTGGATTCGGTCGATTCATAAACTTAATAGAAAATAGATCTCGCACTCTTTCAGTAGTATAACTAGCCATATTTTTACAAATTGTCTTAAACAAGTCCAAAAGTCAGAAACGTCAAATAAATAGCTTGACTGAAATCAAAACAAAACAGTCATAGATGACTATATTTATTTACGATAAAAATTGAATAAACCGGAGAATTTTCAAAATTTAAAAATTATTTTACGGAACCAAATTACTACTAAATAGTAGTGTATTCTACATCGTTTGATTCAGAAAAATGATATCTTTCGATTGGTACTACAATCATTGTTGTCCGATAGAACACCGAGCAACAGCACGCAAAAAACTGATTTCCCATATTAATCTCCTATGTACACCTTTAAGACAGACACACGGTATATATATATATATATATATATATATATATATATATATATATATATATATATATATATGTATACTGTCTGTATAGTTATATATTTTTCTTTGTATTTACATAGTGGTTATGTGTAAGAACAGCTTATGCTGAACATTGCCACTTTCAAAAATAAATCGATTTATTATTATATTATAGACTCAACATGAAAAATGTAAATATTTACATAATTACAATAACATATTTTTTAAAATGTTAAAAAAAATGTGAAATATAAGTAAAAGATAAACCCAGCTGAGAATTCTCGGTCTTATATTCATTGCACCCACTTTTACCAGCATTCGTATATATAATGAATACCTATATTATTATTAACAAATTTGGTAAATTGATTTATTTTCAGACTGGGGAGAAGAGATTCTGCTAGTTTTTAAACAAAAATTACGATATGAGCATATATGAGCACTGATTTTTTATTAAATATGCACTCACTATGTTAATTTATGCATCAAAATATGCAAAAAAATTAAATTATTAGTTAAAAAATATAAATGAATGCATTATGAATTTTATTGAAAAAAACAGTCAATCCTGATTCAAAATTAACAAATATACTACTAATATACATAAAAAATAAGTTTAGAAACTTGAACATAATATTAAGATTATGTCATATTTGCAATAACAAATTTTTCAAAATTTACTAAAAAAAAAGTGAAACATAAGTAAAAGATATATTCAACTGATTATTTTTTGACGTTTCTTTAAACCAATCAAATGCTTTATTGTATGTCACGTGTCTGCGTTTTAACCAATCCTGTCATTATTAACTGAGAATAATGCTCTTGGGATTATTCCTGGCAATTTTCTCTGTAGCTTTTTTGTTTTTGTTGACAGATGTCAGATGTCAAATAGATATCATCAACACAAGTAAAAATGAGCAAAAAACATAGGTTTAGTGACGTGCCTGATGATGAAATAAAAAAATAATCTAATTAAATACAACTCGAGAGTTCGATAAATTAGAAAATAATTCTCCAGTATATTTCTCAAACTTGTCGCCATTTGGCAATAGCCACTCAAGCCCTACGGGTCTTGGGATTATTCCTGGCAATTTTCTCTGTGGCTTTTTTGTTTTTGTTGACAGATGTCAGATGTCAAATAGATATCATCAACACAAGTAAAAATGAGCAAAAAACATAGATTTAGTGACGTGCCTGATGATGAAATAAAAAAATAATCTAATTAAATAAAACTCGAGAGTTCGATAAATTAGAAAATAATTCTCCAGTATATTTCTCAAACTTGTCGCCAATTGGCAATAGCCACTCAAGCCCTACGGGCTTTCGTGGCTATTGCCTGGCAACAAGTTTTCGAAAGATCTGTCAAATTATTTTCAATTTATTCTTACCCTCTTGTTATATTATTATTGATTATTTTTTGACGTTTCTTTAAACCAATCAAATGCTTTATTGTATGTCACGTGTCAGCGTTTTAACCAATCCTGTCATTATTAACTGAGAATAATGCTCTTGGGATTATTCCTGGCAATTTTCTCTGTAGCTTTTTTGTTTTTGTTGACAGATGTCAGATGTCAAATAGATATCATCAACACAAGTAAAAATGAGCAAAAAACATAGGTTTAGTGACGTGCCTGATGATGAAATAAAAAAATAATCTAATTAAATACAACTCGAGAGTTCGATAAATTAGAAAATAATTCTCCAGTATATTTCTCAAACTTGTCGCCATTTGGCAATAGCCACTCAAGCCCTACGGGCTTTCGTGGCTATTGCCTGGCAACAAGTTTTCGAAAGATCTGTCAAATTATTTTCAATTTATTCTTACCCTCTTGTTATATTATTACTGATTATTTTTTGACGTTTCTTTAAACCAATCAAATGCTTTATTGTATGTCACGTGTCAGCGTTTTAACCAATCCTGTCATTATTAACTGAGAATAATGCTCTTGGGATTATTCCTGGCAATTTTCTCTGTGGCTTTTTTGTTTTTGTTGACAGATGTCAGATGTCAAATAGATATCATCAACACAAGTAAAAATGAGCAAAAAACATAGATTTAGTGACGTGCCTGATGATGAAATAAAAAAATAATCTAATTAAATAAAACTCGAGAGTTCGATAAATTAGAAAATAATTCTCCAGTATATTTCTCAAACTTGTCGCCAATTGGCAATAGCCACTCAAGCCCTACGGGCTTTCGTGGCTATTGCCTGGCAACAAGTTTTCGAAAGATCTGTCAAATTATTTTCAATTTATTCTTACCCTCTTGTTATATTATTACTGATTATTTTTTGACGTTTCTTTAAACCAATCAAATGCTTTATTGTATGTCACGTGTCAGCGTTTTAACCAATCCTGTCATTATTAACTGAGAATAATGCTCTTGGGATTATTCCTGGTAATTTTCTCTGTAGCTTTTTTGTTTTTGTTGACAGATGTCAGATGTCAAATAGATATCATCAACACAAGTAAAAATGAGCAAAAAACATAGGTTTAGTGACGTGCCTGATGATGAAATAAAAAAATAATCTAATTAAATACAACTCGAGAGTTCGATAAATTAGAAAATAATTCTCCAGTATCTTTCTCAAACTTGTCGCCATTTGGCAATAAGTTTTCGAAAGATCTGTCAAATTATTTTCAATTTATTCTCACTCTCTTGTTATATTATTACTGAGAATTCTCGGTCTTATATTCATTGTACCCACTTTTACCAGCATTCTTGTATACATTGGGTACGTTCAGCGCAACCAGCAAAGTTAGCAAAGGAAAACAGCGAAGTCAGCAAAAATGTTTGATTGTTGAACGGTACATTTTTATTCAACGGAGGGTATTCAAGGCTACTACTGTCACTTCTATAACCAAAAAATAAACGCAAACATTACATCGCCTAGTCATAGTGATTAACTTGAAAAACGAGTGAAAATGAATGTATTTCATATAATGATGTTATTAAATTTGTATAATCATTATTATCACAAAATTCTAATAACAATATTTTATTTATGGTACTTATGGGTGTAGTAAATTTATAATTTGGCGCAATTTTTATGCTTACCAGCGAAAACAGCGTATATTTTTTCGCTTGTTTTGCTTGTAAGCAAACTCAGCAAAGCAAAACTAGCAAGGCGTTCAACGTTAAGGTGAACCATACGGGCTGAAGATAGCGCAAGATGAACATGACTTTTTTGAAACAATATATCATTATTATAATAAATGAAACATATAATGTTTTATACCTACGTTTGTAGATAAAAGTCCAAAGTTTTGTAATAAATTTTAAAATGCCAATTTTGTTTACATATTATACATGAACATAATTTTCAAAGTAGTCAAATATATGTCACACATTCCCATGAACGACTACAGTAATACAAATAATGTGTATATTTATAAATATGATCGTCTATAACATACTAAAATTATTTTACATTTGAATTAACAGTTTTTGAGAAACAAATAAAAATATACCAAAAAGTGTGTTTTTTGGTATATTCTTATTTGTTTCTCAAAAACTGTAAATTCAAATGTAAAATAATTTTAGTATGTTATAGACGATTATATTTATAAATATACGAATTATTTTCATTACTGTCGTCGTTCATGGGAATTAGAAATTCAGTATCAAAATTCTGAATTTTTGACCAACTAGACTTCAACGAATATTTTTTTATAGTTGAATGTTTCAGTTATCCTTTTCATCCACATATATAAATACTAGAATGTTCAAAGACTTCACAGTAATAATTGTTTTGTTTTTCGATAAGAATAATTGTAAGAAATAATTTATTGAAATTTGAATTTGCAAAACAAAATTCATGGGAGTGAACGAACCCAACGAAAATATGTTCTTCATCTGACATTGCAATGTACAAGTCACTGTAAAAAATCCATGATATTTTGACGAATGGAGGTTGTTGGACCATAAAGAACATGAAAATAAATAAAGAATACAGAATTTGCTGTTTTTTTAAAAAATAAAGGGTTCGTTCTTTCGACGCGTATGTTTGACCTTAACTATTTCCGGTTTGCTGACTTTTGCTGTTGGCGTTGAACGTACCCAATGAAATAACTACCGTTACCGTTACAAGGATTTCTCTAGAAATATTAGAGTTTATTGGTTTGTGTATTTGCTTATTATTTTTTTTTTTCGTTGCATTCTTCTTTCTAATGCGGTCTCCTCCAAAATTTAGGAATTATCAATGTGCATTACCTACCAGAAATTTAAGTTTTTCACTAGACAAAGTCTTAAAAATATTGATATATGCAACATTTCTAAAAATATCCTAATGAATGCACAAATATGCAATATATGCACTCAGTAGTTAGCATTAATTAACTTTATTTTAAGATATGCAAAATATAATATTTCAAAATAATAAATTGTATTAATTAAAATAATTTAAAAAATTAAACACTCGATATAAATTTTAAATCAATTGATTTAATATTTGTAAGTTATGTTGGACGCAATAGTAGCAACATTTTTAGGTTACTAGTTTTGCTGTATTATTCGACTTTATACTTTGATACTCTCGCAAGTACCTTATTATCTATTTTAATTGTTAAATGAAGGCTACAATAATTATGTACATATTTATATAGATATATAAAATTAAGACAGAGTTATAAATATATAAAGTCACAAAAGGCATCGGAACTTACATTTGATATATTAATAATTTTGCAGGTTTACAATTAAAAATTATACAAAATGACGTCCACAGATAAACTTGAAACAATTTATGTTTTGAAAGATTCTAAAGATATATTGTCGTGTGCTCGTGATGTAGCTAATATTAGTGACGGTGAAAAACCTTTCATTGTCTGTGATATTGGCAAAATTGTCAACAGGTATAAAGAATGGGTAACTGCTATGCCTAGAATAACTCCGTATTATGGTAAGTTAAAACATTATATAAGTTACTATCAATTATTTATATTAATAGAGCAAGTAGTTCGTAAAAGAGGAGCTGGTCTTTATTAGGCAGATCAACCATTACATTTTACTATCTAATGGGTAAGAGATAGGTAAATTCATTTGAAAATAAATTCGAAATTCGAAAATTCTAATTTTTATATACAAGCTGTAACACGAAGAGCGGGCCATTGGCGTTGAACATGGGAAAACAGTTTTTTCGTGCGCATTGTTTCCCAAATTATTTAAGACAAAAATGCTTCAAATAAATGTTTAAAATTCTGCTTGTAAATCAGTAAACAACATACTTATACTATGGATTGTAACTACAGCATTTCGTGTTACACCCGGTATATATAAACCAGATTTTTTTGGGATATAGGCAAAAATAATAGTATATTGTGTCATTAGGAGTAAATGTGATACTTTGGGTGCTGAGCATGTAAGTTTGAACAACGAGCGAAGCGAGTCGAACAATTACATGCGAAGCATACAAAGTCACATTTACTCCGAATAACACATGCTATTTTTTCTTCAAACATAGAAAATAAAATTATAAATATTATAAAATGCTCAAAACTTCAAAAAATATTCTGTCTTATCTAGCATTTCAAGTTGCCGTAGAATATGCTGTTTTGTTATTTTTGTTTATTTGTTTCACTTTTAACTGTCAAATTATTGAATTACAATCTAACTATTTTTCATAATATTTTACTTTGTCCGCCGCCGGCGTAAATGTGTTGCCACGGATACACTTTTACGCCGGCGGCGACAATATTGAACTTCTGCTTGTTGAATACAAATACATAACAACGTACTTTTATGACGTTTGAAGAAAAAAATATTTTACATTACTTAGTAGTACTTACATAAAACTAACCAAACTAACAAACATTACACACAAAATTGAATATAGTATTAATAATTTCAAATAGAAATACGTAATTTTTAGAATTCGAAATTCGAATTCGTTTATATTTTCATGCGTTTTTGTCTATTACCTCACTCGTTCGCTCTACTTAACTTAATGGAAAAACGATTATCGGGATATTAACAAAATTCCCATAGTTAACAAACAAATTCGATCTAATCTGCCTAGATTTTGAGTAAATAAATTATAGCACATAATTTCTCTCTATTTATTTTTTTTACCTCCCGCCTACCTCTAGGTAAGGGAGGTATTGTTTTAAGTCAAAAAATTGTGTAGTGAGTTTTCAATGAATTAGCACGTTTTAGAGTCCCTACAATACGATTTTACTATTTTCGCGATGATGTCTGTATGTATTTATGTATGTGTGTGTGTGTGTGTGTGTGTGTGTGTGTGTGTGTAGTATGTGGCAATTTTTTCGTCTCGTAGAACTCAAATACTATAATACCAAAAAATACAATTTTGTGAATTTTTGCTTCTTATATTTAAATGAAGAGCTGATTAAATTTTGCATTCCTTGAAAACACTTTAAAATTTTCAATCTTTTACGAAATGTGACACATGTCAAATAGCAATCAAATGATAACACACTTCGGGTTTTATCTTTAAATTGCTTAATATCAAACAACAGCAAATCGTACTTATGGTGAATATATACAGAAGTATATTATAATGGTCGTATCCAAAAGTATGAAATAACTGGAAATATTCGTCGGATGATGGATATAAAGGTAGATAAATAATTTTACATCTCCTCGCTACAAACGTTTCGGTAATTTATTTTACCTTCATCAGTGCTGTGAGATATGTAGGTCAAACGTAACCAGATGATATGACATATTTTCCAGTCGACAATGTAGGATCAACAGTTGATAGCAAATAGATTAAGGTTTATTTCATATGCTTACATACTAAAAATTCCATATTTATGTAAGGCCATGTTTAATTAGCAAAACTTATACAATACTATGTCGTATTTAAAGCACATGTTTATAGAAAATATTTGTCTATATATCAACAGTTGATCTTACACTGTCGACTGGAAAACATCTCATATCATCAGGTTACGTTTGACCTGCATATCTCACAGCACTGATGAAGGTAAAATAAATTACCGAAACGTTTGCAGCGAGGAGATGTAAAATTATTTATCTACCTTTATATCCATCATCCGACGACTATTTCCAGTTATACAGGTTGTCCCAGATTTAAACGGCCTAACTTAATCCATAGATTAAACACCTAAAAATAAGGTGACAAGTTCATTTGAGCAAATGTCCGTAAATGTTTTATTCCAGAGATATTCATGTTTTTCTTATATCCAATATTATCGTATTGAGATGTTACGTATTAAATTAATAATAAATTGTTTATTACCTAATTTCAATACAAAATTTAGTTTGCTTGCACTGATGTCCGGGAAAAAATTAGAAACTATCAATGAATTTAAAGAAATTTATTGTTTAAAACAATAAAGTAATGACAATGATCTGCAACTGCATTGGTTGCTGCGTGACATTGCTCGGGAGATATGGTTTCGCAAATTTGAATAATTTTTCTACGTAGTGAGTCTAAATTATTTATCGGTTTTTCATAGACTTTTTCTTTTATGGCACCTTAAAAAAATGTCTTATATTCATTGATAGTTTCTCATTTTTTCCTTGACATTATTGCAAGCACACTAATTTTTGTATTAAAATTAGGTAATAACCTATTTATTATTAATTTAATTTAATTATTATGTCTCACCTCAATAAGATAATACTGGATATTTGGTTATGAAGTTGTTTTTTTAAAGTAGCGCTACTCAATAGGAAAAACATGAATATCTCTGGAATAAAGCATTTGCGGACATTTACTCAAATGAACTTGTCACCCTATTTTTAGGTGCTTAATCTTAATTTTAAGTTAGGCCGTTTAAATCTGGGACACCCTGTATACACAAGTGTTCGCAATTGAATATTTAAATATTAATTTTAGTAGACATATTAATCTACAATAACAATTAAATAATAATATATTGGAGAACAGTATATAAATCTAATGACACGTTTCATTTTCAGCTGTAAAATGCAATGATCACGATATAACTTTGAAAACACTAGTTACACTGGGAGCTGGATTTGACTGCAGCTCAAAACTAGAAATTGACAAAGTCCTGGCGCTAGGTGTGAACACGGATCGTATCATCTTTTCACATCCTACAAAACTAATTCCATATATTCGTCACGCTGCTACCCATAATGTATCGTTGATGACTTTCGATAATGAATCAGAGCTTCACAAAATTAAGGAATTTTATCCAGAATCTAAGTAAGTAACTGTACCAATAAATTAATCAATGAATTTGGTAAATTTATAAGCATTATTAGACAGGATTATAGATTTAATAGAATTGATGTACAGAAAAGTTAATGAAATTAATATTTTAAAATAAATATTGTTGCTAATTACCCATCTCGAGTGTAATACTTTACTTTTGGAGAACTCGGTAAGTACTATATTTTTTCGCTTTAAGTGCAGTTGACACCCATCAATTCACGGCCTCCAAATACGTTAGTGGTGGGGAAACAAGAGGGATAAACTGTCAACTATACAAATAACATTAAAAATAATTTTTTGTGATCCCATTCATATTTACAATCTATCTGTACATAGATATAGTTAGTAAATTTATGTGATTGAAGGTTAGATGACATGGAAAAGTAACTGCCTATTGGCAGTACCTATTTTACTTACATTTACTTAATTACTTTAATTACAATTGACTAATTTGATAATATTATTAAAATACTTATGCCCAGTTTTTCAGTGCAAGTTTAAACCAAATATTTAGTTTAAGTTTCAGTTTAAGGTTTAAAGTGTATTTCAGTTCTACTTAAACCATGAACTGAGCTTAAATTTCGCTTGAACTTGAACCTTATCGGGTACTTGGTTCAACGTAGAGTTCAAGGTTTAATGACAAATAATGACAGTTTTCTCGTTGAATTTGGTTGTCAAAAATTATATTATTATATTTTAATATTATGAATTATATTAAATTAGGAGAAATTGTGTGCGAAATTTATTTATTATTGAGTTATCTGACAATGAGGACGATAAAAACTTTTTTGAAAATCAATTAATACGAAGACCAAAAATACATAGAAATAGAATATATCATTTCGATATTTGAAAAGATTACGATCTATTTCACAAAAGTTTTCTATAATATAGCACGTTTCCCAAAAGTAATAAGAACAATTTAATGTAGTCATCTTAAAATACAATCCCCTGCTAATAAATAAAGATATAAATAACATTATATTTATAAGTTAGAAATATTTGCTCCTCTTCTTTAGTGAAATTTATTTATATTTTCAATTACATTCATCTTAATTGTCATACGAAAAATTAGAACAAAAAACTAACCGATCTGTCAAATTTGTCAATAATTTTGATGTTATGTCAATTTTCTACTACCAACTTTATCAAATTAAAGCATAGAATAGTTGAAATACAGTTCAACTAAACTTGTAACTAGGAAACGCCATGTCCATTGAACTAGTTCAAAAATTAGTTCACGGCTCTACTGAACTTTTACTTAAACCATGACTGAAAAACCGGGCATTAATCGTAAGATTGACAATCATACGAAGGATTTTTTATTGAAATCTTTCGATGATTTCGATTATGGAGGTAGGGTATATTAATATATTAGTTTTTTTTTTACCTGTAACTTAGCCCTGATGATGGCAGTTGTAACTACTGAAACGTCGGCGTTGTTTTTTTTTTTTAATTAAATATTTGACTGCAAGCCCGTTTCATTTTTCTTCATACTAAGTTTTGTACACTTTCCAATTTCTTTCAACGTGAATGTTTCATAACAAAATGTTTGTTCTTAGTTTAGTGTTACGATTTCGGTGTGATGATCCCACTGCACTGGTGAACCTTGGAGTGAAATATGGTTGCAATCATAAAACTGAAGCCCCAGATCTCTTGAGAGTTGCCCAAAATCTCAACCTAAACGTGGTTGGAGTAAGTTTCCATGTCGGGTCGTGCAGTGGAAACCCCGAGATTTTTCACACAGCTATAAGCTATGCTAAAGAGCTTTTTGATTTGGCAAAAAATTTTGGCTACAACTTTAATCTTCTGGATATTGGTGGCGGATATCCTGGCGACAGATTTAGGTCCATTGATGTTTTTGCCGAAATAATTAACGCTGCCTTGAAGGAATATTTTCCTGATCCCAGCGTAAAAGTAATTTCAGAGCCCGGATCGTTTTTGGCAAGTTCTAGTGGAATACTTGCTACCAATATACATTCATTGCGTACTGTGAAACTAGTTGATGAAGCAGGAAATACTAATTTACATAATATGTATTACATGAATGATGGTTTTTATGGAAGTTTCACTGTGTATGTAACACACAATTTCCCATACGATGTGGAACCCTTACATGTAAGTATATAAATCGTACACTTAATAATCATTATACGCAATACTCTAGTGGAAACATTCACATAATAATAATTTTCAAAATGTGAAATATTTATTTCTTAATACAAAATGGTTGCTTGAGTGAAACGTTGGAATTTGTTAATATAAGACCACCATTTTTTCATGTTCATTTAAATCAGTAATCTGAACGGGTGAATTAAATTCAGACCTTCATTAATAATTACTTGATTATGAGACACTTTTACTGATCCAAACTGGACTATTGTCTCCAATTTGCATAAAGTGTTGTCAACTAATCACGCGATTAACTGTGGAGAAATTGGAAGTAAGAACGAAGCATGTAATAAACGTAAAATATTGACTTTTCACTATTAAAATTCAACAACCCTAATTAAAATAAATTGAAAGAAGCATTACTTCCGTTTTCTCACACAAATTTGAATATACTTTTCTCGATAGAGTAAAATTTTTTGTAAATAAAAATTAAGTAATCAATACAAATCAATTTTGCGTTCAGTCTAAACAAACCATTTCTTATGCGGTACTAAACATTATTATTTTGTTGTTCTTTCCCTCAGCATGATGAAGTAGCCAAATTTTTCATAGATAAATTTGACCAATAAAATTCAAATCTTATGTTAATTACCTTGGTTAACTGTTTTTAAACCATATACAAATACAAATACGTATAATAATTTACCCTATGTTTACAGAAATGTAAAGACACTGCTTTAATAGAAAGCAGTCTTTGGGGGCCCACCTGTGATAGCAAAGATAAAGTGTCGGAATTGAAGTTACCGCAGTTGAACATCGGAGATTGGTTAATATTCCACGACATGGGCAATTACACATTCAAAACCCCTTCGGAGTTCAATGGATTTCTTAGAGCAAATATTTATTTTGTTGCTAAAGAATCAATTTGGTAAATAATTGTAATAGGTAATATAGCAGTAACAACTTCATATTTTATTTTGCAGGAAACTTTTAAAGGATTCTGTATCATTCACTACCGATGATTTCATAACTGACAGCGCTATATTCACTAAGTAAATATTATACATACACTTATTCTACTATTCTACATTTATTTAGGTACTTGGTATGTAACAATAAACAAACTTGTGTACGTTTGAAATTGTTTTGAAAATCCTTATCTGTTGAATTAAATATTTATATAAAATACATACCTAACAAATAATAATTAAATGTCAGAACAATAGAAATAAAAATATGCCCGGTGTTTTTATACTACAGAGAAAAAATTTAAATCAAAATCAATTTTTATAAAATTCGCAAAATTAAGGATGATTAACATCAAAACAGTATTTTACTTCAGCAAGATTCAAGACATGTGCATTTAATTAAATGAAAATATCCATTACATAACATTAAAATCTCGCAGATCACTTTTATGTATTTAACTGGGATCAGGGTTTGCAAATAATTACGCAGTACCATTGAGTTATTAATTTACCTATATTACTTATTAAATGACAGTACACTTATCACTTAATATCAGTTTATTGCCTCTTGAGTTAGATACGCTACTGGCGGTCATTCAGTGCCGCTTAAAAACTGTTGAAATAAATATTTCAACAATAAAATAAACAAATAATATTTATAAAGAACAACAGATGTCGAAATACACAACAATTTCTAACCTTTTTAAATGTGATGTTAAAGTTTTTTTAAATTTTCTTATAAATAATGAACAACAAATAATTGTAACAACATGAGAACTAGTATACTATATATAATAAAAGTTTAACAACAAATAATTGTAAATCATGAAATAGTGACAACTAGTTTTTCCTCATAAATCAGAAATACAATATTAAAATATCTTTAGACTCCAAATAAAATGTTAAAAATAAATATTAATATTTCTACGTTTCACGTGTATTTGAATTCGAAACATATGTTGGTGTATTGTTTATATCGTGTGTTTCATTTAATTATATTCTAATCACGGCTGTTTGATAACGTAATATTATTAATTTTGGTTTGGGTTTCGCGTGGTATGAATTCACAACTCGTACATATAATATTATTTTCAGATTTTATTTGAATATATTTCAAAGCAAAATGGGTTTTTGTCACAGTGATGGTCGTCGAATTTAGGTAACCACAGCTATCGCATGATTTTAAGAACTACTCATAAAATAAATGTATCTCCCAATGAATATCAAAACAATTTTAGACAGCTGTATTAAAATTTAGGGTAGATCCAGGGGTGTAGTTGTTAGGTTTGGGTCTAGTGTAATTTTCAACCCTTGAAACATAAGCATTTAAAAAGAATATTACTCTAGATTTCCAACACTTTTAATAAATGTATCTACTATAATAATAAAAATATGGTTTAACACTCCTTGTGTTGCACCGCTTCAATCGAAGCTTTCTAGATCCTTTTTTTTTTTTTGGAGGGGGTCACTCTCCGTTCCTGTTCTAGATGCTCTTGGCAATGTTGTTCCATTGTTTCCTGTCTTCTGTCTTTCTTCTCCAGTTTCTAATACCCGCTTCCTTCAAGTCATCTTCTACCTCTTGTAGCCACGTTGATCGTGGTCTTCCTCTTCTTCTTTTTCCGCCGGGGGACCACATTACCAATTCTTTTATTGGGTCATGCTCACTAGCCTTCCAGACATGCCCTAGCCATTTTATTCTTTGTTCATTTATTTTCTTTATAACATCTATTCCTTGAAGTTCTGCTTCTATTTCTTGGTTTGTCCTCATTCTATATTCTGTCTCTGTTACCTTTATTGGCCCTAATATTTTCCTTATAATCTTTCTTTCAGCTATTCTCAGTTTCTCTTCATCTTTCTTTGTCATTGTCATTATTTCGGAAGCGTATAATGTTATTGGCCTTATTATGGTCTTGTATATTCTCATCTTTGTCGTCTTTGTTTTAAGTTTGCTTTCTAGTAGTTTTTTATTTGCAAAGAAGGCTTTGTTTGTTGCTATTATTTTTTCTCTTATTTCCATCTCCCTCTCGCCTTTGTTTGACATCATTATTCCTAAATATTTAAACTTATCCACCTGTTCGTAGCTTTCTTCATTTATTTTAATTGATTTCGCCTGTACTTCCTTATTTAGTATCATTATTTTGGTCTTATTCTGATTTATTTCCAGTCCTATATCCCTTCCTTCCTGTACTATTTCTTCCATCATTTCTTTCATCACACTCCTGTTTTTTGTTATGATCGCAATGTCATCTGCGTAAGCCAACACTTGTCCTCCCCTTGTTCTGATTGTTCTTTTTGTTAGCTTTCTCATGATATACTAAAGCTAAATTGAAATCTACTATAATATTTATATTATTATTTGTTTAAAAATTGTCGAAACGCAAGTTTATATTTCAATTCTATACAACTCAGTGCTGTGTACGGACGATTTAATTTAATTATCTTTAATGAATCTGAATAGTACTGTTCACCGATGTAATATTCTTTGGTTTTTGAAGATGATCTTAAGATAAATGTTTATTTTATATTAAAAAATTTAATGCTCTTTATTAAGATATTTAAAATTCTAGGTTTTATAAGAAACGTACTTCACCAAGGATTGACATGCATTGCAATCATTTTGTATTGGTTATCATATAAAAGTTAGTAGGTAAATCTATAAATATTTAATAATATTCAACGTGAAATAATATTGTATTTCAATAAGCAATTATTTACTTTTTTGAAACATTGAATACAGCAAATGTGTATTTATCATTTTATTATATTATTCTTTTAAATTTTATTATTCAGGTCAAATCAATTAGGCCCAATTAGTATTTAACAAGATTGCATCGTCGCTTCAACAGGAATCATTAGTGGCCAGCTAAAATATACATAAGCTGTTGTTAGCGTAGACGGATGTTTTCTAACTTCTCATCTCTTTCTAACACATTGAAGGAATACAAGTGAACGTAGAATGGAGTACCACAGCAGCGCGATGCAAGTAGCTAATTGGAATTCCTTTACAATTTGTTCGTTTACTCGCCGCTCGTCCGTCTCAGAGCAAAGTCACGTCGCGTATTCCGCCTTGCTAGAAGGCCATCATAACTAATTTAGGCCGCGAAACTTGATCCGCTGGGTGGAGGGATCGCGAAAGGGGCGCAGAGCATCTCAGAGAATTGCCTCTACGTGAGGTTCAACCTAGATCTTCGAAAAAAAAAAAATTATAAAAAGGCGAGTTTTGTCAAAATTCTCTGGAGATGTTGTCGGTCCGGGATGTGCCGGTGCACCGCGACGTGTGTGTTATCGTAGGGGTGTAAGGCTTCATACCATTGTTCAATAGGCGTAGAGTAGTCCTTTGTTCCCATTGCGAGGCTTCAAGAGGTGCGTGAGTCACGCCGTGATGAAAACTATTGTGCAATAGTATAGTCGCCAAGCCCCGTAATGCACCCGCGTAACTAGGCGTATTTCCTCCATGGGAGGGGCGTACACCGGCAAAGTGTAACGTTTTGCTAATTGACAACACGCTCCGGTTGTTGTCGTAGAGTCACTTGCGCCCTAGATTGTAAGTTAGCTACAGTTCGGAAACTGTTAGGTAGGGCTAGACAGACAAGAAATGAAACCATCATTGAAACCATCATTGAAGCCAGCATTGAAGATGGGGGTGTGCTGTGGGATGAATGGTGTGAGCTAAATAAATGATGACCATAACTTGTTCTTTTGTACAATTTACTGCCTTTAATTTTGAGTTTATGTTTCAGATATCATCAAACATCGACAAATATTTTATATCCTAACCACAACATGTATGTTTTTTTCAGGTTCACAACTATTCTTTTGTCTAATACATTGTTTTTCTGTTTATAGGGACTCATGGATAACATCAACAAATATTTTCTCCTAACTACAGTACGTTTTTTTCAGGTTTACAGTTATTCTTTTATCTAATACTTCGTTTTTATGTTTATAGGGACTCGTGGACAACATCGCCGGAGCCTTCATCATCTCACCCCGACCATTTGGGCTTTCGTCCGCGCCTAGCTTTAAGCAGGTCAAAGGTACCCAGCTTTTGCTGAGGTAGTGCGTTATAAAGCTCATTTTTCAATCATCATCATCGGAGCCTGCATCATCAAAATCTACAACTGGAGGGCTCAAAGACTCTCCGGCAACATTCATCAGGACCGACGCCCGCTGCTAGTAACTATGATTTAAGAAAATTAATTTTATTCATAAAAAAAATAATCACAATTTTCATTTCATATTTAAGTTTTGATTATGTTTTAAGAAAAATATAATTTAAATTATTTATATATTTATTTTGATAGCTTCTAATTTTCTTTTGTGTGTTTACAGATACAGTTGCAGCAGCGATGAAGCGCACCCCTACTTCAGGTTTTGCTTGGGGTTTTCTTGGAGGGCTAAGGGATGAATTTCCGGGGTGAGGTCAGCCTTCCCTCTCTAGTCAATGCAGGAGACTGATCCAGGCTTTAAATTTCCAATTGAAATGTTATATATATACAAACATCAAAAATTGTATGCACCTAAAACGCAAACATCAACTTCATCAACGTCTTTTACTATTTCAACGTCTTTAACTTCGTTAACACAATAAAGTAAACTTCCTACCAATAATTGTGTATTTTTACTTTCTAGTATCCCTTACACCAATTATATTTTCGGATTACAAAATAAAGAAATCCATAAGCAAAATATGTATTTTTATTATCCATGATATTATTTTATCCAATATCTACTTATTCAGATTGAAAAATAGAGGAATATGTTACATATTTAAAAATTATTTACAAAAGGCAAAAGGTAAATCGACTTTAAAATTTTATTAATATTGCTCATTTGTAGTGATAGCCATGGAATTCAAACGAAATTACAAACAATTACATATCACTAGCAATATTTATAAAACTTTAAAGTTGATTTTACAGATTACAAAACGTGTAAAATAAAATCTGATTAGTGATTTAGATGCATATTTAAATTCTCTACATTTTTTATTTGAACCATTTTCGTCTAAAATCATTTGGGAACTTTTGCGCACGGAAAAACTGATTTCCCATGTTAAACGCCTATGGCCCGCTTTTTGATTTACACCCTGTATATTACGGACTTTCTTGTTAATTTTTTCAGTTTCCATTACAGTAATGCTATATTTTAACAAGAAAACACCATTTTATTATCTTAAAATACGGTAAATATCAAAAAAAAAAATTAAAAATAACGAAAAAATGTATTTTGTAGGTTAGGATATCTCATCTTTTTAAACATATAACACGACCTATCAATGCAGTAAAGGAATTCTAGTTGAATATTTACCAATCCTTCTACGTGGATCATTTCAGCTATAGTGTTGGGGTATTTGCATACTAAGAATCGGAATGTATTCGATTCTTGAAATTAGTCGCTGTACTCGAGTACTCGTACCCAAGTATTCGAATACTTTCAGTACTCGGATTAAATTCGATACCAGCTGAATCCAATACAGACACGCTCGACTTCGCGTCGCGTCGTGCTCACACGATCTGGTTCCACTGTAGCGTCGTACTCGTACTCGTACTAATGCTTAATGTCTTTTGTTTTTGCTTCTAGTTTTCGCTCTCTAAGTCTACACTACTAGCATAGTTGGGTTGGGAATTGGCGGCAAATTCTGGCGTTCTAGCTGGCGGCTGGGTACACGAACAGGGTTGTACTTATATATAAATTATTATTAATTAAAGATGCTAACACCGCCGACCTATGAACGAGTAAAGCCGAGTGACGACGAAGTGAACACGTGAAGGTCACGAACTCGATTTTTCGTTCTCTGTATTCATTTGAGTATTCGAGTACTTGTACTCGGATAAGTATTCGATTCTAAAAAGTATTCGAATACAGAGTATTCGATTCTTAAAAGTACCCGATTCTCTCCATCTCTAATTTCAGTCAAATTTCTGAAATGTTGATAGTACTCATCGTACATTTTTGTCTAATTCAGAAGGCAATTTAAACCATAAAGTACTAAAAATTACGAATTAATAATGAATTTTTTTTGAAAATACCGTTATTTACCTTCAAAGTTTACCTAAGTTCAAGCCATATCTGAAATGGAGTATTTGAAAAATGAATTTTTGAAAATAAAAAGGAATTTTGACCTCTGACACCTCATATCTCGCCGTTTTTAATCAGCAATTCGTCTTCAGCCTGCGATCTAAAAAGATTGTCTTATCTGTCAAAAAAAAACCGAAATCAACATAAATTAGAGCCAGCTAGGAGAATATTTTAGATGTTTATTATCTACACTGGTTGAACACCGGGTTTAGAATTGAAATGCGGAAAATAAGGATTCAAATGCTATTTTTTTTTATATTCCTGTAAATATTTACCTATTCACTTTACAGAAAAAGTATAAATATAAAAATTGTTCAAAATTTTCAAATGAATGCAGAAAGGGCCTTTTGATTATCTAAATAGTAGTTTTTAACGATATATTAATCAAATTAAAATTAATATTGATTAGGAAAATTGTAACACGGTAATAGAAAATTAAACCAAAACGAAATATATTTACTTTTCATAAAAATTTTAAGTGTTATGTATTTATTTAGTAGAGAAATTAACTCTGTTTAATTTTCCAAGGCCATATTTCAATTTTTCTAATATTAATTTTAATTCGATTAATATATCGTGAAATATGAACATTTATGTAACTAACTAGACCTTATTGCATGTATTTTGAAATTCCGAAAAATAATTGTATTTACACTTTTGTTATAAAGTGAATAAGTAAAAATTTACAGCAATATAAAAAAAAATGTGTTAATGAATTGTGCAAACTGTAATAGTTGCCTATTAAATATATAGATTAAAAAATTGTGTTATTTGATTAATATATAATTACAATTTTACTTACGCCCCTAGGGTCGCAATAAAAAAAATTACCACCCGGTGATTGCAAAATCAAACTTACAACCCTGTTACCAAGGTAATAACATCATACTTACTATAGTGGTAGGCGGAAAATGTTTTTTATAACAATTTATATTTTGTCTGGTAAATGTTTCTGATTTTTTCGGTTGATATCCATCATTTTGACGCTTCAGGAACGCTTTTAATTTAGGGTATTTTGAAATATCGTAATTTTAAATTGTAGTCTTCAATATTGAATATTCCCACCACAAACTTGAAGGTGACTTTAGTACTTTTGATCTTGTAGAAAATAAGCTAATAATACATTTACATTACTTACGTTTTACGTTTTAGACCAATTTTTAAAAGTTTCATAAGTTGTTTCATACCTTTGTTTAGATTTTGTCGGTAATAGTATTAACGATGCTACATTAGCTGCTTCTTCTATATTTATAATCATTTTTCCTAGTTTTATAATCAGGCAAAAATCACAAAGAATGAAAAATAAATTTTCTTATTTATTTAAGATTGACAGTTAAGTATTCATGTCAACAAGAGAAACAAAGTAAAATAGGTTCCTATGATTTTCGAAATAAAATTGATAATGTATTAGATTATAGCTATTTTTAAATAGTAAATTGACCTGGTAGGCGGAAAAATATTATATGAATCGCGTGTCGTAAGTGTTTTCATGGTCTCGTGTATTTTGTAGCCCTCGGCTACACCTCGGGCCACAAACTATACCTCAACCACAAAACACCACTTACGACCCTTGATACATAAATAACTAAATATATATATAAAAATACAAAAAACATGGCGGGTGATGAAAACATTATATGTAGTGACTGTCAAGAAATTATTAAATCTGATCAAGACTTACACGTAAAGTGCAATGGAAATTGTAAAAAACTATTTCATATGGCTTGTGTATCCATGAAAAAAAGTGAATATAACTCATTATTAAGTAATTCAAGCTTAAAATGGTTTTGTGTGCAGTGTCTTAAATTAAGTGAGCTGTCAAGTGAAATATCAAGTGATTTAAGTAACAATACCAAGGTCAGTGAGCTAGATTTCTTCAATAAATATTTAGAAATTTTTAAAAATCAGGAACTATTAATAAATAACTTGAAAAGTGAAATTAAAGACTTAAAACAAAGTTTAAATAATGTTAATAATAATTTGTCAGTGATAAACTCTACCTTATCAATCAAGCCGATAACAACCAACAACGAAGTAATTATTAATAACGCCGCAGATGAACAAGTGGTCTCTAGCTTGCCGGTAAACGACAGAAACAAAAATATTAATAAACAAATCACAGATGTCGACTCTGGTGATGTAAACAAGAAAAAGTTGTCAAATGTAATAGATAACTCTTACTCAAGCAGATTAAGAAATAAATCTACATCTTCAATACAGCAACCTCTAGTACATCCAGAATCTAGCTCTCAAAACACTTATAATGACAAAACTGAAGAACCATTCAAAATTGTGGAAAGAAAAAGGCGCAATACCAATAAAAGTAAAGTTATTTATGCCACTGGATCGGATGGTTTAAATAATTCTAATTTACAAGTGGTACAAAAAACTGAGCATGCGTTCGTTTCCCGTTTCGCTCCCGAAGTTAAACCGGATCAAATTATAAATCACCTAAAATCACTAAATTTAACTAACGTTGAATGCTGCAGCTTAAAAACCAAATATAATACTTACTCCTCATTCAAAATAAGTTTTTCTCGTGATTCTGTAGACGTCGTAATGAATGCTAACAACTGGCCTACTGGTGTCTTTATCAATAAATTCTTCATTACCAGAAGTCCACGAACTGACTCTTTTTTACGAGATCGCGCGTTAAACAATGTAACAACGTAGACAAGTCAACTCCATCAGAAATAAATAACTCCTTTAAGATTATGAACCTAAACATCCAGAGTTTACGCAACAAGAGTACAGATCTTGAAGTTTTTCTCCAAGGCCAGAAATTAAGCATTATGTGTTTAACTGAACATTGGTTGTACGACAATGAAATCCAAAATTATCAATTTGATAACTTCACTCTGTCATCCTACTATTGCCGCCAGAATCTTAGAGGTGGTGGTACTGCAATTTATGCTTCTAATAATTTTAGTACGAAAAATGTTACTTTAAATTCAGTCACTATTGAACAGATTTTTGAATACTGCTGTATCCAGTGTGATCTTGTAAACTTAAAATTTATAATTGTATGTTTATACAGAGCCCCCTCAGGCGACGTACAAGTTTTTTTTGAGAAACTGTCTGAATTATTGTATGATATTTGTTACAACAACCTTGTTTTTATATGCGGGGACTTTAATTTTAATTCTACACCATCAAACCCAAACTCAGATATGTTGCATAACATCTTTGCTTCCTACGGCTTGAATTCTTGTGTCACAGGCTTTAGTAGAATATGTGGCTCGTCTAAAACACAATTAGATTACATATTCTCTAACTTGAATCCTAAAATCTTAATAGGTGAGACTATTCAATCTAGTCTCTCTGACCACTTCACCCAGATCCTAACGGTTCTTCATGAAAAATGTCACCATAATACTTCAATTTTCAGAAGATCTTTCACTGAAAATAATAACAAGTACTTCTCTCATCTTCTCAATGGAGAAAGCTGGTCAGCAGTTTTTAGTGAACATGATGTGAACTCTAAATTTAATGTATTCCATGATTACTTTCTCCACTACTTTAATATGGCCTATCCCATACAGAAAATTAAATCAAACAACAGGACTCATTCATGGATCAACGAATATATTAAATTGGAGTCCAGAAAATTATATGATCTGCGCAAACTTTCAAGCCAATTTGATGATCCAATTATCACAAAATTTTACAAATTTAAAAAGGACCAATATCACACTTTATTAATAAATTCAAAAAAAACGACATAACGACAACCTTATTCTAAATTCTCAAAATAAGTCTAAAGCTGCGTGGACTATTATAAAACAAAATTCTCAATCTCAGCATATGAAGTCCTCTTCAAATATCACTTTAATAGACCCATCTAAAAACATCACTACTAATCCACATGATATTGCCAACATGTTTAATGTAAATTTTAACAAAATCAGTGGTACTAGCACTCAACTAAAGTATAGTTATGACAATATTCCTCTTAATCATACCTTGTTTCTGGAACCTACCGACAATTTTGAAATACTTTCGATCATTAATATGATAAGTGCAAAATCTTCTGCCGGTTCTGATGAAATACCATGTGCATTACTTCGTACCGTAGCCCCATATATCTCTCCAGTGCTGAGTCATATAATAAACTTATCATTGGAAACGGGCATCTTCCCCGACAGACTAAAGGTTGCTAAAGTGATTCCAGTTTACAAAAAAGGATCACAACAAGACATTGATAATTATCGACCCATATCGCTACTCTCTGCCTTTGATAAAATATTTGGAAAAATCGTTCACTCTCGTATCATGTATTTTCTCAAAAAGTTTAACATTATATCAGATACTCAGTTCGGATTTATGCCCAAGAAAAGCACAACAGATGCTGTATATCACACCCTTAACTTTGTCATTGAATATATTGAGAAAAGGAAAACTGTCGGCGCTATTTTCTTTGACCTTAGTAAGGCGTTCGACACTATAAATCATGACCTACTCTTAGACAAACTTGACAGTATAGGCATTAGGGGTGCGGCTAATAACTGGTTTTCATCCTACTTGTCGGGAAGAGAGCAGTTTGTCTCTTTACAATTTTTTAACAATGGTTCTAAACACTACATCAACTCTGATATTTCCCAAAACTTACGGGGGATCCCACAAGGATCAATTTTAGGCCCTTTATTATTTGTAGTGTATGTCAATGACCTCCATAATAACATAAAGTGCGATAAACTATGTCAATTTGCCGATGATACATCTTGCATCGTAACTGCTGAGTCCATGAGTGACTTCTCGACTCTTGCAACTAATTGTATTAATTCTATGTCTGATTGGTGTAAACGTAACGATCTAATCTTAAATTCTACTAAAACTTGTTTTTTCACCTTCAATTTACGCAACCCCACCGAAAGCCCCTTAATACGTTTGAACAACAAATCAGTTCCTTCCGCCCTAGGTACGAAATTTGTAGGCATGCTTGTAGAACCGAATCTGAAATGGAATTGTCACGTTGTTAATTTACACAGCAAATTATGCTCTGAATTTTTTGTTATTTATAAATTAAGAAATATTGTAAGTGTTGCGACACTAAAAACTTATTACTTTGCTAACATACAAAGCAGAATTAGATACGGTATCATTTTCTGGGGAAACACTAGCCATGCAATGAAAATTTTTACTATCCAGAAAAGAATAATTAGGTGTATTGCCGGTGTTTCCACCAGAACACACTGTAAACAAATATTTGCTGAGCTGGAAATACTTACTGTGTCATCTTTGTATATCTACGAACTTGCTGTTTTTGTAAAAATTAACATGAATTTGTTCAGGCTCAACAAGGATTTGTACTCTAATATGGAAACAAGAAACCAGGATAATTTAAATGTACCAATTCACAGATCTACTTCTTTTGAAAATGGACCGTACTATAGTGCAATAAAATATTATAATGCTCTGCCAGCAAATATCAAGTGTATTACTAATATAAACAGCTTGAAACATTCTCTGAAATTATTTTTAATAGATAAATGTTACTATCATTTAAGTGAATTTATATTGTAATTCCTATTGTTTTTTTGGACTGCGTCTTGTATATTTTCTTTGTACTTATAGACGACAATAAATTATTATTATTATTATTATTATTATTATAAAATCCCTTTATACATTTAAATTCTACCTCCAATATAATATTCTATATTTATGTCGCATGTAAGGAAAAGTAATTTCATTAGCAAATAGGTAATAATAATAATAATATATCATCTCGCCATTTACCCATTTCTGGGTATGGCACTCTGCTCAAAACTGATCTCGGTATTATGATATATTATTGCGCGTGAAGTTACCAGCTGTCAAATAATAGCCTTCAAGGATGATAGTGGCGGTCACGAAAATTCGTTTTTTTTATATCTTTAAACTCAAATGTTGGAAAAAAGGGACGCCAATGTCAAATTAGGAAAATTCGTAGATTCGGGGCTAATTGGAGCATTCGTATTAGTTTTTGGCAATTTTCTTTGCAAGTGCTCTGCTGAGTGGACCAAGACCTGTTAAATGTGAATATGTTAAATGTCCGCTGAAAATAACTACATATGGATAAATAAAGTTATTTCTCCTTGGTTTTGGATAAAAATTAATAAGTATGAGAGATTTTAACGAATCTGGAGAGTTTGGTCAAATATTGACAAATTTGACGTGGAATTATCCATACCGTGTGTCCCAAGTAAATGTTGGCATAGGCAGTTAAAATGTGAAATCAGTTTTTTGTAAATAAAAAGTGTCCGGCAAAAAATTATGCATCCAAATTTTATATCACAATACTGCCAATATCCCTACATCTTATTTTATACATATTAATTTATTTTGATACCGTAATTTAATGAAATTATTTATAATAATTCCTAATTTTCCGCCTACTCTTTTTATTGCTACTGACGTGTAGTGCTTGCAATTTGTTTTAAATATTTTAATCTATCACTGTCATCATGAATACATTAAATTTCGAGAACTGTGTAAATATTATTAGAATGTATTATGGGGGCGCAGTGCAAGACAAATATCTAAATAATTTACAGGAATGAACGCCGAATGGTTTCCATCGCCAGAAATTGACAGTGACAGATTAAAATATTTCAAACAAATTGCAAGCACTATACGTCAGTAGCAATAAAAAGAGTAGGCGGAAAATTAGGAATTATTATTATTAATTTCATTAAATTACGGTATCAAATTAAATTAATATGTATTAAATAAGATGTAGGGATATTGGCAGTATTGTGCTATAAAATTTGGATGCATAATTTTATTCCAGACACTTTTTATTTACAAAAAATTGGTTTTACATGTTAACTGCCTATGCCCATTTACGTGGGACACACGGTATATAGAAAAATAATCATCATGCCGATTAGTATAAAGGATACATTTAAAAGTATCATCCTATCCCAAGTCTCCTAAGACTTTAGTTACCCGCCCCTGATAAGAATTTAGAAGTACGCTTGAAATATCTTAAATTGCGTCAGTTATTGTTATCTATCGGAAGTTTAAATGTGCAGAGATTTCATAGTCCATGGATTTTTCCAGACTGAAAGTGGGAATATGAATAAAAAAAATACATGTTTTTATATTTGCAAATATATTTAACACATAATTGTCTTTTTTTACAACATTTTAACAAAAAAACGTCTTTTATATTTCACTAATCTAACGTAAGTTTAAATACATAATTGAAAATTCATCCCTGGTTGTCTTAACAAGACTAACTTAAACTAACAAGATTGTTGCTTAAAAATAAATAACTACAAATTAACAAATGTTTGAAACAATATTTTGGCTAATTTATATTTATTAATAAATATATCATCACGCCGTTGCCCCCGATTGAAGGTAAGTGAAGTAATTCTATTATTTATTTAATATTTGAAATTAATATAGTCCTGTACAGCTATTTTACTGTTTATAATGTAAGAAAAACTATTTTTATTTTATTGTAAGCTCGTTTTTATATACTTATATGTACTTACAGAAGACAGTTATTATATATTTATTTATATCTTTATCTTTAAAAAGTGCATAATTTAATACAATACAATTAATATTGTACAAAAAATGGTTCAAGCTGTTTCAGAATACCCTCTAATAACAACATTGAAATTAATTTAGACTTCAAATATTTGCATAAAAAGTAAAATTGTCCAATTACTTTGTGATGTTTTGAATCAAAATTTGTACAACATGTAGTTTTCCAAATAATTTTAAACGTAGCGCTATAACATTTAATTTATTACTTTTGCGTAATAAACTAAAATATTTTTGCTGCGTTTAAAATTTGTAGAACAAATGACATCCAAGTGTTCAATAAATTATTATGTACTGGTTCAGAATCCGTAATTTTCTCAAATTTCAATATTCTGAAACAAGATACAAATAAGTTAAATGACGACCATGGATTTAGTTTAATCTCTGATTATTTTATAAAATTTATGTAATTTCAACAATGCTGCAGTTTACAAAAGCTATTATTTCATGTAAGGTAGGTCCCAAATTTGTTTTACATCACAAATATGTATTTATATATTACTAAGCTTTTACAAAAATTGTAATAATTTTAACTATGGGTAGATTTGTTTCACAAGCAACAAGTTTTTGAGAAATTACGTTAATTTATAAAAGATACTTTTTACAAACGATGATAATTGGTGTGTATTTCGTAACTTTTTGATCAATCTATCAAAAACTTGTTTCTTTCATAAAACTACGTCTTTAAATTGTAACACAATTCAGCACTGACCTTTGTAACGAAATTACGAAAACAAAAATGGAATAGGTAAGTCAATTATATATTACTGAAAGTAAATTATTAAGATATTGTAACACTTCTTTCCAAATATGGAAGATCTCAATAAAATATATTACCAGTTATAATTGATAATACGTAATTGAACTACTAAAATGTCCGTATTTGCAAAATAATAAATGTTTTTACAGATTTTCGTTAAGTATAAGAAATTTTAATTCATTATATTTTGCAGAAAATTAATTCAAGTAAAAGTTGCAGTAAAAATTACACTTATACACAATTATGTATAAAAAACATAATTGAAGATAAATTTAGTTATTTTTGTCGAAATCATGTTTAAAAATTGCATTCAATAGTTCAATGATAAAATATTTTGAAACAAACGTCAAAATAAAGTAACTTAATTCAAATAATTTCTTCTTAAAATTGTCTAACGATTAAATTGTAATGTGTACTAAAAATTCTACAACTTTTATTTGTACTTCCTTGCATTATAATTGATGACGTAACATTTTCCACAAAAATTCTCAACTTCTCAAATGAAGAATGTGAGTTTGCAAATACGTTACAATTGAAAAATCCTAACAAATACACTACTTAACCTAAGTTTGTCCAAACTAAACGTCATAACAAAACAACGAAATAATTGTACTAACAGTTTACAAACAATCCATATTTCGTCAGTGCTCGAACAAAACTAGAACTTATTATTTTAGCTTAAAATACGTAAGTTACTCCTAAGTTAAGGAAGGGTCCACAATTTTAACTCTTAGTTACGCTATTCACGTTCTTTGATATGGGAAAGTGTGTCTGTATGTTGCAAATTAAAATATTTTCATGAATATAATCTTCTCAAGGCACATAATTATGTTATTTTCTACTACTTTAATTATAACCTGTTCTGGAAAATTCACAGCTATTCTCAGAGGCCAGAAAGAAAATACGAGCCATCGAAATGTTAAACTAAATACTCACAAATTTAAGTTGTTTAATTTGTTGTTTTCTGCATGAACGAAATACTGGATGTTAAAAATTAAGCTGCATTAGTATTCAAATGAATTAATTTAACTTTTCGAGGACTCTGTATTTAAAGGAACCCCCGAAAATTAGCTAAACATTCGTTAAAATAAACTACTGCCCATACATTTTAACTGTATCTAATGTAATCGTCAATGTACAGAATTAAAAATTAAGCCACCCTATTCAAATGTCTACGGAATTCTCTAATTTTAAAGATTTTAAATACACTTTATGACATTGATATTAATTTCAGAAAATTTACATTTCTTATTACAAATTTTCATATGAATATTTGCTACAAAAACGTTTTTTTCAACTACATTTATAAAAATAATTTGGGATTGCCATAAAAAAAGCTATTAACTAACTCTGACTAACAATAAATTGTGCATGAATATGGCACTTAATTATAGTAAGGAAGCGAAATTTGAAACTTTACAGTACAAATGTCGAGAAATAAAAATGTTCATGCCGTATTGTCCAAAGTTAACGGAAAGGAAATCTCTCAAAATTGGTACGCTACTTTCACACCAACACGAAGAAGAAATCAACCATTTTATTAATTGATATGCTGCAGCAAAATAAGTATTATGATTGTAAACAAATTATTATTAAATAGAAATTCCCTAGTATTATTGAATATAGATTAAATATCTGTGTGTAGACTAAGTGATAAAAAATTCATTAATTTAGTTTTACAATGTTTTCAAATTGAAAACTTGAGTTTAGATAACATACAAATAGTTTTTTAATCGGCGTTTATATTAGCATTAAATTAAAATGAAAATTAAAACAGAATATTAACACAAAATAAAAATATCTTTTAACAAAATACGGTCAATTTAAAATATTGAATGAGTATGTAAATACCAAAGATAATTTGTATCCTTTGAAAATAAAATTGAAACTAATTGAGGATGATTAATTATCTCTATTTTCTGCTGTCAAACATCCGTAAATAATTTGAGAAAATATTTGGTCTAAAATTATTTAGGATCGTTCACTGAATCAAAACAAATTAGTAAAAAATAGCTAATTAAATGTGTTTAGGAATTATTCCAAAAATTTATTTAGGTTAATGAACCTAACCTACAAATCTAAGTAAATGAGTTTAAATTTTCACAGTAGAGAATTTAATAAATTACTTCTCGTGTCAAATGTTGAGCAGCGTACCAAAAAACTCATGAGTCAATACAGGTAAAACGTTGATTGTATTGGACCCTGCCTCAATGTCGCCGCGGCGGCGACTAATCCACTAGACCACTAGTACTAGTCCATCAGCAGTAGAAGAATGAAGATGATGAAGAAGACGTATGTATGTAATGTAAGGTGATGTTGCGTATGTTGACGATGTGTTAGTTGGTTTGTTTGTCGCTAAAGTAAATGATAAATCACACGAGGTCCTCTTCCGTCCAGTCGTGGCGCGCCCAATCAGGGAGCTCTGTTTCGTACGACCAGTCGGGGCCCTGAAACAACAAAATAAACTTCAAACAATCTTCATTATTGTTCAATTCTGGTTCAATCTTTGAAATATGTTAATTTGCAGTGTTTGAGCGTCTTCAGGTTATGCGAGTTAATAAATAAACACGAGATTGCCAAAAAACCAACTTGATATATTTCCTTGAGAAAACGGACAGTGTTTACATTTGTACAGAGAGAACAGTTATATGTGTGAAGTTATATGAGTATGAATACAGTAAGAATGCTTGTTGTGACGTCAGTGATAAGTTGTGGCGGGAGACTTTAAACTGCGAGTGATTGCCATTTCAACACTCCTCCTCAATCCGACAGTTTCAAGTTGTGTGGCAGATAAGGTAGTTGGAGACGATAAAATTCAGAAACGTTGTAGTCCCAATTTCAGTCTCAGATTCTCAAATTGCTTCCTGCTGAGTCTCTTGGTAAGAATATCCGCGACTTGATCAGTCGTGCAGATGTAGGTAACGTTGATCTGACGTGACATGTGAAGATCTCTGATGTAGTTGTACTTCACATCAACATGTTTCAGTCGACTGTGCTGCCAACGTTGTAGAAGGTGAATGCACGCCTGATTGTCCTCGTAAACGGTGATGGGTTGCGAGCAGCCTTTCACGACTAGACGAGCTTTGTATTGCACAATGTTGTCATCTTCATCTCGTTTGAGCTTAAATACCCACTTGTTGCTTATCGCCCTTTTTCCTGTGGGTAGAGATGCCAATGACCAGGTCCTGTTTTCTTCGAGAGCTGTCAGCTCCTCCTCGACTGCCGCGTACCAGTGTGCTGCATCTTCTCTTCCATGAATTTCGGCGTACGACATCGGTAGATTTTCAACGAAGGTCTCAGCATTCAGGGCCAAAACCACATAGTCGTCGAATCGTTTGGGCGCTTTCCTTGGTCTGGTGCTCCTCCTCAATTCCGCACTCCCTGGGACATCCATCTCTTGGGTTGGACCGGCGTCCTCAGCGCTATGATACTCCTGGTTCTCCTCTTCCTGCACTTCTTCTTCTTCTCGAACCGTAGGTGGTGGAGGGGGTGGATTTCCAATATCCTGCACTACATCTTCTCCTCCTGTCGCGGTATCATTCGCTGGTTTTACGCCGTTGTAAAAATCTGCTCCTTGGCTGCCCTGGAATTTCCCCGGTGTTTCATCGAAGATGACGTCACATCCACTGAGGACCTTCCCGTCCTCCGGTGACCAGAGCCTGTAGCCGTTGTTGCAGTACCCAATCATGAAGCACTCCTTAGACCTGGGGCTGAACTTCCCTCTAATGAGTGGCTTGGGTAGATGTAAGTAGGCTTTACAGCCAAAGACTTTCAGCTTCCTCAGGTTGACCTTGTCGCCGAACCACAATTCCGCAGGAACAGCCTTTTCCAGGGCACTCGTCGGGCTCCTGTTGATCAAGTAGATCGCTGCCAGCACTGCTTCCGACCAAAGGTTCTTCGGCAAGGATGAGTCCAAAAGCATACATCTCGCCTTTTCCAGGATTGTCCTGTTCATCCGCTCTGCAACTCCGTTCTGCTGCGGTGTATGACGGATTGTAAATTCGAATTGGATCCCACGTTGCTCGAAGTGCTCTTTCATCTCCGTAGAAAGATACTCCCGACCGTTGTCGCATCTAAATCGTGAGATCTTCAGGTTGAGGTGGTTCGTGGCCATGGCTTCATAAATTTTAAACTTCTGAAACACTTCTCCTTTTGACTTTAAAAGGTAGGCCACCGTGAAGTGAGTAAAGTCGTCTATAAGGGTCAGTACGTAGCGCATTCCGTCATAGGACTTCGGATCTACCGGACCAAACAAATCACTGTGGACTAGTTGTAACGGCCTTTTGGCGCGTATACGTTGTTGTTGATGAGGTAGATGTGTTTGTTTGCCTTGAACGCAGATTGGGCAAATCTGTCGCTCTTCTTCCAGGCGAATTGCTTCTACCCCACTTACCAATGATTTCAGTTTGTGTAGTGACTTGATTCCGATATGCCCCAGACGTCTGTGCCATAACTCCGTACCCTTCTCCATTTCACATAGGTTGGCCTTTTCTCCAGGGTACATCAAGACCAGCTCGTACAATTTGTGTTCCCTTCTTGCGACTGCTAGCACCTCGCCATTCTTCTCTATAATTCCTTTGCCTTTTTCGAAAGTAATGATATAGCCATTTCGCTCTAAAACTGAAACCGACAGTAAATTAAATTGCAGTCCTGGAACATACAGGACATTCAGGATTTTTATCCTGTTTACTTTTCCATCCACAACAGATTCAACGTGGAGGTTTCCTCTTTTTGTTGCTGTAAGAGTTGATCCTGTTTTTGCGCTTTTTATACAAATGTTATGGTCAAGCTGCTTGACATTTTGCAAATATTTATCAACGCTTACCAAATGCTCAGAAGCGCCAGAATCCAGGTACCATTGTGAATTTTCAGTTTTAGCTTTTCCAGCGAAAAAACTAAATTCTTCTTCCTCTTCTCCTGAGTCAGCTGCTACATGTGCCTCCTTCTGGAATTTGCTCGGGTCCTTTGGTGGCTTCCTGCATTCCCGTCGAAAATGTCCATATCCACCACAGTTGTGGCATTGATAGTTCCTTTTGTCAAAATTCCTCTTGAATTGATTGGATTTCCCCTTCGACGAATTCCACTTCCTGGGTCCGTGCGATTGAGCTGAGAATGCGTTGGACGATGAGGGCTCTCCTTCCTGTCGAACACCTAACCTCTTCGCTTGCTCATCCAGGAGTCGATTTTTGACGAAGCTCAACTTCAGGTTCTCCGTGGACAAGGTCTCAATCGCTGTCACAACAACATCGTATTCGACGGGCATTGTGAGCAGAAGATGGCACACCACATCAGTCTCTTCCAGATTTGCTCCGGTTGACTTGAGATCTCTAATCAATTTATCGAATCTCAAGAAGTGAGACTCCATGGTTTCATTACTCGAATTAAATTTCATGGTTAGCAAAGTTTTTCGAATTAGTAATTGGCTAGCAATACCTTTTCTAGCAAAGGTTTTATTCAAAGTGTCCCAAATTTCAAAAGTTGTTTTGCAATCTTTAACATGTTCAAGTTGATTATCTTCAATTCTCTGTATTATTGCTGACTTACTTTTCTTATCTCGCTTTTTGTGAAGTTCCTTCGCACGTTGCTTTTGGTCTGTTGGTAGTTCCGTTTCATCCACTTGTGCCAGTAAATCAGAAAGTGGGCTCTCAATATATTCCAGACACTCAAGCTCGTCCAAGTACGTCTCCACTCGAAACTTCCAATTATCATAATTGGTTCCATCGAACAATGGAATTTTGTATCGATGTTCCTCAGCCATAACCTCACTTTAATTTTCGAGCTCAATTTTTATTTAACAATGGGCTTATAAACAATCCTGGGCCCATAACCTGTTAATTTGCAGTGTTTGAGCGTCTTCAGGTTATGCGAGTTAATAAATAAACACGAGATTGCCAAAAAACCAACTTGATATATTTCCTTGAGAAAACGGACAGTGTTTACATTTGTACAGAGAGAACAGTTATATGTGTGAAGTTATATGAGTATGAATACAGTAAGAATGCTTGTTGTGACGTCAGTGATAAGTTGTGGCGGGAGACTTTAAACTGCGAGTGATTGCCATTTCAACAAAATATGAGTAATAGGTTATCGTACACAATAATATATTTGTCAATCTTTCTCGTGTCCCGTCTGCACTGTACGCACACTAACAAAACTGTCAGAGAAACCAAACAAGTGACTGTCGGATGACGCCGCCTGGCAGGATGACTCAGGGAATGTCCCACAACAGTCCTCTGGCGGCGCAACCTGGTACTACAATAACACGATGCGTAAGTATTACGATTCCGGTTACTTCTGACCCTCCCCCCCCACGTGTAGTTTGACATCTGTTCAAATGTCTCAACAAATCTTTGAATTGATCATTCCAGGATGACGTTACCTGCTTCTCAAGAGCACTATTTTAACCTAACTTTTGTGTATTTTTCAAAGTAAATAGCTCCGTGGTAACGAGTCGGACTGTGGATCGTGAGATCCTCCGTTCGAATCCCACATATGACAGTTTCCAATTTAAATTTACCCCTGTGGTCCCCCCTCCACTAACATCTTTGGGGGTTATGACTTGACGGCTGGTAACAGCATTTCAGTCGCAAAAATATATCACTTACCGAGATCTGCGTAAGCAGAGTGCCACACCCATAATGGATAAAAGGCGTGATGATTTTTAGGAACAACATATTCAATTTATTTTTAAACGTGCAAATGTTATAGTAAATATAATTAAAAACCACAAATTGTTAAATGAAACAGTTAAGTTAGTGGTTGAAAATTGATTTAGCAGGTGCCCCTCAGTGAAGTCATTTGTCTTGGAATGACCAATAAAATTATGAAAAAACGCAACTTTAAATTTTATAAACATACAAGTAACTCGTCATCTACCAACTGTAATAGTTTCCGTTTTTTTTTATTATTATATTTTATTATACCTGCATCATAATCCGTGTTTAAAACACACTACAGCGTTCATAAACGCAAGATTAAAACACGCCGTGCTTTAAAGGTTGCTAAGCAACAACAAAAATATTTACTATTAATATCTGTCAAAACTGTAAACGTAAACAACAAATGCTAACCAGTCTCCATGTAAACGATATACGTCAAACGTTACACGCGCAAAATTATGAAATGAATCAAAATCAAAATGTTGCTTTCCAGTTTTTTCCAGAGTATGATACAGGTATAATAAAAAATAGCATATTACACACGTGTATAAGTGCTTTTAAAGCACTAGCGACGTTAAAAGCACTCTGCTTCGCGTCGTGCTCTTAAATTCGTCGTACGTGCTTTAAAAGCTTACTTATACACTTGTATCATAATATACTATTATTTGCATTATGCAAACTTAAATTTTATAAACTTTGGTTTATAGAAACTACACTTAGCGATAATTTTTTTGCTACATAGTTCTGAAAATCTCATCCAATGATCATACAATTTGATTTAATTTTGAAGAAGAAAAATGTTAACAAAGGTTAAAAATAGAATCGATTTCAATTGAACAGTATTCCTTCATAATCAAATCACCTGATTATAGTCGAAAGAATGAAACGTGTTGTTAAAACATTAATATATAAACAAATAATTGTTATGATGACAGTACATCATTAGGAATTACAAACTTGTGTAAACTACAAACACATATAAGTCAAAAAATAAAATATTTTAACTGCAAATTGCCAGCTTCCTTAGAAATGAATTTCGAAATTTAATCTCTCCGAGACACTTCAGTCCACGAGAAGGAAGAATAAATAAGGACATTTAAACCCGAAAGTGCAAAAATCTATTTTTATATTGATCGCTAATATTTAAAAAAAAAACCCTATTCGCAATGTTCAGTCCCTACTCGTTCGTGTTAGAATCTTTTCTTGGAGTCTTATTTGAAATAAAGTTTTATCAGTGATAGTATTTGCTTACCCTGTACTTCCACGCATGCAGATACATCACAAGATCCTGCGGCTTAGGATCCCTATACCTCACTTTACACTCATAGCAGTGTTTATCTATCGTCATCTTGTCCGGGTTGAAGGCGAGGTCGGGCGCCTCGTGTCCGGTCTGCGTGGCCACGGTGACCTTGACGCTGTCCAGCGCGGTGCTGGCGGTGGTGCTCAACGTGTGGATCACCGCGGTGGGGTCCAGCGCTGGGTGATCACCCGCTGCTGGGTGCACCGGGTGTGCTGGGTGCAGCTTGGAGGGCTGGTAGTATGGGTCCTCGCAAGGGGAGGATGGGCTGGGCTCGCGGGAGACTGGGTCGGTGTCGTCGTCGAGAACGCGAACTGGAAAATTGGAAATTTGTGAAAATTATGTAAATGAGAAAAGAAATTATTTAACTGAAGTCTCTATATTCAATAGATTCTTTGCATGACTTTATGATTGGATTTTATAATACGAATTAAAGAAGTTTTGAAAAGGTGCCTTTAACGAGTGTTTTATATTATTTTATCCAACAACTCTCAATAAATGCTCTATGGCGATTGTAAACAAGGATAATTTAACTCCAATATAAAGTAAGCCATAAATAATAATAGTTATTTACTTTACAAGTGGGCAAAGTAAGGAATTACCCACGAGAGAAATTTTAGCTCACGAAGCCGTAGGCTGAGTGAGATAATTTTATCGAGTGGGTAATTCCACTTGCCCACGTGAGAAGTATAACGTTTTATCCAACACTTCTTAATAAATGAAAAATTTATTAAAGAAATATTATTTGACAGTGACATATGCTTTAATTTTTTAAATTAAAATGTCAATCTAAGTAGTTACCAAGGTGTTGTGTGTTATTATTATTGTTATAAATAAAAAATACCCACTAGTGGCTTTCCTCAAAATTATACCCAGTAGTGGATAATCTGTTACTTTGCTTGTTTAAAATCGCCATAGTTATACAGCATTTATTAAGAGGTCTTGGATAAACAATTTTATCGTTTTGACAGCGGATAAATAGGAAGGTAACTTTTTGTAAGTTATAAATTCCCAGGACTAGTTTTCGTAAAACACTTGATAAAATTATCACACTCAGCCTTCGGCTTCGTATGCTTAAATTTGTCTCGTGGGTAATTCCTTACTTTGCCCACTTCACTTGTAATAGCCATCATGAGTATCATAACAGCCGCAGATGTCAGACATCTAAGGCCTGTTATGACTCATAACATCCGTGGTTTGTTCAATAGTTTACCGGTTTCAGAATATGAAGATGTTAATGTCATTAATGAAGATAATTTTTTGAAATTCTTTTATGAATAACGTCTGTCATAATTTTAAAAGGTGGAATACATTATTATCGCACTTATGTTATAGACAAACTCGGCCTGCGGCACCGTTATGCTTCCATATGCGGCCACTTAGAAATCTGTTCATTGTATGTTTGTTGTTGCTCGGGATATAAGGTACAAGGTAAGCATCGTGTGAAATGAATTTGTTTTGTGAGTATTTCAATACAGGTACCATTGCTACGAAACTTATTTAGAATTGTCAAATATTGGAATGGTGATAGCGGAGCAAATTTATTATTAAAATATAAATGAATTAGGAAATAATATCGTGGTCGTAAAAAAAGGATAGTGTACAGCTAGCATAGGATGTTCATTTCAAACTCGTACGAAATGAGTACCATTCCATGCTTGTTGTACAATATACTATTAACATTTGATCATCCTTACCCTTGGGATCTAGGTCAGTGGCGACAGCATCCTCGAACTCGGCCTTCATGGGTTTAAACATCGACAGATCAGAATCGCCGTCCATACCCAACCAGTTCTCAGCATTGTGGATGTTGATGAGGTCTCGCACTAATTCTTCATCTGATTTTCCACCCAGGTCACCCAGACGACCCTTGGCAGGCCCGAATACCGTGTGGTTGTACAGTGGATCATTCACCACGGGGTAACCTGCAGGAGAAGATTGTGATGCAATTATTACTTAATTACCATAAAAGTATAAGAAATACACAAGAACATTAAGGCGGTAGTCAAGGTAAGTTAGAAACAAAAAGTATGCATAATAAAAATTAAATTTCATGTTTATATAAGCAATAATGAAGTTTTATTCAGATGTGTAAAATTATTTTTTATTATACCTGCATCATAATCCGTGTTTAAAACACGCTACAGCGTTCACAAACGCAAGATTAAAACACGCCGTGCTTTAAAGGTTGCTAAGCAACAACACAAATAATTACTGTTAACATCTGTCAAAACTGTAAACGTTAACAATAAATACTAATAAATAAAACAGGTTTTGAAATAACTCAATTACACGTAACTGCAAATAACAATTCATACATTGTCAGAATATTACATGATGTATTACATATTCAAAATATAGTATTATAATAGCAAAGTTGTTTGTTATATATTAAATTGTTTGTAAGTTCAATATGTATAAGAATATGCGTTGATTTTTGGAGTTGTAGAATAGCTTTAGCAAATCTAATTTGGTTTTATAAGATTATAGTTTCACTTTACTGGAATTGTAATTGTACCATTGTATTATAAAATGCATTACATACAAAATATATTCAATTTTAATTAACTCAATTTTGCTAAAAACTTTTAAAAAGAATATCATTAATTTATTATATTTATTTAACATCTGCACAATGAACCATTAATTGTAAAAAATATTTTGCAAAGTTAAAAAAACGGTATATTTTCAATTTGATAGACTTAATTATTTCTATATCATTAGTTTTATTAGTATTGAATCGTTCTGTATGTATATGTGTTCAGTTGACGCGATGTAAATTATTCTATTAGATTTAAAAATATGTGGCCTTACACGCTAACGATAAACTGCAGCACTATCAACCTATTCCCCTGAGTCATAAATATTTGTTGTTTACATTTTGACAGTTCTAATTTATTAATTAATTCATTGATTTAATTAATCATTACGACGCGAAGCACTTATACACGTGTGTCATACGCTATTTTTTATTATACCTGCATCATTCTCTGGAAGAAACTGTAAAGCAATATTTTGATTTTGATAATTTTACGCGTGTGACGTTTTTTTATTATACCTGCATCATAATCCGTGTTTAAAACACGCTACAGCGTTCACAAACGCAAGATTAAAACACGCCGTGCTTTAATGGATAGTCTTTAAGATAATAGCAACACAATGAAAATCATGGAAACCGTGTGGTAATATTAAATTAATAACCAAACTCCATTTAAATCATGTAATCATGGAAACCAATTAAACCGTCAAACGTCACACGCGTAAAATTATCAGTAATAATATAACAAGAGGGTGAGAATAAATTGAAAATAATTTGACAGATCTTTCGAAAACTTGTTGCCAGGCAATAGCCACGAAAGCCCGTAGGGCTTGAGTGGCTATTGCCAAATGGCGACAAGTTTGAGAAAGATACTGGAGAATTATTTTCTAATTTATCGAACTCTCGAGTTATATTTAATTAGATTATTTTTTGATTTCATCATCAGGCACGTCCCTAAATCCATCTTTTTTGCTCTTTTTTACTTGCGTTGATGATAACTATCTGACATCTGACATCTGTCAACAAAAACAAAAAAGCTACAGAGAAAATTGCCGGGAATATTCACAAGAGCATTATTCTCAGTATAATAATGACAGGATTGGTTAAAACGCAGACACGTGACACACAATAAAGCATTTGATTGGTTTAAATAAACGTCAAAAAATAATCAAAATCAAAATATTGCTTTTCTGTTTTTTCCAAAGTATGATGCAGGTATAATAAAAAATCTGATGTGGCCAGCACATAACCTCCCGCCCAATACTATTAAACGGTAAAAATAGTATTTGATTATACAGAAACATACCTTCTTATTTGTTTATTTTCTATTTATATTTGAGAATTTTAATTTTCTTTCGTATATTTATTTAATTTTTTGACATATATTTCACTAAGAAAACAGCTTCACAATGACAATGACATGTGTCACATTTCGTAATAAATTGAAAATTTTTCCATGGTGTACTGGGAATGCAAGATTTGTGAAATCTAATTTCTTTATATTTTATTATCTCTAAATCTAATGAAAATTAATAAAATTAGTGTAATCAAAACACATGTAAAATTAAATATTCTTCAACTTTCAAAATAACATAAGTTGTTGAGAAAGGAAATTTAACCGTGTTTTTTACGAAAAACTGTTAAGGGCTTCAAGTAAACTGCTACTTCCGGTTGACTAATTTTATCCAAAATCTAATCAGCTCTTCATTTAAATATAAGAAGCAATAATTCACAAAATTGTATTTTTTGGTATTATAGTATTTGAGTTATGCGAGACGAAAAAATTGCCACAGACTACACACACACATACATACATACATACATACAGACATCATCGCGAAAATAGTAAAATCGTATTGTAGGGACCCTAAAACGTGCTTATTCATTGAAAACTCACTACCCAATTTTTTGACCAAAAACAATACCTAGCTTACCTAGAGGTAGGCGGGAGGTAAAAATAGCGTATGACACACGTCTATAAGTGCTTCGCGTCGTACTCTTAAACTCGTCGTACGTGCTTTAAAAGCTTACTTATACACTTGTATCATAATATACTATTAAATATACACTTTTCACAAAGAAAAATTGTTCAATTTTGAATATTAAATCCGATCAAGTAATATTTATGTGATAAAAGATTTGATTTTAATATAATAACGACATTTTGCTTGAGAGACATTTTGGTACCGTTTATTTTTTACGACTGCTTATAATAAGTAATTTGCTACCTGTATACTATAGGCAAAATAATATTAATACCTAAAATTTGAGAAATAAAGAAGAATAAAAACTTTAAACTGCGGATGGAAACAGGAAGAAGAGCTGTGAAATTTGAAGAAAGAAAAAGGGAATCAAAATTTTAATATTGCAAGAATGCTGGTGAAATCATAAAAAGAAAAGTTAAGAATAAAAATAAATTGACAAATTGGATACAACTAAGAATAACTTGTTAGTTACAATATTCTGCAATACTGATAAAGAATTTGTGCGAGAGTGACGAAACAGTCGTTCAAACTTTGAAACAAAGGGAGGAGGATATCCAGCGACAATAACAGCAAAATGAAATAGACAAATCCAAATACAATAAAATATACAAATTAATACAGACGCCTACATTATCACGGTACATCTTAATCTAGAAAGACAACTTAAAGATAATTGCGTGGTTCAATGTAGATATGAAGAAAGTGACAATAAAATATTGGTTAACGGGAAATGTAAGAAGATGTAGACAAGAAACCGTAACGAAGAACTAGAAATCATTTAAAGAAGTCAGACAAGATAAAAGAAAATATAATGAGCTATTCGACGATTAAGGTACTGGAGAGTCCAAACTATCTCATCGAAAGAAGATAAATCACTTATTCCCAGTTGCATCGCCATTCCTTTAAATGAAACTTTACTAAGTATTACTTATTGCTAAGGAACCCTTATATCTTAAGTTTGTTGCTCACGTTGAATTTAGGAATTGCTTAGCTAGTCATTGCTTAGTTCAACATTCTGTACCTAAAACTGAATTTCAATATAAAGAAAAATCTTTGGTAACTTAACATTAGATGCCCAGAATGTCTGGGACTAAGAACATTTTAAATTCTGTAAACGGTCATTTTGACCTGTCCGGGCATTCTAATGTTAAAGAAATTTTCATTTTCGAATGTTAGAATCTAGTAATTTTATTACGAACTGTCAAGAAGATTTGTTTATTGTTTATGACATTTCAAAAGTTCAGGAAATTCATTAATTTATCGAGAAGGGTTGCCAAGTAAGTTAATAAATTTGTAATAATATTATTGATTGATATTATCAATCACAGAAATACGATTCTAGTATTTTTTGTTAAAGATATCCTTCAAAAAATTGTCCATCCAACAAATTATGAAAATGATCAGCTCGTTCATATATTATTCTTGGTTGATTATTTATAAGTCGAATATCTTCCAAATCATCGATATTGTCATCCTCGTAATCAATATCATAATAATTTAACATTCTTCCTCACCACAAATACAAATACTTGACAATTTCTTTGTTAAATAGACGTTGTCGAACACTTAATTTAAGGATTCCTTAATTCAATTTATGTGCTGAAATTTGGCAGATGCAACGAAATTTTTATATTCAAGGATTCCTTAGAATAGAAAGAAACTCTTAACGTTTAAGTGAGAGTGGTGCAACTGGGCATTAGACTTTAAAAATTATGTAACCTATTTCATTTATAGATTATAAACCCCAGGTCAAGAATAATAATAAATAAATAAAATTAAATAACTAATTTTAGGATTAGAAAAAGAAAAGGATTTAAAACAGATACTAAAATAACATTAACGTTTGTGAATCTTTCTGAAAATCTATGAAAAGAACAGTAAACTGCAAACATCGTGATCGTGTTCAAATCCATAATAATTGTATAACGTGTTATGTTTTATAAAGAAACATTTTAAGATTGAAGTTAGTATGTATAAAGGTATTATACTCGCAACGTAATGTGTGTTTAGAATCCAATAATAGATGAAAAGAACTAAAAATAAATACAAATTGGAGATGGTTACTGAACTGTTTTTATCTGATTTATATATAAACACGATTATCTTTCAAATCCATTTGTGACGTTCAAAGCATTATAAAAGGATTTAACAGTACAATAGTTTTTGTTTGGCCAACATTGTTCTCTAAATATATATCTACTTTTTATTTATTCATCCATTTCATAAAAGCATAAACAGTACTACAATATTCTTTACTCAAATTCGTGGGGTTACTGCATAGACTCACAAAATCACCGGACTATCTACACAACCCGAAAACTAGGAACATAATAGATAGAAGGTATCACATGGTATATGAAGAATACATCATAAATTATAATTCTTGTATTGAATACGAAATTACTGCCAATAATACATATGGATATGTACACTTCCATTTATAGTTTGCACAGTACACAGAAAAAAATCTGGTGTGGGCACCACACAACTTTCTTATACATATAAAACCAAATAAACACGAATGACTTGTTCCTTGTGTATGACTTTATTTTGACAATTATTTAATATATAGATGTTACCTGTTTAATTTTCTGTTCTCATTGTACCTATGAATTTATTTTAAAATAAAAATCAATTAATTTCTAGTCTACAAAAATTTTTAACTAATAATACAAATATTTCACGAGACACATATTTTTGATACTTCACAATTATTTGACACGTTTGACACATAGATATTAAAAATGTTTCAGTTTTTGTTCCCATTGTAACTAAGATTATTGAAATATATTCTAAAATATATAATTTAGTTTTTCTCAAAATTAGAAGCATGTACACGAAAAGTACAAATAACTTTTATATTCCAAATATTCCATCTTTCATTTGAAACTTTTTCTCACAGCTGATTCTATTTTTGAAAAAAAATGGAATTTATTGTTTTGTGTGTCTAGTAAACTTCCTCTTCCGGTTCTTGAATTTCATTCAAAATCAACTCAGCTCTTCATTTTTTTATTAAACTTATAAATTCCAAGTTTCATTTACATATCTTGTCTCGTTCATGAGATATTGCGCACACGAACATCCATCCATCTATCTATCCTCACACACAGACATCATTGAGAAATTGGTCTTAACGGATTCAGTGGACGTCAAAATGTGTATTTCCGCAAAAATCTCGTCAACGATTTTTTTCATGATTCCAATACTTCCTTATACTTTGTATAAGAAAGTAAAAATTTGCACAGCACACGAATTCAACAATGGTTTTCGTTTATTTTTTTTATTATTTTATGACGTTTCTTAAAACCAATGAAATGCTTCATTGTATGTAACGTGCCTGCCTTTTAACCAATCCTGTCATTATTATACTGAGAATAAAGCTCTAGTGATTATCCCCGGGAATAATCTCTGTAGATTTTTGTTTTTGTTGACAAATGTCAAATGTCAGATAGTTATTATCAACACAAGTGAAAAATGAGCAAATAATATGGATTTAGTACCCTGTCTGATGATGAAATAAAAAATAATCTAATTAAATATAACTCGAGAGTTCGATAAATTAGAAAATAATTCTCCAGTATCTTTCTTAAATTTGTTGCCATTTGGCAATAGCCACTCAAGCCCTATGGGTTTTCGTGGCTATTGCCTTGCAACAAGTTTTCGAATGATCTGACAAATTATTTTCAATTTATTCTCACTCTCTTGTTATATTATTACTGAAAATTTTTAATGATCCTTATCGTAAACATCTATGTTTTCGTTCACCAAACTACCATCCAAGCATTTATGAAGTTTACCTTGTTAATAAAAAAAAATTCTCTATCTACAAACACTTATACAATACCACTGATTTCTATATAACACTAGATTGGGCATAGGCCATATTCTGCCATCTGAGAGCGTTCCCAATTGAACTGGTGAAATTGAGGTTTTGTGACACTTTTGTAAAGTAAAGTGCGCGACCTGAAGCTCTGCCTTCACTATCTCTACACCGCGCTCGCCACCACTCTCTTTAGGTCATACCACGAAGTATGGTCATGGGTATGAGACAAGAGAGATAGATTTTTAAATATGAAAGTAGCACAAAACCTCAATTTTGACAATTATGGCGGCGTTCAATTGGGAACGCACCGTAACGGCTTATGCCCAATCTAGTGTTATATAGAAATCAGTATAGAATACTTACAATAAGTAACAATGAATTTTTTCTGAACTAATACTGAAATAGATGATTCAGTTAGTTCATGCAGAACTAGCATGATGAGCAGGTCCATACATTGAATTAGACTTGGTAAATATTCAAGTGTTAGGTATAGTTCCACTAACCCGTCTTATCGCTTTTAAAATAAAAATATAAGAGTACAAGTGAAATCCCTCACCTAGATATTGAAGATGAACTCTAATTTGGTGCATGCGTCCAGTACGGGGTTTGCACAGCACGATAGAGGTCTTGCCATTGTAGCCCAGCTTCTGGAACACCGTCACGCAGTCCTTGCCCTTGGGTGATACCTTACACACGCCGATCTTGTAGCTCACCACCTCGATCGGTTCTCTGCATTCCACGATCTCACTGCAAACAATTAATCATTCCGATATAGTCGAAAACAATAAATAGTTAAATAATTCTATAGACCGATAAATGTATACTATCAGTTTTGTGTCAGAAATCGGGGATGTCTTTGTTTTTATTGATATTTAAGGGGTTTTCAACTGCGTGGTTATTAAACCCCGGTACATTAGAATTTTACTAGTTAATGTTTATATATTACAATACATGTTAATATTTTATTATGTTTAGGGTGGTGTGTCTGTTGTCGAATAATGACTCTCCACTTCTCCAGTGGTTTGTGGTATTTGATATTTGTTCCTTTCATTGGTGTATAGGGAAGGGAGCATTGCTCTACTATATGCTTTACTGCCAGTTGGAGGTTGCAGTGTGCACATATGTTATGTTGGGTACAGCTGAATAGGTATACATGGGTCAATTTCGTTTGTCCTATGCCCTTGCGAGAACTATTTGGTCTCTTCTTGTTCCTATTGTTGACCATGGTCTTCTTTTATTTCATTCAATTTGTTATTGTGTTTCTCTATCTCGTCTTACAGTTTTCTATGACCTGTTTTTTGATGTGGCTTTTGTAGTCGTTACTTGAAATTGGTATATCTTCAGTTGTTTGGGTATGGGTGGATCATGGATGTCTGTTTAAATTTATATTCTACATTTGAGACAGCTATTGCAGAGCAATTTTCATTGCGGATAAATTTCGACAACACTTGTGTCTTCTTCAATGCAAAAAGTTTATATATAATTTTGACATATAAACTGTTTCTACTAGCCTTGAAGGTACAAGTGGTGTCGAAACGTCGGCACTGTAAAACATAAAGATCTTTGACTCTATCTTTGACCATTATTTATCCACATCACTTCTCCAGTCGAACAACCATCTCTTCACAATTTGTAATATTGGATTGATTTATACATATAGAGGCAGAATAAAATTCTTTATAATTTATATTTGTTTACAATTAGAAAAGCAATGGTAGTCCAAAAACACTTGTACTCCACGACAACACTCCGACACACGTTCCAGAAAAATGTGGCTAGTATCTTCACACGTTTTGAGTTTAAATATTCTTACATAAATTTCACTTCATTTAAAACAACACAAGGAATTATCAAATTCATTTCTATTTTGTAAAATTACTTTTTTGTACATTTGGTCTTCTTTGTCAACTTACACATGCCTGTTTACAAAGCGGTATGTTATTCTTTTCGGTTGCTAGGTTAAACATACCGGTAAGTAATTAACTTTTGCTTTCGGTTTTCTGAGTGACCGTTCGACCATCTTCAAATATCTTAAGAATAATTATTCGACTTCTAATTTTTCCCAAATATTCTCGAATCATTATAGTTCCAAAATGTGTCAAAACCAATGACATAATATAATTTTTTTATATTTTTATTTATATTACGTCTCTGGTCAAAACCCTATGTTATTTAAATGGAAAAAATGCATTTACACACGTTCAAATATTAATATTAAGCGGAATAAAGGCCAGAACATTTTTTTAAATTTCTTTAGAACAATTTTAATGTTAAAGGTCCAATATATGATAGTATACTTTTGTAGCCTTGAAAGCAAAATCTTTAAAGGACTGAACATCACATTTTTCGATAAATAAAGCTGTTGGAATTCAGCCAAAGGTTTATTGTTAAAAATTTACCTCAACCAGTTTCGACGCCACATGCGTCTTCTTCAGGAGGTGATTTTTTTACAAAAGCTATTACACAACATGTTAAAAGCAATAAATAAATAAATAAATATGGACAACAAACACAGATGAATCTCTTCGTCAGAAGTAAAAATAAATAAATTAAACATAGTCAGATAATATAACATAAAAATGTTGCTATCCTTTCAACGGAAAAAATGGACAATAGTTTTGAGTTTAAATAGGTAGAAAACGGTAATAATATTTATCTAAAACAGTTTCAAAAACGTTGTTGTAGACCCAGCAGACAAAAAAAATATTTTCACCGAATTTAATAAATAACTTAGTTACATATTAGACAAAACTTGTCACACAAAATACAATGTTAACACAATTTAGAAACCATAAAATTCAATCAATAAAATATTTACTTCTGCCTTAATTCCCCTTATTGGTAGCCTCCCCACGTATCGCAAAAGCAAGGTGACGCTTCCGGAGGCGCGCAAGGCGCTAGTAACTGTGAAGTTTTTCATTCAGTTTATTTGTTTGGGTCTGGAACGCTGGAAAGTGGGAAGGGTTCCAGTAGTTCCAGCCTCTCCAGATTCAGTTATTGCTTCGTCGCTAACAGCGTCCCAGGACGGCAGTTTATAGTGGATGTTATGTGAATGTGTAACAAGGAAATTCCCCCAGTGCTACAGTGTAAATTTACGCGGAGAAAAATGTCCCTAGACTGTACAACAAAACAAAGAGATTTGTATCTAATGTGACCCGGGTCTCCAGACGCGTTCATTTTTAAACGAAGTGTTATACAAACATATACCTTTGACATTTTGGTGAGTATTACATTGCTTAGAATCTGATGATTAAAGTACTTTTATACTTCTTATTATTATTATTTTATCAACTGTAATTACACAAGAGCTTTTTATTTTGCCGGATAAATTTCTGTTTGTCACGAAACCTTGTTACCAAGCAATTTGACAAGAAAATGAAAAGGTTTATTTATAAGTACAATTGGTGAAAATACAATTATTATATCATATTTTTGTCATATAATGGAAATGACATTAATGTAGTTAGTATTTTGATCTGGTTGCTAGGAGAAAGATAAATAACGTTTTATCAAGGGTAATATCACAAGACCTTCTGATTTTATCGATAAATGTTTATTTTTGCACGAATTTTTTTTTAGCATCATTCACGGAGGCAAACTGCATGGTAAATCCCGACTCCGAAGGAGGAGGGGTTTTACCTAATGTCAGTTTGCTTGAGTGGTTTTTTTTAAAGCAAAGAAAATGAGTGCTTAAAAATAAAAATTTATCTGAGAAAATCAGAAAGGTCGCGTGGTATTTGATGAGATAAATTAAAAAGACAAAGCAAAATGTAACTTGAAATATTAATTAACTGTCACACTGACAGTGATTGACAGTAACAATTATTTATTTCCTTGGTAGCGGGAGTTTTATCGCTGTAACCCTGGCAACGGGGTTTTACCGCGGTAAAACTCCCGTTACCCGGGCAACGAGGTTTTGTCAGTATAAAACTGTTCCTACTGGTTGAATTTTCAAGTGTTTTGCATTATGATTGGTTAAAAACTAGTCGTGGGAATTTATCAGTATAAAACTGTTCCTATTGGTAGAATTTTCAAGTATTTTGCATTATGATTGGTTAAAATGATTTGAATTTGAAAATAATATCGTGGACTAAAAAATCGTCTCACACAGACGTCATCGTGAAAATAGTGATATCGTATTTTAGGAACCCTAAAACGTGATAAAAATCTGTATTTAATACAACATAATGGGTCTTCTTCGTTTTGTATGGTTGTGTAATAATTTAAATTAGATCACATTAAAAAAAAATCAAGTTGTTTTCAAATATCTTGTTTTGAAATAGTTGATCGGTCGCCATTTTGTTATTTGATAAAATGGAAAATAATTGTAAACACAAATGTTTTAGAGAACCAAAAGCAAATGCTGAAAGTTTTTGTATTTTTTAATTATTCCTTAAAATAAGGGATTAATGACGATTTTTCTAAAAACAAAAAAACCCCAATAACTATGTACCGGGGTTTCAAATTAAAAATTTTAACTAAGAAAAGTTGTTTGTTTCAATGAGTTACAACTTAGTATTAGCGCTCTATATATCACCCACCTGGGGAACTCTCCTTCGACGCGACACACATACTCCTTCTGCACGAGTCGGTTACGGATCTGATGTTCCATTTGACGCGCCTTCTTGGGGCTGCGACCGAACAGCAACAGTCCGGAGGTCAGCCGGTCCAGGCGGTGGATAGTGCGCAGGTTCTTCAGGTTGTACTCCTTCGCCAAGATGAACACCACGGTGTTGTGGCGGTAGCGGCCGCATGGATGCACCTGCAGCACAATTATCCATGGAGGTGTCAAGAAAACAGGAAGAGAACAAGAAGATATGAGTGATCACAGAAGAAGAATCGTTATTTTCATTTAGTATGTTTGTATAGATATACTCATAAAACAGTTATTAAAAAGCGTAACATGGATATAAGCAATTAATATGGTACATTCGATATTCAAATAAGGCCTGGTACTATGAATACTGATTTAGGTTCTCATTAGAATTCTTGTTGATACTTTGTGAGTTGTTCTTGACTGTACACTTGGAATTAAATGGAATTAAATGGAAATAGTAATGGGTACACCAGCCTTATGGTTACTATGTTTATTTAATCATAAAAGTCTGACGTTTTGGCCCTTCTTCAGAGACCAACTACAAATGTTAGAAACAGACACATGTAACATTTTAACAAGATAATGGCAATATCAATGAATATTAATGAAGAAATGTAATTTGTATGTCATAATGTTCATTGATCTTGCCATTGTTAAAATGTAACATGTGTCTGTTTCTAACATTTGTAGTTGGTCTCTGAAGAAGGCTCCAATTAGGGCCGAAACGTCAGACCTTTATGATTAAATAAACATAATAGTAACCATAAGGCTGGTGTACCGATTACTATTTCCATTCCATCTCATTAGAATGTTTGCAATAATGCAGTACAATTTATATTTTTAAGGTTAGCGGCTCTACTGAAATAGCAAAACGCTTCTAAACCGTGTGTTTCAATTTCGATGCATACCACAATAAGAGCTACAACTTCGACAAAAATTGCTAGTAGGCCATAATTTAATTATGTTTTTATTTGCTCAAAAATGCATAGGTGTCTGGACCTATTTTTATATTTTTTGTCCAAATCTAGTGACCTATGGCATTTGTTTTATTTTTTTTCAAACGATAACATTATTAAATTGGCCTACTAGTGCGGCAACTTTTGTTTAATTTAACCGAAGTCGTAGGGCTTATTGTTCTTGAGATCCCGATCCCAATCCCAATTGTGAGCTTCGAAATGGAAGCAAAGTATATAACTAGACATATTTTTACGTCATATAAATTTGCAATTTCAAATAAAAAGAATTGAATTTTCAACTAGATAACTCAAAATTTTGAAACTAAGATTTTTAATTTATAAAGAGCATAAAATATAGGCTCTTCAGCCACTTTAAAATTAAGCATATGTGGAACAAATTTTCAATAATGCGCTTGTAAGAAATGTCAAAAAATATAACACTTTATTTAAAAAGTAAATATTACGCCTGTAATTAATTAGTAAAAGTACATTATTTTTCGTGTGACGTCAGTTCGACCAGTGACAGATAGAGATTGCGCGCGCATAATCTTAGCCACTTTACCGTTGCGTGTTTTATTCTGTTAGTTGTGTTATTAATTTATTTGTTGAAATCTTTAAATTCTCGTTAAAATTACAATTATGATTATAAAGTATTGCTTTGTGCCAAGTTGTGAAAACCACAGCAACAAGAATTCGAAATTATTATTTATTTCAGCTCTGTTCTTTCTTCAGTCATTATAACGTCACATGGTTTTATATAGAATCTTCAGTAATTAATTGCAGGCTTAATTATATTACAATATAGATGAAAACACGAAAATGAATCATATATTAACTTCTTTTTTCGAAAAATAAAATTTAAAAAATGGCTGAAGAGCCTATTATGAAATTTGATCTTTAAAATACTATTAAAATGATGAAAATTGCTAAAACTATTCTCATAATACAGACAATAACTGAGATCATAGTACCAGCCAATTATTCCTACAATACAGTCATCAAAATAATTTTTCTTAAGTAACTTAAGTAGCATAATTGAACAAAAATTCAGCAGTTTTGATTCTGCAATTTTAAAATGATAATATGAAAAAGTTTTTTCTTGATTTTAGTGTTACCATGAAATGATAAACACATATATTTTCAATTTTCTTTACCAATTTACTATTAACACCACTAAGGTTATTTGAATATCTGCTAATGCCCGAAATACGTAGTCAAATTTTTTGGTATAATTAATCAAACAAGAGGATAATCAATGCGCGCAGACATCGATAATCGAATATGAATTGTTTCAATAATAAATATTCAAAGATAAATAAATCGATATGTGTAGTACATGACTCAATACAACATTTGATTCATTATCTTAATTTCAAAATGTTATTTATTATATTGCGCTGATATCCAGTACGTACTATTAAAATCGTGTAATTTTTTAAATCATACGATATCTGAGAAGATAAGTACGTTGTATATGATACAATATTTTTCATATTGAAATTAAGATGATAATTCAAATGATATATTGCCGTTAATTACAGGCTTTATAGATAAAATCGCATTTAACATCTTTAACATGAAACATAAACCCGATAGAAATTATCCTAATTAACACCCAAGTACGCTTTTTAATTACTTGTACATCTAATGAAATATTGAAATTAAAATGACCGTAAATAATTAGTATCATAACAAAAATAAGATTACATGTTTCAAAAATCAAAATAATATCAAAATCTATGAGATTTATATATTTAAGATGAACATAATTTATATTATACTACCATTTTGTTTGAACTAACAAATCTACAAATTCGAATTATTAGTAAAATATTACATTTTCCAAGCTACATTAGTAAAATCTAATACAAACTTGTCGAAGAAATACCTAGGAAGAAAACATTAAAGAAATGATTTAAATGCAAGTAATATTAAGTCAATGTGTTTAGGAAAGTTGCATTAATTATCAAGCAATTCATTCTAAGCCACAACATAAAACAAGTACCTACTGGCACCAGCCCACATTTGGAAATTTCGTAACCTAACATATACTGCATAGATCATGAAAAATGACTACATATACATCGACACATTTCAACATTGTATACATGCAAAACTTACATAGATAAATACATGCACGGACGGACGGAAGCAACACTATATTGATGTTATTTTATAGTTGTCCACTGATAATAATCCAAACATAGGAAATTAGATTTTCTATGATCATTTCTTCCCTGATTCTTTTAGAGGAAAATGATTTCATATTTTACTTATTTCATTACAGTAACAACGTGATTAACTGACAACACTTTATATTATCGGACGTATATGAATATGTATATGACATTAGCTACATTTAAGGTAGCTAGTAACTTCAGGAGATGCTCAGTTTAATTCCCGCATTTAGTTATATTTCTGTGATTTCTCCTCCATTAGTACCTTTGGAGGGTCATGATAACTAATAACTCCAATTCACGCGCAAAAATATAACACTTACCGAGATTTGCGAAAGCAAAGTGCCACGCTCAAAATGGGTAAATAGTTTTAAGTGACACAGTAGGTTTGTTCCAAGTGGTTATTTCTGACAAGTTTGTGACAATTTCAGTGCGCCTGCTAAAAAATGTAAACAAGTTAAGTTTGAAACAGACTGGAACGGAGAATGGAATGAAGCGCATGTGCATGCTCATATTTTGTTTTGACAGCTAACCTTAAATATAAATATAAATAAAGAAATTCATACATTTTTCGCCACAAAAAAGAAATGTTTCAAAGTTAACTTGTTTACATTTTTCGCAGGCGCACTGAAATTTGTTACAAACATGTCACAAACTAGTCAGAAATGACCACTTGGAACAGACCTATTGCGCATCTATGTGGGGAGTGAAAAAAAATATTAGCCAATAATATAGTTTGCAAAACTTAAGCGAATCGAGCGGGAAATTCAAATACACTACACGTCTAAATTAAACATCCACTTTAATATTTATTGCCAATATTCAGGTGGTATTCTTTGAATAAATATATCTTAAACAAAATAGAAGCTTATGTTTCACAAATTTTCCGGTACCGTTCAAATTTATTGATATGAATCCTTAGCAACTTGTTAAAAGTAACAATGAAATCGATTTTAACACTTTGGTACGTTAATTTTAACATTAGTGTCAGAAAGCGACATTTTTAACTTGCTAAACAATCGTTAAAAGGGCCACTTTTAACAACGGTGTTAACCCTCTATTGCATGAATTATTATTATTTTTTAAATAAAGGCTCAAAAAATTATTTTTTACAAAAGAAATATTCATATATTTAAAATAAGAATGTTACATAAATTTTTTAAAGTTATGTTCACTATTGGGAACATTTTGAACAAATTCAACTTACAATAGAACTTTGGTCTATTGGGTCGTGTTTGTGTACTATACAAAATTGTTTAATAAACAACCTGTTCAAGGAAAACATCAGATAAAAAAAATTTTTTGGAAATTTTGTAAAGGTGTATTTAGCTGTAATATATCAGCAGGTAATAAGCTGCTTCCTTCAAATTTTACATTTTCTATCTGTTTCTGTAATTATCCTTTTCCACTTCAAATTTTTTTATGTTGGTCAAATTAGGAGGAATGACTTAATTGGCAATTGACGAAGTTTATAAAATATTCCCAAATAGTTACAACATGATTGCCATGAAAGTTAACTGTATAAGAAAAGACAAGAAGAATTTTAAATTTTATGTTCCCGATCGGGAGCAGTATGCAAATAGAGGGTTAAATAAACCATTGTAACAGTGCACGCGGTCGAGCTATAAATGTGTAAAATTTACTAAAAACACTCCTTATGGTGATGATGAGGTTATTTTAATATTATATTAAAGTATTCAAACTGAACAACAAATTGACAAACAAATACAAATATTATAATTGATGCAAACACATAAATATGTTACCTAGTTACAGTTACCAAAATATTTAACAGACGATATTACAATTTAGCTACCTCGAATTTCAAAACAGAACTCTTCCGATTTTGAAAATATAACTCCTGCTTTGGACTGCCAAAGACTGTCCTTTTAAACAGCAAAAAAACTATTGTCATCAAGTTGATCGTGTCATCATCAGCTGTGTCTGCAAATACCAAAGGAATTTCTCTGCACACGCAATAGAAACCTACTTGTGTACTAATTACAATTGATATTTGCAATATTCGTACAAGCGCGGTTATTGAACTACAAAATGCTGAATTATCAATTTGGAAAAACGCGCTTATTACACTATTTTATCATATATGTTACAAATTATTTCCTACTGTTTGACAACGAGACTCCAAACAATCAAAGAATCAATGTCATAGAAAAAACCAATTTCCCCTGCTAATCATCTATGTTTTGATTATCCATGGACAGCTTTCAATGCACAAACTAAAGATCATTACGAATTAGAAATAACAATAAGTACCATCGCACTTTAGATGTTTTCCGCTTTCTACATTTTCCAACTGTCACACCATGTTGATTCTAAGTGGAATCTAACTTACCGGCAGTGAACAAGGCTTGTCTAAGACTACTAGATCCTCATCAACGTGAATTATTTTTATTGGATTTGCTAACACAGGAGTTTCATGTCTGCAAACATTTTTACACGAATTTCCATTACAAAAATTCAGCAACACACAAATGTTCAGTAGGTATATCACGTTCTGGGTGTGTTTCGCAGCGTAAGGTCTCGATAAGTACACGGCGAGGCAAAAGAAGCTTACATCACTTTAAATGGAGCAGGGTTTTCATTTAGGGGAGGTACATGCAGACTTCAAACATTATATTGTAGCAAGAAACATCAAACCTAATGTACTCGTATATAAAACAACTTTGGACTTTTTGGCTAAGATAAGACTTTAGTATACAGAAGCTATCTTATACAGTATGAAAGATGGCACTTTTCCAGCTACATAATATACTGTCAAATATTTTATAAATCACAGTTGTATTGAGATTATAAAGCAAATTGGAACGTGTGACATATATTAGAGGTAATTAGCGAGTGACTAATTATTTTTCATATATAAAATATCCCTAAATTAATTTTGAGACTAACTTTCAAATAACGTTGGTAGAATAATTATTAGTTCTCTACAAAGTATATCCAAATCTCATATGTTTAATTACTTTCCTTACAATTTTCATGTGAACAAATGATAGACGTGTGCATTACAATATACTACAATTAATAATAAATAAAAATTACATAAAATCTAATAAATTTTTATGCAAGTTGTGACGTCATATTGGCTGAGTGTAAATTGAAACCTTTTGATATTAGCAAATCATATAAGGTGATATAACATGTATTTTACAACTAAGTACTACACAAAAAAAAATAGAAATAGAATTAGTTTTCTGAATTAAAATTTATTAATATATACACATTAATAAAATACAACCAATGAAACAATGTTATTCAGAATAATATGTTCAATTGTTTTCTATCCAAAGCCGCTTTATTTCAGCCAGATAAGAATACAAAAAGTTATATCCCGTATTTTAAGAACCGCTGGTAAAAAAAAACATATTTCTTACACATAAAATAGGAATAGTTTGCTAATTTAACCAACTTAAATTGAACAGTCCGTATAATAGGAAAGCATAAAAACTTATCCATACCATTTAATACACAAAACATATTACTGTTTATATTGTTTATTTTGTTCATTTGTTTTCTGATGAAGAATTACGTAAAGTACTTCGAAACCTTTAATTTTATTAATATTTTACAGAAGTTATATCAATTTTTTTTATTTATTCTAAAAGCTTTTTCAATTTATTTATATGTTACTTCTCAATGTCCATTTTTCTCCTGTCAAAATTACGTCCCATACCTCTTCTCTTAGTTTTTAATATTTTATTTTTCGTAATCTATCAATAATTCATCTATTTAAGAGGGGTACTTTATTTTCTTATTTTGAATTATAGGTAGGTATATATCTATAAAAAAAATCACAGACCCGATTGTATATTTTTTATTGTAGGTAATTCATTTTTATATGTAAAACCGTCACTTTTGACAGTTGTACCTTCGATATTTAAGAAAGAACTACATTAAAGATTTGTTTACCATCATTACCTCAACAAAGACAAATCGTTAGCTATTAATATAACAAGAATATTATGCAATTTATAACATGTGAGGACATTGCTAAGTGACGAGGCGTTAGCCGAGTCACTGTACAACGTCCTAGAATGTTTAAATCGCTAATATTCGAGTTATATTCAAAGATTTACCGTATCATCGAACATGGAAATTCAAAAAAAATTTACAATTTTGTCTGTCATATAAAAATAATTACGTAAAACTTACTACCAAGTGTATTATGGTTGTATCTAACGTATTAAATTCGTAAGTAATATATTATGAGTAACTTATGTATTATACCAAGTATCTGACCCTGACGTATTATAATTATCAATAATTATGCAATATTAAAGGGTTATAACAGTCGATGATACGGTAAATAAATTATTTAACTACATACATCTAATATTTATCTTACTAAATACCACTCGAGGCTTTGAATTTCATCAAGCCAAACTTATATTTCCTTCATTCAAACACAGCTACTTTGCGATAAAGCGACTCAGGTAATTGGACAACTGGACATTAAACAAATTTAAGATTATATTATGTCAATTGTTCTTCTCAGCTGTTCGATAAAACCTGGAGTTCTTGTGGTTTTGCCCACACAAAATGAAGATAGTTAACATTCAATCTCAAATTAAATACTGCACATCATTAGCCACTATATTTCGCTACAATATTATGTTTTAAAACTGCATCAACTGCCTCTATCAAAAAACCAAACATCCAATGTAAAAGCCTGTTGTGAGCTCCTTTTGTGTCACAGTGCACAACGACAGATGCTTGAATTATAGCACTATTTGTTAGTTGTTCTCCCACTAAATTTGTATTATCCACAACGCCGCATGTTACAGAACTGGCGTTTTCGTTTTAGACACGAGTGTAGCACATTTAATTTGCGAATACGAAAACTAGTTAGACAAGAATTTCCCAAACAGTGGGCCTGATGTCGTCATTCTCAGGCGATCAACAAATCGGACACTATTGTGCAACAGTTTTACAATCTCTTGCGACGGTTTAGAACATTCTAACATGGAAAATTGTCACTTACGCAGTGTATTTTGTTTAGTTTGTAGGAATCATGAATTTTTAGCTCCGGTGGACGACTGGTATCTTGAAAATAAATACAAATATGTAGTGTGAACGAGAATATACATTTTTTGAATTCCTACATTAAACTAAATAAACTGTATTATAATTTTAGACACAGTAATAATCGATGCAATGTAGTCATTTTTAAAGGTAATTCGAAAATAATTGCCCAACAACAAATTTATGACTGAATATAATTTGTAATTATTTGTATTTCAAATCCAGATCCTATATAATATTTCATGGAACTAGTGCCTAAAGTGCAAGACTGGCACTTTTGACTTGAGTTATATAAACTAATAACTCTACGATCGTGCTTTATTTGACCACAAATACGAAAGAATAATTTGCCAAATATATTAAAACTGACAGATATATTATTTCTGTAAATTAAATTTTGGGTTGTACTGCATGCTGTCCAATGAACAACCAGTTTTAATACTGAAAAGCATACATATTGAATAATTTTATGTACGATCGAAGAAAACTATGATTTTTTTACGTTTTCCTTTAATATCATAATACAGCAGTTTTGCGAGCAGATTTGCTATTGCAGATCTTGGTAGAGAAGTTACATATTTTTTCCATTGAGTACAATTATCCGGCGTCAAATCATGGAATAAGAAAATATTTTCAATTAAAATTTGTAGGGGTGAGAATATAAATACAGGAAAAGTACGATGCAAATTTAGACAATGACCTTGAATTTTTGAAATGAGTGAACTAAGCGTTTGTGAAATTATCTGGTTCCATTTTTTACATTCCTGACTAATTATTATATACAGCAAACTAATAAATAAATTAAATATATCATCATTCCATTAATTCCATTTATACATTTCTAGGTTGCTTATTTTTGGACTGATCTTATAGATGCTTTTTTTATAATATTTATCGGTTCTGAGAATCGTATTCTTCGGGGTAATTGTTCATTACGGAATGATATCACTTGCTCCTTAAGACCGAAATTTTAATCTATCTTTTATATATTTTTCAAATTACTTTCAATAGATTGTAGAAAGAACATATTTAGGGGCATATTCTGTAACTTACTTATTAATTTTAATGACCTGTTATAGCTAGTAATATTCCTAGCGATGTTATGAGTATCATAACAGCCGCAGATGTCAGTTTTAAATCCGAGGTCGTGAAGCGAGAATTTTAAGACGTCTAAGGTCTGTTATGACTCATAACATCCGTGGTTTGTTCAATAGTTTACCGGTTTCAAAATATGAAGACGGTAATGTCATTAATAAATATTATTTTTTGAAATTCTTTTATGGATAACGTCTGTCATAATTTTAAAAGGTGATCAAGTAGGTCTGTTTGTTTTTATTTAACACCATGGTTACACTTATAAAATTTGGATTTTGGCGATGCTGAAATGCCTGAAAATATTTGGAACGCAGCAGGTGAAGTTCTGAACAGCTTAATTCCACGTGTAAAGAATTTTAACCAATGATAACAGACATCACTGAATAAAAATTGAAAAATTCATTTGACACACGTATTTTTATTGGTTAAAATATTTAACAGGCCGTTAAAAATTAACAGGTATGTCACAGAATAGCCCCTTTAATATAATTTTGAAGAAATGTGTTATCATAGAATTTACCGAACTATTTAGTAAACTCTACGGAACTCAATTTTTGTGTGTAAACCACAAATTGTTGACTAAAACAGTTAAATTAGCGATTGAAATTTGTTTTTGACAAGTGCCTCCCAGCGAAGTCATTTGTCTTGAAATGATACATTTACCCCATATTGGTATACTGCATATTTATAATTAAAGTTTGCATAATATTGCCCAAAAAAGTAATTAAAAATTAATTAAATAAATTTAAAATGTAAATATCATATCTCATAAGGAACTAATTTCAAATGAAACTATGTAAAATGGGGGATCAAATACCCGCTTGGCTTTAAAATTTCACAGATGCGTGTCCTATATTCTTACATCTATGGGACGGCAAATTTAACCATTAAAAAGTAAAACTAGTACCTATCGGTTGTTAACAACAAGACGAACAATTTAAACAAGATTTTTTAATATTTATAAGCTTTTCTTTAATTTTGTTATATTGTTCAAAGCATGGCACAAAATTGGCAAAATGTTACACATATATTTACAACCTCATTAATGTATTCGTACATTATTTTTTGTCAGTTACAATAATGAGCTGGTGACAAATTATAAAATTTATTAGCGGCATTCGTTAAGTACTTGGATGGTTGAGTCGGTTTATCAACCTAAAGTAAGTAGTTTACTAGTAACAGTTTGTGGGTACCATGATTTGACAGTTGTAAACTATACTTCATTATAAAAAATACCTGCAATATCTACCGAGATTTAATACTGCAAATTTCCAAAGTAACTCGTTCAAAACTGCAATAACTTTAACATATCCTATAAATCCATAATAATTCCCATGAAAGCAACGTCATATCAGTGTTAATAGTACATGCACAAGTCAACAGCATGCAATACGTGCTAGCCTGTTGAGTAAGGCTTGAGTTGTGATGATGGCGGTCCTGAAGCCACTTACAGGGATGGAGGCAGGCTTGTTGACCACCACGACATCCTCGTCCATGTGCACGATGGTGATCGGGTGGCACGTCACCGGCACCTCGTGTCTGAAACACCAACCAACAACCATAGCACGCCAACCAGACCTATACACCAGGACGACACATTCACATTTCTCTTCTCCTTGTCTTCAATGTAAGGAAAGGAGGGGTGTATATTAAAGTGGGATGGTAGGATGGAACAAAAATCTTTTAACACGACAATTAACTGTTTTTCTTTTTACTAGCGAAATCATGAGGAAGTAGTATTTAATTACTTCTGAACGTAGTTCTATGCGGTTCATTTAAGTATAAACTACGATTATCATTGACAATAATATAATAGCTATTTAAGCTGAAAAAATTAAATCCGATGAAGATTCGTAGTACTGCAACCAGGTAATTAGTCACGTTACGATTTAAAACTGGATTTATAATAAAGTAACGCGGTTGAAGTAAAATAACGCAAGAGATAAATATATGGGAGTACATCTACCGCTTTATAACAAAGCGTAACGCAGAGACGCAGAAGCAACGCAACGCAAAAGTTGGGCAAGTTCCAAATTTTTGCGTTACTTTTCTACCTCTGACCAATCAGAACGCACTATTTCAAACTATATTATAGAAAGCTACATTACCGATATATATATATATATATATATATATATATATATATATATATATATATATATATATATATATGTGTGTTCTGGTACCGATTTAAGGTTCATTCTCATAATAATTAGTTTTAAGGTTTACAATTATGTTTACGTTTAAGAAATATTGTTTCCGTGTATACAAGAACGTTCACACTACCCAATGGGCCCATAAACCAATTTTTTTTTTAAATTTTTTATGAAACTTTATTAGAATATATGACGATCAGTGAAAACCCGATGTGAAAATTTCTTGTATTACCCGAGATATGATTTTTCAAAGTTTCTGTGACGTTGTGTGACGTCACAGGTATTACACCAGTGGCACTAAGACTACGATTTTCCATGATAGTAGATATTATATATTTTTTAATATAAAAATAATATTTTTATATTTTAAGTCTTAATTTACAACAATTAAACTTGATATAAACTAAGGCAAAGTTCCTTTGACAACTTTAAGAGTATTTTACTTGATATTCGAGTAAATAACAACAAAAGTTTGAGGACAGTGGCGCTAGTAGTGATGTAACCTAACCTTAACACACAATTTTAATCAATAGATTTTCAACACAGCACAATAAAACAGTGAAATTATAAAGCAAGTAATAGAAGCCCAACAAATATAATCTTAAATACCAACAAACAAAAATATAACCTTCAAGTATTTTGAATGATTATGAATCGTTAAAATAGAATATTTTGGCAAATACATTGATTTTGAATATATATTAAAAATAAATAAAAGAAAACTTGAATGGTGGGTTCGGCCTGTACTGCAGAAACATTAAACGCAGGGAAATTAGAACAATTTTTCTAAACTGCTCATAGATAGCATTAGTCACTAAAACTAATCTTTATGTGAATGAACCTTTAGAAGCACGACTTGTATTCATTTTATTTTTTCTGATTTTGAGTTTGTACCTATTGTACTATTGGCAATTTAGTTTGTATATTTGTTTAGAATTTTAGTGTACATGTATTCGTAAAGGCACTTAAAATTATTAATTTTTGTCTGATCGGTTTATTGCCTTTGTATTCTTTAAGTGTTGGACAGTTTGCCGCCTAAGCTGTAAACTCATAAATTCCGAGGGGTTTTAATTGGGTATTATGGGTCTTCATTTGTAAATACATATTTAAGAATAACCAATAAATATTTAGTTTTTGTCGTCGTTTGATAGCACGAACTGAATCGCCGCCTATGTTTTCTATTTTTTAGTGATATTTCTTTTCTCAATTTTAATAAATTTACTATTAAAACAGTCATTTTATCATAATATCATCGCATAACCTAAAATGCTGTCAATTTTTGTATCACTAATGTCAAGTTTAAACTGACAGCTGTAGAAGCAACACGTACTGTGATTGGCTGTAAACAGTAACGATTACTTCATTATAAAGGCTACCGAATTGAGTTCCGTTCTTGAAGATATAATCAAATTCATAAATGATTTCTCTGGTAAAAGGAAAACGCCAGCTAGATGAAAACTAAATTTGTAACAAAACTTTACATTAAATATTTGTGAAATACGATTACTACCAAAACAGTTTCAAATTAAACATGTAAAATGGTTTCAATTGAATTCAAATCATTAATTACAAATTATGATTTGATGTAATTATAGATGGCATTGTCATCTAATTACAATAGATTTGCATTCATTTGTATAATAATTTGTAATTACCAATGTCATTTCCCATCAATATAGCAATATAATGATAATTATGTTCGAATACTAAAATGATTATTCCAGAAAAAATTGAATAATGATTAAAAATTGCTATTTTTTTATTGAATTTCACTATTTAGTATTAAGTTTTCACAACGCGTTTTAGTTATTTCGACATCATAAGGTGACTATATTATGAGGGCCTGATTTTCCTCGTATAATATATCGAATATATCATTTTGTTTATATGGAAATTGTTGCAATAAGAAAACATGAATTTCAGAAACTAATATCAGACTCGAACTATTCAACACACCTCCTAAACTATAACCATGACCAAGGCAGTGAAAATATATCATTATTACGATTTGTAAAGAGAAGTAATTATAAGGGCAGCCAGCTCAACATAACGGAAAAAATAGAAATCTTTATAGAGCAATAACAAATATGTGATAAAATATAAATTAAGAGCCAATTAGATGTAGAGCCAATTACATAAAGCGTCGTTAACAGTTAACTATGTTGTTAGTTAACAACTTGTTAAACGTCATCAATGGCAAAGATGGCTGACACCGCATTTAACTCATTTTGTTGATTTAATTCCAAAGTGTTTCAATTTTGAGGTTAAGCAATGTGATCTCGAGAACTATAAGAGGCCTACAGTTAAAGTAAACCAATGTTGTCATATTACCAGGACAATTTAAAGATGTTTTTGATTTCCCGAAAAATAGGTCATAGATATGGACAAAAAACCTATTTTAGATAATTTTTTCATTTCTAAATTATTTCTGAGCTATCGCATATTGAGAAATATGTTGCAACTAAAAATGGTACATATTTCTACTAACCAGAGGCGTAGAATAGTATATTCTACAACAAGTAATGGAATGGCACATATTCCACGCGAGCAAAAAGTTTGTAGCCCGAGCCAAAGGCGGTTTGCGAGCGTGGGATATGCCATTCCGTTACATGTTGTAGACTACCTATACTTTCTATAAAAAGGTTTTGGAAATTATACAAAAATACAAATATAAAACTGTTGAAAATGTCAAACTCAAATAAATCAAATTAAAACAAACAGACGTAACCATAGTAACTGAATCAAGATACTTCATATGTCGCGCTAATATGCGGTTCTGATTCGTCGAAAATATTCCATACACCGCGTATGGAATGTTAGTGATTCCATAACAATTTTTAGTAGTGGAATGCCCAGTTTCCAAAACAGTGTTATAGAAAAGTATTTTGTGGCTCATAATCAAGATATGACAAAAACTTTTAATTTTTTAAATGATATCAATAGTTATAGATGCAACTCTTATAGTTCTGGTTGGTATATACTGGATTTAATTTACAGATTTAGATTTGAAATTTGCGTTTTACCTTCTGGTTCATACTGAATTTATTAACTTTGAAATCTGACAATCAAGATTAGTTCTCAGTTCTTTGACATATGTTTTAAACAACAACAAAATAACATTAACTTATCATATGTGATGTTCTTCAATCACAGATATTTAATTAATATCACATTTTAACACTCTCCGCATCCATGTTACAACAATATTTTATAATGATCACAAATAAATCAGTATGATTGACAATTTTGACATATTTTACTTCTGTCACAGTTATTGTTTCTTTTCCAGTTGATTGGTTGGATTTGGAAATTTAGAATATAAAATATGGTGAGATTTTAAATGTAAATTAAAAATCTATGTATTTTATATTTTTAAATTGAAATTTCTAAATCTAAATTTGTAAATTAAATCCAGTATAAACCTGCCATTCTTTTTCTTGAGATCCCAATGGTTAGCTTCTAAAAAGAAACAATGTTTATTCGGAATTGACTCACGTAATTGCCCTCTTTTAGGTATACAAAAATTTTGCAACAATGGGCGCGTTCGGCGGGCCACAGCCGATGTGCAGCCGATTTAAAAGCCCTGCGTGACGTCACCCAGCTGCTGGGTAACAATAATAAATAAATAAATAAATATATCATCACGCCTTTTACCCATTTTGGGTATGGCACTCTGCTTACGCAGATCTCGGTAAGTGACATATTTTTTCGTATGAAGTGCGGTTACCAGCCGTCAAATCATAGCCCCCAAGGATGTTAGTGGAGGAGGAACCACAGGGGTAAATCTAAATTGGTAACTGTCGGCAGTGGGATTCGAACTGAGGATCTCACGATCCACAGTCCGACACGTTACCACGGAGCTATTTACCCGCTGAACGCAATTCCCGCGTATTATTTTCAAACGTCAAGAGCTCAAGTAAAGTGCCAAAGAAGTTTATTTACAGAGTGTAAACAATTTATTGCAATAATTAAATCAATATAATAATGGATTTAGATGATATTATTAATAATTTATAAAGCTGTATAGAGTTACAGAAAATATTGTGAAAATAATGACAATTCTAGACAAGGATAGATATACGCTGTGTAAAGAAATCGTAGTTAGTTTACGCTGCGAACGCTGCGGCAGCCGCTGTCAAAAAGCGCTGCAGACAGCGGTCCGCTGGACGCGTGACATTTGACAGCGCTGCAGCCGCTGCGACCGCTGTGAGCCCGCCGAACGCACCCAATGTTTCTAATAACTAGTTTGGTCTTATATTGAAATAAAACATCGGAAGATAAAAAAAATGCCATAGTTAAAACCGTCATTAGTTGACAACGTTTTATGCAACCGGGCATCAATTTTGTCTATAAAAAAAATGACACGATAATCTAGTCACCTGCTGATGTCCGAAAGACCGAAACAAGTTGCAACAACGAAAAAGGATTTCCAAGACAAAAAAAAAATAGTACGAGTCAATTAAAGAAAAAAATCATTCCGGTATACTTGATTTATTGTAATTTATATTCAGGTTGGAAGCTAAGGTCGCATTTCTAAGAAAGAAACTTGAAGAACACTTAACGCATATCTAACAAACTAAAATACTTTGTATTTGAATTTTGTAATTGGGATTGATTTAGATTATCGTGAGGAAAATCTATTTTGTTGTTAATTTGCTGTCTCATATCGCGTTTTCTTGTCGTGTTAAAAATTAATCAGTCCTATTATTAGATACTCTTTTAAGAGCCTAGTGAAATGTTCACTTAAAAAAAACTGTAACTCTTAATAAATATACGGGGTGAATTTTTTTAAGCAATCAATTAATTTTGCTGGCTAACTAATAACTTTAGAGAAAAAATAAATATACAGGTTTATACAGCAAAGACGGGGACATAATTGTACGGTTAATGAAACAAAATTGTTAGGGTGATGTGGTGGAAAAAATGAAATTTATATTTTCTTAAATAGAAAGGGGAACTTTATTATAATGGAATTGATAGGCCGAAGTAATCCCTATTTACCGATATAACATATTCCTATACGACCTAAGGTCACAAAGTTCAAAGAAACAGTAACATTTTCAATAAGGAAAATAAAACTTTAGGCAGGCCGTCGAACAAAACAAGTAATTGTTTTTATTATTGATATTCCTGTCAATAATTTGTCAACAATTGTTGTGAATGTAAAGCCATTGTCGACAGGAATATCAATTATAAAAACAATAACTTGTTTTGTTTGACGACCTACCTAATAGTTATTTATGTATCAAGGCCCTGAAGTTCAATTTTTTATCACGAATATGGGATTAAGTTGCCGAGGCCCGTAAGGCCGAGGAAACTAAACTATGTGAGTGATAAAAAGGAACTTCAGTGCCGAGGTACATATTAAGATTTATTTGAAATATAAAATTCTAAAAAACTGTAATAAAATTACAATATAGGTTAAGTTTATACATCTGTCAGTTGTCAATTGAATCTGACAGTCGGTGTTGCCAACCTCGAGAAGTTAAGTTATCGTAAATAACACTCAAAAATTATGTGCTTTGTCCTCAATTTCGTCATCGGTATTAATTAGTTAATTCTTCTTGCAAATTTTGTTTCATGTTACGTTCAAATTTACTATAGTACGTCAGTAAAACTGTCAAAATTATCCTAATTGTACAATAATTATTTAACGGTTGCCAACACTGGGTTGCTCAAAATCGTCGTATAATGGGTTACTTTAGTGACGATTTCTGAGCTTTTAATGATGATATCTGAGTACTTTAGTGCCGATTTCAAATAAAGTTAACTTTTATTCCCCGCCAGCACATTACCCTAACAATTTTATTTTAACAACCGTACAATTAGGTCCCCCGCTTTGTTGTATAAGCCTGTGTATTTATTTTTTCTCTTAAGTTATTAGTTAGCCAGCAAAACTAAATGGTTGCTTTAAAAAACTCATCCTATGTAACATTAATAATTAAATAAAATTGAATTATTAAGGTGTTGGAAAATGTCAGATAATGAACACAAGGAAAAAATGGAAAGTAATGGAATCCTAATGGACAAATCTTATATTTTACAGTGTATCGTACTTGTACTTCAAAGTATTTCTGTGCAATTTGTGAACACATCCATGCGGATATCAACGAATCTACTTAGATTTTCAGGCATGTATTATGTATAATATATTGTATACAGTCTGATTGCTTCGTATGATTTGTACAAAAATGGTTCTAAACATTTCTTTATTTATATATTTATTTTTCTATATTTAATTTGTTAATGCAGCATGTTAGTTCTATTATATTTAAATTTTAGTGAAAATTCAGAATCAAATTTGGTGTCCTGTTACTAATTAGCAAATTAGTGTAGTTAGCAAATTAATTGTGAATAATTTAGCAGCAAATATAAAATAAACTAGAAATTTTAACTTTGGATTTATACAATTTAGCTAGCTTTTCAGAAATATTGAATTTATTGTGATTGTAGGGCTCCAAGATTTTGTACTTACCTTTAATTTTTGAGAAGTGACTATACTGTATCACCAGTCTATAAAACGCACAATTTTATATAATTTCTGCCAATGCAAAAAAAATTAATCAGGGATAAATAATATTTATATTAAACTTATCTAGTTCCCATTTGTCTTAAGCCAAATTTTGGTCTTAATTAATTTCTCTTATTTATATCAAACTTTCAAGCCAAAAATATTTCTAGAACTCTTAAGTAAATTTTTTAATAGGAAAACTTAAATTAAAAAGTGGGATAGAAAGAAATAATAGCATTATTTCTAATCGTCAAATCTTTGAAAATGTGTTTAATTCTTTAATAATGATAAACCCGTTTACAATAATGTTGAATTTTAATATAAAGTGTACATTTATTGTTTTTTTTTTTTTCTATTTAGTACATCTTTTGCAAAAACGTTAAATTAAATAAAATGTAAATTTATTGATTGATCGTTGCCATGTATTTATTTACTAGAATGTTTAGACGTTTCTTGGTTTCTTATATTTGTAGTTGGTTCTGAAAAAGGCTCAATCTAGGCCGAAACGTCGAACTTCATGAAACAATACACATAATTGTACCAAAGTAGTGGACCCATTATTTTTTCCTTTTCAAATTTATTCTTCTCAATCTCACACTGACCATACATCAATATTTCCATATACGATTATGTCTCATATACCAACACACTCCTCTCAAATATCTCATTTCTACAGCAGTTATACGTCGTTCACGCTTCTTCATCCACACCCAACATTCAGTACCATACTTCAATTTAGACACTAACATACCTACCATTATAAACACTCAATTGAGCATCTCTAGATACATTCACGTTTTGAGCAAATGTATCTGGAGCATCCAATACCTTGTACCCTGGAGATACCCTTTCAATCTACCGGTCTAAACGTCCATCTCTCGAAAACATACTACCCAAATATACAAATTCATTAACTTGTTCCCGTCTCACACCATTCTCTGAAACATTACAATCAGTCACCAAATCATTCTTCTCCAACACCAACACTTTACATTTAGCGACATTCAATAACAGATTTAAACCTTTCCCTACTTCATTTATGCTCACAATCATTCTTCTTAATTGCTCCTCAGTTTCACCAAACACAACAACATCATCCGCTTAAGCTAAAGCAGGCACTATACGTTCGCCAATACGTATACCATCCATTCCATTCAATACATTTCGTAACAACACATCCATATACAAATTAAATAGCCTAGGAGTCATTCCACAACCCTGTGCAACAAAAACATCTATACGAAACCAATCACTCAATCTACCATCAACTCTCACCGCAGCCTCACTTCCTTCATACAACGATCGAAGCGCTCCCAACAAATTACCATCCGCACCGTACTCTACAAACACATCCCAGATAAATCTCTCGAAAAACACTATCGCATGCTTTTTTTAAATCGAGAATACCATAAAACATCTTTTTGTAGTGACTTCTCAACAATCATTCAAAGAGAAAACAATTGATCCACACTACCTCTCTCAGGCGAAAAACCTTCTTACATATTGTATTTAATAAAAAACTTGGAAATTATTTGCTCCGAACCAATTACATTTTCATTTGATAATGAACGTATAATTATAAAACTTTGACTCCTTGGTTATTAAAATATAAATAATACATAACAACTTGTTTCGAAAATTATTGTTTTCCATCCTGGTATATTTATGCGGGTATTTTAATTCTTGCCTTCAAACTTCATAGCGTATGAAATAAAAAGATTTTTGGATGTAGCTATGTCCCATTTAGTGGGAGTAGCACGAACCCAGAAACACAGTCAATCAACAATCAATCTCTTCCAAACATTCCTATCCTGACACACCACTTTCGCCTCGTTCACATTCATAGTGCGATTCATACATGCTCGTTTATTCTTCACACTCGGAATCATTCGTTCACGCAACAAACCTTCAATCATACCCAACCAGTTGTTCGTCGGACGCCTACGCAATCGTTCACCTTCAATCTCACCCACATATATTAGTTTCACCAACCTTGTATTCGACATTCGCTCAACATATCCAAATCACCTCAACTGACTCACTCCCACTTTCTTAACAACATTCTTCTTAAGCTCACACTCATCATACACCAATGTATTCCGTATACGATCTCGTCTCGTATACTCACACACTCCTCTCAAATATCTTATTTCTACAGCAGTTACACGTCGATCATGCTTCTTCATCCACACCCAACATCCAGAACCATACATCAATGTAGGCATTGTAAAAACCATTATAAACACTCAATAGTAAGATCCAAATGTACCAATGGTCGACTCATAAGATAAGCTATTGAAATCTACAAAAAGAAGAATACAGTGAATCAGAATGAAGGTTAAGAACTGAATGAGACATGGCTTCCACTGTTTTATAAGTTATAATTTTGATGTTTACATAGTTTTTGTTTTTATTTTTGCTTGCTTATGTCATTCTTTTGTTTCCTGGCGAAGAATTTTGTTTAATAATTCGAAACGTTGAATTTATAGTATATTACGTACCGTGAACTGTAAGTGATAGTTTTTAGGTCTAGAATGTAGTTTGGGATGTCGAGACCCGTAGGGTCGAGATTTCCTAAACATTCGTGGCCTAAAAAATCACTTATAGTTCGAGGTTAGTAAGTTATTTTTTGCAATACCTGCGTAAATATAATAAAGAGAAAAATAGGTATCAAAATTAACAGCTGACAGATTGAGGTTAGAAATAAAATTTGAATGATATATATTTACTTACCGTCCACCATGAACGGTAAGTTTCACTTACCATCCACCGTGGACGGTAAGTAAATGATGTAACCATGAAAACCAATTGTGCAATAAAAGTTCCACTTACTGTGTTTAAATTTTGTTATTAATGGGTAACTTACAGTACAGCTATTGCAAAAAATAAATTTATATCTACAGAACTACATCCAATAGTCTTTTTATTTCATTATTATGAGTTTTAAAAGTTATTTCCACTTATTCATTGCGTATATTTTATAATCTACTAACTTGACAAACTTTGAGTAATATTAGCGATAGAAAAATAAAACTGTGTGTTTTCTAAACGGTGCCAGAATAGTCACTTTCAACTTCTAAACACTTTCATAAAACAATAAGCTTTAAATCTTAATAATGTTAGGGCGTTTAAGCTATCATTTTAAACCACATTTAAACAATTCTTTTAAGTGTGAAAGTTTTTCGTGTCGTTAAACGACATGATAATTTTCAGAGCAATTAACTCTGTTGGAGTGAGCCCTGGGCTCTGCTCTTCATTTATTCTCGGCATGTTCCATGTGTCCACATCATTTCGTTCCGCTAGCATTGCGTGAAGTTTTTACAAACTCCGAAACGTACGAAACGAAGTATTCGAGTTGGGTGGTACGGTACACGAGCGGTGACTGTCTGTTCGGTCGAGGATTTGTAATTCATTGGTGAAGTTGTACACACCATAGTTATGTCAAGTTTTATCTTTGGTAGAGCGAGCAGAACTTGGTTGTTATAGTGAGGGATGTAATCATTTATTTGGTTGTCAGATACTTCAAATAATTCATATGATATATTTCATAAAATTAGAGTATTTCTTGCTCCGTTTATATTGTAATTATTTTAATGGTATTTACTACAAAACACTTATTTAAAAATTCTAGTTGCAATATTAGTGCTATCGATTAGCTAGTAATCATCACGCCAGTTACCCGTTTTGGGTGTGGAATTATGCCTTCGCAGATCTCGCTGATATATTTCTTTGTCTGATAGGTGATTATTAGACATCAAATCACGGTCCTCAAAATGTGTGTAAAGAAAAACAATATGACAAAACCCGCAACCCGATGAGTTACAACATAAGCTATTCATAGTATAAATTTACAAAACATAAAATAAATAAATGTTTGTTTGGGTAATGATCCTAAAACATGCTAATACAAGGTAAGTTATAGTAGAAACGATATATTTTTTAAAAAATTCTACGATCACTAGTGAAAATTACACTTTCTCCACAATAAACAAAACTTGAAAACTAGATATTTCGCAGAGTCGGTCGTGTGGCAATTGTTCCACACGCAAGTGTGGCAAACTTACAAATAATATAATACTGTATGATATTAATATATCAAGTATAATGGGGTCTCTCACTATTTTTTTAAATTTTTTTTTAGGAAACTTTATCTCAATTGAAGACTATCTACACTTTTAAAAAGTCTTAATTGTTATTCATAAGCCACAATTATTTTTTTAAATGTTGTGACGTCATTGTACAGGTGTTGCTGGATCTTAAACAGTACAGATTGTAAATAATTGTAGTCATATATTTTGTTCCTTATTTTATTATTATTATTACAATTAAATAGAACATTTATGTGACTAAAATTATTTAAATCTCTACTGTTTGAGATCCACCAACACCACTATAATGACGTCACAGCATTTAAAAAAAAAATCATTGTGGCTTAATGAATAACAATTAAGACATTTTAAAAGTGTAGGTAGTCTTCAATTTAGATAAAGTTTCATATAAATTTTTTTTTTAATGGTGAACAACCCCTTTGCATTTATATATCACAAAATAATTAACAATTATTTCAGAGTAAATACAATATCAATTTTTTAATAAAATATGTTTTAGATTTTATATTACAATCTATAGATTTATAATTGGTAACACTGCGCACATTTGCGCTTGCGCCGCCTTTATTCTGTAATCATAAACGTCAAATAGTTTTGTCATTTCTCGTTTCTGAAGAGTAAGAAATATAATTATTAAATCATGGCAAAAGTGTGATCATAGAAAAAGTATAGTGTACAACTCGTGCAGAATTACCTATTTCAATCTCGTGTGATTAAAGCACTCGACTTCGTCTCTTGCTAAAAATCTCACAACTCGCGTGAAATAGATAACTTTCTGCACTCGTTGTACAATATACTATTGTACCATACTTACTAAAACATCTTTTTAATTACTATGAGTTCTGAAAGTTTTTTAAACTTATAATCAAATCTATTTTGCGATCTTACTAGTAAATATTAACAACCGAGTTTGTAGTAATTGACTAATTTTACTTATCTGTTAACAAACATTAACCAAATTCTACGGAATTCGTTAAATAAGAGCGAAGAAAAATTTATTTGAAATAAAGAAGTCAATCAATTAGTAAGTTCCTTTTAAATGATGAGCCTTAAGTGCCCTTAAAGGACCAATGAACATCAATTTACGATTGTTAATGGTCTATAAATGTTACTAGACTTTGAATAACGGCCACAAAAGATGTTAGAGGAACAAATTACAAAGATAAATTTAAAATGATCTGGTATGGGGAATTGGCAATCTTATGATACATAATACGACGGGATACCACAGAACTTTTAACCCCATTATAATTTTATATTTTACTGATATAAAATGTAGACACTCAATTCAATAAGTTGTGAAAAATAACTATAAACCCGCAAATATGATTAAAAACAGAGTGAATTCTACAAAACAGTTTCAATCTGCGCAGTTTAATTTTCATTAGTCAATACGTACATCCCTACAAATCTAGTAATGTATTTCAAAATATGTTGTTAAAGTTTACCGACAGAATGTCCATTTCTATAGTCTATTCCACGAAACTCTTCATTAAAGGGACGAATATAGTTCTGTGATTGGTAAAAAAAATAAAGTATACCATTACAATCATTCGGCGGTATAATACACAACTGTAATTCCACCACCAGTTCGTACACAGTTATTAAGAAAGGAAAGAATAAATTTCTCGGCTGTTTTAGTTTATTGCATATTCTTTTAAAAATATACAGATTTAAAAAAATAATTTAAGCATAAATATTTCCAATATACACAATGTAGAATCAACAAAATAAAATAAAAATGCAGAGGGCATTGCTATACCTACATATAACTGTTCAAAACACTAAATTGTAGTGTGACATTTTAACAGTGTTTACATGTTTGTGTTTCACATAGTAGCCCATGAAAATTAATAAAATCAGACGAAATAATTCGTGTAGTTTTGAAAATTGGTACAGCTATTCCTTGAGGTTTCCTGATAAACATACTAAAAGTCCCCGAGTGTGGGGAGTGAGCTGGCGTAAAGGGAGAGGGTGAAAGGTCCCTTTCTTGAGTATTTGGCTCATATGTCGAAAACTATTAAAAATATCACTATAGTTGCTGCTACATAAATTAACTTTATTAAATTTTCTACAAATTATGTTATAAACATTTTTACTGTAGGATCAATACTTTACAAGCTACAGGGTGTCAAATATGACAAAGTTGATGAGACGCACCAAAATCAACACGAATTGTCAGTATTCAGTAGGTACACATTCTATTGTTTGACTTACCCACCAGTGATGCCAACTTTTTTATTTAAAATATCCCTTAGTATCATCTTAAAAATCCCTCTTTCCAAGAAAAGTCCCTGTTACAGGTACTCCAATGAATTTTTGGTTTATCACATTACTTAAATTGTTTTGGTTAATGTTATCGCCTAACATTATTATTAATTTATTATTTTTATATACTCAAACATATTTTGACAATGTACTTTCTCTGTTCGGACAGTTTGTTTATGTATAGTGCAATATTTATTTATTTATTTATGATTATAACAAAAAATTGTGATTCTTTAAACAGGGGATTTTTCTTGGAAAAGAGGGATTTTTAAGATGATACTAAGGGATTTTTTAAATAAAAAAGTTGGCATCACTGGTGGATAAGGCAAACCACAGCACAGGGAACCACGTGGATTTGTGTCCTTTTAAAGAAAGGTCTCGTGGAAGACTATAGTAAAAAAACTCATTAAAATATTTTAACTTCACGTTACGAATGTTTTTCACAAATTATATCTCAATAAAGCTGACAAAATCTCATATTTCAATTAAACATCCAATATTTGCAGATAATAAAATCTAGTTTCACTGGTCGTCAAATAAATCCCGATGATTACAAATAAATAGATTAAAACGATACAAACCCGATGCTAAAAATAATGAAATCACGTTTGATTAAGCCCGTAATTAATAACCAAATGTCACAGAATCAAACATAAAAATGATTTAACGTGTAAAAGGTCGCCCGCTGTGCCGTAATAATCAAATTAGCTGTTGAAAAATGCGCTGGTTGAGTAGGTCGGGACCTGGAACGTACAGAGGGCAGCGGCAAATACCGGATGGCGGATGCTAATTGCATTAGCAGATCGGTGTGATCAGTGACTGGACAGTGAGCGGTGCAGGGTGTGTGTCGCCAGAGTGGATGGATGGATGCACATGCCCTAGTTAGCTTAATACGTCCACTTTAGTGTTGTGTGTTCTGTGTTTATATCGGACGGGCCGAAAGCATATTACGATCTTTAACTGTTTTATGGCCGTTTGCACCGGTTTCCCTTAAAATTTAAGTACTCCTTAAAAACATAAATCTGTTGCACCCATTTTTAAGGTGCCCTTAGTTTAAGGGGAGGACAATCTGCCATTATTTTGTTCAGGTAATTATAAGCTGTCAAACATCACATAAAAATGAATTTTGAACATGATATACTATAAGATGATGATTTGGATGAATTAGAATTAATTCAAAATGGAATTCCGCGGTAAATATATGATAAGGCTGAGTATTTTAATTCGTTTCATTAATAAAGTTTTTTTAGACGATTTCGCTTGAAAAAAATACTGCTTTATTTGTATTAGCCTATATAAAAAATAGAATTTATGTATATAATTTGTAAGTATCTAAATAATTATAAATGAATATTAAGATTCCAGCTGACTACATAAATATATGTATATATGTACAAAAGTCAGAAGAACACCAAATCCTTAATGTGTTCACTATTTGGAATACCAATATTTTAAAGATTTAAGTTCAATTTTTAAGACCCGGAAAGAAAGTGGGTGACACAGTGGTTACAGACATTCGCGCAGTAAAATACAGTTCAGATTGGAATATATTTTATACTCAAGATTACAGACAACTGGAACCTTGTAAATATAAGAAATATATTGTTAATAAAGATTTACCTACAAATAAAATGTTTATAAACATTTTGCTTCATTTATTAAAATTTTGGACGAATGCTGAAAATCTCGAATCTGTAATGCAATTTTTGACAAAAATTTGTAACTACAAGTTATTTAACGTAATATTTAAATTAATTTTGCTTTTTGTCGACGAATTGAAAATGAATTACACAAACGGTTTTATTTTGAAAACAATAGCGTGTTAATTCCATTCAAGAATCGTTTGTTGTTTCTTATGTAAAATTTCCATTTTTGGAGCTGCGAGGTTATCTAATTAACCCTCTATTGCATACTGTCCCCGAACGGGAACATAAAATTTAAAAAAAATTTTTTTCTTTTCTTATGCAGTTTACATTCATGGCAATCATGTTGTAACATTTGGGAACATTATATACACTTTGTCAATTGCCAATTAGGTTATTCCTTCCTATTTGGCCAACATAAAAAAAAATTTTACTGGAAAAAGGATAATTACAGAAACTGAGATATAAAATGTAAAATTTGAAGGAAGCAGTTTATAACCTGCTGATATATTACAGCCAAATACACCTTTACAAAATTTCCAAAAAAATTTTTTATCTGATGTTTTCCTAGAAGAGGTTGTTTATCAAACAATTTTGTATAGTACGCGAAGACGACCCAATAGACCAAAGTTCTATTGTAAGTTGAATTTGTTCATAATGTTCATAATAGTGAACAAAACTGTAAAAAGAAATTTTTTTTTTATTTTTGGAAAAAAAATTTATGTATCACACTTATTTTAAATATAATAATATTTCTTTTGTAAAAAATAATGTTTTTGAGCCATTATTTGAAAAAAATAATAATTCATGCAATAGAGGGTTAAGGTGCGATGTACAGTATTTGGCATATAAGTTACTGAATAAATACCAATCTGTAGATGAAAAATAACTACAATTTCTTCTAAGGTACCCTTAGCTAAGTTTCAAATACATTCCGTTCGTGCAAACCATTTAATCTAAGGGTACCTTAAAAATTAAGTAACGCTTAACTAAGGGGAGCATTTAAGTGGAACCGGTGCAAACGGCCATTGTGGAAGATTAGATATAGGAAAATGATTAAGCAAAAGACGCATGTCATCAAATAATAAGAGGTTTGTTCCAAGCGGTGACAATTTCACTGCGCCTGCGATAAATGTAAACAAGTTAAGTATTTCCGTTTTATCCTAGAAATTTTTTCCCCGCAGTAAGTATCTTAATTTTGAGAAAAATGTGGTACAGAAGATATAGCTTTTTGGTTTTTTTACTTTCTTATATTAGTCCAGTAAAATTCTGCATTGAAATCCAGAAAAATTGTTAAAGTATATTTCATGACTGAATTTTATTCCTTGTTGCTTGTACGTTAAAAATATCCAACATCGAGAACGCTAACCCTATGGCTTTATACCCAAATTTTGATTTTAAGGGTTGAAAAATGCTCTTTTCTCGAATAATTGCGTTTTCTAAGTTTCCTTTTAATTTTAGAGGAAAATGTCAAGAGGGCAAAGTTGTAGAGCGGAAAATTTCCGATCGATATGATGTTCTTAAAAAAAATTATGCGAATTTTCACAGCAAGAGGATCTTGACATTTTCCTCTAAAATTAAAAGGAAACGTAGAAAACGCAATTATTCGAAGAAACACCATTTTTCATCCCTTAAAACCAAAATTAGAGTATGAAGCCATAGGGGTAGCGTTCTAGATGTTGCATATTTTTAATGTACGAGCAACAAGGAATAAAATTCAGTCATAAAATATACTTTATCAATTTTTCTGGATTTGGCCTCTGTTTCGTACAGATTTTTACTGGACTATACAAGATGTCCCAAATTGATTGGGTATTAAAATATTATTAATATTGGGTATTAATAAATTTTTATTCAAACATACGTTGCAATACATCTTTGAAAAGAGAAAAAAAAAACGCTATTTAACCCTGTAAAAATCCAATAGGGCGCCCATTTATAATAAGGAAGTTACTATTATTTTCTTGAAAACCGCCATCTTGAATTTTATTCTGGCATTATTTTAAAATTTCCCTCATTAAATAATGTAACTTTTATATGAAACATTTTTTTATATCTTTTATAATTACGGAGTAATTTGACTTTTTTTAAAATAGCGATTTTCAGTTTATTTTTTTGAATAACTTTCAAACTGTGTAGAATTTCATATGTTTCTCAACGGAATCTAAATAAGCCCTAAAAACTGCACAACATTGGCCATTTAACCGACCTCGTAGCTCCTATAGTTTCCGAGATCCCAATGGTGACCCAATCAATTTGGGACACCCTGTATAAAGTATAAGGAAGTATTTGAATCACAAAAAAAAATCGTTGACGAGATTTTTTTGAGGAGTAAATAGCTCCGTGGTAACGCATCGGACTGTGGATCGTGAGATCCTCAGTTCGAATCCCACTACCGACAGTTGCCAATTTAAATTTACCCCTGTGGTTCCCCCTCCACTAACAACTTTGGGGGCTATGACTTGACGGCCGGTAACCGCATTTCATACGCAAAAATATATCACCTACCGAGATCTGCGTTAGCAGAGTGCCACATCCTTAATGGGTAAAAGGCGTGATGATATATTTATTTATTTATATATTGAATCCGTCAAGACCAATTTCTCAATGATGTCTGTGTGTGAGGATGGATGGATGGATGGATGGATGGATGGATGTCCGTGTGCGCAATATCTCATGAGCGAGACAACGAATTCCCCATAGAGCACCACACACAACTCCCAATAGCTCTGCAAATTTCAACTTCTGATTTCACGTCTCTCACGACCAATCAAAGAGTTAAAGAGCTTAATACCCATTATATTAATTACAATCCCTTACGGCATGCGCATCCTTTATAGGTATCGCACAGTGTGTCCGTGTGTCACAGCAACAACCAACCGGAACGTTGTAACATGCCGTGTTTCCGTTTCTGGTCCATCGGGCAATGCGTCGCTCGGCGTGCTATGAATCGACTCGGCCGCGCTCACCGCTAGCTTCAAGTGAGCTGGAGCGGAACTGCCGCGGTTCATTATGTCGCGACCCCGATGGACACGAGGATGTGGATGGAGGTGGATCTGCACGCTTCAGGGAACAACGGCCGAGGGACAAATGCGCGAATATTATCGGTCTGTTCAATTTGGGGTTGGTTAAGTGTAGGCTTAAATGAGTACACTACTAGTCACCAAAATACATAAAAACAAGTCCAAAATAATGTCTTTTTCTATAAAACTTATAACAAAAACTCAATATTCAGAAAGTTACAGCAAAGTTGAATCAATTAATAAGGAGTTGTTACAGCTGGATCAATAAATTTTCAGCTATAATATCCCTAGGCCATTGATAATTACGAAATTATTTTATCACATTTACCTTCAAGCAACGTTCTTGAGGTAGATGTGATGAAATTATGAGAATTTATCAATGGTCGAGGGATATTCGGTGAGAATTTTTGTTGCGATAATTATTATAATTTTCATTCGCACACATAGAAAATAAACAAAGCAAATATTAAATTAACTGTCAACCGACTGGTCAACGACTGTATCTTAGCAATAGGTGATAATTTCCCGGGGAAATTATCAGTGTAATTGTGACCCGATTGGTTACTTTTGCACACGTGATCAGAAATACAGGGATTCTATTGGATATTTCTTTAACCAAAAAATTTTCTATTAAATTGAACTTGACAATACTTGAAGGATAGTCGAACAATGTTTAATTTTAAAAAAAGTTAAAATTTTGTAACACTAAAGTTAAGGCTATTACATTATTTCTTTTATTGCTCAAAAATTGTTTTCATATTGCTGAGCAACTAAAACGCAACCAGAATAGTATTTGGCGTTGAAATAAATTTAAATATCGATTCATTTAAAAGTCTAAATTAATTGTTAAATACTATTAATTTTTTATTTTCATGAATATAGAGTTTGTTTAATAATAAAATTTGTTTGTAATAAATCTGTTTCTATAGAATAATAAATAATGACATTCCTAATTTTTTCCTATTAATTTTAATTGTACTCAATAAGTGGGCGTTAGTTTAAAAGAACTATACTTTTGTAGGCGCAAAATATATCTCTTACCAAAATCTACGAAAATAGAGTGGCACACCAAAAATAGGTAAATGGAACGATGATATGTTATTATTACCTATTTAGGAATGTTTTGTAGCTATTCATATAAATTTTCTTACTTTTTATCAAAATATTAATATATAATAATTTGCTCTGTTAAACCTTTATAAATTAGTTTAGCTAAAAAGTTCGAAATAGTGCTCAAATAATAGATATAATATTTCTGTACATTATTTATTAGAAATGGGGTAAATAGCTCCGTGGTAACGTATCGGACTATGGATCGTGAGATCCTCAGTTCGAATCCCACTGCCGACAGTTACAAATTTAAATTTACCCCTGTGGTTTCCTCTCCACTAATATCCTTGGGGACTATGATTTGACGGCTGGTAACCGCACTTCATACGCAAAAATATATCACCAACCGAGATCTGCGCAAGCAGAGTGCCACACCCATAATGGGTAAAAGACGTGTTAATATATTTATTTATTTATTTGAAACATTGAGCTACTAGATTAAAATAATTTTAGAAAGTAGAACAATAACACTTCTCTAGGCAATGTATCTGTATTTACCTAGTTCGAATATTTCCATCTTGAATTAAATACCATTAAAATACCATTATCTAGTGTTCTCGCAGTAAATTTACATCTCTGACTTTACTTGACAATTTGACCGAGCCATACACCAGGATATGGCAATCCTACCCAATCAAAGTAATTGGGGACAAACACTAACGACATTGAATCGAGTCGAATTTTGCAGCTTATTTTCATTCCTCTACATTACAACCTCATTCCGCTTCACTCCTACCGATCGTCCACCTTCCAGCAGTGTGTAATATTTACCTGTGCACCACGTTGGCTAGTAGATCATTATGCTTGAGCCGATAGTCAGTAGGCACCTTGTCGTAGTTGACGGTGAGCGTGCCGGCGCGGATGCAGCGCTCGTACTCCTCGGCGGGGTGAGCACGGAATTCCCGAGCGAACACGTCCAGGATGCGCTCGCCTACCCACCGGCCCTTCGTGAACGTGGTAAAGGTGAAGTAGTAGGGGTATACCTTGCGAAGACCTGAAACATACGTACACATTGTTAACTATGGTGAAAATGAGATTAAAGACACCGGCAGAAGGGATAATAACTATATACGAGCCCAAAATCATATTATTTGGCCCAGTTAAGACTTTTAGAATAGCTTTAAAAAAAAAATAGTTCTGATCAAACAAAGGGAAAATATATTGTACTAAATTTATTTATATCATAAATTCTGTTATTTTGAAGAATATTTTAAGCAATAATAACAACTGAAATATCAAATTTACAATTTGTCCCAAAGGTATTGACTGATACCACAAACACTGTTTTTAAATCTGATGACAACAGAATACAGAAAATTGTTTCAAATAAAAATTGTAAGTAATTTTATTCTACATCTTTTTGATTCCAATGAAATTTTCTCTATCTCATTTATTTATTAAGATAAATCAAAAAAACCCTGATAGGCCTTGAAATAATCAACCACTTACTGTTGATGAATTGTTCCCAAAATCTAATTAGTTCTTAGCATAAACAATACCTCTATTACATATACGTATGTGCGGAATGTAAAAATTATAGAATTTAAGATATAAATAAGGCGAATTAATCAAATTTCCTTTTTATGACTTTAACTGGGCCAAATAATATAATTCTGGGCTCGTACGATATAAGCACGAGGTGATTGAAAAGTGGAAGTAATAGGTTCGGAATTCAGTGCCAGTAGTCAGTCCCCAGCTCGCCTTGTTTGTTTACATCAGTGCTTTGTTCTTATACAAGTTTACTTGTTCATCATATAAATAATGTCAGACAAAAAACTGTTGTGTTCAGATACAACTTTCTTCTACATATAAATATAATAAATATAGTACCACACGGGGGTAATAAACGGAAGATTGATAAAATAATTGAACCAGCTTAGAGGATGATAAAATTTAATATTTAATGAAACATGAGACAGACTAATAAAATGATAATTTTTTTATGATCCCATTAATATTTACAATCTATCTTTGTAGAGATATTCAGTAAATTTTAGTGATTAAAGACTATATCACATGTGAAAGTAACTGCCCATTGGCAGTACTTTACTTATATTTACTTAGTTTGCTACAGTTACTATAATTACAGTTGACTAAATTAGATAATATTATGAAAATACTTAATCCTAAGATGAACTTATTTATATCGGTTCGGTAAATCTAGATGATTGTGACGTTTTAAACGTTTAACACTACCGCACTGCACAAGATTCACGGCTAGTTTACTTTTGTGACAGTTTAGTCTTTGAATGTATCTTGCACTCAGTCTGGGGATTTCTTCTTTAACGGAAGGCATTTGGAGATCTTGTGAAATTATCCAGTTGGGGACAAACCATGGAGCATTGATAATCATAAGAAGGAATTTTGATTGAAATCTTTTGATGATTTAGAAGTTGGAGGTAATTGCTGACCCCCATAGTTCGATGCCGTATGTCCAGACTGGCTTGATTATTGCTTTATACAGCAGCAATTTGTTGTCGGTGGAGAGGATGGATTTTCTGCCGATGAGCCAATACAGCTGTTTTGTCTTTAAGCCCAACTGCTTTCGTTTGGTCCAAATGATAAATTAAATACAACAAATATTACAACGTATGAAGATGTTAAAGAGTTCTAGTTACCAAACAAACGAAATTATTTTAATTTTCTACATTTTAGCGTATTGCAGACGTGGATCATTAGATCTTCAGTTCGAGACCTACAGCCAAAAGTTGCTATTCTTAAGCTGGATTTATGCAGCCATTAACATTTACCTACATTTAATTTAATTTTTATTTAACAAACAAATGTATGTTATCCAATGCATACATTCATGCAACATTCTCATTTACATTATCATTTTCACTTAGTTAAAAGTTGGCCAACATTTAAATGAAAATTATAAATGGTGCATGCGTTTACGAGTAGTCGCGAGTGATCATCTGGTTGTGTTTGGTCTTCTGTAAGGTTGTATAATTATATTTATATTTTGTGCTTGTTTTGAAGATTCTGAGCTAATGGAATCGTTACTCGTAAATATAACCTTAAATTTTATTCCATTTCCATGCTTGACATTTATGACCTTAGCTACTTGCCTCTTTTGTGTACACATATATTCATTTTCATTTATTTTGTTCCATGAATGGAACATCTAAAAAGTATAAATTGAGAATGAAAATTAAATTAAATGTAAATGTAAATAGCTGTATAAATCGGCCTGTATTGTGATTCCTTCTTCATTAACACATTTGGGAGCTGATAATCGCTTATCACTCCACAACTAAGTTGAGTAAAAGGTGTGACGATATATTTATTTAAAAAAATAATATGGCTGAAAGGTGTTACAACTCATGTTGACACTGCGATTTGCAGATTATTATTTCCCCATACCTCGTTGTTCTTGTGTAAATTTACAAACTGTAAACACCTATTAAACTGAAACAAAACAATAACAAGCACAAGTAAACTAATGTCAAACAAACGGCAAACGAGCTTTCTCAAAACAAACGTACTGCAAAGATAGAGTTTAAAACAAAATTTTGACTTGAGAGAACTGGGACAGGGCAACGTACACAGGTAATTTAAGAAATAAATAAGTACGCCATCAAGCAAGTAATGTGGATTTCTTCTAGCTTCTACAAAGCTACAAGTCGCACGAGTTCTTCCAGAATTTAATGAGTTTACAGAACTACATATCTGAAGCCATAACATCTTACATTCTCAGCAAAACGTAGAAACTTCCTTCAGTCCTTCTTAAATCAAGTACAACTTCAAAAACTAGTAAATATAATCATAACCTCTTTCACATGTTTATCTTTGGCGAAGTTTGAGAAGCACTGCCCACTCCCTGCGATGAAATATAATGGCGCTACTTGCTACTGCGTTCGCTCGTCCAGTGGGGATGATCCACAACTGATCCAAGACCGAGAACCGATCCGCGTAATGGCCAATTTCTGATCCGGATTCACTGATCGCTCCTTAAATATACTGCAGCATTCTCGCAACGACGCCCGATATCTTACAGCGATATACAGATACACTGGGATATCCAACACTACCGATATACTTATCGTATTATACTAAACTTTTATTAAGGTGAATTACGAGCTATGAAGTTTGCATCAGTAAACACTACCGACAAAATTTCTATAAAACAAACCATCGTTATTATTTTATGAATAAAATTTATTAATATTATGCTATTGCATATATTTTGTAGTCAAAAAGTTCAAGTTATACGGGTAGAATCATAAATGTATTATCATAATTCTTCTCATTTGAAGCACCAGCAAGCTTGCGAACCAAAGCTATATTTTCGAGAATGCGTGGATGACGTTTTCCCGTAAAATATTTGTACTATACTATAAGCCTAAGAAATGCACGAATTTGCCAGGCAAACACCATATGTTGCCGAACACTCATCCAGGAACCAAGTGTTCCCGCAATTGGTATATGAATACCATTGACATATGTTTGAAATAAGCAAATATGTTTCAGTTGTTAGATGTCAGAGCAACTATAATTATTCAAATATTTTATTAAACACGTAATTTAACTTTTTTCAAAATAACACGAAAATACAAGAAAATCAGAAATCATTTTAAACTATTTAATATTTGTGTGTCAAATAAATATCTACCAACATCTCTATTTTCGTTATGCTGTCTTTTCTTAGTCATGATTTGCATATACGGACACACATCCATCCACTCACCCACATCCACACAGAATTAATTAAGATAACGGATTCAGTAGATCTCAAATCACTTTCTGCAAAAATCATAGTATAGAATAGTTCTACAACAAGTAATGGAATATGCCATTCCGTTACTTGTTCTAGACTATACTTTCTATAACAAGATTTTGGAAATTATACATAAAATACAAATATAAAACTGTTGAAAACGTCAAACTCAAATAAATAAAATTAAAACAAACAGTCAAACAGACTTAACCACAGTAACCAAAAACCGAATTACTTCATATATCGCGCTAAAGTGAGGCTCTGATTCGTCGAATTTATTCCAAAAGCAGCATATGGTATGATAGTTATTCCAATACAATTTTTAGTTGTGGAATGGGAAGTTTCCAAAACAGTGTTATAGAATAGTTTACAACAAGTAATGGAATGGCACATATTCCACGCGAGCAAAAAGTTTGTAGACCGCGCCGAAGGCGAAGGCTACGGTTTGCGAGTGTGGGATATGCCATTCCATTACATATTGTTGACTATACTTTCTATAACAAGATTTTGGAAATTATACAAAAAATACAAATACAAAACTGTTGAAAACGTCAAACTCAAATAAATAAAATTAAAACAAACAGTCAAACAGACGTAACCATAGTAACCAAAACCGAACAAAAAAACTTCATATATTGCGCTAATGTGAGGCTCTTATTCGTCAAATTTATTCCAAACGCGGCGTATGGAATGATATTTATTCCAATACAATTTTTAGTTGTGGAGTGCGTAGTTTCCAAAACAGTGTTATAGAAAAGTTTTCTCTTATATTCCTTACTACTTCATACTAGGTACAGAATAGTAAAATAGAAAAGTGCCGTTTTTTATACTGAAATAATTGTCACTCTTTGCTGTCTAACTTAGTGTCATGTAAATTTTTGGTTTGGTTTATTCTTTCTCTTTGTATTCATTATATTTTAAGATTTTGTCTTGTTTAATTTTTTCTATAATTTTTATTTGTATTTTGGAATTTTTCTTTTCTGAAAAAGCATTTAACTGATATTTACAAAATGTAATACAATAGGTTTGTTCCAAGTGGTCATTTCTGACAAGTTTGTGACATGTTTGTGACAAATTTCAGTGCGCCTGCGAAAAATATAAACAAGTTAAGTTTGAAACATAGACTGGAACAACGAATGGAATGAAGCGCATGTGCATGCTCATATTTTGTTTTGACAGCTAACCTTAAATATAAATATAAATAAAGAAATTCATACATTTTTCGCCACAAAAAAGAAATGTTTCAAGGTTAACTTGTTTACATTTTTCGCAGGCGCACTGAAATTTGTCACAAACATGTCACAAACTTGTCAGAAATGACCACTTGGAACAAACCTAATACAAAAGACTTCAAAAATTTTCCTACGTTGACGAAACAAAATGACAAACTCCATTTTGATCAAACAACGGATTATGATTTAAAATAGTTCTAACATACGGAAACTTTTCAATATGTATGAACCATCCTACATAATCTCCAAGTACAAGCTACCCACAACATTTTCGGTCGAGATATACAAGTGTTTACTTTCCCAACAACTCAAAATCAAATCGCCGGAGGGAAGAGTCAATATCCGCTTCTGAGGCAATATGACGTAATCTGCAGTTGATCCGCGCTTTATTGCACGTTGACGCCAACGTCTCGCCCGCGCGGCTACAAGGACGCCTACAGCTTCATTACGAAGTCTCACTCGGCCGGTAATGCAGTGTCCGTAAGGCGGGACTTAGGACCGTCTTTACAGATAAGGATTTCAGATTTCACGGGAATCGGAACGATCGACGGGCGGACAGGCGAAACGGGAGGTTATTGAAAAACGACTTGAAAAAGGAAATAAAATGTCAGAGGTGCTTGAGAAGAGAAGGTTGAGGGAAATGATTGAAAAATGATCATCCTTATTTACAAACAGCAGTAGGAGGAAATACTCTACAGCTATTTAAGGTACGAAAATAGCAATACCTCCACACCCTTCAACTATACAGGGTGTTCAATTTAAGTGTGCCACCATTGCTATCTCTAGAACTATAAGAGCTACAAGGTTGGTTAAATTAGCAAACAATTTTTATTTTAAAAGACTATTTTAATGAGCTTAAATAATATTTTTTTTATCCAGTGGTTCTCAAAATATGGGGTGCAACTTTCTTATTTAAATGACAACCTATTTTTTTTATTTGCTTATTCGATTCAGTATTTTTTTCTGAATTCAACGATAATTCCACATGTAATGACCAAATAATACAAAATATTTGACAAAAATTCAAAATTAGAAATGTATCAGTTTTATTTAAATATGCCCATACAAAGTTTGCCATGGAAGAAAACCAATAAATCAAATGCAGAAATAATTGCAAAAACTGTATTTATGAGAATAATTATTAATTTTGTTGTTACAATACAGAAATAGAGGTACACTTTAAAAAACTAATATTAACAATTGTTTGATTTATTTGTTTTCTTCCATGGCAAACTTTGTATGGGCATATTTAAATAAAACTGATACATTTCTAATTTTGCATTTTTCTCAAATATTTTGTATTATTTGGTCATTACATATGAATATCATTGAATTCAGAAAAAAATACTGAATCGAATAAGCAAATAAAAAAATAGGTTGCCATTTAAAATAAGAAAGTTGCACCCCGCATTTTGAGAACCACTGCTCTAAAAAAATTCTTGTTTCTCTCATTTTAATTGTCTTATAATATAGAAATTGTTTACTAATTTAACCGACCTCGTAGCTCTTATAGTTCTCGAGATAGCAATGGTGGCACACTTAAATTGAACACCCTGTATATTTTTTTTAGAAAAATAGGGCTGTATTATATATTTTTGGAGTTAATGAACTATTGAACTATAGTTTCATGATCATATATCATCCATTATTACAAAAATATAAAATCTGGTGTGGGCACCACACTACTTTTTTATACAAATAATACAAACTGAACACGTATGACTTGTTCCTTGCGTGTGACTATATTTGGCAATTATTTGACATGTAGATGTTAAACCTGTTTAATTTTTTGTTCTTATTGTAACATTGAATTTATTTTGAAATAGAACTCAATTAATATCTAGTCTTCAAAACTTTCCATCTAATAATACAAATATTACTTTTATAATATTACACAAATTTATTGTATATTTTTATATATATATATATATATATATATATATATATATATATATATATATGTTTCATAGACAATTTTCAATTTGTTGAATATTTCACAAGACTCGTATTATAGACACTTCACAATTATTTGACACGTTTGATACACATATGTTAAAAATGGAATTTATTGTTTTGTGTGTCCAGTAAACCGGAAGGTTAAATAAGTTGATGATGTGAACAAGGGCTAATTCACTTTCATGTCTAGATTTCAAAATTACAGGTCTTCATTTAAATGTTTTGCAATTATTTAACATTTATTACAAATAAAGAAACATTTTAGTATTTCAAATTAAACCGTTAAGTATATTATAATTTTGTAGAAAAATAAGACTTATAACTCAAGAAAATAATCTGTTTATTCGTTCGTGAGATTGAATTAGAAACCTAGAATATTTATTGTACTCCTTCACAATTAAGTTTTTAAATTACTGTAACGACAAAAAATTAAATAGAAAATTGTTATTCATAAAACATGTAATTTCTACGAAACTTGTATCATTCTTTAGTCTTAGGGTCTTATTTGTTCCTGTCTTGCTATCATTATAACGTTAAAAATGCAGTAGATCAATTTCTCTTTCCACGAGGAAAAAGAAAAAGCGCATTGCCGAAAAAGCCATGAATACACAACTCACCATTTTCAATGTAGTAAGAGGTTTCATTGTATCTATCGTCCGTAAAGCCGGGTCTCTTGGCCTTCAGGGCTTTGGTTTCCAATTTCGCCTGGAACAAAGAAACACACAAAATATTAGTGAGAGATTTCCGAAAATACCAAACACGAACTTTGGACAGAATACCAAACAATATTATTATTATATTAACGACACATGACAGAAATTTTTTGATAATCTTCATTACTCGCTGACAAGTATGCCTAAAAATAATAGATTGACTATTTAAAATGAGCGTTTTAATTTTTCAATGTCAAAAAATTGTACAATTTGAAGAAAAACACTAATATTGTTGTGCAGTTATTGAAAAATTCTATTTCAAATAAATTATGTGTTTATAATAATGGCTTGAAGATTATGAAAGATTGACTAAAATATTTGCAACATATAATAAATAAATTTTTTAATGGGGTAAATAGCTCCGTGGTAACGTGTCGGACTGTGGATCATGAGATCCTCAGTTTACCCCTGTGGTTTCCCCTCCACTAACATCATTGGGGGCTATAAAATATTTATTTAAATTAAGAGAATTATTACTACTCTTGGGGCTATGACTTGACGCCTGGTAACCGCACTTCATACGCAAAAATATGTCACCTACCGAGATTTGCGTCAGCAGAGTGCTACACCCATAATGGGTAAAAGAAGCGATGATATATTTATTTATTTTATAAATTAATTTCGTTCATTATAATAATGACATTTTGTAAAAGATATACTTCATAGTGTATGGTGCATGCATACATTTTAACAAAATTTTATTTGTTCAAAAAAGAGGAAGAATTCGTTGTTGATAAAGTTAATTTTATAAAGATGTGAAACAAGTATTATTTTGGAAAACTTGCTCTAATACCAATCCCTAACACAATATTTTCAAAAAGAATTAACTCTTACTGGCTTCTCTTTACGTCAAGTTCTACTTCTGTCACATCACCCAAAATTAGGTTAGTTCCACCGTTGTCCAAACAACAAAGAAACTAAAGAAGCGTGTTTCCCTCAGCCTCTTGAGGTTGGGGGTGTCTAGTGTCACCCACACATCCAGCCCGTGTCACCTCCGTTCAGTTCGTTCGCTGCCCACCCAAGTGAAAACGTCAATAAGACGTGATAGGGCGACATGATTCACACATACAGCAGGAACACAGACATGGCGATCGAGCGCAGCGCGCCAAGCGAGCAACAGGTGAGTTACGCGTGAGACGTACGGGGAAAATGGGAAACAGTGGCGCTGGCGTGGACGAGCATATTGGGGACAGATAAACACGAATAAGCAAACAAATGTAGCATCCTGACGTTTTATCTACGAGTATTTGAAGGGACATTATTGCGCGTAAAATCAAGAAAGTGAGTGTAGTAATAAAAAGTAAAATTAAACTAACGAACAAGTTATGCACCAGTTGAAAATAATTGTCTCTATATATAATAATTACCTATATTACTTCTCCACCACTAACTTTAATGAATGGATGAATAGTATGATGATATATACATACATAACATGACCCTATATTTTACACAACGGGATAGCACGAACCTTCAAACACAATCAATCTCCTCCAAACTTTTTTGAAACAATGTATCATTATTATAATAAATGAAATATATAATGTTTTATTCCTACATTTGTAGATAAAAATCTAAAGTTTTGTAATAAATTTTAAAAAGCTAATTTTGTTTACAAATTATATATGAACATAATTTTCAAAGTAGTAAAATATATGCCATACATTCCCATGAAAGACTACAGTAATGTAAATAATTTGTATATTTATAAATATGATACTAAGATTATTTCTCATTAAAATTTACAGTTTTTGAGAAACAAATAAAAGTATACCAAAAAGTGTGTTTTTTGGTAAATTTTTATTTGTTTCTCCAAAACTGTAAATTCAAATTGAAAATAAACTTAGAATAGATGACCATAATTACAAATATACGAATTATTTTATTACTGTAGTCATTCATGAGAATGAAAAATACAGTATCAAAAATCTTAATTTTTGACCAACTAGACTTCAACGAATATTTTTTTATAGTTTAATGTTTTAGCTATCCTTTTCATCCACATATATAAAAACTAGAATGTTCAAATACCTTACTGTACTAATTGTTTTGTTTTTCGATAAGAATAATTGTAAGAAATAATTTATTCAAATTTGAATTTGCAAAACCAAATTCATGGGAGTGAACGAACCGAGCCTATGAAATGTACTTCATCTGACATTGCAATATACAAGTTACTGAAAAAAATCCATGAAATTTTGACGGATGGAGGTTGTTGTACAATAAAGAACATAAAAATAAATGAAGAATACAGAATTTCCTGTTTTTATTTTTTTAATAAAGGATTTGTTCTTCGACGCGTATGTTTGACACGTAAGATTTCTCAGTGTTCGTGTTTTTTAAAAAAGAAACCATTTTGAACACTTTTTTTATTATTTATCAAAAAAAAGTATAGTTCTGGCATGAAGAATGTTAAATTTTATGACTTAATTTTGCGAACGCATCTTTTTTTATTTATATGGGTATTTTAAAGTCAGTTTTTGCGCTAATGTTGCTAATGCAGCGTTTGAGCGAAAAAACTGGTTCAAGAAAATTTTTCTGTTAGCGATCCTTTTGTTAAATATTTTGAATATCACCACTGCCTACATCCTATACATTCCTACTAAATATCTCATATCCATAGCAGTTATGCGTCGTTCATGCTCTTTCATTCACACACACTCAATCGAGCATCTCTACATACATTTACGTGTCGAGCAAAAGTACCCAGAGCTCCCAATATCGCATCCTGCAGACACTCGCCTTTAAATCTTTAGGACAATAAATCCATAACCCTCGAAACATAATGATTTATTTAATTATTTTGATTGAAGTTAAGTTAATCTAGGTTTAAGCAAGTATTAATGAAACGTTCAAATGTGATTTTGGGCGGCACCTCCACCAAATATCTTTTTAATCCGAAACGTATGTTCAGCGGTAACATGTTCGCTATAGCATAGGCATAGCTAATATTACAAATATATCAAACCTAATTTTGTGTAAAATAATACATATGTGCATAACAGATGGTAATTATTAGTACTAAAACAGTCCATCTAAACCGCCTTCAGTAATAAACGATATCATCTGGATATCATCGTAATTATTGCCATATTTCAAACGAAATAAAACGCCAATAATAGATAATAACAATATAACTATAACTCATTGTCTGTTACATATGATAGATGTAGCTATCTAAATGCATTGTAAATACGTACATACCTCCTATGTATATACACACGATATCAACTATATATGTATATACAGCGTACATTAGTATACAGATGCATTAGCCATGTATGTAGATGACTCCATGTATTATGTATGACATTAGATACTAGATTACAATGTCATTAATTCACGATCAATAACTAGTAAAAGTTCACGACTGTCGATTGATTTATAAAATGTTACTGAATATTTGATGAGGATGGGAGAAAATTAATATGCGCAGATTGTTTATCACTGTAAATAAGTAATTCAGTGAATCAATTTTATTGGAATACTTGTTTTGTATTTTAAAGAATTTTTAATTAATTATTCCCTGTCCATTCATACAGGTGAACCCAAATTAATTAGACAGCAGCAGATGCAGAAATATAAAAAAATTTGGTCTTGTCGAAACACGACTTTCTTTTACTTATAGTTATAAATATGTATTTGAATATTTTGGTAATAAATACTTTTGACAAGCGTAACATAGTATATTGTATAACTTGTGCTGTAATTTTGATATTTCGCACGAGCGTGAAATACCCTCTTGTTTGTGTTGTACACGATACTTTTCCGGACATAATTAAGTAAATATATATATATATATATATATATATATATATATATATATATATAAAATTTCCAGAAATTATGTTAAAATGTTAAAATCTGATAAATAAGGGTCCAACCTTCTTAATCCTTGTATATTCAACAAATTATCTGCAACTGTCAAACTTTTAAATATAAATTTTTAGATTAGTTCGCTGTTATCGCAACGTGTGATAAAATCATATCACACAGTTGCAGACGCATCTGATTAGCTAACGAGATTTCATTTCACACAGCATTGCTAGTGATATGCAATGACCAACATTCAGTAATAGTTTAGCGTGTGAATTTATGTACTTTTCGTAGTGGTCGTCGGAAAATGTATTTTTTCTCAAAAATGGGAGTCAATAAAAGAAAATAACGAGAAAGTTATCGTGTGTGCACTTAAAATATAATAACAGTATCATTTTAAAATTATTTTAGAATTTGAATGATCAAGTTACAAACTGACCAAATTTTGGTAGTAATCTGTCAAAAAGAAGTGGCAGTTTAGCTCAAGAAACCTAATAGGCCTTCTAGGAAACTACCTAACACTTCAATTTAATGGAATATCACAAAAATTTAATCAGTTCGTAATTTAAACATTCAAATTATAAATACCTGTAATGTAATTTTTAAATGACATCGTACTTTGGACGAAAGAACGGCATTCACAGACATTCAGTCATGGCCATTTTCATAAAAAATAGTGGAGTCGTCTTTAAGGAGCCCTGCACTCATAAAAATAACTTCTTTGTTTAAAGAAAATTTTCAGTTTTCCTTTTGTTAGCATTCGCTGAAGAAAATTATATTTCTTACAAAATGATTAGGTACAATTCAACAAATTTTTAATTTTGGTATAAATGTTATTTATCTGCATATCTGCATTTAAAAAAAATTAATATAATTTAAATTTTGTTTGTAAAAATAATGAAAAAGAAATCGTTTTAATTTTAAACAAAACGTTTATATTTAGAACGTTATCATTTTGAATTAAAACTATTCCTATTCAAACTACTTCATCCCCATAATGAGTCTCAGTTGAATACTTTGTTCTGTTCTTTCAAAACTAAATTAATTTTCATACAAGAATATTATTTATTAAACCTTCAAAAGTTTTCAATGAAAACGAAATCGGATTGGCACTATTCAAATCAATTTTTGTCTTCATTTAAGAGAAATCCGTTTTTTCCAAGAAAACATTTTTATCAGTGTATCTAAAATTTTAACCCGCTGCAATACCTCCTTCACTGACATAGTACGGGAGGTAAAATATACAAATACACAAGAGTCTCGTTGTTATGAATCTACTTTGTAGGTACTGTAAATCTCTAGTACTGTAACTGGGATTAATTTTCCTAAGTAAAGACCAAATAAATAAAAGATACTCGTTTATTTCCATCGTTATTTTGAAAAAGCATGCTATACCGGTTGGTCCATCGGTCTGTATTTTTTATTTTATGCGATTATTATAAATATTACCGAATATTTTTTAAGACAAAGTTTATTTTGCATTAAAATGCCTATGTATCTGTAGTATAAGTTTTTCTACCGGGTGTTCCATTCTCGCGCAATGGTGTGCAACTTAGTATTTTTAAATGGAACACCCTATATATTTTTATAAAAAGTTAAAGATCTTATGTTTCTCTTTAAATAAGTTCTTATTCAATATAGTCCTAAAATGATCAGTATAGAAGTTATTTATGTTTTTATGATTCAATAATCACGCAGAAAATATGCCATAAAATTGTGTGCAAATGTTTAAACAATCAGATTAGTTGATGTCAGATATGTAATAAATATTATTTACTATTTTCACATGGCATACTTTCTGTGTGTGATTCTTCATTAATAAAAACGTGAATAGTTTAAGTGTTGATCATTTTAGGACTATAATGAATAAGAACTATTTTAAAGAGAAACAAAAGGTCTTGCAAATTTTGCAAAAATATATAGGGTGTTCCATTTGAAAATACTAAGTTGCATACCATTGCGCGAGAATGGAGCACCCGGTAGAAAAACTTATACTACAGATACATAGGCATTTTAATGCAAAATAAACTTTGTCTTAAAAAATATTCGGTAATATTTATAATAATCGCATAAAATAAAAAATACAGACCGATAGACCACCCTGTATATTGTAGAAAATATATTAATGGAACAAAATTCGTTTAAGCTTAAAAAGAAAATAAAAGTATGAAAAATGGAAAAACTACTTAAAAATCATTTTGATTTTACTCTATTGACAGGTAAGATTTAAATTTGACATAACGAATGAATGATATTATTTCACCGAACTGTCAATATTATTTCATTAGCGACAGTAACTAGAGCCGATTTCGACTGACACTGGTTACTTGCCGGTTACGTGTTCGGTTAGTTTCAAACAATGACGTCACACTAACCGAACGGTTACTGAAAACGCGCCTCAGATTTTGACACTAATCAAATTTGACAGAAAACATGAAAAATATAACAGCGTACTAGTTTGAAATCATAACAAGTGAAATCCAACCAATCAGAATACTAACCGTTGGACGAACCGAGCTGTCGAGCATGTTACTGATTTGACATACCAAAACTGTCACCGTTTATATATGACGTCATAAAAGTGTCAGTTGAAATCAAATGGTTACTCTATTTACTAACCATTCTGGTGACCAAGTACTAACCGGTACCAATCGAAACCGCCTAATGGTCAATAATTAATAAACAACAGTTGAATTATTGGTATATTATTTGACAATTGTGGATAAAATATTTAATTAATTTTGTTGCTTTTTACATACCTCGTGAACAAAATACTTAATTTAAACAGTGTTTATAAAAAGAAATAAAAATAACGCGACAACTAAACAAGATAAAGTACAAATCAGGCGAGAAGTATAAGAAGTAGAATGCGCACAAAGTGAAAGAGATAGAACAGTAACCATTCAACGAAGTCTAACTCCCTTCAATGAATATTCACTAGCAGCCGTTGTGCGTTGTTCCTTGCCTTGCTGCTGATTTCCAACAGGAATAAAACCAATTGAATCCGGCTCTGCGCGGAATAAAAACAACAAGGCCATAAATTCACGCTGAAATATCGCCACCGTGTGTGTGTGTGTGTTCACTTGTAACACAGCCCAGGTAAACCACATTCGTCTCGATAAGACGCTGCCGACATCAAGAGTCGGAGACGCAAACAAACAGACTTAACACGGCGAGAATTGCAACACTGTTCAAGTGGAAACGGTTTACCCGATGTTTTACCGGTACCGCCAGAAAATAGGTTGGAGAAATTATGTTACTTTAATAGAAGTATTTGCTTTAGTTCAATGCTTGTTATTTATTTATTTTTCAATTTCGATGTTCCTATTGATCATTCCTAGACAAATGATTCCGCTGGGGAGCAACTGACAAAATTTATAATAACATTTAATCATAATCACTATACGAGCCCAAAATCATATTAGTTGGCCCAGTTAAGACTTTTAGAATAGCTTTATAAAAATAGTTCTGATCTAACAGAGGGAAAATTTATTGTACTAAATTTATTTATAACATAAATTCTGTTATTTTAAAGAATATTTTAAGCAATAATAACAACTGAATAATATCAAATTTACAATTTGTCCCAAAAGTATTGACTGATACCACAAACACTGTTTTTAAATCTGATGACAACAAAATACAGAAAATTGTTTCAAATAAAAATTGTAAGTAATATTATTCTATATCTTTTTGATTCCAATGAAATTTTCTCTATCTCATTTATTTATTAAGATAAGCCCAAAAACCCTGATAAGCCTTGAAATAATCAACGAGTTACTGTTGATGAATTGTTCCCAAAATCTAATTAATTCGTAGCATAAACAATACCTCTGTTACACATATGTATGTGCGGAATATAAAAATTATAGAATTTAAGATATAAATAAGGCGAATTAAACAAATTTCTTTTTTTTAACTTTAACTGGGCCAAATAATATGATACCTCACATAAAATATATTACCTCACATGTAATATACTATTGCTACAATATTTCGTATTTTTTTCCTATAATCTATTAACATTCATTTGAAAAATATATAAAAATTAAGTCAAAATTCTGATCGCAAGGGGTAAATAACGTCATTTTGGAATGCTCAAAAAAAAAAAAAAATAAGCGCGATGGTTTGGCGAATTTCATTTTATAGTAGTGGTATAAATGCTTTCATCTAAATGTAGCACGTAGCAGGATTCTTAAAAATCACCTTTATTTCAAATCATTAAATGCCAGCAGAATCCGAAGAACGCATTGACTTGCTTCTATTATAAAAGAACAACTAATAATTGATTGCTCTACAATACCTAGCTATTCATTCCCTACATTTACTTTCTTTTCCCTTACTCTGGAAATGGGTTCGAAAGTCTGTTGGATATTGTAAGAAATATTAATAATAATAATAAAACTACGTCACATATTCCTTCTCTCAATTTTGAATAAATAATTTCTTGATTAGAATAATATATGTATAAAAAAATCAAAATGGTAACAGGTCTTATTGGAAATCAGAATATTTCAATGGTTCTCTACCCAACTTTCCGTGGCCCTTCAGGGCATAGGTTAATATGCCTAAAAATATAATTGATAGTATCCCCCACGGAAACGTGCCAAACTAGAAGTTCTAACTTTGAGTACTAATTTGACGACTTGTGCTCTAGCAAATCAGGAAGCGTTGGCAAAGCAGAATCTCCACGGGGAGCCCACGTTCCTAACCCCCTCGGGCGGAGCCCTGAGCCTCCCCCACCAGCAGATAAATCACTAATCAGACCTTTGATCTGTGTGAAATCGCCTCGAATCAAGTTCTAGAACTCACAACTCGCATCTACGGCTGCTGGGGCTGGTCTCAAGAGTTCGCCGAGCTTTGTTGTCCCGACAATGAAATTAATTACAAATTGTTGAATCACTTTGATTGAGTTATGAATTGTGGAAGTGAAGCTATCAACGGTTCGATGATGTCGGATTGCGTTGTTTCCTCAGCAAACACTGCGGTGTGAGCTATTCAGGCACTTGATTGAATGATTACTTACTTCACATGAAAAATTCATAAAACGGTTTAGTCCTATACAATTATTGATGTTGATTGTATAATTTCAATGGAGAGCCAAGTGCACTAAGTGATGGCATGGGTGTCTTAATCCCAAGGTGATTAATAATTTCCATTTGCTTATATAAAATATTCAGTTGTTTCGATGGAACAAATAATTCCGGACTGATCATGAAATCTTCAGTTCGATCTTCACAACAGATGAAAATTCACTTTGTAAAAACTATATGTGTGATCCCACCACTAAAAGAATCTTTTGGGATTTTGACCAGTTGCCGTATTTGAGAGAGGGGGCAAGGGTAAGCAGTTACCCCCTTTTAAGTTTGGACAAACAAGAGCAAATAATTGGGAAGATTTCTAGTCACTATTTTCGACTGTGTGACTTCTTTGTATATTATTTCATAATTTCAGTTTATGTTTAATAATTCTATACTTGAAAACGAAATCCGATACATTGTATTTCTTGATTCCCAAATTGTCAAAAATAAAAACTTTCATTCGTGTAATTATAAAAATTAAAATAGTTATTTTTATACCAAGACCGCAAAATCGCTCTTTAGCATCCCGAGAGAAAATTTGTCGCCAAGGCCACTTGCAGCTGAGGCAAGACAATCTCGAGGGCGCTAAAGGATTTCGAGGATATGGTGTACACACTATTTTTTGTGCAATCGTAAAAAATATGTACTTACAAATTTTATTAATTTTAAACAGTTTTATTGTAAATAGAAAGTTGGCTTTCAAGGTCTCTACGGGATTGACATTTGGTAAACAAAACATTATATAAAAATTACATATATCTATATCAAAACAGATACACTGCTCAAAAAAAAAAAAAATTGGCTGAACCAAGAAAATGACTGTTTTTAAAATGTGAGGCATTTCTTTTAGGGACATTTTAACAAAAATCTGGAAATTCCCTCTGGAGATACATTCCTCCTCTACGTTCTCCAAAAATTCCGAAGAGATTCGCTCCGCCCGACCCCCTGAAAAATCGCTTTATGTGATGTCATGTTTGAGCAATGAAAAATCTCAAAGTTTGAAGGCTTGTATCTCCAAAAAATCCTGTCTTAAGGGGGTTGTTCAACTCGATTGCCACGAAGCCCTGTCAATTTCATTTTCAGAGCTAAAAATTTCGTCCTCTTCGGTGAAGAATTGAGTGAGTGATCGCGTTTCAAAGGAACCCCTGTTCTTAGGGCTTTTTTCGAAAAATCATCGGATACGATGCGTGTATGCGTAAATGCGTGTGCGTGTGTGTGTGAATGTGCATGCGTGCATTCGCATGTGCATATGTGTATTTGCATGTGCATTTCTTTCTTTTGTGCGTGTGTGTGGCTGCGGGAGCGTGCAAGTGGATGAGTATTTGTTGATGTGTGGATGTCTATATGTTTCTTTAAAACGCGATACCTCATTCAGTTGATAGGGCTTTATGACAATCGAGTTGAACAATCCTCTTAAGAAAGGATTTTTTGAAGCTACAAGCCTTCAAACTTTGAGATTTTTCATTGCTCAGACATGTCATTACATAAAGCGATTTTTCAGGGGGTTGAGGGGAGCGAATCTCTTCGGGATTTTTGGAGAACGTAGAGGAGGAATCTCCAGACGGAATTTCCAGATTTGGGTTAACATGTCCGTGAATGAAATGCCCCACATTTTAAAAACAGTAATTTTCTTGGTTTTGAGCAGTGTATTAAAGAAAAGTTATTTCTTCGACACTGTCATTGTCAAATTATTCTATCATGTCGATTCTCAAATGTCGCTATTTTTTACCCTATTTCGCGGCCGCTACCATACCAACAGATGCGAATCTAAATTTCGCGTTCTGTATTGCTGTTGCAAAATGCTTATTTACGTCCAGTTGCACAAAAAAATATTTGAATGGATAAATTAATTAATTTATATATATATATATATATATATATATATATATATAATTTTTTTTTGGATCACATAAGTATTTACAATCTAACTTGGTAGAGATATTCAGTAAATTTTAGTGATTAAAGAAAATATGACATGTGAAAGTAACTGCCCATTGGCAGTACTTTACTTACATTTACTTAATTTGCTATAGTTACTATAATTACAGTTCACTAAATTAGATAATATGAAAATATTTAATCCTAAGATAAACTTTTTATATCGGTCCAGTAAATCTAGAGGGTTGTGACGTTTTAAACGTTTAACACTACCGCACTGCACAAGATTCTCGGCTAGTTTATTTTTGTGACACTTTAATCTTTGAATGTATCTTGCACTCAGTCTGGGGATTTCTTCTTTAACGGAAGGCATTTGGAGATCTTGTGAAATTATCCAGTTGGGGACAAACCATGGAGCATTGATAATCATATGAAGGATTTTTTATAGAAATCTTTCGATGATTTCGATGTTGGAGGTACTTGCTGACCCCCATAGTTCGATGCCGTAGGTCCAGACTGGCTTGATTATTGCCAGATTCATTAATGAATCATTACTGGTCCAATTATGACGATTCGAGCTCAATTGAGGTCATTATCAAGTCTAAATTAGTACTAATTCAATGATGTATATAAATAAATACATTTCAAATTGTAACAAAAATAGTTTACAATAGAAAATGCAGAACGAAGGAACGGCGACAAAGCAGAAAGAGTGAAGCTAATTTGAATAAATTAATTGAAGTTAAAATGTTCTACAATGTGCCTAACTGTGGTACCCTTATAACTCCTCTTCAAAATAGTATATTGTACAACGAGCATGGAATGGTACTCATTTCCTACGAGTATGAAAGTTTGTAGCATGAGACGAAGGCGAATGCTGCAAATCATACGAGTATGAAATGGACATTCCATGCGAGTTGAACACTATACTTTTTCTACGACCACGATATTATTTCCTAATTAATTACATTTTGATAATAAATTTGTCTCGCTTTTACTATTAGAATATTTAACAATTCGAAATAAGTATCCTAGCAATGGCACCTATACTTAAATGAGCTGACCTGTATCGATATACGCACAAAACAAATTCATTTCGCACGATGCTGGCAATGTACCTCATATCCCTAGCAACAACAAACATACAATGAGCAGATTTCTAAGTGGTCGTAGAAAATAGTATATTGTACAACGAGCATGGAATGGTACTCATTTCCTACGAGTATGAAAGTTTGTAGCATGAGCCGAAGGCGAATGCTGCAAATCATACGAGTATGAAATGGACATTCCATGCGAGTTGAACACTATACTTTTTCTACGACCACGATATTATTTCCTAATTAATTAAATTTTGATAATAAATTTGTCCCGCTTTTACTATTAGAATATTTAACAATTCGAAATATGTATCCTAGCAATGGCACCTGTACTTAAATGAGCTGACCTGTATCGATATACGCACAAAACAAATTCATTTCGCACGATGCTGGCAATGTACCTCATATCCCTAGCAACAACAAACATACAATGAGCAGATTTCTAAGTGGTCGTTGAAAAAAATATTTAATTTATTCCATTTTTATTAATTATTTAAAAATAATATATCGGAATTTTAAGACTTACTCCATTCGATTTACGAATAATTAACTATTAATAAAAACCAGTTGTTTAATACAATCCTCAAAGATGTGAATGGACAGGAGATAGTCTGAATAATAAATTTCAATGTAAAAGAAATTTCGATTGTAGGTTGTGGAATTCGACTTTGGTTTGTTATTAATTATACAATATATTGCATATTGTAATCTGCAAAAATAGAGCAGTCAAGTATAATTTATTTAATTTCTTACATGTATAAACCGTATCCGTCAATCATCTAAACAAGGCTTCACATTTTAGTAATCTAGTTATCTGACTGCATACATACTTTCATTATTCATATTTGACAAGCCCTTAACTCTAAACGATTGCAACTCGCTATCAGAAAAGTAATTCTTCTTCTTCCCTAGCTTGTTCTCATTCCACGCCAAACTTATGCCTCGTTAACCACGAGTTTTCACGACTGAGGCTTCATTTCCCATTTTCCGATTAGTTTTCTTGCAGATATATTCATTTCCTTTTGATGGAATTAAGAGAACTGCTTTTATCGCTTTTCATCCCTAATGGCTTTGCTTTCCCCGAATTTCCACCCGTTTTTGCTGGAGTTTTTATACGTTTTATTTTCTTTCAAATTTAGTGATATTAACTAGACTCAAACCCCAATGGACTTCTACTCGTTTTACTTTGTGCGAGCTAATTATACTATGAAATATAAAACGAGAAATTCAATAGTAACTCGTTAGAGCTGATTATTATCTCTTTCTCTCTTATTTTAAAAACTACTGATGGCCCATAATAAATAATTGTTATTATTTTTATTGTTACCATTTTATTTATTATTTGTAAGAATTGCCGATCTCTGTATGTGACGTAGGTTAATATTTATACAGGTGAGTCATCGAAATACCCGTCTTCGATATCCCACTTGTCATTAGAAATACAGCATAAATTTACTAACAAAATTATTTTCACATATACAGGATGTGATTTTTTTAAATGTTATTATACAAGATGTCCAATAAGGGGAATCAAATTTACTCCACTTCAAATGACTATAACTCGTAATTTTCAAATGGAATATCCTGTATTTTATTGTTCTGCTGTGTGTCTTTTTGTATTACCTTCATTTATTATTAAGGGTATCGTATGCCTGAAACAAATAATTTCGGAGTTTTTGACCATTTTCACTATATTGATTTATTCAATGATAAATTAAATCTAGTATTCCATGGATATTGCTTTGTTTTAATTTACAAAATATTTCCAATGTAACCACTATTCTTACAGAAACATATGTGAAAACGGTTTATAAATGAGTAAAATATTCTTCGCACAATATTTGCGTCGACAATTTCAATATAAAATACTATAAAACTACAGGAGAAATTACCAACTATAAAAAAAAAAAATGGTGAAAGACCCCATGTCTTTCACCATTTTTTTTTTATTTATTTTTTTTATGAAACTTTATCTATATTGAAGACTATCTACACTTTTAAAAAGCCTTAATTGTTATTCATTAAGCCACAATGATTTTTTTTTAAATGTTGTGACGTCATAGTAGAGGTGTTGCTGGATCTAAAACAGTAGAGATTTAAATAATTTTTGTTACATAAATGTTCTATTTTATTGTAATAATAATAAAATAAGTAAAAAAATATATGACTACAATTATTTACAATCTGTACTGTTTTAGATCCAGCAACACCTCTACTATGACGTCAAACATTTAAAAAAAAATCATTGTGGCTTAATGAATAACAATTAAGGCTTTTTAAAAGTGTAGATAGTCTTCAATATAGATAAAGTTTCATAAAAAAAATTTTAAAAAAATTGTGAAAGACCCCATTATTGCCAGTCATCGACTGAAAATTACCATTACATGGCTGAATTCGATCGCATTTTAAATAAATTTAATAGAACAGTGTGCAAATAACACTTTCCCCTATCCTCGTTCAGTTCCTATTTTCATATTTAAGCGAATTCCTGTCAAAAAAACTGATGATACAGAATTAATAAAACAAATTTTGCTACAATTAACAAGCACTTGGCTAACTATTTAGTTCACAACGCTTTATCCAACTGGCCTTATACTAAAAGTATGTGTACAAATTCCAAACGACTACATATCATGGGCAAAACATTACCTACTCTTCACCTTTATCAACTCTCGTAGGTCTTGATTGGAGAAGGCGCGTTTCCAATACAGATTTATCAAAGTGTAATTTTGAAGGCTAGACTCCAGACGCTAGACACATTTGTACAATGGAAGAATCGTGTAAAATATTTACTCTGACAAATATAGATGTGGGTAAATTTGGCGGGATAAATGTGCGAATTGAAAAAGGTTCGAATCTAATGGGAATTCAAGATAAGTATTACGGGTAGGTGTATTATTCCTTGACGTTACAAATATTTCACAGGAAAACAGAAATGCCAAGAGATAGTTCCATTTTATTAACATTAATGTGTATGTGTGCTTATCCAAAATTTAGATCTAAAACGGTGAATAATTAAAACAGAGCTCGTAGGATTGTTTCGGAAGAAACTTAAGCCCTTAATAGCCTGAATTATCAGAACTAACACAAAATAATTATTATCAAGATATCGTATAAATGTTTGAGTGACACAGGGTTGTGGAATGTAGCCTTGGTTATTAAATTTGTATATGGATGTGTAACTGTAAGTATTGGTGGATGTATAGTAACGGATGTTTAGATGTTTTATGCTCAGTTTAGTTTGCCATTTCACAATAGACTAACGCCAGTACCAAGGGGCACAATGCACTTTCAAATTGTGCAAATTTGCTTTGAATTTTTTTTTCAGTAATGGGCTAACCTAACCTAACAAGCAAAATTTTCGCCTTTGGGATGAAGAAAATCCACAAGCCATTATTGAGACGGCATTACATAAACAAGAAGTCACTGTTTGGTGTGCTTTAAAGTTCAATATCTCTAAACAAAAACACCCGTTATATACCTGCATTAGCTTATGTGGATAATTTTTGCGATATTTATTATTATTTTCATTCCAATTCCGTAAAAATGAGTATTTAGCAATGGTCGAGGAATATTCGGTGAGAAATTTTTTTGCGATAATTATTATTATTTTCATTCACATACTGTGAAAATGTCATTTTGAAATAAACAAATCTAATATTTAATTAACTGTCAACCGACTGTCAACAACTGTTACTTAGCAACAAGTGATAATTTCCCGGGAAAATTATCAGTGTAATTGTGGCCTGATTGGTTACTTATACACACGCCCAGCAAACACAGTTGTAATATTGATGTACCTGGTATGTAATATCTGAAACCTAAGTCGTATATCATTTATATACGTACCAATAACGTAATATACATATATTATGTCGTACATCTCTTGAGAGAGCGTAAAATTATATTGTAGGTATGTCAAATTGGTCTTGAGCATCGTACATACCTACAACATGTATATGTTATGTTACCGTACTTATAACATATTCATAGTTAATTAGAAAGTTTTATATATTTTATATAAAAATATAGCAAAGAAATTTTAAATATTTTATAGTGTACACTGAACAACTTTGAAATATATTTCATTTAATTTTGCTAAGTGGCTATATATTTCCGTATCGTAATTTATTTAAAGGAAATTGTAAATTTATAAATAAATAAACATTTTCAAAGAAACCTTACTCAAAACTGTATAAAAACAACTATTCCATTCGTATATTCATACCAATAGTTTTGCTATGTACCATTAGAGTTACGATGTCTACATACATGGGATATCATGTCTCATAGACCGTGTTGCGGACATAGGTCTATCCATGTTATGTATATATAACGTACTCGTGACATAACTGTATTTGCTGGGCGTGATCAGAAATGCAGGGATTTGATTTTTAACCAAAAAATTTCCAATATAATACTGTTTCCATTGGTTGAATTTACAAGTGTTTTGCATCATGTTAGATTAAAAACTAGTCGTAGGAATTTATCAGCAAAATTCTTCTTTAACCATAAATATATACGAGAAAATTCTTCTTGAACCATAAATATATACGAGACGAAAGTGCTGTGACAGTATAATGAATGTATACTGATTGCTGGTTGAATGTGTTACAGAGTTCGTGGAATACACTGTATTTTTATATACCTTATAGAATTAATTTCGTTTTATTTTGTTCATATTCTTAAAATTCCTGTAATATTATACACACTAATCTTCTATGTTGGGTAATCTTTCATTAATCCATTTTAATTTTAACACATCTCAAATCCCATAACTCTGACAACGTGCAAGGTAAATAATCATTGTAAATCTAAGTCACGCACGATGCCAGGTTGCCAAACTTCTTCCTCACGCGTACCCAAACACAAACACGCACAGTATAATCCAATGTCATCATTTCACTTTCTGTGCAGGGGACGATGGAAGCCTGACGACTGAAGGAAAACGGTTAGACTCAGTTTAACTAAGGATTAATTTTAGACAGCGTCTGAGTCTGAAACTCTGAATGCTTTGTCTTTACTGTCACTCACAGTTGCTGCTAACTTGAGTCATATTCTGTGCATAAATGCTATATGTACTTGTGTGTATAAACAGTTCCTACACGTACATGGGGTAGGGGGACGGGGTGATGGGGGATTTGTAGCCGAGCGCTTTAGGCGATGGCTTACAGTGCTATAAATCCCGGGATTAACTTCAACACTAAGCTATTTTCCAATGTAGATCAATACATTTTGTTATTTTATTTACACATTCCATGAAATAAATGAAAGACCTTAACACATATCACATTTAAGGTTAAAATCCTAAAAACCAACTTGCTGATAATCTAAATGTTTACAGTTTAAAACCGAAACAAACCTAAGAGCACACATTGCACTACAGTTTGGCACAACATTTATCAAAATACAATTTAATAAATAAGATACACACATAGATACATAACATCACGCTATATCATAAACATTCCTATCCTGACACACCACTTTCACCTCGTCCACATACATAGTGCGATTCATACATGCTCGTTTATTCTTCACAGTCGGAATCATTCGTTCACGTAACAAACCATCAATCATACCCAACCAGTTATTCCTCGCAGGCCCACGCACTCATTCACCCACACCACCTCAGCTGACTCACTACCACTTTCTTAACAACATTCTTCTCAATCTCACACACACCACACACCAATGTATTCCGTATACGATCACGTCTCGTATACCCACACACTCCTCTCGTCCTCTCAAATATCTCATTTCTATAGCAGTTATACGTCGTTCATGCTTCTTCATCCACACCCAACATTCAGAACCATACATCAATGTGGGCACTAACACGCCATTATAAACATTCAATCGAGCATCTCTAGATACATTCACGTTTCGCACAAATGTACCCAGAGCACCCAATACCTTGTACCCTGCAGACATTCGCCATTCGATCTCCCGGTCAATACGTCTATCCCTCGAGAACATACTAAATAAGATGCTTTCAAATTATAGCTTAAAGTTGATGATATATCGTGAAATAATAATTATTAGGTAAACAAATGGGCCTGATTGCATGCATTTTTAAATTCTGAACAACTATTGTATTTTCAGCAATATCAAGAAAATTGCATTAATTCCCTATATTCCATATTTCAATTCTACACCTTGTATGTGACCTATAGGAGAAGAGTATTTTGCAGTAATGCAATAAAAATTTACAAATAATACTACAATAGGAAAGTTATTGATTACTGCAAAATAATATTGTTTTTATTATTATTTAAATGATTCTTGTAGATAATTGAATTCTGCTTCTAAATCACGTCGAATTTAAAGAAAATTATAAACAAATTTCAACAGTTTGTAATTTTGTTTAAATTCAATGGCTATTACTGCAATTTTTTAATTTTAAACTCGATTAGTGCTTTAGATGCAGAATTCAATTTTCTGTAAGACTTGTTTGCTCTAAAATCAATAAAAAACGACATATCACTATGTGAAAAATAAATAATGTTTTTTCACATGCCAGGAAACCCCCACCGTTTTTTTTTTTTCGAAATAGTGAGGAAAATGTACTTTTCCTCTCTAGTGAGGAAAATATAGAAGTGTTACCATTATGAATGTTATTCACAAGAAAAAAATATATTGTAAAAATGATAAATAAATGTCTAATTTTATTTTATTTTCAAAATTATTTTAATAAAATACATACTTTAAATTGTCTTATATTTTTCTTTTGCTAGATTAAATCACAATTTAATAATTTTAATTTACATTTAAGATTGGTTCATTGGCAACATTGCTACACCGCCTTTCGTCTAATAACCTAACTTTTAACGTGTCAGTTGTATTGTCAAAGAGTATTTCAGGTCCGAGCAAATCGATTTTAGAAACATGTCGTGAAAATAATGTTGTGTCTAACACGAGAGGAAAGCCCTTTTTTCTATTCTCGCTCGAATTGCGCTTTCCTTTTAGTTTGACAATTAACTATTATCCATATTGCACAAATCAATTTAGAACCCCGTTAGTAATAAAATATTTTTAGATACAGCTAGAAGCATGCAAGAACCGTACAATAACTTTCAGTAAAAAAATCTTCATGCAGTAACTTTTACTCCACGAACACTTAACTACAAGAATTGTTCCCGTAGTGCCGCAGCCTCCACTAGCGTCGACAACATCCGCTATTGATTCCTCCCCACGGGAAACCCTCGCGCACGCCTCTGGCTGTTTGTTCAATGTAGAATACTGGAATACTTTATATATCACACACACTTGCCCCACTCCCACACTAAAAATATTTAATTTCTTTATTTATTTTCGACGTAGAAATATCCCCCCATATGTTGATTCTCACGCTGTGGTGGTTTGGCTTTGGTTGGGAGTTTATTCTGTGCGTGATGTGGTTTTAAATTTGTGCAAATAAATATGCGGACGAGAAGTTTTAATATTCGTACGAGGAATTTGTCAACCGTGTTAAATGACATATTCTCTTTAATTAAAAGATATGTGAGGTTTTAATTAATCCTGTTTTTAAATTAAAATAAAGAGGAATGGTCTGTCAAATAAGAGAATCAAGTTTAAAAAATATGTAGCAAGTTCAATATTTTGGCATAATTACTCAATCAAGGATTGGTGAAAATGGCTGCGAAGTTTATACATAAGATGTATATTAATTTGTCCATCTCAACTATTTTAATCCATTTCTGTTCTGTCCTATTAAATTAACTATTTTTTTGATATTTCCTAAAACCAATTAAATGTGCCATTATTTGTCAACTTTCTGCGTTTTAACCAATCTTGTCATTATAATATACGAGTAATAAAATATACCGGGTGGTCCATCGGTCTGTATTTTTTATTTTATACGATTATTATAAATTCATTTTAGGACTATTGTGAACTTATTTAAAGAGAATCGTAAGATCTTTAAAATTTTGCAAAAATATATAGGGTGATCCATTTAAAAATACTATGTTGCATACAATTGCGTGAAAATAAAGCACCCGGTAGAAAAACGTATACTGCAGATACATGGGCATTTTAATGTAAAATAAACTTTGTCTGAAGAAAATTTCAGTAACATTTATAATAATCGCATAAAATAAAAAATACAGACCGATGGACCACCCGGTATAAGTAATATAATATTATAGTCAGGAATGGTAACCATAAAAATTATCGGTTTTGGTCATCGTAAAAATAAAATTTCTATTTTGATTAAGGTTCATATGTGATGTTCTCCATTGAAAGATATTAAATTTATATCATATTTAACACTCTCCGTATCCAAATTACAACAAAATTTTATGATGATCAGATGATCACAGATAAATCAGTTTGATTGGCAATCTTGACACATTTTACTGTTGTCAAAATTATTTTTTGTTTCCCAGTCAAGTTGATTGGTTGGATTTGGAAATTTTCATTTAGAATATAAAATATGGTGATATTTTAAATGTAAATTATAAATCTTTAAATTTGTAATCCAGCATAAACCAATAAAGGTATTTCTATGTATTTTAAATTTTTAAAATTAAATTTCTAAATCTAAATTTGTAAATTAAATACAGTATAAATCAGCCATAACTGTACAAGTTTAAAGCGACTTTACAAATTAAGGTTGAATCTAACTCATAAAACATCTTCTATTGTCTTTTCATCCATGTTTGTCCATACACATGTCTATTCCTAACAAAAACATAATTTATAAATTATAGCAGTTGAATTATCAGTTTAAAATTATTTCAAAAATATTGATTACCTAACACGAATACCATTTTCTTTAACGGTTAACCGAAAAATATAAACAGGTTTTGCTTCAATTCAGATTTAGTATCTGTTTGAAATTTCAGTTCAGGTTCCGGTTTCGATCCTGATAGTTTTTCGGTTATTTTCGGTTAACGGTTTCGATTCCGGTTTAGGTTATCATCTCTGATTATAGTGGCCGATATCGATTGCGTATTGGTTTTGTCACTAGCCTAGCACATCAGAAGTCGTGGGATCGAATCCCATCGAAGAACATGATCGTTTGTGTTGTTTACATAAATTCACAATCACAGACTCATTAAACGACATATGATCAAAAGTAGTTCGCCCGCTTACCATCTTCATAAAACAAAAATTATAAGTGTAGTAGTCTAGACTCTAGAGATTATTCCTGGCAATAATTTCTGTAGCTTTTCGTTTCTTGACAGAAGTTGGATAGTTAGGTTTAGATTAGCACGTGTTAATTTTATCATGACGCCATTTATTTACTTGTGCGAAGTGCAGTTACTCGTCATCAAGTCACACCCCCTCCCCTCACATAAGTCAGTGATGATCGAACAACAAGAGTGAAGTTATGGGATTAGAATTGAAGCAGACCTAGAAGTAGATAGATCTACAACATTCTTGAAGACCTAAAAAGTTACAAGTCGTGAACTGGAGAGAAAAAGCATAACATTTAGAAATCTGGACGACAGGATCTCTTAACTAAATGAACAATAATCGAATATAGACAAGATAAGCGAATTAGGCACCAACACCAATATAAAGACGTCGCTACAAATTAATCCCTTGGTCATCACAATAACTTTAAGAAATGAAGGTGAAGTATAGGAGTACTAGACTCCTACATTATGAGGTACTTTTACTTTGCAGGTGTGAAGGTCTCATTAACCACAAACAACCACCACGGTGGTGCTTACACTAACTACCCGGTTACGTAACAAAGTGCTTGATGTAAGCTGATGAAAGCTCGGTTGATTAAGCTCACAGTGTCTTAATCAAAAGCGTTAATTAATACGTTCACGTCTATTGAACACCCACATAACCGTATTCTCTACTGCTGTATACATCGCTATGTACTTCGATACTTTTCATTCAACGTTGTATCACATGAAGACAACTTCCCACTGACATGACACGACATTGACGTCGAACCTAAACAGACATGTTGAATAGTTCAGGCAACTATTTATGGTATTCACAAGATTCTAAATATTATACTAACAATGCCTATACATTTAATATACCTCAATTATAATGTTCGTCACACAACATCTTGTCTGAGATTATACAGAAATCTTGCAATCCAACATTGATCTAAAGTAAACCCAATTATCCGAGTTAAAAAACCAAGGGATGTTTTAAATTTTACATGCATATTGGTTTGTCCACTGTTATCTCAAAAATGGTTCCACCAAATGAGATGCAACTTCTTGTTTGCATTAAGTATCTTTCTAGCTAAATTAATTGCTATCGAAATCATAGCTGCCATCTTAAAACCGAATGGCGGCTAGGTAGCTTAGAAAATATTTAGAAATTAAAACATATATGGCAACATTGTTATATATTTGATTAGTTTGAAACAAGCGATGAATACTGATTTGCCATTTATCAGTAAAGTGATGTAGAATTGCCCACTACTCAATTTTTGTTTGGTAGTATTAAGATGTTTACTTGTTACTTACCTGTAAACACCATTTACCCAAGCCCTCTATTGCCTTTGTTGTAAAAATTTTACAAGTTAGTAAACAAGGAAAACAATGCACGTTGCCACAGTAATGCTTACAAAGCTTATGCGAAATCATTTCAAATAATTTTTGATAGAACAGTTGTGTGTAACTGACAGGACTTGGTTATAATTTTAATTTGATTTACAGATGAGTAACAAGTAAGGTGTTGTACAATACAGGCAAGGTAATTATTTTTTTGTACTCATACATTGAAATGTGTTGTTTAGCGTTGCCTAAGCAATGTCCATTTCCCAGGTCTCCACCAGATAGACAACCGGGAAATTTCAACGAAAACATTCCTATTTCTAAAGCGTTTATTAATAAATTATATTTATAATAAAAAAATATAGTATTTCAAACATTCCTTTACATAATATTAATATAAACAATGATGGAATAAGAATGAAATTGAATTTAAAAATAACAAATTTAGTGCATATGGTTACCAATGTTGGCAATAAAATCTGCCCGATATGACAGCTGTAAAATACATAACCTACAAATGTAATTTTAGTTATCTCAATATAAATAAGAAATATAATAAATTTACAAGTGAATAAGCTAAATATTATAAATATTTTAATTGTTTTCTAATATATTAGACAAATTAATTTCTGTGTTTAAATTTATAGTGCAACTTTGACAAATATCAAAATAACTCCTTGAAGAACTTCATTTCTTTTTATGGCCTGTTATTAGTTTTATACCTTTCGTACAAAAAATATTGTACAAACCTCTTGCGTGAACTCGGTTCCCGGATTCGTTCTATGGCTCATCCGGGAACCAAACGTTCCCGCATTTGGTATGTAAATAACTATTACTGCTTCAAGGAGGTGACAGGCTCGCCTAATCGGCTCACCGGTCATTTCCTCCATACATAAGTAAAAACTGTTTTACCCTGCTTGTAATGTAAATAACTATTACTTGATACTTACTTATAAACACCATTTACACAAGCCTTCTATTGCCTTTGAAAATGAATCTTTGCAAGGTACTAATTGACACCTGCATTGTAAAAATTTTACAATGTAGTAAACAAGGAAAACAATGTACGTTGCTTACGCGAAATAATTTAAAATAATTTTTGTCAAAAATCACAGATTTACAGCTTCGGCTCGACAATGAAACGGCAGCCTCTGCTGTAAATCTAGTATTTTGATGCCTAGTTAAACAAATAACTATTACTCATTTTATTCAATATCAACTTGATGATAGAATTTTGGTTTTGAATCAATTATTTGATTCATTTTATATAAACTCTATGTTACGGTTACTCAACATATGCAGTAAAAGTTTTGGGTTTTTGGGTCTCTGTAAGTTATTCACCCAACATAATAAAATGAAAACTTTTAATGAACCGACTGCATGTTTCAATTCAGAGCTTTAATACATCACTGCCTTCTTTATTACGGTTAACATACAACGTTCAAATTCAATTTAGCGGAACTGAAGCATCAATAGAATTGATTACAAATTAAGGCCACGGAGTCGATGAATGCGGAACAAGTTCTGAAGAGAGGTCATTAAAAACTGTTCCAGCAAATATCAATTTATATCTGTCAGAATCTCAAGCAACGCATGAAAATGTAAATTAAATGCTAAATCAATAAGTAATTAGCGCAATGTAGTCTGATTCCACGAGTAGAAATTCATCTGCGAAAATAGTTCCAACACAAAATCAAGATGATTGGTTCCGGATGGATTGCATCGACTTTTAGCGGATTCTTAAAGATCTGATGAAGTAGATGAAGAGGAATTATTGCTGAGATGGAATACTACATCAACAGCTGGGGTTGATTTATGGAGAGATGACGGGAGCGGTGTAAATTAAAAGAACGTAAAACTCGACTTGTAAGATGAATGATTAGTGATAGAGTTTTTGATTGCGTGCCACAGTTCGGTTGATTTGATTACAGTTTGTGGTGTTTTAGGCAGATCTAAACTGTTTTACAAGTAGATGTTGTTCATTAATCATAAAAATTTAAAGCAATTTCATAAGCGCTCTGTACTCAATTCTGGATATGGGTGCAGTTGCTGGTTTTCAAATTATGGTTCTCAAAGATGTTGGTTGAGGGGGAGCCACTTATATGGTGAAACTACAAGACCGTCAAATGTTAACAAGGAGCAACAAAACACTAAACTTTTAAAATTACTACCTGAGGTTGTCATTAGTGTTTCACAAGAATCAAGATATACTTTTGAGCTTGTCTTAAAATCAAGACAATAGTCCAGGCAATGAGCACTTTCGGGGTTACAAAAGGTCAGGGAGTGTTCATTTTTGGTAGATTTTTACAGTTCAGTGTCCTAATTAATATTCTGAGTTTGCGACCTTGAGCGACCGCCGCTCGCGCCGCCATATTGAAAAAAGGTACTAAAAAACAGTTTTTCGAGAATATCTTCTCTCCAGCGGCACCAAAGTTGAAAATAGTTATTACAAAAATTATAGAACATAAAATTCTCTAGAGAAAAGGTTCTTAATAGTTTTTGTGTATGTGTTATAGTTTTCGAGAAAAACGAGAAAATAAAAATATAAAATTCTCAGTCTCTGTAAACCAAGTCATAAATTTGTGTTAATACACAAAAACGGCTGACATTTTTTAACGGACTAAAATATCGACTACCGGTTATCAACATTCGATTGCCCGGACATTTTTGTATTAGCACCATTATTTTTACACTTTTGGGAAGTCTAGTTCAGTTGTAATATATACATATTTCCCGAGGAAGCATAAATAAATTAAAATAATTTTCTTAAAATTTTGTGTTTAAATTACTGTAAATCTTGAAAGGAATAAAATATCGACTTCCGGTTTTCAGCATTTGATTGCTCAGAGATTTATCTATTAGCACCATTATATTTTCATTTTTGGTAAGTCTAGTTCAGCTATAATGTATATATATTCCCCGTGAAAAAAAAAATAAATTTAAGAATTTTTCTTAAAATGTTGTGTTTAAATTACTGTAAATCTTCAACGGAATCAAATAGCAACTTCCGGTTTTAAGCATTCGATTTCTCGGACAATTATCTATTTGGACCATTATTTTTACACTTCTGGGAAGTCTAGTTCAGTTGTAATATATACATATTTCCCGAGAACACATAAATAAATTTAAGTAATTTTCTTAAAATTTTGTGTTTAAATTACTGTAAATCTTAAACGGAATCAAATAGTGACTCCCGGTTTTCGGCAATCGATTGCTCGGACATATATCTATTAGCATCATCATTTTCACACTTTTGGTAAGTCTAGTTCAGCTGTAATATATACATATTACCCGAGAAAACGTAAATAAATTTAAGTAATTTTCTTAAAAAATTGTATTTAAATTATAGTCCAGGCAATGAGTACTTTCGGGGTTATAAAAGGCCAAGGAGTGTTTGTTTTTGGTAGATTTTTACAGTTCGGTGTCCTAATTAAAAAAATATGGCAATTTTGCGAATTGCAGAAATTTGCAGAGTTTAACTCCGCTGTAACTCATGTACTACTCTGATTGGAAAATGTTTAGAACAGAAGTTGTAGGAAATTTTATGCTCTATAATTTTTGTAATAACTATTTTCAACCTAAGTGGCGCTGGAGAGAAGATATTTTTGAAAAACTGATTTTTTGTACCATTTTTCCAAGATGGCGGCGCGAGCGGCTGTCGCTCTAGGTCGCAAACTCAGAATATTAATTAGGACATCGAACTGTAAAAATCTACCAAAGATGAAAACTCCTTGACCTTTTGTAATGAAAGCCCATTTTTATGTCTTCATTGCCTGGACTACAAGGCAAGAAGTATTTTATATTTCCCAAGACAAGTCAAGAAAGTATCATCAAGAATCAAGATTTCTTGTCAAGAGATCTTGATATCTTGATAATAAATTTTTCAGTTCCTCATTTATGATTAAAATATAAAAATTTGATATAAATTTTTCAACACCATCTGGCGGCATAAATGTGAACCTCAAAATTTTGTAAATATGCAACACAAGATTTTATAAATATGTGAAGTCAATATTTATAAATAAATTTTATGTCGCAAATATATGAAGCTGTAATTTCTTTTTAATTGAAATTATTTACATATAATTTTCCTTTACCTCCAAATAAATAGTCTAAATGCATATATATTTCTAAAGTTAATTTATGTCAAAACATCTACGTAAGAAACATTTAACTAAAACTAAACTAAAAGGAAGGGGCAAGGTCAGGCGCCAACGCTACACTCTTGAACGTTCGCATTGGATAAAACGGTAGAGAATGGGGATACCCATACCCCTAAAATGTAAAGAATCAAGAAATATCAAGAATTCTTGAAACAAAACTAAAAATACATTGTCAAGAAATGAGCTAGACAAGAAATGTTTAATGTTAAAATTATGTGTATTCATTCATAAAAGTCGACGTTTCGGCCCTATTTGAGCATTCTTCAAAGACCAAATGAAGTGACATTAACAGGTTTATTATTGAAAATGGATAACTATTCTAATTGCAAAAATTACAAATAATTAAATGCAATTTTATTTTATAAATTTTTAATATTTGTTTTTAATAAATACTAGACCTAAGTTTTATTTACCTTCTTCATGTGAATAGTGAATAATATAAATTTTATTGTCACTTAAATCAATCACAAAATCATAATAAATTAAACGTAATAACAGTTAAAACTTCAAACATTTGCTTATTTTGTTTCAATTCCTTATCACTTAAAGACCAAAGATGCCTTTCTTATAAACCCATAAATTCAATTATTTCGGTTACAAAACATGCAAAATAAAATGGGATTACTTGAATGTAGAATTTTACTCGTATTTGCTACAATATTTATTTGAAGCAGTTTTACCTGGCTAATTTTGTAAAAGGAGAAACTGATTTCTCATTTAAATTCCTATAGCCAGGTTTTCATGTTACACCTGGTAGATACATGTATTTAAAAAAAATTGCCTGCCAATGTTTGGGATGCCCCTAAAGTCGGGGGCCCATAGACACGTGCCTAGTGTGTCTAATGGTAAATCTGGCACGTTCCACATATCAAAAATGTTTAAGTAAGTATTTATATACTATCCATGAAATAGTTGTGTGAAGCTTCTACCAGCAAATTGTATCGAGCTATTCTAGAAAGGTAATATGTCATTTAAAAAGTTAAGTGCTTTCACTAGATGTACAAACAGCCTATACTTTATCTAGTTGCATTATCAATTCAGTTTCAATAGTATAAAAAACCTTGTATATATCGAAAGTAAATTCATTTGCACCCCTTCACCAATCTCCCCCCTTCAACAAGACCCAATAACCCCCCACTAATCCGTTCATCCAATGAGCGCGGCAGTTTTAACCACATCCAGTCGCTCACAGTGCTGCACTGAGATAAAAACCCCATTACGGAAATCCTTCTTCGTCCTCCACTCCCCACCATCCCCTCCCAACTCTAGTGGCACTTGTTGAAAGCGCAACTAGTGCCATCTGGCGCTGACACCACGACGCGAGCCTTGAAACTCTGCCAAGTTTAGAGACGACGAGGGGGCTAGGATGAGAGAGTGTGGTTGTGGTATTCTGACGGGATGGAACCTCTAGAAGCTGTAGATCGATGGTAGTTGTTTGGGTAGGTACACGGAGATGGAGTTAAGATATGTCGGGATGTGATTACTGGAAATTGGGGTAATTTTGTTATGCCGGTTGCAGTTAATGAGATGCAACTCAAAGGATGTTCTGTAACGCAGTTTGCTAAGGGTGGATGACAGCTTCGGGGGTGGATTATTCAGCAATACAGAAGCGGACAGTGCAATATTATATTTGTACGAGTATAGAGGGTGTTTCATAACTTCAGGTACATACGTTAATGGAATATGTTATTTGATATGCTGATTACGAATCAAAAGGAATTTTTTTTATCGCATAATTATTTTCCAGTCCAAAATTTTTCGTTGTCACTGCTACTGGGTAGATAATTATATTAATAATTATCGTTTCATTAAAAATAATTAAATTTTGTTTGTTTATTTTACTAGTATTATGTAATTTAAATTGTTGATTACCTACTTCATTGTTTGTGTTTAATAGGAAAGCGAATCCAGTACAGTACTACAATAAATGTTTTAGGTAAACAACCCTTAATTTTTCGAATTTAATACAAATTCTTTTAGATTCGTAATCAGCATATAAAACAACATATACCATTAACGTACGTAGTCCAAGTTATGAAACAACCTGTATATATAATGATACCTACATTCACGAAAATAATTTCAGACAGTATTTAAAGGTAAATAGTGTTTCTATAACACTGTTTTGAAAACTACACATTCTACAATTAAAAACTGTATTGAAACAACTATCATTCCATACGCCGCGTATGGAATAATTTCGACGAATCAGAGCCGTATATTAGCGCAATATATGAAGTATGTATATTGATTCATATATTATGTTTACGTCTGTTTGTTTTAATTTGATTTATTTAAGTTTGACGTTTTCAACAGTTTTATATTTGTATTTTTTGTATAATTTCCAAAATCTTGTTATAGAAAGTATAGTCTGCAACATGTATCGAAATGTACATAACTGTACAAGCTTTTTGCTCGTGTGGAATATGTGCCATTCCATTACTTGTTGTATATACTATTTTGTGCATAAGCCAATCCGCAGTTTGATCTCCACAGGCAAGAAATTATTTATTATTAGGGGCTACTATCGCTCATATTTACAATTTTATTTTGAAGAAAATGGTTCGCATCCATAACACGATTCTTATCGAATTAAATACAAAAATAAAATAACTTTAATTCGCATTTCGGTTTGCCGACCTATATACGTCATTCATTTTGCATACAATCGATTTAGCAACCTACACTCATAAAAATAACTTCTTGTTTCAAGAAAATTTTCAGTTTTCTTTGTGTATGCATTCGTTGAAGAAAATTTTATTTCTTAGGTTCAATTGAAAAATAGTTATTTGTGTATCAAGTGCGGATAGAGCATTGTTTGTTGCACGCGGCGAGAAATTGTTGATCGAGGCGAAGCCGAGATGAACAACTCGACAAGTGCACCGAACAAGCTCTATCCGACGAGATACACACAATATATTTTCTACAATCGTTGAACAATGTCAAGCTGTAGAAAAAAATTAATCTTCAAAATTATCTTTGGTCCCGCCTACAACAATTCAGTAAAATTGTAGTTACCCATGTCACCGTAATCATGACAACGTTTATGAACAAAATAAAAATTTTCAGAGAAATCATAATTTGACACATGGAGTATATTTGACATATGGAGTACATTTGACATAAAGTCTACAGAGTGAATACGTTTATGGTGATTAAGTTGAAGTGTATGTACGTATATGTCAACTGTATTTGCAATAGCAAGGTTATTACCAGAAAAATCCAATGCATCATTTACTTCTTTTACCTAATTTATTTTTGTTTTGTTTTTGTCGCGCTAGTGCGACAATATGTCACTTTGTCGCCCTAGAGCGACAATTTTGAACATTTCCTAACCAAAAATGGAATAACAATGTCGATATTGTGCAACGATTGTAGAAAAATATTTTTTTTTATTTTTGTTTCTGCATTGAAAGAAAATGAATATATTTTAAATTCTGTTTTAAAAAAAGAAGTCGTTTTAATTTTAAACAAAGCGTTTTCAATTAAAACCATATCATTTTGAATTAAAACTACTCCTATTCAAACTACTTCGTCCTCATAATGAGTTTCAGATGAATACTTTGATATGTTCCTTCAAAACTAAATTAATTTTCGTACAAGAATATTTATTAAACCTACAAAAGTTTTCAATGAAAAGGAAATAAAATCAATTGTTCTCTTTATTTAAGCGGAATCTGCTTCTTCCAAGAAAATATTTTTATCAGTGCATGTCTCCTTATTGTTTAGATATTCATAAATAAATGTGTCTGAAATTTGTGTAAGTATTTCTGGAAGAAACTCACTCAAAATGATATGTAGATCATAAAATTTTATTATACAGAATTTACTAATGGACTAAAAGTTGAATTGCAATAAATTACCATGACATGACATAGACAAACATCCCTTCAAATAATATTTACATACATAAGAATTTATAATTCTTTTCGGGCCATCCTCATATTTCAAATTTACAGCATTTATGTAGCGACCAGCGCGAGAAATATCTGCATGTATAAATAAATTTACGGTGGTGTCCTTCAGCGACAGTCACTTGAAGAGGGTGACACGAATGACACGGCAGCTCTGCGCAGACAGTGACAGTTCTGTGAAGTTTAGTAGTTCGCATATTTTAAGTTTATGGCGCGTGCGAGCGGCGAGGTTATTACACAACACAACAAGCTACACAAATGGTGTTTCAGGCGAAATTGTCTTGTGCGTGTTCGTCCCTAACAGGATGCTTTGTCGTCGTCGTATGGAAATTAGATGCGTGTTGTTTTGCGTGGGAAAGATTTTGTCTGTGTTTAGTTTGTTGAGATTACAGCATCATTTTCAACATTCTTATTGCTTTGACACGTAATGGTCAACTGGCAACTAAATCGTGACAAATCGGTATTCTGATAATGCGGTTAAATCAAATGATATTAAGAGGAATCTCTGGCCACTTCGCTAAGCGTTAAAATACGATATTTGTATTTTACATTTCTAAGAAAAATATGAAAAAAATTTAATAAAATCTTTTCAGTAGAAGTTAGAAGAATTTGTAATCTACTCATGTCGATATTTAATTTATAATATATTTTATCCTTTTATTACATACTTTGCTTACAAAAACGTCATAATTATCCTCAATTCAATGACTGATTATACATAACATAGATGAAAAACATAATTTTCAAACATGTACGTGATGAGATACATCTTGTAACTATGGAAATTAGATATCATTTTTACAAAAATTTAGTTTTATACTGTTTATTTTGATAAATTGTAAACGTGTGTTTTAGGTATTTTGTCTGCACAGTGGCGAATCGTGCTACTATCTTCCACTATTACCCATAAGTCGCTTTGACGATTGGTGTAACGTATAGTACAGCTTTCTTGTGGTGCGGTTCACGTCACTATCTTCTTTCTCACTTCTCTCCCGTATGAATCAAATCAGCAATAGTGGGAGAAAGTAAGAAAGGAGATAATGACGTGAACCGCACCACAAGAAAGCTGTACTGTATGTCTTTTTTTGAATTCGATAGACTTGTTAGCTTTTATTGTAGTTATTTGAATATAATAACGGAAATGGTAATAGTGTTACTTATTATGTAACTAATATAATGCCAAAAATGTTTTAATAATAGTTATCTATGTATCCAGGCACTGAAGTTTAACTTTTTATCACGAATATGGAAAATAAACCATGTGAGTGATATAAAGGAACTTCAGTGCCGCGGTACATATTAATTTTTATTTGGAATATTAAATTAGAAAAAACTGTAAAAAAATTATTATATAGGTTAAGTTTACACATCTGCCAGGTGTTTATTGGAACTGACCCTCAGTGTTGCCAACTTCGAACATTAAAGTTATAGTAAATAACACTCAAAATTATGTATTTTGTCCTCAATTTCTTCATCGGAATTAATTAGTTAATTATTCTTGCACATATTGTTTCATTTTACTTATAAATTTACTACAATACGTCATATATTTTTCAAAATTAATCTACTAGTACAATAATTATTTTACGGTAGCGTTGCTCCAAATCTTCATATAATGGGTTACTTTAATGACGATTTCTGAGATTTTAATGACGATTTTTGAGCACTTTAATGCCGATTAAAAATAAAGATTTTTTCGCTTTTACTTTATTAATGATTATTTTTGACGTTTCTTTAAACCAATGAAATGCTTTATTGTATGTCACGTGACTACGTTTCAACCAATAGTGTCATTATTATACTGAGAATAATGCTCTTGTGATTATTCCCGGCAATATTCTCTGTAGCTTTTTTATTTTTGTTGATCAGATGTCAGATAGTTATCATCAACACAAGTAAAAATGAGCGGCTCGTCAGAGATTCCTCTTAAAGCTTCGTCAAGCGCTGTTTTAACTTTTCGTACAATTTCATTTCGATGTCGATAGATTTGTTAGTTTTAATGTTGCTACTCGAAAATGTTAACTGATATGACAATAATGTTACTTATTATATAACTTATATAATGACAAGAATGCTTTGACAAAGTTTTGTATGTTCTACTTGATTAATGATAATTTGCGTGTTAAACTTATCACACGAAAGAAACCAATGGAATATTTATATGTTATTTTTTTGACAAGTCGTATTTTTTTTTTAAATCAAGCAGAATTATAAAATTACCTCAATTGAAAAAATAGTACTAAAAACAAGTAAAATTATTTGCCTCGTGTAAAACGCTGCTGTAAATAAACAAAGCGAGCTGGGAACACGTGACTCATAGCATTTGCGTATTAAAATTGTGAAAAAAGTATTGCTTCTATTACTCGTACAAATAAATATTAATAACACGGTTTACACTTGCACTGTCATTAAATTTTGTTCTCTATCATTTATTTGAATGATTTATTTACAGAAATCGAGCATTTGACTTAGATAAATAGTAGGTACCTATAGCAATAAAATTGATATTAGTTATTAGTAGTATTAGTTCAAATAAATTTGTAATCATTATCATTAAATATTTATCATTATTAATTACAGATAAATTAATCAAGTTTATCTAATGGATGTAGCTTTAGAGCAAACAACCAGGATTTACTATTAATATGCTATTTCGATAATCGCAAATAATTACCAATGTACATAAATCATTTAAACAAATAATATTGCGACATGTGTATAAAAAGCTGGAGGCAGCACATAGTCTCCTATCAAAACAAACTTTTCTTTAAATTTCATAAAAGTATGTTGATATGTATTTGTATTCAACAAGCAGAAGTTCAATATTGTCGCCGCCGGCGTAAAAGTGTTTCTCCTCCGGCGGAGGACAAAGTAAAATATTATGAAAAATAGTTAGGTTGTAATTCAACAATTTGACAGTTAAAAATGAAACAATTAAACAGAAATAACAAAACTGCATATTCTATGTCAACTAGAAATGCTGGATAAGACAGAATTTTTTTTTTTTAAGTTTTGGGCATTTTTTAACGATTTGTTTGTATTTTCTATGTTTGAAGAAAAAATAGCATGTGTTATTCGAAGTAGGTGTCTTTGGGTGCTTCGCATGTAATTATTCGACTCGCTTCGCTCGTCGTTCATACTTGCATGCTCAGCACACAATAACACAATATACTATTAAAAGTTAAAAAATAGAGAAAAAATTGGTGTCTACGAAGTTGTAACTACACATAAGCGTAAACGAAATACTTTTATTATTATCATATTGTGCACAGTTTGTGCTGCTTTGTATTTAAAATATTTTAATTTCTACACTAATTTTAATGTACTATTTTAAAATAATTCACTTGAGGTTACAAGTTCTTAGTACAACCGCAATTTTTTGTGCTGGTCATTTTGTATATTACATTATATTGTGCTCGACTTGTGCTACATTGTGCAAAAAATATTTTACTTTAAAAATGTTTACTTCTACTAAAATTAATATTAGCAATATAGAGTTACAACTATGCTGTGTAACCACATTTTTTTGTGCATCCAATTTTTTTGTCATTTTTACATCTAATTCTGTTTGTGCTTCTTTGTGCTGTATGAAATATTTTCGAAAACTCAGAATTTTAAAATATATATGAAATTTTATTCTCCGGGTTACAATTCTGTAATCACGAATAGTGTTAAATAAAAAATGAAAGCAAATTTGCTACCAATATTTATGTGCTCAACTTGTGCTTTCTTATGCACCACAAATATCAATGATATCTTTACAAGAAATCTGAAAATTGACAAATAATAGTTATTTACTTTACAAGTGGGAAAAGGAATTACCTACGGGAGAAATTTTGGGACACGAAGCCATAGGCTGAGTGTGATAATTTTACCGAGTGGGTAATTCCACTTTGCCCACATGTGAAGATAATGTTTTACAACACCTCTTAATGAATGCAAAATTTATTAAAAAATATTATTTGACAGTGACATATGCTTAAAACTTTCGAAATTAAAATGTCAAACGAAATAGTTACCAAGGTGTTGTGTGTTATTATTGTTGTCATAAATAAAAAATTACTCACTAGTGACTTTCCTCAAAATTATACCCACTAGTGGGTAATCTGTTACTTTCCTTGTTTCAAATCGCCACAGTCATAGAACATTTATTGAGAGGTGTTGGATAAAAAAATTTAAATAACGTGCACTTTAGATAAGGCATTATAAATTATTACAGGGTCTGAAAACATAAAAGAAATATTTCAGGAATCATTTGGAGTCAAAAAGAGTTTATAAACATATATTCCTAATTTAAACGTTAAAGAGATACCTACTCTAGATTTTATAATTTTTCGACTGAACATCAGTTGGACTATAGATGCTATTTCTATCTAGATTGTTGAATTCTCTCGGACGAACCAGCACGCGACGAAACCATCACCGCTATTAACACGTGGAGTGATAGTGTAAATTTCCTTATAATGTGTAATATACCAAAATGAAGAAGCAAAGCAATGCACCGCTCAACTCCGCAACCACGCTGCTGTAATAAACATAACCGTAGCTCATGAACAGCGACAGCGACCGTAACGTGAACCGTCCAATTAAAAATTAAATCCACTACATAAACCGCCTAATTGAATAACAATATCGGGAAATTGATTTGAAACACATTGGCGGACGCTCAGTCTTCTGGAACGAAAATCTTTTTGTAGTTATACTGTCGATTTAATTCGTTATTGTGTTTTAATTAATTTTATTTGTATATTCACTAATTGATTCAAAATAAAAAACAATTGTTAATTGAAAACAGATTATTTTTTAAATAACGACGGGTTTATTAATAGGAATATTTTTATACACTTTTAATTCGTAAAAATTCATTTATTTTTATTCAGAAATCCACTAGAATTTAAAATTTGAACAAATCTAAAATAACAATTTTAAATAATCATTGAATATTTAAATTCATGTACACTCACAATAGAATTTGATGTGAGGGCCACAGAACTTCCTTAAAACTTATAAATTTATATTTGATTGTTTAAAAACTATTTTTGTCCTCACAATTGCACCGTGCCACGTCCAAAAATGGGTAAATAATCAATAGTGATCACGAGTGCTAAAAATTTAACCGATTAAATAGGACATGACATGTCTAGCTTATGCAATAAATTTTGCTTAAAGTGTTTTAGTACATCATAATTCGATTTATATGTACGATAACACGTTTTTAAAAGCCAAATTTTATAAATAAGCTAGACATCAAATTTAATCGATTCAATTCTTTAATATTTGCCGAAGAAATTGTATTAAAACGTTGAATTTGACACATTTTCACATAAATAAATCAGTACACATATAAAAAAGCACCATGAAATTTTGTTGTTTTATTGTAATTAGCAAATTGGTTGTTTTCTTTTTACTTGTCAAATAAATGTCAAAAACTAATAAATAAAAATAGCATTAATTGAATAATTCAGCATGTTTAAAGATATAGAATGTTAATAAAAGTTAAAAACATGTAAATATCTTGCTTCTGCGACTAATGTTACGTATTTTTTTTAGTTTATTAAGTAATCCTAATTATTCTATTATTTAATTAGCTCGCTGAAGCAGCCTACGATGGTAACGTAACAACCTCATCCTCTGGTTATCTAAATATTATTTCTTGCAGTTTGATTTTGTCTTTCAGAGTGGATAGTTGTGTTTATTTTGTGTAGAGTGTTGGTGAGGAGTTATATTCAATTACGGTGAGTCTTCCTTGACTAATCATTCATTGATCATAACAGCATTGATTGAGCGTGCTTGAATGGTATGTGTGATTCCTTGGAATGGTGCGGTCGCCAGAATCCGCTGCGGCGGTGGGACCAGCCGAGTAGCGCCCAGCGAAGTACCGTTACTAGTCCGGTGCCAGCGGTGCCCTCCTGCCATCTTTAGCCCTTGTATCAGGAGTTGCCCAGCGTTTCGCTTGCATCTTCGAGTGAGCAGGCGGAGATTGGCTTTCAGACTCGGCTTTCAACCCTTTCTCCCTATGCCTTGCAGATCACTCGGTTGAAGATGACAAGTCTCGCGATACCACAGTAGTGTGGAGCGAGGTTACTTCCTCTTACGGGGCCACGTAAGCTGTCCTAGGACACAGTGGAGTGAGAGGCGTGTGTTTGAGTGATATTTATGAATATCCTACTTTTGAGCCACTGATATTACAGAGTGTGAATGATTGATCATTACTCGATATTTTTGATACGACTTTTCTATTCAATTTATGATTCGGCTTGGATTTCTCGCTGAGTATGTTTCACTTATACATTTCTCTTTTCTTTACAGCTTGCGCGAAATTGAGTACACATTAGGACGACCCGGCTAGTTTAAGGATTTACGTTTACGGATTACGTTATTTAGATTTTACTTTGTTTGTGTAAATTAGTGGGTAAGGTAATAAATGATTATTTTCAGAAACTTAACTTTTTATTTCCAGTACACGCCCATTCATCAATAACTAACACAAATTCATCTATAATACTAATTATAAAATAAGCAAAATATGCCTTCAGAATGTTCAAAATTTGCATATAAAAGGTAGCTTTAATTTAAACGCGATTAAACAGCATGGTGCTGTTTAATTATTTACCTAAAATGCACAACAACGGAAAACGAGACATTCTGATTGATCAAAATTGTAATTGGTGAAATAATGTTATAGAACAAATCACGCAATACATAAAGATCTAAACATGCGTACAGTTAAAGACGAAGCGAGGATTGCAACTGAAAAATATCTGAAGAGGCTGGAAACCCATCCCAACATTAGCGCCTTCGACCTGCTGGATAACAGTCAAGATACATACAGATTGAAAAGGTTCAAGCCACTGGAAATTCCATACAGATTCACTTAAAATTTAACACTTATAAAAATATTTCTTAGTTATAGTATGGGAGATTTGCCACTGGGCAACAATCCCTCATGTTATTGCAATACACAAAATTTGCTGATTGTTTTATAGGAAACAGATTGTAAATAATAAACTGTTAATAAAAAAAAAAATACTTCAATAGAATGCTCTAATACTAAGTACTGTAAAATCAATTGATGATCCCTTAAAAATAATAACATATAACTCTTCTCTGTCAAACCTTTCAATTGACATTAAATTCAACAGGGTTAAATTAACTAGGTATTGTAAAAAATGCAATCGTCCCAAATTTTGTTGCTTGTTGTGTGAAAAGAATCTCCCTGATACTCTTTATTTGATAATAACTCAATAAAATTCTAATAACCATTATAAACACGAATAACGGTCCACGATCTTTTAAGCGTAATTAACTACGACTCTTCTGCATGGACATTTAATATGACAATATATTCGCCTGGATTCATTTTACTATTGCAAAAAACAAAAAATATTTGTTGAATGTCATTTATTATTTTTTATTATACCTGCATCATAATCCGTGTTTAAAACACGCTAAAGCGTTCGTAAACGCAAGATTAAAACACGCCGTGCTTTAAAGGTTGCTAAGCAACAACACAAATAATTACTGTTAATATCTGTCAAAACTGTAAACGTAAACAATAAATATTAACCAAACTCCATGTAAACGATATACGTCAGACGTCACACGGGTAAAATTATCAAAATCAAAATGTTGCTTTTCAGTTTTTTCTAGAGTATGATGCAGTTATAATAAAAAATAGCGTATGACACACGTGTATAAGTGCTTTTAAAGCACAAACGACGTTAAAAGCTTACTTATATACTTGTATCATAATATACTATTATTATCCAACTTCAAAGAAGATAAAAAATACTGAAAATAATGTTTTTATTCCCAATATTAGTATTACTATCTGCCACATATTACGCATAAGAAAGTGAGAATAATATTAGTTGTGTAAAAAGTAAAGCATGCATTACACGATGATGTTTTACTTTTCAAGTGACTTTAAAAGTTTTCTCTCTAGCACTCTCGCACAATGACGTAAGTGTAAGGGAGATAGATGAGTCGACTTGTCACATAAAACTTACAACCAAAAACTGTTATATGGGGTACGTTTTCGTAAAAGATCCTAAAAGATTACAGCTTTTACAGAACTACCAACTAAGCGAAGTGACAATTACCTGTCAAATATCATTTGTGTTTATATTTTTAATGTTACAAGAGTTTAATTAACAATAAACTTAAATGGCACAGTGGAGTAGGTAAGAAGTTGAGAACTTACTGAATACAAGGTATAACTAAACTTTTGACAATTGGTTGTTTTAATTCACTGAAAACTTTTGATCATGTAGATAGACAAATAAGTTCAATTATTAAGTAAAGAAACATTTCATTGCGTAATGCCAGTTAAGAACCAGAGTCATATGAATTCAGTATGTTTATAGAATGTGACAACCACTTTTGTTATAAGACACATTTCCAAAAGAACACAAAATATAGTATTATGTAATATTAAAATATTTCTGCACAATAAGATAAAGGAGTAATATTTTATACCGTTTTGTTTTAATTGAAATGTTAAAAGTAATCACTTAATCTCCCAAGCAGCAGAAATTTAAAAATCTTGTTGTTAAAATTCATTGATCACATCTAAATACATTTCAATACATAAAAGCAATGGAAGTTCTTTCATTCTTCCACTGAATAAAGTCGCGACAAAGACAAAGATGACCGTCTTGACGGGGGCGGAACAAAGACAAAAGAGGAAGTGTAAACAAGTGGGGTATTGTCTTCCGGCGCACCAGCTGCCGCCTAACGACAAAAACTGCAATTAAAAGATAAGGAAAGCTGTTAATTGCCCTCAAGTGGACGGAGAATGGAAATTTGCAAGTTTTCCTCAACGGTTCTTTTTTTTTCTTTGAGAACTCTTCTTTATAATTCCGCAGTTCCCAGGAAGCTGTTGACAAATAGATCACAGATTTAAGTTTTCTTAATCTTTACTGTATTTTCCAACATAATTTCTCAGCGATACTCGGGATCTAACACAAACTTTACAAGCTTTACTACACATGTTCCACAAGATATACTCGTGCATTGCAATAAAAATAATTTCTTGTTTCAAGAATTTTTTCTGTTTTCCTTTTGTATGCATTCGTTGAAGAAAATTTTATTTCTATAAAAATGATTAGGTTCAATTCAAAAAAAAAATATTAATATTGAATATAAATTTTATTTATCTTCTATTTTCAGCTTTGAAAGAAAAGGAAGATATTTAAAATTTTGTTTTTTAAATAATAAAAAAGAAGTCGTTTTAATTTTTAATGAAACGTTTTTATTTAAATGATATCATTTTCTAATAAAACTACTTCTATTCAAACTCAATTGAATACTTTGATATGTTTCTTCAAAACTAAATTAATTTTCATACCAGAATATTTATGAAATCTATAAAAATTTTCGATGAAAACGGAAATCGGATTGGCACCATTCAAATCAATTTTTTTCCTCATTTAAGAGGAATCTGTTTATTCCAAGAAAACATTTTTATCAGTGTATTATAAGGTAAAAGTTTAGGTATTTTCAAATATTTAAAAAAATCATGCGGTAAGGCTGTGATCAATATTATCAATTACAATTAGCAATAAGAATTAACAGTTACACTTTGATTTATAGGAAAACTAAATTACTGTGTTAATTTTTATGTCTTGATTGAGAAGAACTTTTCACTTAAAATTAGTGGGACAGAACTATCATTTTTTGTCTCATTTCCATCAGAAACGACAAACAGCATAGCAGCTAACCGAACTATTACCAAACTACTGCCGCCGTTATTCGTAACTCGATTTAATATCGAAAAAGCTTAAAAGATTTCGAATCAAAGATATTTATATTTACGAAATTAAGTACTTATCAATAGTTATACAGCAAGAGGTTCGAAAATAATAGAGAGCATAGAACTAATAAAATGTATGGAAAGAGTATAGATTAAAAACACAGCGCGATAAAGATAGAGAGATAAAAGTCACGTGACGGGTGGCAAGATGACAAGGACTTAGTTCGACATATGAGTACAATACTGTTTAGATACTTTTGTGCGAGCTTTTGTTCCTAATTTATGATTTTATCAATTATATATATATATATATATATCATATTTAAATATATCAAATATGGTAAAATACTCTACAGAATGTGCTACAAAATACAGTATTTCATTTGACAGGTAAATATATCACTTTTAGATTAGAACGCTGTTTGTTATAAGATATATAAATATGTAATATTTATTACACTTTTCCTAAAAACATGGAATTAAGCAAAAAATGGATATTTTCAACCTAATGAAAATACACGAATTTGTGGGAATTTCTTGATTCCGATTATATTCAGAAAACATTACTCTGCGAATAAGTATGCCCGACAACCTAAACCGAAATTTAAAAAGGATTTCTCGATTAATTTCTATAAATATAAATAATTTTTCCTTATGCGTTAAATTGTCAGACTTTTACTCAGTAAACTTTAACTAATCATAATCAAGTACTGAAGATTAATGCTTCGACCAGGCTAGAATTGCGGCTAGTCTATGCATGTTTCCAATTACCTGCATAATTTCATCTAGTATAATGGCCTTAGTTCAACATAACAAAATAAATAATATCTTTAAAAGACTTTTGGATTATGTTTTGTAGAAATTTTATTCAAATATAACGTGTCTAATTATTATACGTTATTCTTCAACAAGAAAGGACGATGAAGAATTATGAATAATATTTCGAATCATTGTATTTTCAAAATTTGTACAGAACTTAATCCACAATTTATTTATATATTTACTACGAGTTGTAAAAGTTCCTCATCTTGAATAAAATCTTTGTTCCCTTGTGAGAATATATATGTACTTATAGGAAAAGTCAAAAGCGAAACATAATAATTGTGTTAAATTAAAAAAAAAAAAAGTAATCGGTATCATCATAAAAGAATATTTCAAAAAAAATTATAAAGCGATTTCCAATTACAAAACACTTAACTTGGATTTACAGTTTCAAATACTTTAGCAATTTTTCATGTTTGGAGGCAGTTTATTAAAATTTTTATTGCGATCGTTCCATGGGAGATCCTGTCAGAATTAAGTCTTCTGTAAGGAATTCTAATATCATTATTTTCCCGGGTATTAAATTATGAATATTTTTGTTACAAAGCAATTTACTTTTATTTTCATAAATAAATATGCTAATCTCAAGAATAAGGAGACAAATTACCGCGTTCAAATTTTCATAAATTTTCGTGAGAGCGTGCCATCTTTACTGTCTTCCGTCTTACGACATGTTAGTCAATCGGACAGAAGTTAAAATAAGATTCTTAGTTTGAATTCTACAGTCGAGATATTTTCTGAAAAAATTTCCTTAAATTAACACATTGAAGTGTCGCTGTGATTCTTTCACCACTAATTAACTTTGGGGGCTGAAATTTAACAGCACTACCGCTGAAATATATATTGAGATCTTTTCTAAGGAGAGTGCTATACCGAGAAATGAAAAATCAGCGCAGTAAGTAACAACCGAAAATAGGAACTAAGTTCATATTATTACATTTTTTTTCTAAGACCTCTATTGTAAGTATGTCATTACAGAACAAACTACAATTTGTAAGTGCGTTGTTACAAACACTGTTACGTAATGAAGATGAAATTCAAGTTGGCACTACTGACTGTCATATTACCAAAATAATTAAAATTTAATGCATCAAATTGTAGATTTAAATGTTATGGATTCAAATTTGGCTAACTAAATTAATATTTTTCTGGGTTATTATAAATTATGGCACTAATAAATATTTCAATAAATTATGTAGAGGGGACTATGTATCCCTACGCTCAATTGTCGTTTATTTTTATAAACAAAAACAAAGCTTGTTTGACGTTTAGGTAATGTGTGATTATTACATGTATACTGGTCATATTTTACATTCTTCCATCTATAGTTTATAATCTATGTATTATAGTGAGGTAAATATACTACTAAATACCTTTACTTATAATTTATTAATATTTTAACTAAGAAATGTCAAGCGACAGTGATTTTTCAATACGATACGAATTTGTGTACCAAAAATTCATGGATTGGAGAAAATAAAAATACATAATACATTTTTAAGTATTTGAATTTTGTTTTTAATTTAGAAATACTATTGAGTGGTCGTTGAAAAAGTGTGGTACAAAACTCCAGATGTAAAGCAATTACGCCCTCGTGAAATTGTAGGTAAAAGTCCAAAGTTTTGTAATAAGTTTTAAAAAGCTAATTTTGTTTGCAAATTATACATGAACGGCTACAGTAATGCAAATAATTTGTATATTTATAAATATGATCCTCTATAACATACTAATATTATTTTCTATTTGAATATACAGTTTTTGAGAAACAAATAAAAATATACCAAAAAGTGTGTTTTTTAGTACATTTTTATTTGTTTCTCAAAAACTGTAAACTCAAAATATTTATAAATATACGAATTATTTCCATTACTGCAGTCGTTCATGGGAATGAGAAATACAGTATCAAAGTTCTGAATTTTTGATCAACTAGACTTCAACGAATATTTTTTTATAGTTTAATGATATAGCTATCCTTTTCATTAACTAGAATGTTCAAAGACCTCACTGTGATAATTATTCTGTTTTTAGATAAGAATAATTGTAAGAAATAATTTATTCTAATTTGAATTTGCAAAACATGGAAGTGAACGAACCCAACGAAAAAATGTACTTCATCTGACATTGTCACTGTAAAAAATCCATGAAATTTTGACGGATGGAGGTTGTTGGATCATAAAGAACATGAAAATAAATAAAAAATACAGAATTTGCAGTTTAAAAAAAATAAAGGGTTCGTTCTTTGACGCGTATGTTTGGCCTTAATGCATTACTATTTCCCATTACCAGCCACTACTATCACCAGCAACAACCGTTAATTAGAAAATATGGGCCATTTCATTTGTTTATTTTCAACCTTCTAAGATGTCTGTAGGTTATGCAACTGAATGACAATGTTGAAAATAAACATTTTTCCTAGAAAAACAAGTGACATTATTAAGTTTCGTGGTTTGTAGTAATTAAATAAATAAATGTCACCAGCCACTAACTTCATTGGTTAATGAATTGTATTCACGAAGTTTAAACAACAAAATCGATAATATCAAGAGCTCTAGCTCTTTTAAAACGATCTCGGCTTTTAGCAATTAAGCCGAATTCAACTCAAGCTTTGATCAGTGACATTTAGGAGGACGCCGGCCAATGGTAATCGAGGTTCAGAGGTCAAGTGCGATTTGACATTTATGTTATCTATAGCTACTAGCAAACGTTCAGGAGACCCCTATTCAATTATGCTGTATCGCGCAATAATTAAAGTTAGGTTAGATAACTAGATAGCAAATTTAATAGCGTGAATATGTGAATATTACATTCGTTATGGAAATCTGTAATATGGAAAATTTGCTTCGTTTAGTTATTTGGCGTATTCAATTAGATGTGGTATACATGCACTATGACCTTTAAATATGGCTATACAAAAGCAAAATTTGAATGATTCATTGAATTAATTTGCACAATGTTACAATAGATTTATTGAAATTGTTTCATACTTCCATTATCTTACTTCCTAGAGGGGTGTGGGGAAATTTTTTCCTCCAATCCTTGTCCGAAACATTTTGTCATTTAATGTCATTTTTTGGGGATGTTTCTCTGTTAAGATTAAAATGGTACACGAGTAAATACTTTTTTGAAAATGAAAATATCAGTAATATCGCCACAAAGTTTTTAAAAATATACAAAAATAGAATTATAAATCTTAATTTAAGTACGTACAAAATTTACTGTTTTGTTTGAAGAAATAATAAATGTCAATTTATAATTTCTGAATATATTTTTTAAATATTCTGTTTTAATTCGGTGCCCGGTTCGCCCGCCCCTTTATCTGGTCCTGGTTCTTCATTTTGTCTTCAACAACAGACAATTTTACTTCAGCTTTGTGCTTTCTCCTCCAATATATCTTTGGAGCCAGTGACCTACAACTAATAATTGCACTTCACGAAAATCTTTGATACTCGAAAGCAGATTGTCAAACCCAAAATGTGTAATGATCTAATGATTTACATGATGTTAAAGGGTAAGTTACGTAATATAAGCGCATGCGCTACAATCTGTATCTAGGAATACAACTAGACATCTGGATAAAACAGAAGCAGTTGGGTTTGAAGATAAAACAGGTATATTGGGCTCATCGGAGGAAAATCAGCATCTCCATCAACAATAAATTATTGTTATATAAAACAGTAATAAAGTCAGTTTGAAACATGGCACTTAACTATGAGGGTCAGCAAGACAGCAAGTATCACCAACAACGAAATCATCGAAAGATTTTAATTATTCTGGGAAACCTTCAAATACCTTCAGTTAAAGAAGAAATCACTAGACTGAGTTGCAAATACATTCAAAGACTAAAGTTCCACAAAAATAAACTGGCAGTGAAACTCGTGCAATGCAGTAGTGTTCAACGTTTAGAACATCGTTTACAACTCACTAGATTTACCGGAACAATACAAATAGTTTGTCTTATGCCCGGAATGAAATGCTTTATTGTATGTTACGTGTCTGCGTTTTAACCAATCCTGTCATTATTATACTGAGAACAATGCTCTTGTGATTATTCCCGGCAATATTATCTGTAGCTTTTTTGTTTTTGTTGACAGATGTCAGATAGTAATTTATCATCAACACAAATAAAAATGAGCTAAAAAGATAGATTTACTGACGTGCCTGATGATGAAATAAAAAAATAATCTAATTAAATGTAACTCGAGAGTTCGATAAATTAGAAAATAATTCTCCAGTATCTTTCTCAAACTTATCTCCATTTGGCCCGTACGGGCTTTCGTGGCTATTGCTTGGCAACAAGTTCCAAATATCCAAAATTCGAAGGTGGTTGAAGACCCTATTTGGTCGTTGCAATTAATGAATTACACGACATGTATAATACAGTTCTTAGTCGTAAATGTAATCTAACCTAAAAAGTTACTGAGTCAAACAAGGAATTCGTTGTGTCTCAAACCATCACCAAAGTGAACGTATTCATACTATTGTACATTTAGGAACTAAACTGTTTTACTTTAGTCAAATAAAAATCAGATTACTCCAATGTTATCAATTACAACAAAGTGGCTTTGAGTCGCTACAAGGTAAACGTTACTCCGAACGAGTTTTAAATTCCTAAGTCGTTTCATCTCACCGTCGATTAATCAAACAACGTGTTCTACAACACTGCGCTCTGACTGAGTTCTATCCACGTGTTCAATTCAATTTCTTCAGCTTCAGCTTGAACCACACACGCTCACGTTCACTTCAACCAACTCCATCTCCACGACAAACAATTAAACTCTCTTTGTCTGTGTCCGTGCCGGAAGTGCGTACGTGGCGCTAGTGTCCTCTAAGCGTCTCCAGGACCGGATTAATCTGTTTGGTGGCTTGGAGGTTAGATAAGAAACCTCTGGTTTGTTTTTATAACGGATAACCGTAAAATCTAAATGAAACGAAAAAACACAGCTTTCCAAATTTTGTATTTTTAAATTAATGTACCTATAGCCAATTACAATGTTTTAGGTATTTTCTGTTTAAAATTAGGATGTAACACAAATATTATGTATTATAGTAATGAAAGTAATTCACCCAAGCGTAAAAACATGAATCCTGAATGAACGAGGATAGTCTTATTTACCGATCTTCATTTATACACAAATATTGTGTTAGTTGAAAATTAATGCTGTTTTGACATAAAAGCTGTTTACTACTAAAGCACCCAATTAATTTGCATTACATTAAAATAGTTTACCATGTTGCTCCTAACTGATATTTAAATTAATAGTATTAGTAAACGTGTTGTAATATACCACTCACTATCAGAATTTACATTTTGATTCAAAACTTTAAATAAACTTGTGTTTTAAGAAATTGAATGCCTAGAAAAATTTACCGTCGAATTTAGGGATATATATAAAAAACTTTTTCGCGTCGCCGCCCGTCATTGATACAATTACATATCTCTAAATCGGTCGTACTAGTTCGACAAAAATTGCTAACTTTTTATGGTTATATGTTGGCATCACTTCACTAATTTTAGATAACGTCTGACGCTAGAAATGTCAAAGTATTACATTGACATAAAAATATTATGGCAATATATCTACAATTGAGTATTTACAATACAAGAAAACAGAATATTTATGGATTTTAAACATATTTGTAAGTAATTATAATTATATTTGCAGTGTAAAATAAAAATAAAAATATGTAGATATTTTTGGTTATGATACTGGAAAATAAACATAATTGACATTCAAATATTGTGAAGTTAGCAACATAAAAAAATTCCCTGTCATTAAGAAAATGAGTAATAAATTAAATTTATTTATTAAATTTACATAAATGTCGGCGCGAAAAATCTTGTGTATCCCTCGGTTGGAAACTATTTTGCGAGTGCTCGTATTTATAGGACTCGCCTACGGCTCGTCCTATCAAAATAAACTCGCATTCTCAAAATAGCAGTTTCCAACCTTGTGATACAAATAACTATTGTGATACATGATATAACAATATCTATTTGTCACAAATTCAAAATTTTATTGTTTTTCAACTCGCTTCTGTGAGACCTTCCATATTGTACCAAACTCGAAAAGAGTCAATTAACGGTTGTAAAACAAATGATGATTGTTTAAAATAATATTAGATATTTTAGTAAAATTTTAAAATTCGGTCGAATTCAAACAACGCTTATAAGAAAAATAAATTGAGGAGCGTCCAAATTAATTTTTAACATTTCAGTTTAACACTGATGCCTCAGATTTTTCATTTGATTTGATATCTAAATGCATAGAGCTTAATTAGTAAGTATTACGTCATTTTCTAATGTATACCTAATATTATTTTTTGCACCAAATTGAAGGCAAAAATCGCATGTAATAGTCTATTATTCAATTAGCATGTAAAGTAAGCTATTACTCTATTATTAAATCATTGGAATGAGTAATAGCCATTACTTGGAAGTAGAATACTATACTTTATCCACAACTTTTCGTCAAATATTTGTTTTGAAATTATAAGATAAGTAGAATTTTTGATCTGACAAATACAACACACAATTTATCATTATCATAACTATTGTTGCATAATCTTTCAAAAATAATATTCTTGACAAAAAAATTCAAATATCTACATGAAATTTATTAAATATAAAAAATATATCATCATGACTTTTACTCGTTTCAAGTGTAACACTCTGCTTTAACAGATCTTATTAAGTAACATATTTTTAACGAGTGAAGTGCGATTACTAGAAGTTAAGTCTCGCCGGCCAGTTAAATGGTAACTGTCAGCTGTGGAATTCGAATTGAGGATTTCATGATTCACAGTTCGATGAGTTACCACAGAGCAATGTACCCCATTTATGGGGCTGCGGTCCTTGTATCAAGTAAAGATCTCTAAATGTTTCAAATCAAAATTTGTCCCAATAATGAAGACAGGTCATATTTTTGACACAAAGATTTATATTGAGATTGTAGAAAATATTGATAGCTCTGTTCAAGAAACACTTCACGGTACCAAGTTTTTTAAAAGAATGAGAATATGAAAGAAAGTAATCGTATCAGTTGTTATCAAGAGACATTTAAAGAAGAAAAGAAGAAGCTTATAGATATATTTAAATTGAATGACTATTCCTAAATTTTTAAGATACGAGAATTATTGCAAGATCAAGAAGTGCGAATGACAGGAAATTTAATCGATCAAATTTGACATGTCTAGCTTATGCAAAAATTTTACTTAAAAAGTGTTTGAGTACATATTAATTTTATCTTAAATTATTATGTACGATGAAATTTTTTTAAAAGCAAAATTTTGTAAATAAACTAGACATTAAATTTAATCGATTCAATTCTTTAGCCCGAGGGGTATATGTCAAGATTATGTCATGAATTCATAGCATAAACATTAATATTTGCCGAAGAAATTGTACTTAAACGTTGATTTTGACACATTTTCACATAAATAAATCGGTACACACATAAACATAAAGCACCATAAAATTATGTTGTTATAGAGTAACTATAGCAAATTGATTGTTTTTCTTTTTCTTTGTCAAATAAATGTCAAAAATTTGTAAATAAAAATAGCTTGAATTGAATAATTCAGCATGTTTAAAGATATAGAATACCAGTAAAGGTAAAAAACATGTAAGCATCTTGCTTCTGCAACTAATTATCCGGCTAAATATGCCTTCAAAATGTTCAAAATTTACATATAAAAGCTAGCTTCAATTTAATCACTTATCTAAAATGCACAACAATGGAAAATGAGACATTCTGATTGGTCAAATTTGTAATGAGTGAAACAATCATCAACAAATATTTGTATATCGTACATATAGAAGCCTAACTCGGTACATCTGAATGGATGCTAAATACGAACCTGCCTCGGTTTCCTTTAACCGTCGTATAATTAAAACAGCGCCCCCAGATATATGCGCCTCTATGTGTGAAGCGAATTAAAGGTAGTACTCTCAACCAGCAGAATGAGAACAAGGCTGACTCTGCCTACTGGAGCTTCACCCTTTAGTCGTCAGCCTTCAGGGTCATAGCCAACCCAGAACAGTTTTCATAGATAACAGCATTCTGTGTGTTTCAAGCGAATGAGCGCCGTAAAATTCGGGAATTGCTTGAGGTTGGATAATAAAAGTTGAGTTCCTATGGCGCGGTACATATTTATTAGAGGATTCTCATTGTTTACGAATGTGTAAATTATTATTTTAATGTTGGGGTCGCTTGTACTTGAATAGGCTAACTGGAAACAAAATGGGGAAAACTGTAATATCATCTTCCAAGCTTGTACCTACGCTAATAATGAAAATAATAAAGCTTGTTTAGTGGAACGTTAGCTTAAATTTGGATTAACTATTTTCGAGATAGGTACTACTCAATTACAGTTTAATTTTATTTGCTTAATAGTACTTTGACTTTACAACAGTTAATCTTAATTGTACAATACAAATTTTGATAATGATCTAAAAACTTAATCCAATGTTGTTTGACTTAATCAATAGATTACCAGGTCACTTTTTACGACACTTATTCCATATTTTGAATTACCCTCTTGAAAATATATTCAACGCTTTTCAACAAATACACCTAATTCTAAACTAAATAGCATAATCAGCCCTATGATTACCAGATATACCATATGTCCAGGAATCCAGAAAAAAGTAACACGGATTTGCCTGGAAGGAAACAGGTAAAGACTATTAAAAAGCGTCTGAATAAGAGGGTCAGATGAAAACTGATAATAGTTAATAAATACATATTCTGTTAGATATCATTTAGATTGTAAGAATATACTGATTATAGTAGACTCAGAGGTATTGTAGCTAAACTTATGTTTCTCGACACTATCAGTCTTATTGGAGAGAACTGACGGAAGATAAGATTTCTGACGTTGTGATATTTAACACAATGCAGCAGAAGATGAAAAACAGAAATGCGAGTATCACATACATTGCACATAGGTACGGGGTCCCGAACAAGAAGATAAAGATGAGTGGCCTTGATGTGACCTATTCTCACGCGTAATTGCTACTTGCTTCTTCCGCGAAACAGAAATAGGTAGCTTCCACTTTTGGACGGCAAGTTTTATAGGTCTAAGTGGAACGATTCTACTCGTCCTGCCAAGAAGTTAAACAAAATAAAGATATACGTTGAAGCATGTCGTCTGGCCTGATCATCCCTGGGATTACCAGATATACCGATATGTCCAGGAATTCAGAAAAAAATAACACGGATTTGCCTGAAAAGAAGTAAGCAAAGACTATTAAAAAACATCTGTACTCTTGTCTTAGATGAAAACCGGTTACATAGATTCGTTACGGCACTGAGTGAATCCGTACATAAAATAGTTTGTATTGTTCATGTTCGATGATAGGTAAACAACGTTGTAAAGCAAAGTAGATGGCATTCAACTCAGCACCAGAAACAGAGGAAGAAGTCGATAAAGTAAGAATATGTTCCTCATCTCGAAACATGAAATAGCATCCGGACTATTGTTATTACGAGTATTATTTTGCAGGTAAATTTGGTTCTCATGATTGATAAGGTAACATTCCTTGAAAAATTCAACAACAAAATCTCTCGTCTTCAGTTTGTCATTTTCATCATATCATTGATCCCGAACCAAGCAACAATCTTTCGAAATACACAATTTTTCGGCAAAATTATGTTCCGTTAATATATTACTATTGAATATACTAGAGCGAGAAGAACTAACCTGCACGGTATTTAAATAAACTAACAAGATCGTAAGATCCTCAGTTCGAATCCCGCTGCCGACAGTTACAAATTTAAATTTACCCCTGTGGTTCCCCCTCCACTAACAACTTTGGGGGCTATGACTTGACGGCTGGTAACCGCATTTCATACGCAAAAATATATCACCTACCGAGATCTGCGTAAGCAGAGTGCCACGCCCTTAATGGGTAAAAGGCGTGATGATATTTATATATTTAAACAAGAAAATTTATTAACAAAAATGACTATCAATTGTTGATCAATATAACAGAGACAAAACTAAAATTCATTGCTGCTCTCAGGTGCAAGATGCAATCCCACGTGAAACAGATTCATATGTCAGTAGATTTCAATACCAAACCAAGAGAAAAAAACAATAAAATCTCCGAAATGAGCTCCGGAGAACAACAACTACCTCACCTCAGCCTAACCACCAAAATATTTGTCCGCTTGTGGCTGGAACATAGCATCACAGCGCGCCCTATAATATTCATAGGGTTGTAAATGTGTAACTCGGCCGACAACACAAGTTCGTCTGGCGGCGTCGCCGTCGCGTCACTGGCGTCTTGCTTCAACTCATCAGTTGTAATTGGCAATTTCAAGACGCCGAGATGCCGCCACCGCCTCCGTGGATGTAGATTTCCTCTCTCCACTGTCAGAATATAGGGAGGAATCGTGGAGGACTTAATGGATATGCGCTAGAGAAATTTAGCTAGGTTAAAGAATAATGCAGTTGCAAGATTGCACGGGGTACGAATACCTACTAAATCAATAGCGGCTAATTGTAATTTGACAATTAAAATTTGATGGTAACTATATTAGATTTGGGATTTCCTCATGGGACGGATGGAACATGTTAAAACAGTATTCCTGAATTACTTGATTTACATTCCATAAGCCATGTAATATTAAATAGTAAATTCTACAACAAGTAATGGAATGGCACATATTTCACACGAGCAAAAAGTATTATACATTTTGCGAGTGTGAGATATGCCATTCCGTTGCATGTTGTAGACATGTAGACTATTGGGCTTCCAAAATTAAAATACGTAAACTAGTGGTAGAAAGCTAAACTAACCATTAGGTACATAAATTTCATTGTAAATTAATAACAATAGTAGTTAGTTTAAGAATATTTCAATGTAAGCATAACTTTTATTTAAGCCGTATTATTTAAATAAGATGTAAAAATGAAAGGTTCATTGTATTTGTATATTATAGGTTAAGATTGAATTTTCTGCAAAAAAAAAAACCTATAAAAACAGGAAAATTTGCAATGTGTATGGCAACAGCTCTGCTGCCAATAAAGGCAAACTACCAATACTAATGCAAGCATTCGCCATCATAAGATTTCATACAAAATGAATTTGACATGTACCTTTTGGAAATTGTGATCAACTTTCTACAACAAGATTTTGGAAACGTTGAAAACGTTAAACTCAAATAAATAAAATTAAAACAAACAGACGTAACCATAGTAACTGAGTCAAGATACTTCATATATCGCGCTAATAACGGCTCTGATTCGTCGAATTTATTCCATACGCGGCATATGAAATGATAGTTATTTCAATAAAATTTTTAGTTGTGGAATGCGTAGTTTCCAAAACAGTATTACAGAAAAATATTTAAACATGAAAATTCTACTTCTTTCTTTGTAAACATAACGTTGGTAATATAATTTATCTTTGTGTTGTGTATGAAAAGTGTCACAAACAGAATTTAAAAGCAAAGAACGCTATAATATATACTTAAGTAGAATTGGCTCAATTTTTTTTTTTTTTGATAAGAAATTCTAACAACTATTGTTTAAAAGTCAATAGTAACACGTGCAAAATGTTACTTCTTTCTCCTAAGGTTTACGAAGAATCACAAATGTGTGAAATTTGTTATTCTGCACAAGATGTATACTTTAGTTTTTTTCTACGATTACAATTTTTGTTTTGTTCTATAACTATTACTAATTAGTTTTTAACAAAAAAGTAAAACTTAAATTGCTAAATATTTCGATGATTTCACTATTCATCTTTATTTACATATCACATAGGTATATTAAATTTAATAATACAATTAAAAAGAACATCAATATTAATATTATTATAATCTCTTAAATCTATTCAATGAAAATTTTTAAATAATATAATAATATTTAAACGGTACAAAATACAGAAAATTTTTTCAAATAAAATATTTCAAATAAAAATTTAGTTAATAATTATTGTACATTAAGTTCTGTAAAACAAATTTTATATAAATTTATTATTTACTGAGATTTACAAATAAACTACCAAAATCTAATCAGTCCATAACTAGAATACCTAAATTCAAAACATAAAATTTGAAAAACATTGTAGATTTTGTGTTGTTGAAAACACTTACCAACATGTAATTAAAAAAATAATAAAATTATATTCTAAAGACCCCATAACGTAATTATTTGTTGAATACTCATTATCGAAATTTTTGAATCGCCAAAAAACATTCCTAGCATGTATGTGCAAGAAAAAGCCAAACACGATATATTACATCATGAAAAGAATCGATTACGAGATCTTCTTGTATGGGTATCTAATGTACTTTTAGGATATTAAGAAAGTTTCACTTACGAGTCTCGGATTTATTCTTAGCGACAGAAATAAAGAGTAGAAGCAGCTTACCTGAAAATAAAAAACATATTTAATCCGTATTCAGCAATAATAAATGCACATAAAATAACATATCATATAGCTCATTTCAATATGTTACTTAATACAAGGAAAAATATGAAAAATAGAATATCGAAACTTCTATATAGTTATTTACATTACAAGCACGGTAAAATAGTTTTTACTGATGAATGGAAGAAATGACGGGCGAGCCTGTCACCTCCTTGAAGCAGTAAAAACAGTTACCTTGCGTGTATTAGTGTATTGTACAACATTTTACTTGTTACTCATTTATAAATCAATTTAAAATATTAACCAAGTCCTGTCAGTTACACACCACTGTTCTGTCAAAAATTACTTTAAAAGATTTCGCATAAGCCTTGCAAGCATTACTGTGGCAACGTGCATTGTTTACCTTGTTGCAAAATTTTTATAATACAGCTGTCAATTAGTAACTTGTAAAGATTAATTTTCAAAGGCAGTAGAGGGCTTGGGTAAATGGTGTTTACAAGTGAATAACAAGTAAATTATGTTTTATGGTCGAAACCCACTACAGCGTATGGTCGATTGTGTTGCTCATAAAAATTATAACCATCTACTCCTGACGCGGCAAATAACTAAAGTAGTTAGTCCGCTTCCCACCTTCGTATAAAAAAATAAATTATTTTGGATATGAAATCAGCTACGAAAAAAAAACTACAAATAAAAGACTTCACCAAGTTTAGTATCGAATTAAAGGTTTTTAGAGAAAAACCAAAATAATAAATATTTTTTCACAAAAAATGAACCGGCGAAAAACTGAAAAGCGAAAAATAAAATAAACCATTTTAGTCGTAATAACCAAGCTCCTAAACAAATGTAAATAACTAATTTTGAGACGGCGTTCGTTGAATATTTGTTTGGCCCGACATAAATTTCCCCTGAATTTTCTTAATGACGTTGGTGTATATTTTCAATAGCAGGGAACATTTTTTTTTCGGTAAAATTTGCATTTCGAAAGTTTGTTATTTAGTAACATTTCGAGACAAATGACATGACAAAATGATTTGGTCATTACATTTGCCTAAAAGCAACAATATTGAGAACAAATTTTACCAGCAAAATAATGGACCCGATATATTTTATTAGACTATTTCAAAATTAAGGTAACACAAAAAATAATTATAATTAGATTTTCTCATGTTGTACGCATAATCCATTAAAATATTAGGAAGTGATTAACCTTTGTGTCAGTATTTAGATAATATTTTGATGTTACTGTATTTTTTGGAGTTATCATCAAAATATTTTTATGAATTTCATTAATACATGCAGTCCCAAAACAGCTCATGTTGACGTTTGAAAATAATTGTAAATAAAAATACAAAATCAATCAATATTTTGTCACATATGTTAGTCATGGATTCGTAACGGGAAAATTGTCAGCTATAATATCCCTAGGCCATTGATAATTCGAAATAATTTTATCACAGTTACCGAAAGAACGTTGCTTGGTAACCGCCCGACGCCGCAGGCGGAGGGCTGTTACCTTCAAGCAACGTTCTTGAGGTAGTTGTGATCAAATTATAAGTATTTATCAATGGTCGAGGGATATTCGGTGAGAAAATTTTTTGCGATTATTATTATTATTTTCATTTTCTAACCGTGAAAATAACATTTTGAAATAAGCAAATTAAATATTGAATTAACTGTCAACCAGCTGTCAACGACTGTTACTTAGCAACAGGTGATAATTTCCCGGGGAAATTATCAGTGTAATTGTGACCTGATTGGTTACTTTTGCACACGTGATCAGAAATACAGGCATTTGATTGGATATTTCTTTAACCAAAAAATTTTCAGTTTAATTTTGTCATTTTAATTTTGCCGCTGTAATAAGTACATGATTGGTCAAAAGTGACGAAATGAAATCAAATGATTGGTTTATTTTATATGTGGGAAATAGTCATTACAAATCATAGTTATTACAAGAATAAATATATAAGAGAAAAATATATTTGTTATGTATAAGAGTAATTGAAGTATTTCTACCAATATCTGTTTAGGAATTATTCCGAAAGAAATAATTACCTAAATTTAGTTATTCCCCACTATTTTATGAGCCATGAACATATTTTTTAAAGTCAGGACCTCTGAAATCACTGAAATGTACACTAAATGTCCTATTTAATCGAATTGGTACCTCTTATAATTTAAAAAAGCAATAGCGACCAAACGAAATAGGGATAGCCTGTAAAACTGTATATCCATTAAGTGCCAAAGAAATGTCCTTGAGAAAAGAAATAAATATTTTAAAGGCCAGCATTTTAGGATTAGAAGACCATAAAACGTAAGGAATACGAAAATAAAATCTTTCTCGAACAGCCGGGTAGCAAGATCTCAATTTAAAGAGCAGTTAATCTACCCTAGTTTCCATTTTAAAACCTTTAACCTCTTTATTATCGCAAGTATCGAACATGCAACAGCCTACAGCACTGATTCAAGATTCCACTCTTTACTTTCAAGTCAGATCGATATTACAGGCGTCGCGGCGCCGGTGAGCGCCAACACCGACGCCTGGCAGAATTTAATTGCTGAGGTGACGCCGTGTGTTCGTTTTATTATCAAGAATCAAATGTGAGCCGAGGAATTTGTGTGTAATGACGTGGAACGCCGCGGGGCGGGGGCTTAAGCGCTAGAATTTAATTGGAATTTTGGAAGACATCCCAAGGGTTGAAAAAGCAGCCCGCGTCGAATAAATAGGATTTAGTCGGCCGCAATGCCGCAGTTTGAGGGGTATGTACACTTGATGACTGAGGTATTTTAAAAGGAATTACAAGGAGTTGTTTGGTGTTTATGTTTCATACGGATTCTGCAATGCAGAATAGATGAGGTTGGGAATGATGATGTATTATCATTTTTATGTGTCGTGCTTAATTACCCGTACGAAGTTTATGAAGAGATTGTGATGATTTAGTGAGATTTTTTATTTCACTTCCATTTACTTTACGGCTACTTTAACTACTGTAATCTATACAATCATATGAGGTTGCTAGTTACTGCAGTACGTAAATGGATTGTGGTAAAAATATCCTTGGTTTAGAAACTTTTCAAGCATATAAACCATAAATATCTAATATTAAAAAATAAATCTGGTGCGGACACCACACTACTTTCTTGTACAAATAAAACCAACTGAACACGTATGACTTGTTCCTTGCGTATGACTTTATTTTGTCAATTATTTAAGATATAGATGTTAAACCTGTTTAATTTTTTGTTCTCTTTAACTATGAATTTATTTTAAAATAGAAACCATTTAATATGTAGTCTCCAAAATTTTCTAACTAATAATCCAAATATTACTTTTATAATATTTCACAAGACACTTATTTTTGACATTTCACAATTTGACACGTTTGACACATAGATGAGATGTTAAAAATGTTTTAGTTTTTGTTCCCATTGAAACTAAGATTATTGAAAAATATTCTTATAGTTATTTACGATACAAGTACGTAAAGCTAGTCTTTAGTCACGAATGGGTCAATTAAAACACGAGCGTAGCGAGTGTTTTAAGACCCCTGAGTGACTAAAGACGCTTTACGTATGTGTATCGTACAAAACTTTATCTACGATATAATTAAAAACCCCATTAAATATAAAAAAATATTATTATTTATGAAGTAGGATCACAATATTAAATGAGAAGTTTGCCATGATAACAAAATTTTTGTAAATTTGGCGTGTTTAAAAATTTTAATCACTCGTTGCTTGGCAACCCGTGACTGCCCGTGACTTATGGAATCGTGTTACTAAACAACCGTTTTACAAACTTGAAACTAATAGTTAAACATCAATTTTACACACTATCGTAGATAAAATATATAATGTTTTTCTCAAAATTAGATGCATGTTCAAGAAAAGTGCAAATAACTTTATATATTACAAATATTTTTGCTACCATTTTTCATTTGAAACTTTTTCTCAGAGCTGATTTTATTTTTGAAAAAAAAAAATGGAATTTATTGTTTTGTATGTTCAGTAAACTTCTTCTTCCGGTTTTTCAATTTCATTCAAAATAAACTCAGCTCTTCATTTTTTTATTAAACTTATAAATTCCCAGTTTCGTTTACATATTTCTTGTCTTCTTTCAAGAATTCTTGATATTTATTGATTCCTGATATTTGAAATGTCAAGAAATAAGCAAGACAAGAAATCTGTAATTTCTTGTCTTGAAAATCAAACCGAAGACAAGAAGTGATCATCAAGACAAGATTTCTATTACATTAAAAAAATTGTGATGTACCTATGAATTTAACTTTTCTTCTTATTCTTCTTTCTTAACTTTAATCTGATACCAAAGTGGTGGCGTTCGATTAATTGTAAAAAAAAAAAAAACAATTGACGATCTTATAATAATTATTAACGTATCAAGGCATTGAAGTTTTACTTTTTGCCACGAATATGGATTTTATTTGTCAAAGCCCGCAGAAAAGAAAAATAAACCATATGAGTTAAAATCTTCAATAACGCGGTAGGAATTAAATTTGATTTGAAATATGAAATCGAAGAAATTTTTTTTATTTTATGCCAGTTCTCAGTTAAGTCAAACATTGGATGGAACTTATACTCAGTGTTGCCAACCCCGAACATTGAAGTTATTGTAAAGAACACTCAAAATTATGTGTTTTTTGTGGACTAATTAATTAGCTTGTTCTTCTTGCACATTTTGTTTCATTTTACGTATAAATATACTATCGTACAGTTACCGATATTATCCCACTTGTATAATAATTATTGTACGGTTACCAACACTGCGATTCCCCAACTCGTTAATGCCTATTTCAGAACTATCAATGACGATTTTGACGTTTTGTGCCGAATTGAATATAAAAACTAAAGCTAAAGAAATAAAATGAATAAAATTAAATATTGTTTAAAAAAATAATTCGAAGATGAAGAAAAACATAGCCTCAATCTAATTTTAAGGACTCCAAAAACAGGTTAAATTATATCAAGTGCTCTCTTATGCCCTCTAGTACGATTATGTTGCAAATGCTAAACTAATAAAAGGCAATTACATAACCTAAAAGTTTATTGCATTATTATAAACGCAAAATTTTGCGAATTATAAAGTTGTTACTTGTCTTGCTATTACTTGCTACATCAAACATGAAAATACAATGACTATTTCATATTTTCGAATTTTCCTCTTCACCTCCATGAAATTGCGTTTATCTCGGAAGCAGCATTATAAAAATGAATTCTTACATTTTCCAAAGTCAGCTTGGCTTGTAGCGTTAAATCCGCCTCTCGGCCATTAATATAATACATTTTCCAGCGAGCAGCAAATATGTGGTTGCGCTCGTGTGTACCTAACAGACCACGGCCACGTAGATATTCCCTTGACTTGTTTGCGGGATATTAGTGCATGTAGAACACGGGATAGCATAGAACATAGAGCATAGCATAGGTTAGATGTCGTGTATGCTACTTTTAACACGACTTGGTTATTACGGATAACATTGTGCGATATAAGTTATCATTAATCGCAATCTATGCTGCAGGAGGAACATGTATACCTGGGGAATTATATGTGGAAAATCTGTATTCTACTCAAGACAATGCAAAATGAAATGTTTTATCTTAATAATATTGGCGTGGCCAGCGCATTATGGTGAACCATAACTTCTTTGAAATATCATTGTTGTGATGAACAGCTTACCATGTTAAGGTTATATGTCATTTATGTCAATTTAGAAAGCATTCGCATTTGAGAAAATCGTTCGCTAAGATTGAAATTTGGACTTAAAGATTATTCACATCCTCCCAATCACATTTTTTATGTATTGGATGTATAATTACAGAACTATGAATACTTGTTAATAAAAATATACATAGTACATAAGAACTTACATTTGAATTTATATTATATACCGGGAGTTTCAGTTAATATGCAATATCCATATTATATATAAAGTATTACAAAATTACAGTTTTGTAAAACGTCCAGCAGAATTGAAAGAAAAACAGAACAACTTGAGACAAACGAAAAAATAATAATTGAATAAAATGTTGGATATTGTCATAATTTTTGTTCCTGAAAATAAAACGAATTAAATTAATTACTTTACTGTACGTATTTCAACATAAATTTAAAATATGCTGTTGAAATGTTTTCTTTAATTTTAAAAACAATTTTGCAAATCATTTTTACCATATTTGTTATATATCAAAATATGATATAAATAATTTATAATTTTATTTTTATAAATTAGAGAGAAAAATCTGCAAATACCCAGTATTCTACTATTAGAATAAATACACAACGTACCAAATTCTTTGCCACCCTATCACGTGACTTTCACTTTATCTCTGTTGCACTGTGTTGACTTCAGACTATCTTTGTCCATACTATTTCATACGTTTTATTAATTCTATGCCATTAAAATGCTACAATGCCAGTTTGTCCCGAATCTCATCAAAACTCAAATAATATGAATATGGATGTTGCTATCGGAAATAAGCAAATCAACAGAATTAGTTCTTCTAAAATCTTAGGTTTCACTATCGATGAATTCTTAAATTGGAAAAATCACTGCGAATAATTATAACCAATTTGCAAAAATTATGTTACCAAATTAAACATTTAAAACAATATTTAACTCTTTCTCAACTATTAACATTTTATCATACTAAAGCTAAATCTATCCTCAGGTACAGTGTCTTTTTCTGGGGTGCCTCTTCTAATTCCCGGGACGTCTTTGTGAGTCAGAAGAGAGTAATACGATGTATTTCGAATTTAAGAGCGCATGAATCGTATAGGACTATTTTCATTAAGTATCAAATTTTAACCTTGATTGATCTTTTCATATTCCTTACATGTATATCAAAACAAAAATAATTTCATGAAAAATAAAGATTTTTATAATTTTAATACGAGAAGGAAAAATGAACTTAGAGTGCCCCATAATAAATTAGAAATAAGTAGTCTATCTCCAAACCCAATGGGCGTAAAGATTTATAATAATTTGCCTTCATCTATAATAGATTTAAAAACTGCAACAAATTTCAGACAAAAACTGAAAAAATTTCTTGTAGAACAGTGCTACTATGATCTAAACGAGTACTTTCATTTTAATTCAATATCTATGTAATTTTTTACTGCTGATACATGTATATATAATTGTATATTAATGTAATACTACTTTGACGCTTCCTATAAAATGTAATACATTTTCAAAAGGAATAAGTACATTATTATTATTATTATTATAACCCGAATGGAGACCAACGCCTGATTTGAACTGTAGCGGAGGGAGTATTTACTAAATAAAACTATTATCCGGGTGAAATATCAGAATTTTGGCTGGCATTCAACCGAATTATCAAACAGGAACCATGGCTGCACGATGTATGGAAGGTTTGACAGTGCATATTATTCCTGCATAGTAGTTACGTCAGTCGGTCCACGCTAGAATGTATTGAAACATTGTGTTTTGAGTTGTTTATAAGCCTATTGTTATTATACGGACAGCGTGGTGTCAGGCGTAGTGCAGTATGAATTTTAAACACGATTATCTAATCCCTTTCATTTCTTTCACCTATGATTACGAGTCAGATTTTGAATAGACAAATTAAACTAACATGAATTTAAAAAAGAAACCATAATTTATAAACATTATTCTATAGTTATTAGCACGTTCACTGCCATTACTATCTAAGCTAGCTGGTTTTAACTTTTACCATACACAGCAATGCAACAGCCCTCACATGTATGAATAAAATGAATGACCATTAATGACATGTCATTTGACGTGTTGTTTATATTCGAAGAAATCATGACTATTTTCTAATTATGGATTTGGTAGAAAATACAAACGAAAGAAGAAAATTGTTCATGGTTTTATTATTAACTGCTGCTGCATGTATTAGGAAAAAATTAATTACAAAGAAATACGCAAACAACGTCGATAGTGAATACGTCCCCTTTATATCAGAAAATATCAGCATAATGATTATTACAATTTGTACAAGGGAATGCGACAAGGAGATTTATTTTTTAATTATACGAAAATGACAAAAGAAATATTCGACAATTTGCTATTGTTTCCATATTGTCAGATAAGTTTGTAACAGCGAAATGGAAGGTACTAGAATATATGAGTATTCTCATCCGCCATTTTGGGTCCAAGTGTCATAAATAAAACAAATTATTGGAATCCAGTTATTTTAATTCTTTTCTGTCAAATTTGAAGTTGATATTGATTAATAATTGTGGTATATCATTCCTTCAATTATTATATTCCATATCTAACAGGTAAGTGTACAGAAATACTTTCTAATAATAAATTACCGTATGATTTGTGTAGTTGGATTTTACAGAATTTCACGAAATATGTTTTCAAATTTGACAGATACAAATTTTAAATGTTTTTTTTTTTTTAAGTAAATGGATTCCAATAACTTGTTTTATTTATGGCATCTGGACCCAAAATGACGGACGAGAATACCTACATTCTTCTAGAGCTCTAGTTATACAGAAGCAAATTTTCGTGCTGCCATCTATTGATGTTTTCATTGAACTACGATGATATTCACGTAGGCGAAATACAAACAAAACGCTGTCAAAATGACAGTTCTTAAAATGATGCAAAATATCAAAAATAAAGTGTAGTATGATTTGTGCAATAGTGACTCCCGTTATTACTATAAGGAATATACGGCCAGTGTTAAATTTATTAATTTTCCTAAATAATAAACTTCAAAAATAAAAACATAACCTTTTTGAAACACCATCTCAAATGTCAAAACATGGATGTTTGTATTATGAACTTCCATCTCAACTTTTACCTCATCTTTCTCTTTCTTGTCTGTGACGTCAAAAGCATAACCCTCCATTAATTTCCTGTAAATACTGCTTGTATTCATCTTTGGCACTTTTTGACGTTATTTTAATTTGACATATGATTACACATACAAATACTGCCAACGTAAACGGTTGAACAATTGCTGTATTCCAATACCAATCCTCTATGAAAACAAAGCTAAGCTTGGTTTTTAAGAATCAAGTTGACGTATAAAAATATATTAAATTCCGATACATTTAAGACATGATGATAAATATATATTAAAATAATTATTTCCGAGAACTCGCGTCATTGAAAACCTGTCAAGTGCAAACTTCAAGTTCCACCTTTTCAGGTGATTCGACTTTTCTTGTTTCAGTCTTACAGCGTCGAAGTTGCGACAGCCCCACTGAAAACTAAAGGTGGTGAATGCGGCGGCGGCAACTTGCGGATGTGCGGATTACGGAAGGCGGATTATTTGAGTGTAAATCGCTTGATGCACCGCACTACCGCCACCAGCGCCACCATCGTCACCGCCCCCACCGCCGCTTAGTGGAGTTGAGGCTTACTGAGGAAACCCGAGGTTTCCACTGCTTGGAATTTAAATTATTTAATAGAGTGTTAAAAGAATTTGCTGGGGGCTTCAGAGATTCAGACAAATTTCTCTTGTCTTTGATGTATTTGCATTTATTTCATTAAGAGTTGTCGAAAATCTTCTAGGATAGATAGTATTGGGCTAACCATAGAGATACATTCAGACTTACTAACAGGTTTAGAATAATTTTCCGTGTAGAATTAATTTATCAGAGCTTTACAGTTCTTAAGTACTGTTGTAATTAATTACTTAGTAGTTGTACTTAAGTATTTTAAAAATTTACCCAAAATAGTTCATGTTCAAGTACCATGGGTAAAATACTTGTACTTAAGACTTAAAATGGTACTTAAATACCAAAAAAGCACCTACTTCAATACTTCTTGGATACTTAAGTATTTTAAATGTACTTGAATACTAAACTCAGTTTAGTTTAAGATTGAAAATTGATCAGGGCCATATCTAACTCTAAAATTACAATTACATTTGTTCAAATTGTTACAATTGTTATTAATAATAAAAGTTTATTACCAGCTTCCATTGAATATATTACATTTGTTTTATATTTTGTAAAACCTTCCCAAGAGTCTAGTTTTGACTGGTGAAATTTTTACACATTCGCTACAGAAACACTCGAAACATTCGATACAGAAACACTTGTCATGACAAATATTTCTAACATATAAATTTATTTATACCTTTATTTATTAGCAGGGGGCTATATTTTAACAATGACTACAGTAAATTGTTCCTATTACTTTTAGGAAACGTGCTATATTATAGCAAACTGAAACTGCTATTGCATGCAATATTTTTTTAAATAATTTGACGGGTCGCAGGTTTACTCGTATGTATCCCCAGTTAAATATCCTGTATTCAAAAAAACTTCCAGTAGCGTAAAATCTGAATGTTAATGGGATCGTTTTATCTGGACTTACAGTATGATTTCTTTAAATTTCGGCAGTTAAAGTACATGAGTCTACTCGCATATATATGTAACCAATATCTTTAACAAATTTGCCAGGTAGTAGCATATTTTATAAGGCCGTTGTTGACATTTATAATTGCACTAATGGTTTCTTTGCTCAATCTAAATTTTGTTAAAAAGATCGTAATCGTCTCAAATATCGAAATGATATATTCTATTTCTATGTATTTTGGGTTTTCGTATTAATTGATTTTCAAAAAAGTTTATATCCTCCTCATTGTCAGATGACTCCATAATAAATAAATAACGCACACAATTTCTCCTAATTTAATATTATTCACAATATTAATATTTAATAATATAACTTTTGACAACCAAATTCATCGCGAAAACTGTCATTATTTGTCATTAAACCTTGAACTCAACGTTGAACCAAGTACCCGATAAGGTTCAAGTTCAAGCGAAATTTGAGTTCAGTTCATGGTTTAAGTAGAACTGAAATACACTTTAAACCTTAAACTGAAACTTAAACTCAAAATTTGGTTTAAACTCGCACTGAAAAACCGGGCATTATACATGTATTTATTAATCCTGAGACCTAGCATACTAACTTCAATTAGCATTTAAAAAATATATTTTTCATTTAAGTCATTACTATCTTTAAATTCCACTATTATAGTCACATACTCCATTATTATATGCAATATTAATGGTACTAGTGGCTCCAGTCTAGGTCTTAAATTATATTTCAAACCGCCATCTTTCGGCCCCATAAACTATTGGTAAAGAAGCAACAACAATATTGATGTAGTGCAAAATGCTTTGTGAAAAATAACTAAATTTCATGGTAAGAATTCGTAAAGCAAGTAATGATTTTCTTTATACTTATTTATTGCTGAAAACTAATTTAATTTTCTGTGAACTAAACTCACAAACATTTTGTTTATGTGCCATGGTTCGTGTTGCTTGTTTCACGATTTAATGTGCGGACTCAAGGAAATGAAATTTGCGGCGTAAAGTTAATCGCAAATGACAGACATCCGTAATGTTCACTAACCGGCAAAATTTAATTAAAAATTCGTGTTAGCTATTTTACAGTCTAAATACTATAAAAATTCAATATTCCAAACTTTTTCAAATTATGTAATAAATATTGGTATACCACCATATGACATAACAGTAGAATATATATATTTATCAAATCAAAATAAGCTAGGTTGTGAAATTGAAATGTGAAATATATACTTCGGTTTAATTTAATCTACAGGATAAAATACCTTACCGTGGTTGATGAAAACGAAAAGTTTGTAGTTTACAAGTTTCTCAATCAGTACTAATTAATGTACGCCATTATTTTGTTGGTGTGAATGCTAGCGTTGGTCCACATAAGTCAAAGCGCAACTGTTCATTTTAATTGCTAATCATAATTGATAATTGAGTTGCTTTGAACGCAGCTTTAATTAGTATATTTAGTGTAATGACTAGCCAAACTTGAGATTGGATTTGAAGTACTCCAACTTATAATCAGAGTAAGTCAGCATAATATATTTTTGCATTCTTTGTAATTTCTCCCAGTCGCAACAGATTTTATTTAACTTTAAGATAATATTATGTGTATCGTAACATGCTTGATTACGCCGGTATCCAAGTGATTGTTTATTAACATTTTTATTTGGGAAAACAATTGATTTGCATCCTTTTTTTTGACAAGGATGAAATTATGACTGAAATAATTAAGAATAAGGCTGATTTCAATGAATTCGACGGGAAGAGGCATATAATAGAGACGGAGATTTTTAAAAGTTGACGGAATGGGTTTGAAAAAATTGATTAAGATGGAATTTTAGTATATGTTTAAACTCTCTGAAATTTTGTGCCATGCAAAATAATAAAGACAGAATGTTGAAGTAGCATCAAAATAATATATTTTTGTTGTTATGTTTTAATTTATTTAACAATAGTCCTGTTATAGTTATTAACATTCCCAGCGATGTTATGAGTATCATCTAAGGCCTGTTATGACTCATTACATCCATGGTGTGTTCAATAGTTTACCGGTTTCAGAATATGAAAACGTTATTGTCATTAATAAATATTATTTTAAAATTTTTTTTATTTATAACGTCTGTCATAATTTTTGAAGGTGATCAAGTCAATTTAACACTATTGTTATACTTGTTTTGTATCATATTTATAAATAATTTTTTTACTTAAACGGCAAATGTGTTCATAATGGCTAGATAAAAGTGACTTTTGGCGATGCTGAATTGCCTGAAAATATTTGGAACGCAGCAGGTGAAGCTCTGAACAGCTTAATTCCGTGTGTATTAATAAATAGCGTTATATTATCATTATTTTTTATTTTCATTTTCTTGACTGCTTTGACAGGTCAGTTTGGTAATATTACCGTACAGCATAGAATTATGGCATACTTACCCTGCCTACTTTTGTACATGTAAACATAGGTTTAATCTTTTAAAACCGGTAAAGTTACATGCACAATAACACAACCCGTTGCTAAGTTGTTATTAGCATGATAACATTGTTGGATAAAATAGAAGATAATTATATGATAAATAAAATAAATATACTTATTTAAATTATTACAATTTCTGTGTCTGCTATTAATTTACTAACTATTTAAGCAAGCCTACCCCGTTTAAATTAAAAGCCGCTAATTTTAGTACGCCGAAAATAAATCTTCATCACAAAACAACAGGACCATCTTTAACTTTAAGACGCACTTTCCCTCAGCCTCAGCCTACTGCAGTAATTCATCTAATTCAATTCTATTTAATAATATTTCGTAAAAGTGGTAGTTATTTATGAAGAACAAGGGCGGGTAATCTTTCAAAGGCGCTTGGCGCAGCGCAGAATTTGCGTAAACGCATCAATTACCTCAAACTCTTCACCTCTCGACGTAACTGAATAATGCGAAACGGCTGTGGTAGCGCCGGCGTCGGCGGGGTAAAAAATAGCCGCCGTCAGCCGTCAGCTGTCTGACAACCGCGACCCGACCCGGGGTGAGGTCGATGGGTACACCACGGCACAGTTGTACACGAAGTGGAGGTTTTGTTGTACAAATTGGGAGAATGGGATTTTTAACATGATACATGGTTGCAGTAACTTTAGTAAGTATAATAATGCTGTTACTTAATACATTGGATGGTGGACTTGCATGTTTTTTTTTTAATTTGGGTTGTACGTGACCTTCCGAATTTAATCATCTATAATAAGTAGTGTAATGTAGTATTCACAACACCACCTACAACAATTTAAAAAATCTGTTGTGGGCAGCACAATACCTCCCGCCATAGATTTCTTATCGAACAATGCAGGAACACGGACCACCGCTATTAAGAAACGCTCATCCCTTCAACAAATTATGACACATGTCAAAAAATGACATTTTTCAACAGTTGTTTTGTTAAAAAAACAGATTAGCCGAATTAAACGAAAATATTAAAATATAATTTTTCTTTAACGTGTTGTAATTCGTAAATGGTGACACTAATAGGAAAATGTTTCAAACAATAATTGTAGATAATAATATTGAAACATTATTCTAATTACAGAATTTTCATTAAATCATAATTTACTGAGATATTTTAACATAATTTGATAGGGCTTCGAGTAAACTACCACTTCCGGTTATTGTATTATCACCAAAAACTAATCAGCTCTTCCAACGGGTATACAATTGATATATACAAAATATCAAAATTTTCACTTTATTAGTTTTTGAGAACCCGTAACTCCAGAGTTCCACACAGACTGACAGATGCACACACACAGACATCATTGCGAAACTATTAAAATCGTATTCGAGGGACCCTAAAACGTGCTCATCCACTGAAAACTCACTACACAATTTTTAGCATGTTTCCTATACCTCCCTTACAGGATGTGGCGGGAGGTAAAAACACAGTATATTAAGCTATCGTAGCATTACACCGCAAATGTTACAGAATGATATGCACAATTAGAAGAGTTTTTCTTTGAATACAAGAAAATGACGGAAATTTTTAAAATTTAGTTTAAAGTTTATGTGTAATTCATTTTTTTTTATTTAATGGTTTTATCATAAGTAACTTGTTAACTTGGATATTTGAATTTAGAATTCAATTAATACAATTTATTTTAGAGGGTGAGTCTATTCATTGGGATGCCCGGTATATGAAAAATAGTAAGGTTGTAATTTAAGAATGAAACGAATGAACAAAAATAACAAAAAAGTTATTCTATGGCAACTAAGAACACTGGATAAGACAAAAAGTTGAAGTTTTGAACATTTCTCAACGAATTATATTTCTATTTTCTATGCTGGAAGAAAAAAGCATGTGATACTGTTATTCGGGGTAAATATGACTTTGTACGATTTTGGATTGATGGATTTAGACAAAAACTACCACTTCCGGTTATTGTATTATCACCAAAAACTAATCAGCTCTTCCAACGGGTATACAATTGATATATACAAAATATCAAAATTTTCACTTTATTAGTTTTTGAGAACCCGTAACTCCAGAGTTCCACACAGACTGACAGATGCACACACACAGACATCATTGCGAAACTATTAAAATCGTATTCGAGGGACCCTAAAACGTGCTCATCCACTGAAAACTCACTACACAATTTTTAGCATGTTTCCTATACCTCCCTTACAGGATGTGGCGGGAGGTAAAAACACAGTATATTAAGCTATCGTAGCATTACACCGCAAATGTTACAGAATGATATGCACAATTAGAAGAGTTTTTCTTTGAATACAAGAAAATGACGGAAATTTTTAAAATTTAGTTTAAAGTTTATGTGTAATTCATTTTTTTTTATTTAATGGTTTTATCATAAGTAACTTGTTAACTTGGATATTTGAATTTAGAATTCAATTAATACAATTTATTTTAGAGGGTGAGTCTATTCATTGGGATGCCCGGTATATGAAAAATAGTAAGGTTGTAATTTAAGAATGAAACGAATGAACAAAAATAACAAAAAAGTTATTCTATGGCAACTAAGAACACTGGATAAGACAAAAAGTTGAAGTTTTGAACATTTCTCAACGAATTATATTTCTATTTTCTATGCTGGAAGAAAAAAGCATGTGATACTGTTATTCGGGGTAAATATGACTTTGTACGATTTTGGATTGATGGATTTAGACAAAAACTACCACTTCCGGTTATTGTATTATCACCAAAAACTAATCAGCTCTTCCAACGGGTATACAATTGATATATACAAAATATCAAAATTTTCACTTTATTAGTTTTTGAGAACCCGTAACTCCAGAGTTCCACACAGACTGACAGATGCACACACACAGACATCATTGCGAAACTATTAAAATCGTATTCGAGGGACCCTAAAACGTGCTCATCCACTGAAAACTCACTACACAATTTTTAGCATGTTTCCTATACCTCCCTTACAGGATGTGGCGGGAGGTAAAAACACAGTATATTAAGCTATCGTAGCATTACACCGCAAATGTTACAGAATGATATGCACAATTAGAAGAGTTTTTCTTTGAATACAAGAAAATGACGGAAATTTTTAAAATTTAGTTTAAAGTTTATGTGTAATTCATTTTTTTTTTATTTAATGGTTTTATCATAAGTAACTTGTTAACTTGGATATTTGAATTTAGAATTCAATTAATACAATTTATTTTAGAGGGTGAGTCTATTCATTGGGATGCCCGGTATATGAAAAATAGTAAGGTTGTAATTTAAGAATGAAACGAATGAACAAAAATAACAAAAAAGTTATTCTATGGCAACTAAGAACACTGGATAAGACAAAAAGTTGAAGTTTTGAACATTTCTCAACGAATTATATTTCTATTTTCTATGCTGGAAGAAAAAAAGCATGTGATACTGTTATTCGGGGTAAATATGACTTTGTACGATTTTGGATTGATGGATTTAGACAAAAAAAAGTATGAAAATAGATGAAAAAAGTATAATGTAAAACAGGCATAATGCGGAAATAGATAACAGATATCTATAATTGCAGAATTTAAAATAGACATGGACAATTGTTTGTTACTATACGAATATTATTTGTAGTATATTTCCCTAAGAAAAAGTACTCGTGCATAAAGTTATATGGATATATAATATTAGTTCTACTTACTGTATTCTATTCACGGAAATTCAATACAGGTAGATAACGACGCCGTAGGAAACATTTCAATTAATATGAATTATTTATTATTTCGAGTCGCCTTCCAGCCTTAATAATGGATTATATAATTGTTCATTCTACTCGTATATCTTTAACATGATAAAGTAACTGTAACATTGTCTGAATAATACCATTGTCAAAGATTAAAAGTTAATTAATAAATGTCATTATCGGAAAACAAAACAAAACAGACATTTTCCATTATTCTTGCGAGAAACTAATGTTGCCATTGTAAACAACTTGAACAAGTTAAATGAAATGAGGGCACAGTATACTTCATTAGAAATGACATGAACAAATTAACGGAAGACGCGGGAGTGAATGGGATTTTAATACAAATTAGATAATTATACTACGATCTACGATATAGTGTTTTAACAGCTCTGAAATTTCAGATAACGTCATTACTCCGATGCGATGTGATATAGCTATTAACATACCTAGCGATGTTATGAGTATTTTTAATTGAAAACTCAACAGCGATTGTTAAAAAAATGCATTGTACACGTGAAGCTGGTGATAGTGGTCGTTACAAGCATATAGGGTGTTTAATAACTTCAGGTACATACGTTAGTGGTATGTGTTATTTGTAGACTTGCAACGAATAGTGTATTCGGCCATAGGCCGAATACCGAATATTCGGCGGATTCCTTGGCCGAATAGCCGAATATTCGGTGAATAGTATTCGGCTGGTTTTTTCTGTTTATTACTCAGTATTTTTAGTTATTATTGACAAATATCTTGTGTTAAATTAACAATTTGAACAAATATGACAATTTGTTAAATTAAAATTTTGTCATTTCTGAATTATTAACAAGAAAAATTGTTTTTATTTATTTGCGACATTTATAAAATTTAATAAATAATGAAAAGAAAAATTTATCAAATTGAAATTGTTGTTCGTAATAACTTAATTTGTTATAATACCTATGATTTATTGTTCAGCTTCTATATAATTACTAAAATATTTTGTCAAAAGTACATAAAAATAAATGTTAATAATTACTAAATTCACAAATATATTTTGTTAAGAAATACACAAAAATAATTTGTTACCTGCTAACATATTGTTAATATTAAAATAAAAAATAAAAAAATATATCATCACGCCTTTTACCCATTATGGCACTCTGCTTACGCAGATCTCGGTATGTGATATATTTTTTCGTATGAAGTGCGGTTAACAGCCGTCAAATCATAGCCCCCAAAGATTTTAGAGGAGGAGGAACCACAGGGGTAAATTTAAATTGGTACCTGTCGGCAGTGGGATTCGAACTGAGGATCTCACAATCTCACAGTCCGATACGTTACCAAGGAGCTATTTACCCCATTACAAATTGTTAAATTAACATAAATTAACGGTGGATCGTCTGGGACTAAATATTTTCTTAAAATTATAAAAATTTTGTCAATTTTGACTATAAATTTTTTACTGTATACCTATGTATCTTTATTTATTACCTATGTCCTCTATGTATGGGGCCTATTTAAATTTAATAAATATTTTAACTAATAGAAATGCGGCATATGAAATTTTCAGTTTATATTCAGTAACGTCTGTTATCGTTGGTTAAAATTTTTAACAGGCCGTTAAGATTTAACAGGTAAATTACAGAATAGACACCCTTATGTGTTTTACATTTATTATTTTATTTCAAGCAAAAATTACCGAATGAAATATCTTAAATTTCCACTTTTCTCTATATTCTAAACTATTCGGTATTCGGCCGAATAGTAAAAATGTGGCCGAATAGGCCGAATACCGAATAGTTGCCGAATATTCGTTGCAAGCCTAGTTATTTGATATGCTGATTACGAATTAAAAAAAGAATGGTTTATACAAAATGAAGACAAGAAAAGCATAGAAATACAAGATGCCGCTTATATTGGCAAACAGTTCACGCGTCTGTACTTTACTTGCCTGGAATGACTAGCTTTTAAAATACAATTTTTTTAAGTGTCGTTGAGAAGGAACTTCTAAAAATGTATAATTGAAGATCATAAATGTTGATAAATAATATTACCGGAAGGAAATAGTCATTGGGTTTTGAATATATCCATCGTTTCTTGTATTTCAGCATTTAGTAACCTAATATTTTCATTTTTTTTAACCAATATAGAAGCTTAAAAGTCTTTCTCTACCCATAAATACACAACATATAAAATTACATTTCCTACGTTTAACCGCATCCATTAACACAATAATAATTTAAAATATACAAAACATGCTATGATAAATAATGTTATTTTACTCGCATACGCCTTCGTAAAGTATTATAAAATTTTGCCACCAGACGTCATATCGCTTCTCTGCGGTTGTCAATAGATAACTGCAAGGAACCGCCAGTTTATTCGCAAGTGAAATGGACCCGTATCTATCTGGTGGTAAAAATATAAACTGCTATGAGGAGTAATGGTGTGTATGACGCGTTTGACGCAATATTAATAAAAGTGATCTTTATGTAGTTGTTTAGTGCAAAATAATTCCATAAAATTTATTTTCTCATTTATCATATTAAATTTGATTCGTTTTATAAAGAGTTCCATAATCAAGGAAAAAAATCACAACAAAAACTTATGTGTACATACATGGCTGCCATTTTCGTGCTAGCAAAAATATATGATTTATTTTCCATTTATTTTCAAGAAAGGGTGCAAGTAAAGTGTAAACATTAATCAAATATGGAGAACTTGAATTGACCGAATATATGAGAATTTTATATTACTAGGTTTTTCTAATAGCTTGTGCGATACCTAACCTAACCTTTCGCCACCAATTTTCATTGCGGATAAGTTTTTGGAATGAGTTATTTAAGCAGTGAAATTGAATACTTTTAATAGAAAAATGTTTTTTTTAATGTATTATTCTAGTCAGTTATATAAATACAAACCATTATCGAAACCGTTATTTATATGTTTTATATTTTGGCTCACACCCGTACCTAAAGGATAAAGTAAGAAATAAACCATTTTGATAATAAAGTAACTCGTTTGAAGGTAATACAAACATTTTACATAAAAAAGTTGTCCAAGAGTGATGAACGCGTCCCTACCGCTGGTCTTGTCAATACTTAAAAATAAAAACAAAAAGGGTGGTATAACTGTACTAGGCGCAATAGAATATGCAACAATACTCCCCTATACAGAATATTAGGCGTCAAAACTTCATCTATTCAAAATTAATTTAATTTTTTGATTCACTTTCCTATGTTGCACATGTTATCTACAACTCTGATTACTCACTCCTTTTAGTAGCCATTTTATAGGTACAGTACTGCCGCCATCGGCGATTTCAGTTGCGAATAGTGACCTCCGAATCAATTAGATCCATCTGTAGCCGTTTGTCTGAACTACGAATTGTACCTAATTATTTTTTCGCGCCGCCGTCCGACATTGACACAATTACATATCTCTAAAGCGGTCGGAAATCATGTTTTTGTCGAATTAGTTCGACAAAAATTGCTAACTTTTTATGGTTATATGTTGGCATCACTTCACTAATTTTAGTTAACTTCTGATGCTAGAATTGCAAAGTATTACATTGACTTGAAAATATTATGACAGTATATCTAAAATTGAGTATTTGCAATACAAGAAAACAGAATATTTATGGATTTTAAACATATTTTGTAAGTAATTATAATTGAATTTGCAGTGTAAAATCCAAATAAAAATTTGAAGATATTTTTAGTTATGATATTGGAAAATAAACATAATTGACATTCAAATATTGTGAAGTTAGCAACATAAAAAAATTCCCTGTCATTAAGAAAATGAGTAATAAATTAAATTTATTTATTAAATTTACATATATGTTGGCGCGAAAAATCTTGTGTATCCCTCGCTTGGAAACTATTTTGCGAGTGCTCGTATTTGTATCAAAACAAACTCGCACTCTCAAAATAGCAGTTCCCAACCTTGTGATTCAAATAACTATTATAATTCGAGATGTATCGTGCGGGGCGCGAACCCCGACCGTCAGATTACAGTTGAACGCTCTTAGCCTGTTAACCACCAATAGCTGCAACTGGCCTCTAGATGCTATGCTAATAATGATTGTCAACTATTTCAATATTACTTCTCCATACCACAGTATCACATCCAGCACCTCCGCCAATTGTTCTCGCCATGTGTACCTCGCCAGTCGATCTGTCTCGTTGAAATATTCCAGTGGCTTCATAAACCGACGGCGGGGCAATTTGTCACCGGGACACAAGCACACACGCACACATACTCCGCGCCGACCCTACTACCCCGGCCACCGCGTGCTGCTTGCGCGCTCACTGTGGAAGAAAGAATGAGCAGCTGGCTACAAGCAATATGTAAATGTGCTCCCAGTCGGTGGCTTGGCTTCTCTACGCTGTGAGCGACTGAGCGTTGGATGGCGAAGCTCTTCAAGAAGACAAGCGATGAGATGATTCAGGTGTCTACGTGGTAAATGTGTGATATGTGAATGAGAAGATAGCGCGCACTGAAATATTTTGTTGGGTTTATTACTATAGTGAATTTGATTCGTGAAATCGTCACACTTGCATTAACGTTGTAATAAAAGATTTGGCGGTAATTGTAAACTTATCATATTATATTTATAATTTATTTATTCAACACCGACTCATAATAAGGCTGTAACTATGGTTATTTGAAATAATTAATGTCCAACCTTCGTCACGCAGTGAGAGAATAATAATTACTGATTAAATACACTAAATTCTTTGTTATAAATATCTCTGGACTTTTTCGGAATTATATTCAGACATGCTTCTTGTGATACTTAGAGGTATTTCCACATTTTCATCCATTTTTTACCTTTTTCCGTGTTTACAATAGGGGACACGCATAATTTTCAAATATAATTTTAAAGTGAACTTTATGCTTCCTGTATCTACAGAATAGAATATTCTACAAGTAATGGAATGGCACATATTCCACGCGAGCAAAACGTTTGTAGCCCTCGCCTTTGGCTCGGGCTACGATTTGCGAGCGTGGGATAGGCCATTCCGTTACATGTTGTAGACTATAATTTCTATAAAAAGGTTTTGGAAATTATACAAAAATACAAATATAAAACTGTTGAAAACGTCAAACTCAAATAAATCAAATTAAAACAAACAGACATAACTATAGTAACTGAATCAAGATACTTCATATGTCGCGCTAATAAGCGGTTCTGATTCGTCAAAAATATTCCATACGCCGCGTATGGAATGTTAGTGATTCCATAACAATTTTTAGTAGTGGAATGCCCTGTTTCCAAAACAGTGTTATAGAAAAATAGTTATTTATCATAAAGAGGTAAATATTAATGAAAAAGCGATGATCGACTGTGATGATGAATAAGATTAAAAAAATTGACTGCATTCCGAAGAATTTTTAATCTTATGTAAATATTAATATTTAAAAACTAGTTTTTAAAAAAGCACAAAAACGATCGTAGAATGTTCCGTTTGTCTGTCGTGACGTCATATTCCTTGTTCACATAGAACATGTGCTTGTATAACATAGAGTGAAGGTTTATTTGAATGCGAAAGGGAAATATATCAGGTTTGATAAATAAAATAATTAAAAAGTAGAATATTGTTGTTAAAAGCAATGAAACGAAATAAAAACGATATCTCTCAGCAATCAAAAGGTCATGGGTGTGAAGTTTATCTATTCTCCATCTTCTTCCATAGTACTATTAGCGTATCATGCCGCACCAGGGTAATAGTAATTTTAGACATGATTAAAACACTGAATGTTTTTAATAGTTTATTTACTAGTAACGAAAAACTATTGTAGATAACCAAAATTTAATTGTTTAATTAAAAGAACTTTCATTGATTTTAAAATTTCATGCATGCCCCCTATTTACAATGACAGACCACAAACAATCATTCCATGGCTACTTTATAATTTCTATATTTTATAAATAGCATATCAAATGTCTAGTCAGTATCAAACAAAAAACGAAAATATACAAACGATTTAAGACGTTTTAAGAGTGGTGTTGTATAAAACGTTGTATTGCATTCGTGTGGATTGTACAATAGTCACTCAAGAAAAGAATCCATGAACCCTTCGGGTATCAATTATTATCTTAGCATATATTTGATAAAATGAAGCAAAACGCAAGCGATACATTTACACAAAATATTATTTGTACATTGAATATTACAAATTTCTTACATACAGCAACAAATATCACAATTAAGTTCTTATACGAAAAGGACGATAACATGAACGTGAATGGTAATGACGAGAAAATAGTAATTAATGTAATTGTGTCATTAGCGTTAATTGGTTTATAGTTGGACTCTCATTTGCAGCAGAGACTAAACACAACTATCTTGAAATTAGTTTCTTAACAGATTCTGGTAGCAAGTAGTTAGTTGCTGTATAAGTGTGCATACCCAGTACACTGCTGTACAAAATCCCCGAATAGCAGTTCTGGAGATTGCAAACAAGTAGTAAGTAGTAATGAATTTCATGATGCACTTGCTAGGAATTTGGTTTCTTGTTAGTTTTGTTTGGAACTACATAAACAAGAAACGTAATCATGTATCTATGTGAGTTTGTAAAGCTTAATACTTTTGAAGTATGTATTTTGTTCTCACTAGCATTTCTTTCTTACAAATTTTTTTAAGAGATTATAATCTTTTCTCAAAATGTTTGTCGAAGATCCAACTATTTTCTATACATCTAATATAAAATACAAAAGAGACCAGCTCCATTTCTATTATAAATTAATAACCAGAAAAGGATTTTTATTAGTATAATGAACATTTAACCTGATGTGTAAAGTATTCCAGTTGTTGAATTGAATTTTAAATCACAATTCAATGTAAATGGACGTGTAAGTGTATAACAGTTGTCTATATATGTATATTAAAAAAAGAATATAATTTGTGTGTAATTTGATAAATCAAACACTGTTCTTCTTGCACCTGTATACCCTCATATATTTACATATAATTCTTTATTAATAATTATTACAAACTTTTTTTTAGGTTATATTAGATATTTTATTTGCAAATGCAATACAAGAAGATGAACAAAGGTAATTATTATATCTGTTCTAATTCAGATATTAAGTATATTTTAAATTTTTCAATGCAATTATAGCCTAAATAAATTTACATTAGCATCATTATGTTATTTCAATTATATCCATTAATAAGCCTAATACTAATTTTATAAAATGTATAGATATATTACTTATATATATATGTATTTATTTATACAGCTTTTTCTTTTTATATATTATTTAACAATAATTAAAATTTCAACAAAGATATAGATTTTGATTCTTGTAATAAAATTTAAAGTTCCACTGCATTATTTCATAAACTAATATTGTACTTTGCAATAGTTTAATTATCAGAACAAAAAATATGTAGCGCGATCATAAATATTTATTGTAACGAACGCGGCAGCGACAAGTTGAAGCTTGCCGGCCTACGCCGCCACGCCGCGCGGTCGAGTGAATGACGCAACGCTTGCTGGTTCGAACAAGTCGTTTGCTCCACAATAGGGAATATTCCGGAACCTTCCAGAAACAAGGAACATGGTATATAAAAGGAATCGCCGGCAGCCGTCAGTCAGTCAGTTACTTGACTCCCGAGCAGTCAGTCATTGAGACTCAGTCAGTCTTTTAGATGACTCCCGAGCAGTCAGTCGTTTAAATGACTCGGACTCAGTTAGTCGAGTTGAGTCAGTAAGTCAGATGACTTAGTCGACTCCGAAGTTCTGCGGAAGAACTTGTGAATATAAATATACCGTCATAAATAAATATCGCTCGGCTAGACTTGTGAATATAAATATACCGATCGGTGTGAATATAAATATATCGTCTTAAATGAATATCGCTCGGCTAGTTAATATAAATATTGCAAATATAAAGTTTATTTATAGTAGTGATATTTGTTAGTGTATAAGTTTGTTATTTTAGTGTTATATACCTCGTGTTAATTAACTATTTACTCTTTATTATAATTATTTGTTATTAATAATAGTTTTATTATTTAAATAAAAAGTTTAGAACCCACGAACGTTACATTATATAACAAATTTAAATTTTGTAGAATTAATTAATTTTGTTCTAAGTATTCAATAATTAATTCAAACTGTTTTTTCGAGGTCCGTTACCTTCTTCGTAATTTTTATTCTCCATTATATTGAATTAAAAAAAATTATAAATAAGTATGCAAATAAGCAAAAAATTTATTCAAATTGACACATCACAAACAATGTTACAAACAGTGAGAAATTAAATTACAGTTGTAACGTTAACTTAAGAGGATAAATATAGATGAAACGCTACGAAAAAATGATTTCCAGTAAGAAAAATTACATAATATATTATTTTTATATAAATAAAAACATTTGAAACTTATATTGTTATATTGTTAAGAACACTGCTAAATCTAAAAATAACGGGCACCGTTAAAAATTTTGTTTTTAACGGTGACCGTTTATATTTTTACTTTTAACGGAATGTGTTCAAAATACACCTGTTTTACCAGAAAATTTTTGAGAAAAATGTAAATGAACGAAAAAAACATATAAAACAAATGAACGAAATTAGCAATAAAATGTTTTTCATGGTAATTAATAAGTGTTCAAAATATTCGCCATTAACTGCAAGGCAGTGGCCCAACCTATCACGAATAACTTGAAAAGAATTTCTGAGCGATCTAGGAGAAATTGCTGCAGCTTTAGCTTGTATTCGTTGCTCTAATTAGGCCAGATTTTTTCAAAAATTTTCTAGTATAAGGGTACTAAGATTTTATGTCACCGAAAAGAGAAAAAAAATCTCTGCCAAATTAAAGTGTTTTTCGTTACTCATTTGTTTTCTGAAATACAAAAATTGAATGCTCTCTAATTATGTATACAACTATTTGTTGTAAATTCTATAGGCGATTTCGACTGGCACTGGTTACTTACCGGTTACGTGTTTGGTTGGTTTCAAACAATGACCTCACACTGACCGAACGGTTACTGAAAACGCGCGGTAGATTTTGACATTAATCATATTTGACAGAAAACATGAAAAATATGACAGCGTACTAGTTTTAAATCTTCACAAGTGAAATTCAACCAATCAAAATACTAACCGTTGGACGAACCGAGCTCTCGAGCATGTTACTGATTTGACATACCAAAACTGTCACCGTTTACATATGACTTCATAAGAGTGTGAGACGAAATCAATTGGTTACTCTATTTACTAACCATTCCTGTGACCAACTACTAACCGGTGCCAGTCGAAATCACCTTATAGGTATTTCAAAAACATTCACTACAAACGAAACAAACTTAACATTTCTCCATTTCATTTCTACGTTCAGTGATAAAAAACGCGGTGTTGATTAGAACGCCCACAGTGCCACAATCCTCTCACAATCTCATATTCCACATCCAGTTATCCCCAGTGGTAAACCATCTCACCGACACAGACTCCATCCTAATGCATATTTATACCATTCACACATGCGCGCCAACACATCCTGTTCACGCATTTTTCCTTCTTTCATACAGTCACCCGCGGTGTTTACAACGCCGTCTCTTTTGATGTAGATTAAGAGTGCATTTGAAATGCAAGTGTGATGGTAATTAACGAACTTGCGCTATGGCAACGGTAGTGTGATCCCGCACTGAAATATTTCTATATGAAACATCAAGGATGGATACTCAGAGCGGCGTGTGTGTGACAGTGAATTGAAAGAGACTTCATATGTTAAATAAGAGTCCTACAAATAAAATGGTGATTTTAGTGGTGCAGAATTATTCATTCATATATTCTGCACCTTTCAGATGGCTTCATATTTTGATAAATATCAAGAAGAAATATTTGGAAAGCTGAAATGCTTCCATAATTTATATTACGGAGATGTATAAATATTCATATTGACACTGATAAGGATCATGATGATTCATCAACTAAAATTCAAGTTCGAAACTACATAAAATAGAAAGATTTATATTTGCTTTATCACGGCATCTTACTCTGTCTACATGAATCAGTGTTGCCATCTTTGAAAATTGATTGACCCAGACATTTGAGTAAAAAAAAATACAATCCTTGGAACATGAAAATAAGTTTTATTTGATATCGGCACTAAAGTGTTTAAAAATCGTCATTAAAAGCTCAGAAATCGTCACTAAAGTAACCCATTATACGACGATTTTGAGCAACGCAGGCTCATACTGTACTATTGTACAAGTAGGATAATTTTAACATATATGACATATTGTAGTAAATTTATATGTAAAATGAAACAATATATGCAAGAAGAATTAACTAATTAATTCCGATGAAGAAATTGAGGACAAAACACATAATTTTAAGTGTTATTTACGATAACTTCAATGTTCAAGGTTGGCAAAACTGAGTGTCAATTCCAACTGACAACTGACATGTATGTACTTAAGCTATATAAAAAATTTTTACAGTTATTTCTGATTATAGATTTCAAATAAAATTTAATATGTACCGCGGCATTGAAGTCCCTTTTTATCACTCACATGATTTATTTTTTTCGGCCATACGGGCTTCGGCAAATAAATTCCATATTCGTGATAAAAAGTTAAACTTCAGTGCCTTGATACACAAATAGCTATTTATTATTACAATCAGTCTTTTTATGTATTACAATAAACCACTTTTATTAATTATCAACTGAAATTATCACATTTGTTTAAAACTTTCTAATCTAATGTGTACAATTATTTACATTATTTATTTGTAGGTTAGAAAAATATTACGTTTTCAACTATCACTTCAATTATTCACTTGAAATAATTGAGATATGTGAAGTGTAATTCACACGACAGTTAGTTTCACATCAATGTCATCCGTTAAGAATATGCATTAAATATTTTTAACGCATAATTTTTATGAAAACCGGACAAATTTTAAACTGATCCTGACACCAGTCCAAGAATCTTAGAACCAGTTAGTCCGGGTAAAAACCAGTCTGGTGGCAACACTGAAGTGAATGTAGAAATATTACAGTAAAGGTTTCTCAATATTGTTCCATTTTAACTTTACCATGGTGGTTTCCCTACCACTAACATCTCTGGGAGCTGTAATTTAAGTGCTGGTGTTACATTTAGCTTCAAAATACTTAAGTATAAGTATAAGTACTAACGATGGTTAAGACTCGTTATCAAGTACTTTCTTAAGGTTAGCTTCAAGGTAATTGTATAAAGTACCAAATAATTTTTCGTCGAAAATACTTCAAAATAAGTATTAGTATTTTCTTGTCTTAGGAAGAATATTTGTTACTAGATTTGCTACAAACGGATAGCTCAAAACACTTTTTTAAACTAATATTTATAGAACAGTAATAAAAAATGCATTATTAAAATTACTTAAAATTTTAAATATTTGTCATTTTACATGATTTCAGTAATATCGAAATACTTTATTTAAAAAGTACTTCAATATTTTTTACAATTATTAAACGAAAAATAAGTCTTCAATACAAGATTTTAATTTTATACTTAAAATTTTCAAGTTTTAAGTAACAAAAAATAAAATATACTTCAATAAAATTATTATTAACTACTACAGGACACCAAAAACTGACACATAAGTATATAAATACTTTAAAAAGTCTAGGTGGATATCAAAAAAAGAGGATATATTAAATTTATTAAAGTTTGAAATTACAAAAACTTTTCTTAATAAATAAATTGCTTAAAATTTGCAATTAATAATACATAATTTCCCATGTTTAGAGCAGATTTACGACCGACTCTGTCTTCTAAACTACTTCAAAACTTTATAGCGTGACAACATATTTTATAAAATACATCACAAGCACAATTTATGTTCATATATTATAAGCCACTGCATAAAACGAAATAAAATATTTATATATTCTGTAAAACACACCATTTTCAACTTCTTATATCTGCTATTTGGCGCAAAAGCGCAGAGCACGAAAACCTGATCCTCTAAATAGAAACATTAACCTGCGCCGTGTGGAAGCCTTCGCCGTAGATGCAGCATTTTAAATCAGGGTGGATTTAGCGCCGGCACGCAAATTCAATTCACGAGTCATAAAAAGGCACTATCCACCAAAATTCGTTTTTATACGCCATTAAAACACACATTCACTCGCTCTAAATAAATAACACGTTGTATTGATCAAACACCTTTACATGATGCCGCCCTCCCCACTAGTGTAACTTACCCCCCAAAATCAAATGCCAAAAATAACGGCGAAATAACGCGATTATAACGGGCAAATTAGCACAATCAAATTAGCTTTTACCTGTTTCAAAACATTTTAAAGAACATTAAAACAGCGATTTAATAATGTGCCTGCGATAAGCGTAACAATAATACAGCAACGGTAAAAAATTAATAGCTAGTAGTATTATGGCTGTGTAATTACGTATTAATTGATAATTGTTTATAAATTATTCATTATCGAATAACACAAACAAAAGCAAAAATTGATAAAATTATTTTAATCCCTGTACAAATTCATTCGTAAAAACAAAATTGAAATTAAAAAACTAACATTGATTATTCTAGAACTGTTATAATGTTCATATTTATGTTAATATTCAGTCAACGATTTTTTTTTACATTGGTTATTTATTTGTATAACTTGTATTGACACTGTGTCCTTTTAGTAAGTTGAACAGGAAGATTATTTGTGTTTAATTTTATTATTTGACGATAAGTTAATGTAACAATTTTTACAATTATACCCTAAAGAAGAATGAAAAACAGTTGTAATTAATTATAATCCGTGAGCCAGCTGTAAAAACAGCGACTCATTTGACCAAAAGATTCTGTAAGTTTTATTGAATCTACCCATTTAGGTACATCGAAAATTGCAAGTCTGCCATGCAGATCTGGGTAGAGTTCAAAATGGCATGGCCGTATGTCTATCTTAAAGGTGTACATAGGAGATTAACATGGGAAATCATTTTTAGCGTGCTGTTGCTCGGTGTTCCATCGGACAACAATGATTCTAGTACCAATCGTAAGATATCACTTTTCTGAATGAAACGATGTAAAATACATTACAATTTAGTTGTAATTTGGTTCCGTTGATTGAATTGATATCTTTTGATTGGTACTAAAAACATTGTTGTCCGGTATAACACCGAGTAACAGCGCGCAAAAAACTGATTTCCCAAGTTAATCTCCTATGTACACCTTTAAGACAAACGGTATATCAATTTTATCCTCTTTGGAAGAGCTGATTAGTTTTTGGTGATAATACAATAACGGAAAGTGGTAGTTTACTTGAACCCCTGTCAAGTTATCTTTAAATATCTCAGTAAATTATTCCTTAATAACAATTTTTCTTATTAGAATAATGCTTCAAATATTTAAAATCAACAATTGTTGTTTGAGAAATTTTTCTCTTACTGCTTCCATTTACGAATTAAAACACTTTAAAGAAAAATTAAATCTAGATATATTTGGTTAAATCTGCTAATTTGTGTTTTTTGAAAAAAAAATTAACAACTGAAAAATGTCAAATTTTGACATTAAAAACAAATTTTTTAAGGGATGAACGTTTCTTGGTAGTTGTGGTCCGTGTTCTCGCATTGCAAGAAATTTATGGCGGGAGGCATCGTGCTGTCCACAACAGATTTTTTGTAGGACATAGGAAATACAATGTAAAAATTTCAATGAGCGTTAGTTCGTTTTCTATGAATTTTAGCACAAAAGTTTAAATACAAAAAATTCAGAAACAAAATCTGTACCAAATGAGCCTTATAACACCCTATTTTCACTAATTAATTCTGGTAGTTCGTTGATGAACACAATTGTCACGTTATTATAGTACTTTCTTCAATATTTAGTATATAAAATATTTTTTATTATACCTACATCATACTCCGTATTTAAAACACGCTACAGCGTTCATAAACGCAAGATTAAAACACGCTGTGCTTTAAAAGTTACTAAGCAACAACAAAAATAATTACTATTAATATCTGTCAAAACTCTAAAGGTAAACAACAAATGCTGACCAGTCTCCATATAAACGATATACGCCAAACGTCACCCGCGCAAAATTATGAATTGAATTAAAATCAAAATGTTGCTTTTCAGTTTTTTTCCAGAGTATGATGCAGGTATAATAAAAAATAGCGTATGACACACGTGTATAAGTGCTTTTAAAGTACTAGCGACGTTAAAAGCACTCTGCTTCGCGTCGTGCCCTTAAACTCGTCGTACGTGCTTTATAAGATTACTTATACACTTGTATACTATAATACTTTTCGCAGCTCTACAGAAAGTTTAACAATTTTATTTTTAACATAAATACGTAATACAAACATAAAACATTTATTCAAAACAAAGAATAATAAAACCTGTTAAATTAAGTTTCCGTCTTAATTTTCTAGGAACTAAAATAACATCTTCCTGGAAATGTTGCAAATTTAATCAGCAAATCTCGCCTGTTTAGAACATCCTCGACAGCTCTAGTTCCCTTCAACTTCAAAATAAAATCATAATGAGTTCTGGTGTCAGGTATCCAGCTACATTTTAATAAAAATAAAATTACTCTACAATGTAATTCACTGTTCAAGTTTCCATTATAAGGCAGAAGAAGAAGATGTAAGGATTCCAAAACTCCGCATTCAGTAATTAATATAAGTTAATATGAAATTCGAAACAAAGCTTTAACGAATCTAATAATATTATGTTCGTATTATAGTACACATAATAAGTATGCTGTAAAAGTGGATCTGTAGCTTTGTGTTTTGGGTTTCAATTTAATTAATGTTACAGCAAAGAAATATTCTGTTTTTCAGGCATATGTACGTTTCAATTTCATTGACTTTAAGAAACCTACTCGTAAGTATAGGGTTTCCTAATTAAGCAAGAGACAGGCTTCAAGAAGATAAATAAATTGGGAATGATACATATTATGAAACCATTTTCTGAATTCTGTTTACCACATGTAAAAATATCTGATTTGGTCTCCACATGAATTTCTTATAAAATATAACTAACTTAATAACTAATTCCCGAATTAATCAAACAATTTACTATAACTAATAAATAAAATTAATAAACTCATGCTTATTTTAAAATATCTGATGTGGCCAGCACATAACCCCCCGACCAATACTACTCTTAAACGGTACAAAATATTATTTGATAATACAGAAACATACCTTATTATTTGTTTATTTTCTATTTATATTTGAGAATTTTTATTTTCTTTCATATATTTATTTAATTTTTTGATATATATTTCGAAAACAGCTTTACAATCACAATGACATGTGCCAATTTCGTAAAAAATTTAAAATTTTTAAATGTCTAAATCTAATGAAAATTATTAAAATTAGTGTAATCAAAACAAATGTAGAATTAAATATTCTTCAACTTTCAAAATAACATAAATTGTTGAAAAAGGAAATTTAACCGTGTTTTTCACGAAAAACTGTTAAGGGCTTCAAGCAAACTGCTACTTCCGGTCGACCAATTTTATCCAAAATCTAATCAGCTCTTTATTTAAATATAAGAAACAATAATTGAAAAAATTGTATTTTTTGGTATTATAGTATTTGAGTTATGCGAGACGAACAAATTGCCACAGACTACACACACACACACACGCTCACACATACACACACATACATACATATATACGAAAAATAGTAAAATCGTATTGTAAGGGCCCTAAAACGTGCTTATTCATTGAAAACACACTACCCAATTTTTTGACAAAAAACAATAACTCCCTTACCTAGAGATAGGCGGGAGGTAAAAATGTTAATACTCGTCTCACTTTTTATTGTTACTTACTATATTTATTAGTATCAAGTAATTTGAATTAAAACAAATCTGATTGTTATTTGTCTTTTAGTTTCCTTAACGTTCCTTCATTACAATCATTACATGCAATTTGATAAATTTTCGATTTATTAAGAAGTTCGATTTTATCTTTAGGGTTACCTAGTAATGTTTAGTATTGTTTTAACGCATAGCTATATAAACTTGTGTATATAAAATTCATTCATTATAATAACGATACTTTGTTTCAATTATGGTCATAGAGGTAATTGACGTTAAATTCTTAGCGAATGATTCACTTCAATTAAAGTAATGAAAATGCACATTTCAAACCATCGTGCTACGAGCGTTAATAGTGGCATCTTCTGGCAATTGCATTCCGCTCTCATTTGTAAAATACTCTAATTTATGTTATAAATAGCAGAAACATTTCTGCAAACGGTTAAAACCTTCCATTTCATGTAGAAGCACCTATGGTAAGCTTCAGGATTTCCGTCTCTTTTTCAATGTCTGCGCTCGAGTGAACATAACCAAGTTTTACATTAGTTACATTACAAGTGACACATTGAATTTATTACGTATAGACTTCCTTAAAATCCTTAGTGCCATTTGCAATGCTGCCAACATACGAAGCCGAATCACGACGTATGTCAGTCTTATGCTAAGCTGCGCGAGTGTGCTGTATGTGCCACGTGTACCAACATTAAGGAATATAAAGCAGAGCCCGGACGCATATTTACAAACCCCGTCGAGTCGTACCGTAGCTGTATATCAGAAGAGATTGCAGTTTTACTTGCGCTGTAAGAAGTTTAGGACGGCTAAGTACAAATTTTATCAGACAGGAGAAATGCTTGTTTTAGTTGGGATTTGGAGCTGTAGGTTTCGCTACGACATAAATATATACGAGACCTTATACGAGGTTCTTTAGTTTCACGTGGCGGTTTAACTGCACGCCCGAAAGTAAAACATTTGTAACTACACATGGCTTGCAGTTACAAGCAAGGTTATTTGTTCTATGGACCCTGAAATTTATACTGCTTATACCTAAAGCTACGTTCAGACCAACTCAATTATCAATTGCAATAATTAACACTTGTAAATAGCAACAGATTGAAACGTCTTAAAACTGCCGATTTAAAAATATTTACCGGTTTCAGGAATTTAAACTTATGTTTACATGCACAAAAGTAGGCAGGATAAGTATGTCATAACTCTATGCCGTACGGTAATATTACCATTCTGACATGTCAAAACAGTCAAGAAAATGAAAATAAAACACAATGATAATATAACGCTATTTATTAATACACACATAATTAAACTGTTCTGAGCTTCACCTGCTGCGTTTCAAATATTTTCAGGCAATTCAGCATCGCCAAAATCTACTTTTTATGTAGCCATGAAGAACACATTTGAAGTTTAAGTATAAAAATAATTTTAAATATGATACAAAAGAAGTGTAACCATGGTGTTAAATAAAAACAGACTTACTTGATCACCTTCTAAAATTATGACAGACGTTTTTCATAAAAGAATTTCAATAAATAATATTTATTAATGACATTAACGTCTTCATATTCTGAAACCGGTAAACTATTGAACAAACCACGGATGTTATGAGTCATAACAGGCCTTAGATGTCTTAAAATCCTCGCTCTACGAGCTCGTATTTCAAACTGATAACTGCGGCTGTTATGATACTCATAACATCGCTAGGAATATTAATAGCTATAATTATAGTAATAATTTAACTCCAATGTAAAGTAAGCCATAAAAAAAAACAATTTTATCGTTTTGACAGCGGCTAAATAGGAAGGTAACTTTTTGCAAGTGATAAAACGTTCTTTACATTACATAAGGTCAAACAGAAATTTATCCGGAAAAATAAAAAGCTCTTGTGTAATTATATAAATTATGTATAAAACTTATCAAAAAATTTTTCATGTCATGCAATTTTCTCTTTTGAATCATATCCTGTTAGGTTCTATACTGTTTGACGTATAAAGATGTTAAAAAAGATAGAGATTATATCTTTAACCCACAAATGATAAGTGAAAAGTTTGGAGTTTACAAACTTCTCAGTCAGTAATAAATTACGCCTTGTTGTGAATGATAGCATTGCTTCCCATAAGTTGAAGCGCAACTGTTAATTCTAGTTAGTAATCGTCATTGATAAATGGGTGGCTTTGAACTCAACTTAATTTTTTTTTCTATTATTATTACACAATCTACAATATACTGCGTAAGCACAACTGTGTGTAAAATCCCAGGGAAATTATTATTTATTGATATTATGTTGGCAATAAATGAATGGCAGAAATGAATGTAATTAAGTAAAGTAATAATACAGTGCTATCACAAAAAGTATGCATGCAATTTGGTAGGTAAGTTTTTGTTAGGATGAAGATTTAGTTTAAGTCGTTTTAGTTTAATTAGTTTCAATTCTATTATTTACTTGCTAGTTGGCGACCAAAATGACAGTTCAGTTCAAGATGTGTTTATGTGCTCAATGTGGTTACAGTTAACTAACAAACTTGCTTAAATTCGTATAATGGCCTTAGAAATGAATCATAATACAATCACTCGAAAAACAAACTCAATAGAAATAGTTAAAACAAATAATAATCGTTTATTAAAACACAAAACAACGATTGCTTGAACGAACTTTTGTACCGAGTGTTTTTTAATTTCCTGTTCTGCAGTTATTTACTTCATTTCCGGGTAAAAATTTACTATTGCACAAACTTAATATCTTAATAAATACCCTGTATAAAAAATATCACCAATAATTAGAGTAAAGGTGATCTATAGGTCGTTGCGTATCACTGGATATTAAAGAGAACGTTGACATTTAGAAAATTAATGATTCTGCATTTTATGAAATTGAAATATAATATAGATATAAAAATAATTGAAAACAGTCTGCTCCGATATCTAGCAAGAAATAACTAGACCAATTATTATGAACAATTAAGTGTAAAACCAAAAATATCTGTATTCATTAATGTGGAAAATGTTCGCCCAATATAAATTCTAAAGCAAATTTGTACCTGAGATAAAATACCAGAATTTACGAACTTATTTATATTTACCGTTCATTAAGCTTTAAGACAATCAAATCAAGATTAAAAGGAATGTAAACAAGCAGGTGTTTGGCTTTGAAGTGAATTACATTTAAAAATATCTGCGGTCCTTCGCTTTATTACTTTACAATGAACACGAAAAAGACGAGATTACAACTCAACCATTCTCATTTCTGCCACAAAAAAAGAAATCTAGACAAAGAAAAAAATGAAATCATATCCCTGTTAAAACATTTATGCCCGGTTGCACCAACGTTAGTTCAATTTTAAACTTGGTTTAAATAAATAAATGCATATCGAAGTTATATGTCATATGGAGTAATTGACATTGATATCATAAATTAGATATGCTTTTAATTATTTAAATCAAGTTTAAAATTTAAATAACGTTGGTGCAACCGGGCATAAGCTGTATTCATACATGTTATATTAGACTTTGACTTAAACAAAAATGTCTACATAAAGTAAAGAACTACGTGGTAACGCATAGGACTGTGAATTAGGATATCCTCGGTTCGAATCCCACAGGCGACAGTTATCATTTTAACTCCTCGCCCACTAACAACTTTGGGGACTGTGACTGACGGATGGTATTTGCACTTCAAGCGTAAAAATATATCACTTATAGAGATCTGCGTTTGTCTGTTGTCTAACATTCACATCGTACTACTTTCTAATGGGAAAATTAACATAAATATAAATTTCGAGACACCTAAATATTTGGTGGAGGTGCAAACGATAATTTGTTCATCAACATGGAATTAGACCTTCTTACATTAGTATTACATTGCAAATATATTTTTCTATATCTATTTTGACAGTTCATGTAGGTATCTATATAGTTTTAATACCGAAATTGTATTGGAAAGTAGCAAAAGTTTTATTACAAAGCAGAATTCAATTGCTTGTGCAACCAAGGAGCAAACACATTGATATTTCATAAAATTATAAAGTATCTCAGTCAATTTAACTGAAACGACTGCAACCCTCGCTTCGTCTGTTTTGCAATATTCGTTCGCATTCGACAAAACTATACTTTCAACATATTATGTTAAACAAATAACTATTATAGCATTCTTTCTTTCTTGGAAGCAAACAGCTAAACTACCACAAAGTGCAAGAATAGTTATTTATGTGTGATAAAAAGGAACTTCAGTACATATTAAATTTTATTTGAAATCTAAAATTGTAAAAATATTATTATCTAGGTTAAATTTATACATCTATCAGTTCTCAATTGGAACTGACACTCAGTGTTGCCAACCTAAAATATTGAAGTTATAGTAAATAACACTAAAAATTATATGTTTTGTCCTCAATTTCTTTATTGGCACGTATTGTTTGATTTTACGTATATATTTACTACAATACGTCATATATCTGTCAAAACTATCCTACTTGTACAATTATTATTTTACATTGCCATCACTGCGTTACTCAAAATGGTCGTATAATGGGTTACTTTAGTGACGACTTCTGAGCTTTTAATGACGATTTTCGAGTACTCAGAAATCGTTATTAAAAGCTCAGAATTCGTCGCTAAAGTAACCCATTATACGACGATTTTGAGCAAACCCAGTGCTGGCAACCGTTAAATAATCATTGTACAAGTACAATAATTTTGGCAGATATATTAACGTACTATAGTAAATTTATAGTAACATGAAACAAAATGTGCAAGAAGAATTAACTAATTAATTCCGATCACGATATTGTGGACAAAACACATAATTTTTGGTGCTATTTACGATAACTCCACTGTTCGAGGTTAGCAACACTGAGTGTCAGTTTCAATTGACAACTGACAGATGTATAAATAATAATTTTTTTACAGTTATTTTCTAATTTTAGAATTCAAATAAAATTTAACATGTACCGCAGCACTGAAGTTCCTTTTTATCACTCACATGGTTTACTTTCTTCGGCCCTACGGGCCTCGGCAACTAAATTCTATATTCGTGATAAAAAGTTAAACTTCAGTGCCTTGCTACATAAATAACTATTTTCCATAAACTGTGTAGGAGATTGTGATCGGAATGTAATTTTTTTTTTTTTTGGGCTCCCATTCATATTTACAATCTATCTACTTACATACAGATATTCAGTAAATAAATGTGAATGGCTGAAATCAAACTTGCCGAAGTGAAAAGAAACTTCGAATTCTGCCTCGAGGTTAACAGAGCCATGTAAAATTGTAGTAATTAAAATCTCATTTCACTGCTTTTTGATTGAACGTAATGAAGGCGGGCTGTGCTTAGAGGCATGGACTGTTTTAATGGTCATTAATTTGACATCACGCGGCGTACGTCGCGACACAGCGGGTTTCACACTTCTCGCAGCGAAACGGGGTTCGTGTCGTCATGCCGTGATGTGACAAAAATACCAGTGTTTTATCCGGTGTTACACCGTGGGGTTCGACAGCAAAAACAGCGCAGGAGTTTTTATCAAGAAAGGGAGCCTTGAGAAGCTGACAAATATTATGAAAGAATCACATTTCTTAGGACCGGTTTATCAATCGACTGTTATGTTATTGCATTGGTAATTCTCCTGTTGTATATAGAAAACTATGTATTATTTGTTGTTGTTAGTTAACATTTGATTAACAGTCGATTGATAAATCGGGCAAAAATTTGCCAAGAAAATCTATTATTAATAGTTTAAGGGCCGGTATGTCCAACCTCAGATAAACTATAGAACAAATTATCAGATAAAATAAAATACAGGCCGAAGGACCAACCTGTATGTACATTGTATAAAAAAAAGCTTCGAATATAAAGGGGGACCACACGAGTAAATTAAAAATTGGAATTGTTGGCTGTGAGTTTCGAACTGAGGATCTCATAATTCGCAGGTGAAGCAATTTCACATAAATAAAATACTGACATTTTCGTAAGTAGTAAATCAAAAAGCGGACTAGCAGTCAAATAATTTATTTAAAAAACTATGCCGACTTTCCAACAGCAACGGCTGTCATCTTCAGGGCTAAGTTGAGGTCAAAAAACAATGGACACATACAAACATATTAAAAAGCACGTAGAAAAAATCTGAGTCAAAATGTTAAATGTACACAATAGTCATAAAAAAAATAAATAAATAAATATAGTTTTGTAATATACAAAATTTGCTGATTGTTTTATAGGAAACAGATTGTAAATAATAAACTGTTAAATAAAAAAATATATAGTTAATAATAAAAGATCTAACATCTACCAAAAAATAAATTATTTGACTGTTAGTCCAATTTTTGATTTACTATGTCCTACATCAGTCGATCATCGCATCCTCTCATCAAATTTTCGTAAGTGTTGTGTGTTTACCAGCCGTGAGCTGATGGTCCCCAAAGATATTAGTTATGAAGATAATAGTGGCGACAGTTTTTTGTCTGCTGTGACAATCGAACTGAAAATTCAAAATTTTGGGGCTTTTAAATCTGGATTGCGCTGTCAATATCACTAACCAATCACGAATCTTCGAACTTCAAACATATGTATTTCCTGAATATAAAAAGTATTTTATGCTTCTATGTATTTATGTGAAAAACTTAATAAGCCAGGTGTACACGCTGAAAGCATTTGTAACGAAGACTTTTAAATACTCTTCAGTACCATCTGAATGTAGAAAACGTAGTATATAGGTCGAACTAGATAAAACACGAGTGACACTCCTCATGGAAAATTTCAAAGAAAATTCTCATAATAAACCTGAAAGTATGAAAGGTACGAGTTTTACAAATACGGATAAAGCACATCATACAGCTTAAGGCTGCGTCTCTCAACAGTTTTGCAAACATGGAAAACTTTGAATGAACAAAAAAGCAAAGCACATTTACTTTAGCTAAGTACGCTTCAGTAAGAGTAATAAAACTGAAGCTTATAAATATAAATTAATTACACACTTAACGGTGCCTTATTTTCCATGGTAATTATGAGTGCTTTTATATGTAAGTACTCATGCTGGATATGGATTTTCTAAATTCTAAAATAGAAGTAACTAAAATATACACAGGATGCTCTAGGATCTCGAGGACTACAAAGGTCCTTGTTCTTTTAATATTGAATTGATTTATCTTGAGACTTTGGCCAAGCCCTGTAAAGAAGTGAAGGCCTATTGATTCAGAGGAATTTGGAAAAAACAATAACAACCTGTACTTAAACTGTATTAATATTTCATAAAACGAAATTAGTAGTTATCGTTAGTGTTCAGTAAACACTGTTCATAGTTAGAGTTAGAATTTTGACATACGTGTTTCATTCATAGCATTCTTAACAACGAAACTATTAGCTGAACTTTGATAAAGATTGGTCCAATTCTAATTAGCGCAAGTGTTTGCAAGGTGTAAACTATTAGTTAGTAGTTAGCGGCTAAGACTAACAAAATCGAAAAAGAAAAGTAATAGTTATATTTAATGTTTTTATTAGTTTCTTTGTGAAATTAACTTATACGAAAAAAGTTGTTGCTTGCGACATTCGTATTATATCGGCTATAGAATTGAAATGTGGAATATAGGGATTTCAATGCTTTATATTTGATATTACTTTAAATTTTTAACTATTCACTTTACAGCAAAAGTGTAAATACAAATATTGTTCAGAATTTAAAAATGCAATATAAGGCTCATTTAGTTTCCTAAATATTAGTTGCTCACGATATTTTTATCAACCTAAAATCAATATTTATTACGAAAATTGTTACATGGCCATGGAAAATTAAACAAAAACGAAAAACAATTGTCACAGTATTAGGGTTATTTATGTATTTAACAAAAAGAAATGAATTATCAAATTCGTCTTTATATCATTACAAATATCTGCGAAATTTTTACAGAAAATACTGTAATAAATAAATAATCTGTTTTCTTAAAAGTCAAATACGTATCTTTCGTTTCTGTTTAATTTTCCCTGGCCGTATTACAATTTTTATCCAACACCTCTCAATAAATGCTCTATAACTATAGCGATTTTAAACAAGCAAAGTAACAGATTACCCACCAGTGGGTAAAATTTTGAGGAAAGCCACTAGTGAGTATTTTTTTATTTATAATAATAATAATAACACACAACACCTTGGTAACTTCGATTGACATTTAAATTTAAAAATTTAAAGCATATGTCACTGTCAAATAATATTTCTTTAATCAATTTTTGATTTATTAAGAGGTGTTGGATAAAACGTTATACTTCACACGTGGGCAGAGTAGAATTACCCACTCGATAAAATTATCACACTCAGCCTTCGGCTTCCTGTGCTAAACTTTCTCTCGTGGGTAATTCCTTACTTTACCCACTTGTAAAGTAAATAACTATTCTAATAACTATTAATTTTAATTTGATTAATATAACATGATATACTAAGACTTAGGTAATCAAATGGGACTTATTGCATGCATTTTTAAATTCTGAACCACTTTGTATTTACACTTTAACATATATAAATGTCATAATGATATACTAATTAATTTATTTTTGATTTCTGCCTTATAAATTAGAGTACAGGAATATTCTTTGTTGAGATACACTGGAACAGAGAGCAAAACAAAACCCTGTCGCATGGTCACCCCCCACTCCCACATTCACACTCGTGTTTACTCCTCCCGCGGCCTTTCTCTCATTTTCGCCGAAGCCGCAAAACGTAAAAACCTCTTTTTCAAACATTGAAACATTTCTTCGCGTTTTCGCGATGCATTCCTATGCAAAGTGCTCTCATGGCGGCTGTTCGCCTTTACCCGCCAGGTAAATCTGACCGACCCATCGCTCGCTTCGTTAAATATGCGGGGAATATTGGCCCTAAGGGCGCAAGGCTCCGCACAGAGCTCCCTAACCCTTCCGAAGTGTTAACTCACCGCAGATTCCTTTGTTACGCAACTGAGGTTTTTATATTTGGTTTACGTAATCTGCTGCTGTAATCTTTTTACTGGCTTTATTCAACCCCAAAGAAATCTTTTCGCTCAATAAAGTTTTATCATATTCGATGTAAAGTTTATGTAAAATATGGAAGCTTCTTCACCGACATTTTTGTGGATTTATATTTTATTCCCTAAGAATAAAATTTAGCGTCTTTATATTTAAATTGATACAAAAAAGGCATATAAATAATAATATTTAGTAATCTATACGTAAACTAAGAAAAATTTAGATATAAAATTCCGATATGTGTATGTGTTCGTAATTATTCTTCTCCTCCTAAACGGCCTATTTTGATGATGATTTACCTACATTTGGACCCGATAAGTGTCGCTATTGTCAAGATTCAGATTTTTAAAAAATTTTCCTGACATATATTCATGACTTATGTATTTAAGCATGGTGTCCTCAAAAGTACAAAAAAAAATCTGATGTATCCAACACATAACCTTCCGCTCAATACAACTCTTAAACGGTACAAAATAGTATTTGATGATACAGAAACATACCTTCTTACTTATTTATTTTCTAATTATATTTGAGAAATTTAATGTTCTTTCGTATATTTCTTTAATTTGTTTAATATAAATTAATAAAGAAAACTGCTTTACAATCACAATGACATGTATCACATTTCATAAAAGTGTTTCCATGACGTACAATGAAATGCAAGATTTATAAAATATTTAATTTCTTTATATTTTATTATCTCTAAATCTAATGAAAATAAAATTAGTGTAATCAAAACAGATGTAAAATTAAATATAACATTAATTGTTGAAAAATTAAATTTAAACGTATTTTTTCACGGAAAACTGTTAAAGGCTTCTACAGAACTACTACTTTCAGTTGAAAAATTTCATTCAAAATCTAATCAGCTCTTCAAATAAATATAAGAAGCGAAAATATACAAAATTGTATTTTTTATATGCATACATACAGAAATCATGGCGAAAATAGTAAAATCGTTGTAAGGGACTCTAAAACGTGCTTATTCATTGAAAACTCACTACCCAGTAATTTGACCAAAAACAACACCTCCCTTACTAGAGGTAGACGGGAGGTAAAACTTTCATCAAAATTGGTCAATTCGTTTAGGAGAAGAATAATTACGAACACCGGAATTTTACATATAGCGAAGTTTGTGGCAGGACATCTGCCTATAGTTTTTACTTACGAGACTCGTATTTGTTCTTAGCAATAGCAGTACAAAGGATCAGCTTACCTGAAAATAGAAAACATTTTTAATTCCCATTCGATAATAATGTATACATGTAAAATAACACCATATAGCTAATCTAAATATGTCACATAGTAATTTACAATGAAGTAAACGAAAAAATAAATGTTTATATTTTCCTTTTGTCTTTTAGGCTATTTTGACCATTCTCGCAATGACGTTTATGTGGATGGATGTGTATCTATATGTTTATTAATTCACGAATGAAAAAATAAAGAATTTATGACATTGCGCAGAACTCATAATTGTAAAATGGGATGATTACTGGATACTTAGAATAATAAATTTCAAATCTGCAGTTGTTTTCTAACAGGCCAGTACGACCCTGGACAGCCAGCGCAACGATGACTCATCGTTCTAGCAAGCTTCTAGTGCTGTTCCAGGGTAGAAGCATCGAGAGTCATCTAGACTCACCGCGCAACAGATATACAAACGCGCTAGCTTAACCAGTGGGGCATTCGACTTTGATACGCTTTTCAGGAAATATCGAATATAGTAGAAATATATAAAACGTTTGCGAAGTGAATATAAATAGTGTAATAGTTATTTACGTAATCAGTTATGAAAAGAGAAATATAGTTTAACGAGCTGTAAGTTTGCCAAAACGAGCGTAGCGAGTTTTGCAAATTACGCGAGTTAAACAATATCGCTTTTCATAACGTATTACGTACAATATTTTATCTAATTCCGTAATTTTATTCCTCTAAGTTCCAAATTATTCATTGCCAATATTTGACAAGCAATAAATTATTTTGTTTATTATTAAAGTAGGCATCTACAAGGCATTGCATTTAATTGAATATCGGTTCTTTAAAATTCTTTTTCTAATTTTGACATATAAAGTGTCACTTTTAAAAATTGATTGACGTTGCAAAACGTCATATTTTTCATGAAATGAAAAATATTTCACAACTGATGAAATGAATGAAGCATAAACAAAATTTCAAACAAACAAGCGAAATACGCGTAGCTACTTGATGTCAATGAAAGTTATGAAATTAATAATTTAATAATTAAAAAAAACTCTTTTAATCAAAAATAGAAAAAATCTTGTATGAAACACGATAGGAAATGCGATTTTGTGTAATTCGTGTGATTTTGCGGGAACTCGCTTCGCTCGTCCCGCAAACATCCCACTCGTTACACAAAATGATGCATTTCCTAACTGGTTACATAAATAGCTATTACGTAACTCAGTTAAGTAAAGATTTTTACACAACTCATTTCATAGAAATTATGTAAAAAGTTACGTTTCATAACGTCAAAAGGTTAGGTAAAATTCAACTTTACAAAACGGAATTAGATAAATAAATATTTCTTGTGTAATATTTTTAGTTTATTATTAATTAATCGTTATTTCGTGTTTAAAAATAAATAAGTAGTTTAAATAAATATAAGTGTTAGTAAATAAACTCTTTGTGACTCTTAATAGTTGTTTTAATTGTTGATTATAGAACTTGAATACATTTATACTGTATTTATTTGATGAAATAGTTCTCATTTAATTTTCCCGTGTTTATTACTTGCCATCACAAAATTATAAATTCAATCCCTGTGAAATAAATGGTTAGACCTTGAGTAAACATTAAAATATTAAAACTATTATGTAAATATATAGCGAATACCTAGCATGAAATATAACCGCCCTACCTGAAATTTATCAATGTAGCATGACGATCAATTACATTAGAGAATATAGAGCATCACGGAATATTTTTGAAATATTACAAGCAGCAGTAACTAACCGCCAGTAATTAATATCACAAACCATTTACTTAATTTACAATTTTGTAACTGTCTCGCATCCCGCAAAGTAGGCCACGTATTCGCAGTCAAGCATTTGTTTGTGGCATTTGTTTGCCAAAGCCTACTGCCATGCAGTGAGTTTGTGAGTTTTGCGTCTGAGAAATGTTTGGCTCATAAACAAATGATGAATATGTATTCACGCAGGTGTCTTGATGTAAATGAAAATATCTGTGTAATGTGGGATGTGCAATGGCGGAAAGTAAATAGCAGCGGTATATTTAATGGAATGTGCTTTTTGGTGGCTATTAGCATATTGTTCGTGAGATTCACAAAGGGAATTAAGAGATATGGTTAGTGTTGTAAAATACCCAGGTATTTATTTTTCAAGGTAAATACCCCGGGTAAATACCCGGGTATTTACCCACAAGTGGGTGTATATTTATTGATTAATAATTATGTAATTATGGTTATTCAATATCATTGAAAAATATATCAAGCCACATAAAATAAGGTTACCTATTTATTTTTTTTTTTTTACTAAAGGCTGGTATGTCCAACCCCAAAAAACAATAGATCAAAAGAATTAAGGTGAAACAAAAAAAAATATCGCATGAAAAGATGACAACTAATAATAATCATCATTCAAGCTATGATTTTGATGCGATTTCTATTGTTTATTCCACAGATAAATTTGTTCTCTAGTTTATCTGAGATTGGAAATACCGGTCCTTATAAAAAAAATTGTTTACACATTTTTCTAATACCACAGGACACTTCATGCATTTAATAATGCGATTTTCCATTTTTTTGCATGTGCTTGAAGATATTATGCGAAACATTATTTGAAAACTATTCTTCGAATGGAAAAACTACACAATTAATTTTTTTTCTAGCTATTTTAATTAAGTTTTGTTTTTATCACTCAAAATTTAAATATTAGTTGTCAATCGGTCAGGCACAACCTACATTTATATGTTTAAAACCTAATTATAATAGCTACAGACATGTTTCGTAGAAATTTTACTTATTTGTTCTAAATTGTAACCAAAATGTATTTTTGGGTAGGTAAATAGACCTTGGGTAAATACCGGGTAAATACCCCAATTTTATTTACCTACCTATTGGGTATTTACCCGACTCACATCACTAGATATGGTGCGTCGGAATATTTTGTTTTACCGGATTTATTATCACGAAAACCTACATGGAAATTCAGGCATATTAAGATGCGTTCATTGACTTTATTTATTTTTTAGTTGTTTGACATTCAAACAAAAAGTGATTCTGGTGAACATATTTATATGAATGTTAGTGAATATTCATATAAATCACATTCGTAATATTTACCTAAAGGGACCCCACGATAATATTCCACGCCAAAATTTTACTACTGGTCGCCTCTTTTAAATAGGTATGAGGTAAGTATTTCCGGCAGATTAGGGTTTGTCATACCAAGTTTTTTTAAAAGAGCATAACATTTCCTAAAAAGTACTCTAAGTATGACTAATTTCTGCGATGACGGTATAGTATATTCTACAACAAGTAATGGAATGGTACATATTCCACACAAGCAAAAAGTTTGTAGTGCAAGCCGAAGGCGAGGACTAAGGTTTGCGAGTGTGAGATATGCCATTCCGTTACATGTTGTAGACTATAATTTCTATAACAAGATTTTGGAAATTATACTAAAAGTACAAATATAAAACTGTTGAAAACGTCAAACTCAAATAAATTAAATTAAAACAAACAGACGTAACCATAGTAACTGAATCAAAATACTTCATACATCGCGCTAATATGTGGCTCTGATTCCAATACAACTTTTAGTTATGGAATGCGTAGTTTCCAGAACAGTGTTATAGAAAAACATTTAGGCCCGGTATTATAAACGCTGGTTAAATAGCCGGTTAGCCAATATGCTACTAAATTTAATATGCTACTTAATATTTGTGTGGGTATTATAAACCAAAATTTTATTTGATTGCCTACTTATTAGTTAATCGAGTCTCCCTAGAAAAGTTACCAAATCATATTAAATTTAGTTGGTAAGTTAGAATCCCTATCAGAAGTATACACATATTCCATGCAGATGGCGGAAGTGAAAATTATTATTTACTAATTAAAACTTACATAAAATATGACGAAATCAACTAAATGGAACAATTTGAAATAAAATAATACAAATATTTATTAAAATCATTACATTATTAAATGATCAATGAGTGTATGGAATATGAAATTTGATATCATCATCAGTTACTGCTACCAGAATTATATTCATCAAATATACTCGTATAATCAGAAAAATGAAAAAATTTGAATGAGGTAAAAATTAAGGTTAAAAATAAAAATTTAAACTACTAGAAATTATGTCCCAATCCAGGCACATAATAAACCAACAAACAGACGCAGTGCATATGTGTCTAATTCAATGTACAGTTTTTATTATTTTATGAAAATATTAAAATAAAATCAATAAAGCTGAAATCTAAGAAGAATATAACTGGATATTATTTAATATGATGCACGTAAAAAATAGAATATATTTTTATTTAGGTAGAACTGGAGGAAATAATATAAAAAGAAATAAACAGATGAAAACCTATCAATTGTTGAAACGCTATCAATCGATGATAATACTGACATCATATTCGAAATACCTATGTAAATATCTACAAATTTTTTTAAGATTTAAATATCTTTAAAATTTAACAATTATTGTCTTTATTTATTATTTTCCATTAAGTATTTGTAGAACAAAAATATAAAATAACATTGAAATATACTTTTAATAGTCTACTAACTAAATTTAATACCACCAAAACTGCCCTGCTTATTTAATAAGCTGATTTAGTAGGAGACTAAATTTATATTACCTTTATAATACACTTTTTGCAAATAGTAGGTTATTTAATTATAAAATACGCTATTAAATTTTAACATTCGTTTATAATACCGGGCCATACTGTTTCTAAATAGTTATAAATTTTATTTAACATCTCTTCGGCTTGTCAAACTTAGTCATACCTAGCTCATTGTGTTCGTATGATCTTTTACTATCGATTTATTAAAAAAAAAATCTATTTTACGATAACGGCACTTTTGATGTCAACAGCTTCTGGGACTATATGTTTTCATTGAAACACAAATACAGTTAATTTCAAATTAAAGTAGCAATAGGCTAAACAGTGCGGTAATATTAAAAAAACACACAAGTGCGGTATTGTAAGTCATTACCTATCTGTAACGAGTGGGATATGTAGCATATATCGTACGATCGTAAACAAAAAGTATTTACAACGAACAATTTTTTAAAAATTATTTATGACAATGTGTACATTATTATAACACTTTGCCTGCTTAGTTATAAAAATATAAATAGTACATAACAAATTACATTTGATTTTCTACAAATATGTTGCTTTCCAAATTCACTTTGTGTTTCCAGCCCTAATTAATATTCTCTAATATTTTATACAAAAACTATTTAAATTAATATACATGATTCTAATTATATACAAACTCACTGATTTGAAAAAAATATGGAGTATTATTATTAATTTATAAAAACTGTACGTACAAAACTAAAATACTTAAAAAAAAAGATAATTGACGACGCAACTTTAAGTGTATGACAGCTGTCAAAGTTTACATCGAACACAAATTTTTATGATCGTAATAATTTTAGTCGTTGCCATGTTATTTGTTCCAAGCATTCAATTTAATTGTAATTATCTTATTTTCAGTAATTTCTAAGAAGAACAAATATATCCGCAACTGATATTCAAAGTATACAATTACGTTACACTAAAATAACATGTAAGCTAGTAGCTAGTGTAAATATGATATGCGGTTACCAGCGAAACACATCAAAGGCGTCCCGGAATGTTAATGTTGTACAAGCCACAGAGATGAAGTTTTTGGGTCTAAAATTACTTTAGTTTTAGTGGACTTTGAAGGTTTAAATACGATATCCTTTGTACTGTTAAACACTAACACAATAGAGCTAAGGCATACACTTGCTGCATTATTACTTTCGTAATATTAACAATATCTTGAAAGAAACACGGCGGATGGAGGTAGATATGACGTTATTGCTGTTTTATAATAAAAGTGGACAAATATAATTACAACACATAAACAACAAAGAGAAATGTTTTAGCGCTCTTCAACAATATAAGATATTTTCATAAAACATGCTTGATATATAAGATGCAGAGAATTAATTTTCGACTATTTTGATTAAAACATTTATGGAGAGTAATATCACAGGGGGATAGGTATCATCGGCTCAACTTTTATTTAATAAAACGTGATTTTTACTAGTGTTACAAAATAGTAAATAAATCATTTATATTAAGACTAGACCTAAGAACATCGTACTAGATAATATAGAAGTTTAAAAAATGTTATTACTTATTATTATTGTAACGAACGCGGCAGCGACAAGTTGAAGCTTGCCGGCATACGCCGCGCCGCCGAGTGAATGACGCAACGCTTGCGGGTTCGAACAGGTCGTTTGCTCCACAATAGGGAATATTCCCGAAGGTTCCAGAAACAATGAACGTGGTATATAAAAGGAATCTCCGGCAGCCGTCAGGCAGTCAGTTACTTGACTCGGACTCAGTTAGTCGAGTTGAGTCGGCCAGTCAGTTAGTTGACTCAGACTCAGTAAGTCAGATGACTTAGTCGACTCCGAAGCTACTATGAAGAGCTTGTGAACATATGAATATAAATATATCGTCTTAAATAAATATCGCTCGGCTAGTTTATATAAATAATAGTGTTTATTTATAGTAGTGATAAGTGTTATATACCTAGTGTTAATTAACTATTTACTCTTTATTATAATTATTTATTATTAATATTTCTTGTTCGTTTAAATAAAAACGTTTTGAACCCACGAACGTTACATTATATTTGAGTTTTAAATTCATTAATAGTGACGTCAAAGTATTATGCCACATATCTATCCCATTCTAAATTCTTTGTATTTCTCATATCCCATTCTTGTGGTCCACATACTCAATGTTACGAATCAGTTAATTTGATAATGACAGGTGAGTGGGCGAAAGTAGTGGGCAAAAGTGAACTTTCGCCCACTCAACTGTCATTACCCAATAGTAGCATTGAAATGAGTGGACAAACAGAAGGTTTCGAGCTCAGTATCAATCAAACAATTAATTTTAATAGCAGGATTGAACAAATATAATTATTAAGATTTGTCATCATTATGGTAATGAAGGTAAATAAAAATTTATTCATTTGCAAATAAATACTTCATTTCATTGTATACATGATGTCATATTGATAAAAGTGACGTTCATATCCATGGAGTTTATATTAACCCTTTGTTGCCGGATTTATTATTTTTTTGAAATGTATATGTTTTCTTTGTAAAATCGGTTAATAACTTAATACTTACCTTATAAACGTAGAAATAAAAAATTGTGACTGATATTTCAGCTTTCAGACCGAAGTTTTGGTATGAAACCACAAGGCAAGTAGAGTTCATATCATAAATAAATGTAAACATTTTAAATATTTCTTTTTTGTAAGTAACTGAAATAAAACTATTTTTGTTAAAGCAAATTGAATTCATTAATAAACTTTTACCTAAAATAATAATTATTTTGCATGATATGCTACAAAACAATGCTTTTTACAAACAATTCTTGTTTACATTCTAATCATTTCTATTTATTTTTTATATCAACAATTAAATTTCATTCTGCTAATATTGATTATACATAGTGCAAATTAAAACTCACCAAATATATTGAAAAGACCACTAAAATATAACGAAATATACAGCGAAGAAGAACATGTGTTATAACTTGCTTTTGTAGTTTACCTCAATGCAAGACACATCTTCAAACACTTGCGCACACTGGATTTTAAAGGATGAAGGCATCCTTACTTCTAATTCATGTTTGTGGTTTCACGATAAAACCTCACGGCAAATAGGAAATAAATTCTAAAATTGTGGTTTCATAGTGAATCCAGTAGGCAACAAAGGGTTAACCAAATTTAGCATAGTACTAGTGGTAATAGTTATTTGTATCACAAGGTTGGAAACTGCTATTTTGAGAGTGCGAGTTTATTTTGATAGGACGAGCCGTAGGCGAGTCCTACAAATACGAGCACTCGCAAAATAGTTTCCAACTCATTTTCTTAATGACAGGGAATTCTTTTATGTTGCTAACTTCACAATATTTGAATGTCAATTATGCTTATTTTCCAATATCATAACCAAAAATATCTACATATTTTTATTTGGATTTTACACGGCAAATTCAATTATAATTACTTACAAATATGTTTAAAATCCATAAACATTCTGTTTTCTTGTACTGCAAATACTCAATTGTAGATATATTGCCATAATATTTTTAAGTCAATGTAGTACTTTGACATTTCTAGCGTCAGAAGTTAGCTAAAACTAGTGAAGTGATGCCAACATATAACCATAAAAAGTTAGCAATTTTTGTCGAACTAGTACGACAAAAAGATGATTTCCGACCGCTTTAGAGATATGTAATTGTATTAACGTCGGACGGCGACGCGAAAAATATATTTATTAGTATGCTCCAAAAGTCAAGATTTTTTTCCAAAACATATTAATACAAAAATTCACTTCAGATCTCAAACTTTTTAATACTACGTAAAGAAAGTAAAAAGGACTTATGTAGTTCTATTTTCATTCCTCAAATATTTTTCTTTGTACTGCTTTCAGTGGATAAAACAAATAAAATTATACATTATTAACGTTGAAATTTCGCTTTCGGTAATTCAACAAAAAATGTTGCTCCTTATTTATTAATATATTTTTTCCTCCTGTCTGGTTCGGTTAACACAATACTCCGCCTGCCGAAATATTTCAGCGCAATCATTGTAGAAATGTTCCTCTAGGGCGGGAATTTTTTATTTGTTTGAGCACGTATCATTTTCCTTCTTCACAAACAAATACATCCTTCTCACTTTTGTACACAGCACACGTATACAAATATATACAAAAGGATTCTTTTCATGTTATTACATTTTTTGCATTAATATTTCGCATGTAAAGAATGGAAAGTAAATATTTAATAAGAAAATATTAAAATATGTAGATAGATGTTTGAAAGTAAGAGTTTTTGCGAACAATTAAAAAACTAAACAAGATAACTTCTTATTCTGAAAGTTTTTTGCAATTCTGGGTTTAAATGCTCCAATCTAATCTTCCTTCTCGTGGACTAAAGTGTGAATTTTAATCTCGAAATTTAATCACAAGGGATTAAATTGACAAGTAAACAAGTAACCACAGCAACAAGTAAAATATTTATTAAAATAATTTTATATAAATTACATTTATTATTAATAGTATAGTTGATAACTATAGAGTATATTTCAAAATTTTTGATAAAATTAATTACTTTGATTATTAAAAATACCGTGTCTAGTGCATCTTTCAAGAATTGATCAACTTGTTCTGCTGTAATTTCGACTTTCTAGGTTACAAGTTACCATATCTTCTTTTAAAGAAAGTTCTTAATTTCGAAAAATTGCTTATATCAATATCATTTTTAACCACCAACATTCCCTTCAACATCTAATTTCGCCCAAATGATAGCTTGCACAATTTTTGATCGTTCATTGAACTTTTTTATTGTCACACCACTTGCTGAAAGCTTCGAATTGTTTTTATATATTTTTCTAGATTTTATCGCCAGTATTTCCTCTGTGGCTTCTTCAAATTATTCATAATGAAACGTCACTCAAAATAAACACTTTTCACTTTGTTTATGGTATCTAGCCAACCTACAAAATTTGAATAGTGCTATCGTTGTTATGAAAGCCATCCATTTTCAACATACGAATATTTATTTTAAATCCTTTAAAATTAATCATTATTTATAATGCATTGCTAAATCGAGGGTTGGAAGTGCAAAAAATAGTGTATATACCACAGGACTGAAGTGCCTTTAATCCCTTAGTAGATTCTTTCCCTCGCCTACGGCTCGTGAAATAACCCTCGAGATTAAATCATGCACTTCAGCCCCTTGGTTTATAAAGTACTATTAATATCAGGAGTCCAATAATTCGTAATGGATTTTCAACAAATGAACATGATTTTAGGTCCCATAATTTCATTTTGACAATTTTCGCAGTGATGTGTGTATACCGGTTATGAGCAACAAATGAATAAATAAGATAGAGTAATTTAACTTCATTGTTATAAGTTTCGTAGCAATGCATGGAACTGATTAGATTTTTGTAATAATTCCTAAACCGAAGTTGGAAATTTACTGAACACTCAAAATAATAAATTCAATAGGTAAAAAAGAAACTTTCAGATCTCATAGTACCCGTAGTAAATAAAAAGGTTTTTGGGTAAAAATATTAATCTAAAAGCCTTTTTATTTATAATAAATTAAATTTATTTCAAATATATGAACATCAACATAAAATAGTTTCAAATGAAAAATGTTACCAATAAAATTAGATTTAGTTATGTATTAACAGAGGTAGGTTGAATTTATAAGTTCAAGAGGTTATTTGTACTCTGAGACATAACAAAAATGTTCAGAAACATTTGAGAGCGTTAAAACAACTGAACTCTCACGGTAAATACAGCATTTTTCTACTATCAACAGTCTAAAACCATATTACAAATCCAATATGAAGTTCATTGAAATTTCGACATGTGTCAAAATATCTAAAGTGTTTTATAATGTCGATCATATAAGCGCCCTATGAAAAGCTGCCAAGGCAACAAGAAAAATTTATATAAATAAGAAAAATATAGCAAATCACTTATGGATTTCTCAGACGATGAAATTGAAAATAAAAGAAGATATATGAGATAAACTATTGTAGGTATGTTTAAAGACTGGTGTACCAAAAATAAAAAGGTTTCTCTAGCATATTTTTTGACGAAAAATGAGAGTCTTCTGTAAGTAGCAATAGCGAACAAATACCCGATGAAAAAATATATGAATTTGGCATTTACATTTAATAGTAAATAATTTGGAATACTATTATCCCCAGAAAATATGACATGTTAATAAATATAAATTATTTTGCATGGATTTAATGGCCTATTTACTAGCTTAAAAATAACGCAAATAATGAAAACTTACTAATGCAGTAACAGGAAAAAATAAATGAACATATCATCATGCCATTTGCCCATTTTGGATGTGTTATTTTTCTTTCATGTTAACAATAATATTTTTTACTGCTGTATAAATATATCCCAATTATTTAAATTTTTCCGATGATTTACACTCTTCTCGACCAATCACAGAACCAGAAATCCATAATTCACGGTTATTTTAAAAATGTAATGTGGATCACCAAGCAACTATTTAATGGTATATTATTATATGAGGGATTATGATAGATATTATTCACGAAGATGATGTTTGCGTCATGAGCCGTAGGCGAGTGATGTAAATCATCCAAATGAATAATAACCATAATCCCGAATATAATACTATACTTTTCTACTCCTGTAAATTCGGAAATCACTTTTGAAAATGATCGAAATTCGTAGAAAACACGCGTTGAAAAAGTCAACATAAAAATAATACACAATGACAAACTGACTACATGTCAACTGTCACACGGCCGTTACTTGGTGATCCACATCATGTCTTTAAAATAACGGAGAATTAAGGATTTCTGGCTCTGTGATTGGTCGATAAGATTGAATTCACTGTAGTGAATTATGAGTAAAATAATTCATCGAAAAAATTTAAATAATGGGGATATATTTATAAAGGAGTAGAAAAAATATTGTTTGCAATTTTGTTACAATTACTTTCAATTTAATCATATATTTATACAATTATAGAGGCTATGAGAACGAACAAATTATTAAAATAGTCCATATGTCGAACATGTCAAATATAAATATGAAACATTCTAATTCGGACAAGAGCATCGTGTGACGACAAAATAAATAACAAATACAAAAAGTAACTAAGAAACAAGGGAATAATCAAAAAGTAAATATGGACAGTATGGTTATTTCAAAACAAAAAAGTTTTTTGTATAAATATGAAATTTGGCTCATTTTATTATTGCAATAAAGATAATTTATATTTTGAATAATTTTTGTTGATAATTTTGGTAATAAACTTTCTCGGGTGCGAATTTGTGATGTTATTTATTCCTACACATACAACGATACTTTTCACACACATTAATGTCAAACGCCACTCAAATACTATAATACCAAAAATACAATTTTGTGTATTTTTGATTCATATATTTAAATGAACAGCTGATTAGATTTTGGATAAAATTAGTCAACCGAAAGTAGCAGTTCACTAGAAGCCTATAAAAGTGTAAATTTAAGCGTGAAAAAACACGGTTTAATTTAATTTTTCAACATTTTATGTTATTTTGAAAATGGTAGAATATTTAATTATACATCTGTCCTGATTACACTAATTTTATTAATTTTCATTATATTTAAAGATAATAAAGTATAAAGGAATTAAATTTAATAAATCTTGAATTCCATGTACACCATGGAAACACTTAAAAATTTTAAATTTTTTACGAAATGTGACATGTCATTGTGATTGTGAAGCAGTTTACGTGAAATAAAAAAATTAACTTTCTAAAATTAAACAAATAAGAAGGTAATTTTCTGTATCATCAAATAATATTTTGTACCGTTTAAGAGTTGTATTGTGCGGGAGGTTATGTGCTGGAAACATCAGTTTTTTTTTTTTTTTTATTAAGATATTATAATAATGTATCCCTGAAAACGTTTCCATTGAACAAGTTATCTTTTACGCCACACTTTTTCTTGTTGTAATCGAAACTTCTGAATAAAAACCTCCAAAAACGTTACAAACCGTTAGGTTGTACCTTTGCTCTCTCAGCAGCCGCAGCTAGCGAACCCAAACCATAACGATTCCTCAACCCCATTCGTACAAGGAACCCAAGCACCGCGGAGCCCGGAACCTCTCACGCCCCTCACTTCGACTCCGGCGCTACCCGGAATCGACTTAATGCGATCCAGGCCCGGAACCGGATGTATAGATCGGCTCCGTGAACAGATTGCGCGCGTATTTGTGAATCATTACCACATAGCACAGCTCACTATACACTGCTTTGTGTATCGCAGCGAGACTTAATGAGAAATTAGGGTAGTTTAAACGAGAATAAGATAAATTTCATGTATTTCGTTGCGTGATATTTTAACTAATGGCATGTAATGGTGTTATAAAGGGCTTGCGGAAGTCACTGATGTGAAGTATTTGCAGAGAATTGCTTTATTATAAGACAGCGAGTGGTTCATCGGTCTGTATTTTTTATTTTACTACATTATGTTAAATATTACTGAAAACGTTTTTTAAACAAAATTTATTTTAAATATTGAAAGTAGTGTTTTATTACGATATGAAATCATGTATTGATGACCATTTCTTATCTTGGGCTTGATATTCAAGACAACAAATTAACAGTTTGTTTCAAGAATTCTAGATATTTCTTGATTCTTGATATTTTAGGGGAATCCCCTTTTTTATCGGTTTTTCCAATCCGAACACTTAAGGACGTAGCGTTGTCGTCTGCCCATGCCCCTCCCATTTAGTTAAATATTTCGTAAATGCTTTGCATTTCGATATTCTATGCTTTTTATTTAAAACAATGAGTGTTAAAAGAAATATAAATCAGATTTACTCAGATAGTGATGAAACCGGTCTAACAGAATCGAGCTAAATTTAACCTTCTATTGCATACTGTTCCCGAATGGGAACATAAAATTTAAAATTCTTCTTTTCTTTTCTTATGCAGTTTACATTCATGGCAATCATGTTGTAACCATTTGGGAACATTATATACACTTTGTTAATTGGCAATTAGGTCATTCCTCCCAATTTGACCAACATAAAAAAAAATTTAAGTGGAAAAAGGATAATTACAGAAACTGAAAAAGAAAATGTAAAATTTGAAGGAAGCAGCTTGCTACCTGCTAAATACACCTTTACAAAATCTCCAATTTTTTTTTTTATTTGATGTTTTCCTAGAAGACTTTGTATAGTAAGCAAAGACGACCCAATAGACCAAAGTTCTATTGTAAGTTGAATTTGTTCATAATGTTCCCAATAGTGAACAAAACTTAAAATTTTTTTTTTTTATTTTAAGAAAAAATTTTATGTAACACTTACTTTAAATATATGTATATTTCTTTTGTATAAAATAATTTTTTTGAGCCCTTATTAAAAAAAAAATTCATGAAATAGGGGGTTAGCTTGACCCATCTTATAACACTAGACAAGAAACGGAATCGGTTTTACTCCATATCAATATTTCTCGCTCTCAGTCTAATAAAAAAGTAATAGTTTTTTTTTTTTTTCTTCAAATTTAGCGTGGAAAAGAATATAAAACGATGTATCCAAATGCAAGAATACAAAATAATATATACCTAATCAAGTAAATAAAATATTGGCCGATCTCGGTGGCGTAGTGGCTATGTCACTAGCCTAGCACGCCAGGGGTCGTGGGTTCGAATCCCACTGAAGAGCATGGTCGTTTGTGTTGTTCGTATACTTTCATAATCATCCAGTCATGAGGCGGCATATGACCATAGTAGTTAGTCCGCCTCTCATCTTCGTAAAATATATATATATATATATATATATATATATATATATATATATATATATATATATATATATATATACTAGTTAATGGGATAAATAGCTCGGTAAAATATTTGTTTTGAAAATCATAATCATAAATTTAAATTTTTATATTTTTATCATAAACGCGGAATGCAAAAATTTATAATCAAGATATCAAGATTTCTTGTGAAGAAATCTTGATTCTTGATGATACTTTCTTGTCTTGGCTTGGAACATAGAAAATACTTCTTATCTTGGTCTTGTCTTGATTTCAATACAAGATCAAGAGTATATCTTGATTTTTGTGAAACACTAATTGAAAGAAAGTTCTGGAAATATTTATTAAAATAACCTTTCGACAGAAAAGTGCTGACTTCTTCAGATAAAATATGAAACAATAAATAATAAAAATATTTTGTTAAAATCTGTAAAATCAGGGTCCAACTTTCTTAATCCGTTTAAATTCATCAAATTATCTACAACTCTCACACTTTTATATACAAATTTTTAGGTTAGTTCGCCCAGTTATCGCAGCGTGCGATAAAATCCTATCACACAGTTACGGTCGCATCTGATTGGCTAACTAGCTTTCATATCACACAGCATTGCTAGTGATATTCAATGACCAACTTTCAGTAATGTTTAGCGTGTGAATTTATGTACTTCGTAGTGGTGTGGTCGTTGGAAAATAAATTGTGGTTATTTACAAAAAAAAAATGTTTTCCCCGTTTTAAACGTCTATGAGTTTAACACGATGGGCTAAATGGTATAATAATAGTCTTAAATTTATAATAATTTGTGAACAAAAAAAGATTATTAATATATTTTATTTGAAATCGGCACTAAAGTGCTCAAAAATCGTCATTAAAAGCTCAGAAATCGTCACTAAAGTAACCCATTATACGACGATTTTGAGCAACCAAATGTTGGCAACCGTTAAATAATTATTGTACAATTAGGATAATTTTGGCAGATATATTGACGTACTATAGTAAATTTATACGTAACATGAAACAAAATGTACAAGAATTAACTAATTAATTCCGATGTCGAAATTGAGGACAAAACACATAATTTTGAGTGTTATATAGGATAACTTCACTTTTCGAGGTTGGCAAGACTGAGTGTCAGTTCCATTTGACAACTGACAGATGTATAAACTTAACCTATATTTTTTTTCGAATGTTAGATTTCAAATAAAACTTAATATGTACCTCGGCACTGAAGTTCCTTTTTATCACTCACATGGTTTATTTTCCTCGGCCCTACGGGCCTCGCCAACTAAATTCAATATTCGTGATAAAAAATTGAACTTCAGTGCCTTGATACATAAATAACTATTAAACTGTATATAGTTGTAGGCTATAAAACTAGTTTTAGAAAACTAATTGTCATGCATAATCCAGATACATGCACTCCAAATATAAATTTTGCACAAGATAGGTAAATTTCAACCTTCATTTGAATCAGTTAACCCTATCCGTTACGCTGAGCAACAAAGGGTTATTCTTAGTCCAACCGCGTTTACTCTTTGTCAAAATTAAACCGCCATAACTCTGGTTACGCGTCGATATATTTATACACGTAAGAAATCTGATGTCAGAATTCGTCGTTCGCGGAATAAAATTTAGGCGGATTGCTACATAAAGTTAAATTTGAAATACGTGACTTGGGCGCGAACACGGCGAACAGAAGACGATCTGACGCAAAGGGAGAGAAGAAAGAAGAGTAGGATTTCTTCTCTCTCCTTCGACGTCGCTTTGCATAAGCGACGCGTGCTGTCGGCTTGAATTTCACAGTCAGCCGATTTTTTGGACGTAAATGTCGCTGATGTATTTGTGTTACTAGGAATTGTAAGTAAAATGTATTGTGGGATATATTGCGATGGGGACAGAGGACACGATACACGGGAGAATGCTGAGATAACATGTTGAACCTGAACAGATGCTGAATTTGGAATAAAAGCGCAGGCAAAGAAAAATTTTGATGATGCAGCATTGTAATACAGGTTTCACTACATTTATGGTACAGTTTATAAATATCATGTCAGAATTTCGATAACTACTACAATCTTCTAAATTATTTTTAAAAAAATAATCCCACTTGATAATAGCGGAAAATTAAATATGATCAATAATTTTTAGACAGTTTTATAAATTAAAAGTCTGATATGGTTGCTACACAACTTTCTTATACATAAATCTAAATTTTTATTTTTATATTGTCACGGACGCGGCAGCGACAAGTTGAAGCTTGCCGGCCTACGCCGCCACGCTGCGCCGCCGAGTGAATGACGCAACGCTAGCGAGTTCGGACAAGTCGTTTGCATCATAATAGGGAATATTCCCCAAGATTCCAGAAACAAGGATGTGCAATATAAAAGAGCGAATCACCGGCAGCAGTCAGTCAGTCAGTTACTTGACTCAGACTTAGTTAGTCGAGTTGAGTCACTAAGTCAGTTAGTTAACTCAGACTCAGTCAGTCCGTTGACTTCCCGAGCTACTAAGAAGAATTTGTGAACATAAATATATAGCTCGGTCTGAATATAAATATATCGTCAAAAATAAATATCGCTCGGCTAGTTCATATAAATAATAGTGTTTATTTATAGTAGTGATAAGTGTTAATGTATAAGTTTTTGTATTTGTTATTTTAGTGTTATGTACCTAGTGTTAATTAACTTTTACTATTTATTATAATAATTATTTATTATTTGTTACTAATAATATTACTATTATTGTTTAAATAAAAAACGTTTAAAACCCACGGACGTTACAATATTAATTACACTCAACAAACATTTATTACAAGGAATAGACGTTTGAGTTGAGTATGTCACATTGGTCTTGGTTATGGTATATACCTACAACATGTATATGTTATGTTACCGTACTTATAACATATTCACAGTTAATTAGAAAGTTTTTGGTATTTTCTATAAAAATATAGCAAAGAAATTTTAAAGATTTAATAGTGTAGACTGAATCACATTGAAATATATTTAATTTAATTTGGCTAAGTGGTTACACATTTCCGTATCGTAATTTATGTGAAGGAAATTGTTAATTTATGATTAAATAAACATTTTCAAAGAGATCTTACTCAAAAATGTTTAAAAACAACTATTCCATTCGTATATTCAAAGTTGTTAGGATCTATGCTGTTCGAGGTTTAAAGACCGTAGATACGAGTACAGTGTAAATGCATAAAGAGATATGATACATCTAGTCAATTAAATGTAAGTGATAAGTTTGGGTATGCAAGCTTCGTAATCAGTACTTAAATTAACGCATTAATTTTATAGGTGTGAACGCATGTCTTGATTCCCGTCAGACAAAGCGTAACTGTTAATTGTAGGTAATTGCTAATCGTAATTAATAATTGAGTAGCTTTAAACGGAGCTTTAGGGAGTTTATTGATTTTATTTAATCCTGTATAATGTAAAGCCATTTAATATTTTTTCTGAAATATTAAAGTACTTTGCAACATCGTATATATTAGGTATGACAGTTCTTGAAATCACAATATTATACACGATATCTAGGACACCTGTATTATACCAAGAGAATCCTCAGCTATATTTAGAAATATTTACATTTTGAAACGGGTTACAGCTTTATGTAAAACAGGCTATAAACTATTCCAGAAGAAACACAATTTATTCATTTCGTTGCTTTACTATCTAGATTCCATTTTTTGAAAAAACAATTTCATGAAACTACCGCCAATAGATTTTAACTTCACATCCAACAAAACACCGCTAATTGCAATTCGCACTTGACAATCTCCGTCACATAAAACTTCCCAGCAACGCCCTCCGATTAGCGCTTAACTCCAATTACTCAGACTTTCCGGCCAACTGGCCATGTTGTTGTACAACTACGTCGAGTACAACTCGGGGCAAACACAACAAAACGAAACTCTGATGACAAGAGAGACTCAAGGGCGAGGTGGACGACTTACAGCAGCCGTAATGTATGCAGAAGCCACAGACTTGAGACGATAACACGATGAATATTCGATTTGTGCGGCCTTAAACACCATGCAAATGAAGAGGAAGATTGTAACTGGGGCGAAGAGGAAGATGGTAGTGGTCTGCGGAGGGAGGGAGGACATGAGGAAGCAAGAAGTTGAGTAATAGTTTCCTAAGACGTTACAGAACCTATGATGGTATCAATTTGCTACGTTCTATTGGGATGTTTAAATTGGAACTATTATTTATGGGAGGCAGTTGAAATTACAACAAATGTGCATAAAGTAAATAAATATATGAGTGTTTATTTTGAGTGGTACACTATTGCTATTTCGTCAACTATAAGAGCTACGAGGTCGGTTAAATTAGTAAACAATTTTTATATTATATGACAATGAAAATCAGCGAAACAAGAATTTTTTTTAGACCAGTGGTTCTCAAATTGCGGGCTGCAACTTTCTTATTTTAAATGGCAACCTATTTTTTTTTATTTGCTTATTCGATTCAGTATTTATTTCTGAATTCAACAATATTCACTTGAAATGACCAAATAATACAAAATATTTGAGAAAAATCCAAATTAGAAATGTATCATTTAAATATGCCTACACAAAGTTGCCATGAAAGAAAACAAATAAATCAAATACATAAATAATTGCAAAAACTGTAATTATGAGAATAATTATTCATTTTGTTGTTACAGTACAGAAATACGGAAGGACACTTCAAAAAAACTAATATTAACAATTGTTTGATTTATTTGTTTTCTTCCATGGCAAACTTTGTATAGGCTTATTTAAATAAAAATGATACAATTTTAATTTGGCAATAGCAATTTCGGATTATGGATTGCTACCGAAATATAATCAGCCCTTATCCTGATCATCTACATTCTCAACATGAAATATTACAATACTAGAGTCAGGTAGCTTTTGAGTAATCCACATCCACCAAAATATGAACTAGAGATGGTAGAATATACTCAATTGTATAACTCACTATTAAATTTTAACGTGACTATTACACAATTACTAGTATGCAGATAAAAATAAATATTGTCAACTTTAACATATGAAATGGCAATGGCCATGGCAGGTTCACTCGATAATCCAAGTTAAGCAACACTGCCCGTGGTCAGTAGTTCGATGGGTGACCGCTTTGCAAAAATCCATACCAGGGTACACTGCGTGCCGTTGTCACACCACCGAAAACGAGGTCTCAAACCGGCATATAACCTCAGCAGTTGAGACCGCTTATATAAAAATAATAATAAAAAAAACATATAAAACAATACCTTATTTTTTTATTCTACTGCTGAATGTTTCACAATTCAATTCATTCTTCACCCCTGGATTACATTTAGTACACTTATTTCTCTCACTACATATCTGAATACCTCATCACTAATTTAGTCTCACATTAATTGTAATACGAGGTTTAAAATCGCGAGTTAATAACAACACATGCTCACTGTAACTACAAATTGGCTGTATTGAAGTACAAAACATACGATTATGCGCTGTTTCATAGCAAACACTTGTTTAGAATGGTCGACACGGTCTGGGTATTTCTACACCGCGAATTGAACGAATTGAACAAACTTGTCTGTTTAAGTATGTTCAACAGAGAATGCTGATAGAATAAAGATAGTTTAGAGCAGTACATAAATTATGAAAATAAATAAATTTGATGTTGATATTTTAAATCGGTACGCGTATTAAAATTTTTATTTATGACATAAAACAAGTACAGTGATTTTGAAATATATATTTTTTATTATACTATAATCTATATAATATTTATAGCCATTTATAAATGAGTTTAATACTTTTTTATTTACCTTTAAAATATAATAATAAATTTATAGTTTCAAATGGCCATAAAAAAGTTAGTTATCAATGCAATGATTTGCGGGAGGTATACAGGCTGTTTATTTTAAGTGGTACACTATTGCTATTTCGAGAACTATTAGAGCTATGAGGTCGGTTAAATTAGTTGACAATTAAAATGAGCGAAACAAGAATTTTTTGTACCAGTGGTTCTCAAAATGCGGTGTGCAACTTTCTTATTTTAAATGGCAACCTATATTTTTTATTTGCATATTCGATTCAGTATTTTTTTCTGAATTCAACAATATACACATGTAATACCCTAATAATACAAAATATTTGAAAAAAATGCAAAATAAAAATGTATAATTTTTAATTAAATACACTGAGAGAAATGTATATGTAAAACAAGTGTAATTACACTTAATTGAAAGAGAAAATATATTTAAAAAAGTGACAAGTAAACTCATATATTCAAAAATATAATACAAGTTTATTTGAAAATATGTATTAGACGCAAATATCTATATATTAAGATTATAATTTATTAAATAATAGATCTGAATCAAATATATATTAATATTAAGTATAATTTTTGCTCATAGTTAATATAAAATATTTTAACGTTTAATATATAAAGTTAAAAATTAAATATGCAGTTTATTTCTCGCTCATAGAAAACATATTTAAATCAAGTAAAAAATATTTTAGTACTTACTAAACAATATATTTAATTAAAGAATATAATAATACAAATGTAAATATTAATTATTTTAAGAGTTAACATAAGAGATTCTAAAATTTAATATGTAGGATTTTAATAATAAATATACGATTAATTCATAACAAAAATAAGATATATTTAATTCAAAGCAAAATAAAACTTTAGTTTAAAAATAAAATATACTAATATCTATAATATTAGTTACTCCTTATAAATAAACATTATTTATAAAATAAAAGGTATACATATTAAAACAATATAAGTATTTTTTAAATATGTATTTTTAATAAGTAAAGAAAACATAAATAACATTCTGAACAAATATTACATAAAATTAGGTAATTATAACAAAAAAATACTATCAGCTAAATGTAAAAAATAGATTAATTTAAATTTACAAAACAATTAGTATTATTTTTTATTAACATAAGGGAGAATACGTTTACTAAAGATGAGTGTAAAATATAACTAAAATTATTTGATAAGTCTACCTGATATGAATACAAATGATTATTAAATCCAATAGTAATAAAGAGTTGAACATAGAATAAAACATCGATTTCTCATTCAAAATTATATTTTTAATTAAAGCGTAAACAGGCATTTTTTCTTTATAATCCATTACTAACACTTGATGAATTTGATCGAATGCCGTCAATGTTTATCCATTCGCATATCTTATAATAAATTCATCAGGTATTAGATTTGTTTTTTACATTTTTTCCAAAAGTACTAAAGCCAAGGGTAATAATTTTACTAAGACCTAGTTGTAAAACTAACCTGCGAGAAAAATTTAATTGTTGTTTTAATGATAGCGTACTGGCTATATTTATTCTGGAAGAAACTTGATTTAACTTGAGTAATTGTTGCTTTTCCTATTTTGGAATAAAAAGTCCACTGTGAGTGAGGCTAATTTTTGACGTTCAGAATAACTCAATATTTCCTTTCTTTTTCTCAACAACGCTTGCCCATCTAGAGTTTTATTTAATAAATCTTCTAAACCCTATAAATCAGAAACGAAGAGTACATTACTAATCAATATAAATGTGTGTACAGGCGTGATAATTTTTTTAAATTTCTCATACCTACATTAAGAAAGACTGATAGTGATTCCAAAATTATTGGTAGTCTCTCTTGAATTGAAATCGTAATAGGCGGAGGTGGTGTTACCAAAGATCCATCAGAATTGCAAATTATAATATTATTTTATGCTTCGTCTATCAAATCAAAAAGATTTTCCTCATTTAAGCTAGCTGTTGAGATGGATGGAGTAGAATCATCAAGTTCATATAATACTGATATTTCAGTCTAAAATGCATTTAGTTTTAGTATTAAGTACATACATATAATACATTATGTGCCATAAGTAATTATTCATACATACATTTTTTTTTTTATATATACAAATTATCTCATAAATGTTGTGTAATTATTTAGTTTGTTCTGTTTTACTACATCTACTGTACCTCTTCAAAATCAGTAACTATATTTTTTACTTATAAATTGCATTTACATTTATTTTGTATATAATTCTAAAAATTAATATTTGACACTTAAATATCCAATATTAAAATTAAATTTATAACCTCTTTGTTACCAAAATAGCTTATAAATTTTGAAGATAATTTTAATCTTAGTCCAATTTGTGGGATTAATTCTTTTATAGCACAATCATCTAGTAATTTAAATACTGTTTCGTCTATTCCTTCATCTATAATTAAAAAACTGTTTATGCTGCAAATTAAATAATCAGAACAATTAACTTACTTCCCATTCTTGTAATATATATTGCACGAACAAATCAATTTTTCGTGTACAAATATAAATAATATATAAAACTAGGCACATTATGCAAGCAATTACCAAACCTAAACAACGCAGAAAAAAAAACAGTCAACCACTAAAAACTACATATCAGTATATTTCTTGGAATGAAATGCAGGTTTACACTTGTTCACCACCCGGCTAATACTAATGAAATTACGTGGTAAAATAATTCTACAATACACTGTGTTTCATTTAAGTGGACTAATATCATTATTTTAAACATATTTTATACTTCATATTAATATAATGTTAGTTAAATTTAATAATATATACAATTTGAAGATAAAAACTTAGTTGCTTTGCATCAAGTGGAAATTATATTAAAATTTAATATACTGTATAGTATATTCAAAAGTTTTTGTATCTTTAAGAAATAATATTTGATAAAATAAGTATACTTTATATTATAATAATATTTTAGTATAAAATATATTTATTCTAATGAAATATTTGTTAAATATCTATTATATTATTTTTTTAATATACAATTTATTTGTTTTGAAACAATATAATTTAGATATAAATATCTGTCTACTTAAACTAAGTGAAGTAATTTAAATATATTTTTTTAAATATACATTTCTCTCAGTGTATGCCTATACAAAGATTGCTATGGAAGAAAACAAATAAATCAAATGCAGAAATAATTGCAAAAACTATAATAATATTCTTTAATTTGTGATAATTATTATTTAATAAACAAGATACAATATGAAGACAAATAATTTATAAAAATTGTTAAAAATTTCAACGATTGTCATGAATACAAAGTTCTAATCTTTTTGAAAAACTATTTCTTACTAATCGCAGTGTTCTTCCATCAACATTATTAAGAAAAAATTGAATATTAATTTTTAATTCGTTTTAATTATTGTAAATGGTATCTTAATTTTTATCCTTTAAATATCCCCATAAGTAAAAATCTAATGGGCTTAAATCAGGAAATCTGGCAGGCCACGGAATAGGATCTTTAGTATCCATTTGTCAGAAAATATTTCGTTGAGATATTCCGTAACCTAAATTGTGCTCCATCTTGTTGATAGTGAATATCTCTTAGAAGGTCCATTGGTAAAACATCTAAAATATTCTGCATAGAATAGAATAGAATAGCTGCATTAGAAATGTATATTTCATTAATGTCTACCTTCTCATTATGAGAATAAATATTCATTTTGTTGTTACAATACAGAAATACAGAAGTACACTTCAAAAAACTAATATAACAATTGTTTGATTTATTTGTTTTCTTCCATGGCAATCTTTGTATAGCCATATTTAAATAAAAATTATACATTTTTAATTTTGCATTTTCTCGAATATTTTGTAATATTAAGTTATTACATGTGAATATCATTGAATTCAGAAAAAAATACTGAATCGAATAAGCAAATAAAAAAAATAGTTTGTCATTTAAAATAAGAAAGTTGCACTCCGCATTTTGAGAACCACTGGTCTAAAAAAATTCTTGTTTCGCTCATTTTAATGGTCTTATAATATAGAAATTGTATGCTAATTTAACCGACCTCGTAGCTCTTATAGTTCTCGAAATAGCAATAGTGTACCACATAAAATAAACAACCTGTATATCCGTGTGTTCAATAAATTCAGGAACGAGAAAATATAGAGTAACGAAACTTATAATAGGACGTGATCCGATTCGCGGACTAGACCTTGCTCATATGTGCTATAAATAACCAAAATTGTCTTCTGAAATATTCCCAGATTAACTATTTTGTATTTTGTACTTACATATAATTAAGACTGCAGATACAACACAACTATAATTATAAAACTTTGCAAGAATACTCCAGCTCTTCTACATCACGTAAATTTTAAACTCATTTCAAAATATCAAATTCCCGCCGTGCATTAACACATTCATTAGCGCGAAACATCCTCGCCTTTCGCGCAGTTTCATCCTCATAATCTCATTCCAAACAAAAAATATAAAAACTCAAATAAAAGTGGGATTAAACCCACCCCACCCTACCGCCCGTTAATACGAGGTCTTTATTTCATCTTTCTGTTTCTTTGCTTCGTCTTAGGCGCAGTCTAAATAATTACATTTTCCTTCTGCGGTAATCCGAGAATAAAAACAGGGATATCACTGTTCACTCCTGCCAACGTGAAACAAGACTGGCATTGGAAGAGGAAGAAGAATATTTCTCTGTGGACAGATATAAACTTTGAGATTAGCACAAAAAGGGTTTTGATAATCCCAGATTTAAATGTTTAAAATATGGCGGTGCGTGGATTCTTCATTGTTATTAATTGTGTAAGAATTAGACGCTTTTTTTCAGATTAAGATTTGAGGGAGTAAAATTAAATTATATATAAAATAATACACGATACAATTATTGAAGTAGTACGTAGTAAAAAATGTATAGTCAACTTTATAAAATTATAACTAAATTTTAAATCCCAGCCGATTCACCGTTAATTTAACAAATTTCAAAATTGTTAGCAAGTATCAAATTATTTTCGTGAATTTCGTAACTAAATATATTTGTGAATATAGTAATTATCACCATTTTTTAAAGTGCTTTTAACTAAATATATTAGTAATTATATTGAATCAGAACAAATAAATCTTATTTATTATAACAAATTAAGTTGTTACAAAGGATACAAACTTTCTTTACTAATTTCAAATTGATAAGTTAGATAAATTTACTTATTATTATTAGCGAGTATATTTGTTAAATTTTATAAATTCAGCAAATAAATAAAAACAACAATTTTTCTTGTTCAAAATTCAGAATTGCCAAAATTTTAATTTAAAAAATTGTCACATCTGATCAAATTGTTAATTTAACACAATACATTTGTCAATATTAACTAAAAATACTTAACAACCGCAAAACAAAAAATCGCAAATCAATTTTTTTACGGTATATAGTCATTTGTAATGCTACATAGAATTTATAATGGAAATATACATGGCAAGGCCAAGTGAACTAAATTTAACAAATATTAAAATAAACCTAAATCGGAATAGTTGGCGTACATTTGATAAATTATGTAGGAACTTGATATTAACAGGAAAAACAAAACACTATTATGCTCCTTAGTTCTCAAATACGTTTTTTTTTTTTTACTATATAGTATTAATGTCGCAAATAATAACTTATTTTTCTTTAACAAACGAACAAAAAACATCAAAGCCAACTGTAAAACTAGGAAAGAAAAAAATATATCTATTATTTCTATTTAATTATTCCTTGGGCCTTGCAAAACCATAACCATTAACGATGGTTATCATTAGAACTTTAACATATGCGTTTCTTTCGTTCTTAACAACAAAATTTACCCAACATTAACATTGTGCTAATTTTCGTTAGCGCAAGAGATTGAACGATTCAAACATATATATTATTTTCTTCGTTATTTTTAAAATGTGTTTTCTCATAAGAAAAAAGATTGTTGCTTTAAACGAGTTATATACCGCACAGTGTCATTTTCGTATTGCAGGGACAGTTTATTCCCTATACAGTTTAAACTAAATGTGTAACTACAAAAAATATTTGGAATGAGAAACAGCATTTAATACACCTAACTTATGTTAATAAAATTGACCTCTTTCACGAAATAGAAGCAAAAGAAACTCATTTGAACCTAATTACAGATTGACATAAGAAATCAAACAAATACTTATTGACAGATCTGTCAAAATAATTTTTAATACCATTTAGTGAATTATAATTTTTTAATATCAATAATCAGCAACAAATAAAACAGTATGGAAATATTAAAAATATTTTGACAGATTTGATTAACATAATTTAGAGATGCAGTTTTTCATTCTAAACATTTTTTTATTTACACATTTAATCTAAAATCCATAAGAAACAAATTGTCGCTACAATATGAAGAAAAAGTCACCATCTCGTAGAAGAAGAAGTAGAATACATAAAAAAGCAATAGGAATGTTATTAAGTCGTATAATTGTAAATAAGCATATTGCTTTACGGGCAGAAATAATAATTCGACAGCATTAATTTGATGCGATGTGAACGACATGTTTGAAAGATTTTACTTAACCAGTAACTACTAACCATAATTCCCAACAATAACTATAATTTCGTGTTGTGAATACAGCTTTTCTGCGAAAGTACAGTAGTACACTTAAAAACTTGAGTAAATGACATGCTTATATATTTTATTATAACGAGCCAGTAGGCAGCGCAGACGTTGACTCATCGTTCAAGCGAGTTCGCAAACACTTCCATGGCAAAAGCATCGAGAACAGTCTATACTAGCAGCGGAACAGATATATAAATGCGCTAGCCTACCCAGTGGGGCATTTGACTCTGATACGCTATTCAAGAAATATCGAATTAAGTGGAAATACATAAAACGTTTGCATAGTGAATATAAATAATGTTAATAAATATTTCTTGTGTAATATTCTTAGTTTATTGTTGATTTGTTGTTATATTGTGTTTATTAATAAGTGTTTAAAAATAAATAAGTTGTTCAAATAAATATAAGTGTTAGTAAATAAACTTTTTGTGACTTTTAATAGTTGTTTTAATTAACTTCACCGAACCCGCACAGAAAAAAATGAAATTGAAATATCATCTAATCTTAAATAGATAAAAAATTTTGTTTAAATTATATAATATTTTAACAAGTTTTTCAATTTAAGTAGATATTCTGCAATTCGTAATTAGCTAATTTAGCTGATTTAAATTAGATAAAATGTAATTAGATAAACTTACTAAGTTGTTTATAAAATCAACTAGTATTTTAGATATTTTTATAAACATCTAATTTGACTAGCCGAACTTCTTAATATTGCAGTTATTTTCCTATTGTCGCATTAATTCATTTTATCTATTAAATATAATTTTTATCTACTTTCAGAATGATTTTAAAAAAACCTATATGATTTAGATTTAGATCATTAAACTAGGCAAATAGATAAATAAAAACTACCTTATAAATAGTTTAACCAAACCTTTAGGTTCATAATTCTTTTATTAGATAAATTATAAAATTGCAGTTGGTAAATATATCTATTAAATATATTTAATAAAACTATTCATATAGATAATTCGTCTAGCATAAAATGTAGTTGAATTAACTAATTTCAAATAACCAACTCAATCATTTTAATTAGGTAGTTAATTTCTAATGAATTATTGTAGATATTTTATCTAATTTCTATATAGTTTTTCATTTTTTTTCTTTCTGTGCGTCAGTTACAAACGTAACATTATTATTGTATATCATTTAATGTTTATATATGCATGGATCAACAATTTTGATTCAAATACTTGAAGTTTCAAAATTCCAAATTGGATTTATGCAAACGGCAAATAAAAATGAACCCTCCCATCAGTATATTTCCTAAATACCTGAAGAAACAGCCCGCATTCCAAAATTTAAAAAATGTATCTCCCGTTTGCATCGGAATCCAAAATACAAAACAACCCTCAACTCTCTCTGCTCGAGTTCGCTCTAATAAAAATATGAACCTGTATTTTCCTACAATTCCTTCTGGAAAAATATCACCGTGGGCAGTGTGTATATTTTCGCGGTTCATAAAGTCCGGATACTCCGGTTAAAAGTCCGGAAAGCGCGTAATTTCTACGAGGCTCCGACGCTAGCGCTCTGAACCTCTGAAGTGATATTAAAAGCTTTCGCGGGACGGGAGTTATCGCAATTCGTTACCGCGTCTAACAACCTGAATAATGATCTTCAGGAACCAGCGACGGGATTTAAATTTATCAAGGGGACTAGTTCATTGAATTTTATGTTTTTGGTTTAGTAGTTGATTAATATTTAATAGTTTCTTGAATAAATAAATGGAATGGATCGATGGACGACATAAGATGAAGGTTGGACAGAATAAGAAACAAGTGCAATGTACGCTAATATAGAAACAAGACAATTAGAATGGTGGGAACGTATGTTAACCCTCTATTGCATACATAAAATAAAAAATTCTTCTTTTCTTTTCTTATGCAGTTTACATACATGACAATCCTGTTGTAACCATTTGGGAACATTATATAAACTTTGTCAATTGCCAATTAGGTCATTCCTCCTAAATTGGCCAACATTAAAAAAAAAATTTTAAGTGGAAAAGGATAATTACAGAAACTGGGATAGAAAATGTATAATTTGAAGGAAGCAGCTTATTACCTGCTGATATATTACAGCTAAATACACCTTTACAAAAGTTCCAAAATTATTTTTTATCTGATGGTTTCCTAGAAGAGGTTGTTTATTAAACAATTTTGTATAGTACGCAAACACGACCCAATAGACCAAAGTTCTATTGCAAGTTGAGTTTGTTCATAATGTTCCCAATAGTGATCAAAACTTAAAAAAATTTTTTTTTTTATTCTAAGAAAAAAATTTATGTAACACTTATTTTAAATATATGAATTTTTCTTTTGTAAAAAATAATTTTTTGAGCCTTTATTAAAAAAAAAGTAATTAATGCAATAGAGGGTTAAGAATGAATGAATCGAGACCGGTGCTGCAAATTTGGATGACAAACGTGAAGGAAAAGAGGAATTGCGGAAGACCAAAAGACACCTTGGATACCATTACTCTGAAGAATAGGAACGTTACACTAAGGAGGCATAAGGATAGCGATGAATAAGGAACAATGGGAGAAAGTGCAAGATTGGGAGATTTGTTACACATAATGCAATTGTTTTTTTTAAAATTAAATACCTAATATTTAAATTATAAAAATACTCATGTAAAGTTTTGAAGTCTTCTGAATACGTTTGTTCGATGACATCTTGTGGATCAGAATCAAAACCTTACAAGTATCCGTTTCATGACAATTTAAAGAATTGATTTGATTTAAGTTATAACTACGGAACCGGAAGTTTTCTTGAAACACAAAACAATAAATTCAATTTATTAGAATATGAAAACTGGTACTAAAAATAGTTCCTAATGAGATTGAAGGTGAACGATTGCTTGGGCGTCCGAGGAATAACTGGTTGGGTATGATTGATGGTTTGTTGCGTGAACGAATGATTCCGAGTGTGAAGAATAAATGAGCATGTATGAATCGCACTATGAATGTGGACGAGGCGAAAGTGGTGTGTCAGGATAGGAATGTTTGGAGGAGATTAAATGTTGGTTGACTGTGTTTCTGGGTTCGTGCTACCCCACTGAGTGGGATATAGCGTGATATTATAGGCGATTTCGGCTGGCATCGGTTAGTACTTGGTCACAGGAATGGTTAGTAAATGAAGTAACCAATTGATTTCGACTGGCACTTTTGACAGTTTTGGTATGTCAAATCAGTAACATGCTCGAGAGCTCGGTTCGTCTAACGGTTAGTATTCTGATTGGTTGAATTTCACTTGTGATGATTTCAAACTAGTACGCTGTCATTTTTTCATGTTTTCAAATAACATCATTCCAAATACTACCTTACGTTTTCTGGAATACATGTTTTATGTCAAATTAGATTAATGTCAAAACAAACCTCGCGAATTCAGTAACCGTTCGGTCAGTGTGACGTCATTGTTTCAAACCAACCAAACACGTAACCGGCAAGTAACCAGTGCCAGTCGAAATCGCCTTATGTATGTATTTATGAAAAAAATTTCAAGTTCTTTGGAATAAAAAATCAAAATGTTATGGGAATAAACAAAGAACTGAACGAACTTAACCATGCATTCTATGTCAAACTTAAGTTTAATTATTAAACATTCAAATATAGATGCATGTGCATAAAAAAGTCTTGTGGCGACAATATTAGATTTTCGAAATAATAGCAGAAATAAGTATAAACGAATTTTGTATTTGTACAAAGAAGATTCGAAAATATTGTGTAATAAATATTCGATAAATACAAAAAGCTGTAAGCTCTCAGAGAATCAAAATATTGCGAAAAATATTACATAGAAACAAACAAAAAGTGTAAATATGTCTCATATAAAATAAAGAAGAAAATAAAACTTTTTTGTTTCTTTCGACAACACAGTTTTTATGACAAGAATTTTCATTTAACTGTGTTTCTTTTTCATGCGAAACCAGAAAAAGTGTATTTTCGTTTCTCAAGAATTATTTACAACCAAGAACCTAAATATATTATAGTTTCCGGAATATTAAACTTCGCATTAAAATACGCATATAATATGCAAATAAAATGTCATCTTGGTACCGCAAAGCGCAGTTTCAACTCTTAACAAGTACAAGTAAAACCAATATTTTTATTTTGCATCAAGTTTTAATTTATTTAAATGCTGAAAGTTCGGTACAACTGAAACTAGATAGTTTGAATATCGAATTAAATGTTGTTGAAGAAATTCGTGCTCTAAGTTTGTATTAAAGTTATCACCTAAAAAAGGAAGAAATATCTGCAGGTTCGTGCAGAACACTTAATAAAACTTTGTGAGTGGAAGTGGAGTACATGCGACGCTGGAGAAAGAGCCGAAGAGTACGCGAGTTCACTACAGCGCCGGTAAAAATAACGCCAAACTTAGTTTCTACTACACTACGGTACACACTGCACTACTGACATTAATCGTCGTTTACTTATACCAACTTCTAAGTACGCTGCTATTTTTACACACTAATAGTATCTTTTTTGTTTGTACAGAACTACAGTATAAATGCAATAAATATTAAAGTCAATGTTGCACAAACTTTTTTACAATTTATACGGAATCATAGATAACGAGATTTTCGCTGAAATATATGATTTGAGGACAATTTTCTCAAAAATATTATAACAAGAGAGTGAGAATAAATTGACAGATCTTTCGAAAACTTGAGTGGCTATTGCTAAATGGCGACAAGTTTGAGAAAGATACTGGAGAATTATTTTCTAATTTATCGAACTCTTGAGTTATATTTAATTAGATTATTTTTTTATTTCATCATCAGGCCCGTCACTAAATCTATCTTTTTTTTGCTCATTTTTACTTGTGTTGATGATAACTATCTGACATGTGACATCTGTCAACAAAAACAAAAAAGCTACAGAGAATATTGCCGAGAATAATCACAAGAGCATTATTCTCAGTATAATAATGATAGGATTGGTTAAAACGCAGACATGTGACATACAATAAAGCATTTCATTGCTTTAAAGAAACGTCAAAAAATAATCAGTGAAATCTGTGTGGCGGATGAATGGATGGGTGTGTCCATATGATCAATAACTCAGGAACGGGAAAAGATAAAGTATTGCCACATCATAATTATCAAGACACTGCGAAGTTAATTCTGGCCAAAAATGCAAAACTGGAAATGGAAGTTTAATTGACATACAAAACAATAAATTTATTTCGATATTTTCAATACAGAATCAACTGCAATACAAAGTTTTAAACAAAACGTATTTGTAATAATACTTGTAATAAAAATGTAGTTTGAATATTTATCGTATTTACTTCTAGGTTTGAATAAAATTTAATTATGTTCAAAGACACTTCCTGGAAAAGGATATTTACTAAATAATGAAATTAGTAAGGTATAAATGTGTCAGGGAGAATAGTTATAGTTATTTACATTACAAGCAAGGTAAAACAGTTTTTACTGCTGAATGGAGGAAATGACCGGCGAGCCTGTCACTTCCTTGAAGCAGTAAAACAGTTGCCTTGCGTGTATTGTACAACATTTTACTTGTTACTCATTTGTAAATCAAATTAAAATTATAGCCAGGTCCTGCCAGTTACACACACATGTTCTGTCAAAAATTATTTTAAATGATTTCACATAAGCTTTGTAAGCATTACTGTAGCAACGTGCATTGTTTACCTTGTTTGCTAACTTGTAAAAATATTATTATGTAGCTGTCAATTAGTAACTTGTAAAGATTCATTTTCAAAAGCAATAGAGGGTTTGGGTAAATGGTGTTTACAAGTGACTAACAAGTAAAATTAAATAATGAACAATTAATTTTGTAAGATCGTAAATTGTTTTTTTTTTTACAATAGTAAATTGATTCTTCTTGTATTTGGTACCAAAGCTGCGACAACATTTTTAAAGTTACTTTTTGAGCGATCGTCAATTGTTTTTATTTGAATTTTGTTTCAAATCAAAGCTTTCTAAAAGTAAAAATATGTATATTATCAATTTATTTATCCATTATTGGACGTGACACGCTAATTATATTAAATCTTTGTACATGATATATTTTTGAGACATGTACATAAAATTTTAAAGGTTTCTTCAATATCGTCTGTAGTTATATTTATATTTAAATATTCATAGTTGCCAGGAGAATATACAGTAGGGTGGACCCTAAATAGGGTTATATCGAATTTTAACCGGACCACCCCTTAAAATAGTTCCAAATAAATAGTCCTTTTAATAATAATATTTGACTGAAGGTTCGAAAAATTCATTCAATGTGGAATATATAATATACCTAATAATTCGAGAATATTTAGGGAAAGTTAGAAGTCCACCAACACCTCTATAATGACGTTACAATATTTAAAAAAAATCATTGTGGCTTAATGAATAATAGTTAAGAATTTTAAAAGGGTAGATAGTCTTCAATTTATATAAAGTTTTATAAAAAAAATAATAATAAAAATGGTGTAATACCCCATTTGTGGTTCTTAATAAATAACACTGTATTGACACAAAACATTTTCTCATTTTCAACGGCGAGTCTCAATCAATTAATCCCAATAGATACTCCAGTGCTAAGGTACTTCATAATAGATTTGTATTAATCTTCTTCCTTGTAACATTAAAATATACTAAAATAGTTTCTTGCACTTCTTGTGCTTCAAATTAATTCACCTGCACAAAAGTCATAAAACTTTTTTCTGGAAATTCTTCAGGGTAACGTGCTCGTCCAAAACGACTAAATCGATAACCCGGTCGAGTAACTGGACGACATAAACCTGCATTAGAATTCAGTGCGGAGAAGATCCCACGGGAAGAACTACCACTCTACTTTTCACTGTAAAATTTTAGTTTTGAACACTTCTTCTTTTGTTAAGAAATAATTCTCTACAGGTATCTTCCATCTTTCACTGGAACAATTACGAGGATTTGCAGCAGAGGAATTATCACGCTCGGTAACGGCTTGCAGTAATATTACAGCATGTCTGGGGGTATAAGAAATTAATGTTGCGAGAGAAAATGCAGCAGGTTACTAATATAGTAAATTTAAGTAATTTCACAGTTACAAAATGCTTAACCTTCCGGAAACTTAAGGTTTATAAAGGACAGTCTGGTTATCAGATCCAATTGGATTTAGAGTTCCAAAATATAGTTGCATGTAAATCTAAGTTGGATTATTGAATAATTGCACATGACATATTAAGGGACCTCAAAAATTTGATACCAGACTAGATAGGATTTTAATAACAAATATAAAATCATGAAAATGAAGCATTTATCGACTGACTGACTGACTGACTGAGTATTTAGGACTGTAGTCAAGTATTTATTAACTGAACAAAGGCTTTGATAAATTAATCAATAGAACTTGACTACAGTCCTGAGTATTTTCTACCCTTCATTACTAAAATAGTTGACGATCATCCAAAAAGGAAAAAGACGTTTAATTTTATATCAAGCACGATAGAATTTAAAAAATATTCATTCAATGTTATTGTTCAAAATATATTATTAAATATGAAATGTATTTTATTTTAAGTACTATTACTAACATCTTACAATTGTCCATATTCGAAATAAATTGAGTTTATTGTTTTGTATGTCGAGTAAAATTCCCGTTTCTTGACAATTATCTTTCTTGCATGGTTTTTGAAATTATAATCAAAATCAACTCAGTTCAATATTCGTTACTGAAATCTTTTCTCTTTCTTCAATTACTCAATATAAAAATACATCCTTCCATCCACCCAGGCGTCATTACAAAAACGACGAAAAAGTTTCCAGGAACTTCAAAACATGTATTTCTGGGAAAAATTCGCAATCAATTTTATTTTATTGTTACACCATTTTACGTATAAAAAAGTAATAAAACCAGCACAATTGAAGCATTTAAACGAAAGAGGCTTAAAAGATTCTTCTAATTTGGTAGAATAAAGTTTATTAATAAAAAAATGGGGTCTAAAATTAATTGATGACACCTCTTCTTTTCCAATAAGGCTTAAATGGCCCTTGTCTCGTTATATAGGTTAAGTTTATAGATCTGTCAGTTGTCAATTAAAACTGGCACTCAGGTTTGCCAACCTCGGACATTGAAGTTATCGTAAATAACTCTCAAAATTATGTGTTTTGTCCTCAATTTCTTCCTCGGATTTAATTAGTTAATTCTTCTTGTACTTCATTTTACGTATAAATTTACTACCGTTGTCAAAATTATCCTACTTATACAATAATTATTTAACGGTTGCCAACACTGCGTTGCACAAAATCGTCGTATAATGTGTTACTTTAGTGACGATTTCTGAGCTTTTAATGACGATTAAAAATAAAGGTACATTTACGCGTAAAAAATATTTATTCGTTCGCTTACAAGTCGAATGTATTATATGCTGCGCCCATGACATAACCAGCTAAATTATAGTAGGTAATAGTAATACGTGATGACATTTTCTAATAAAACCCCGAGAACAATTCATTAACGTTGAACATTTTCACGCGGGAGGTATTCAATAGCCAAGTTCTGCATTCGTCTGTCGCCAGCACATGGTCGCCATGCAACGGCGCCAGGACATATAAACACGTGTTGAAGTGCTCGGAGAAGTGGTGCTTGAGTGATGTGTATCACTGCATCGTCTTCCGAGAACGTGATGCATCAACCAAATTACACGACGAGACATACACCAATTTCCTTGAACTGGAAGAAATTGAAGTGGGTAGGTATCATATGACAATACTGCAATTTTTACAATTCGGAAAATTGACTTGACTTCAAGAAATGTAGTTACATTTTTATAAAAAGTTTGAACGACTCTTGAGTTTACTGGTATTGTAGATATTTTAATAAGTCTTGATTACACGTGTTTACTGTATTAGGGCCCTTCAAATGAGCGGCATAAGGGTAGATTCCTGCTTCGGGCTTTCTAGTGATACAACATATGCCATTTTATTCAGGTTTACGTAAACTGGGCAATGATTCAAAATAAAACCCTTCATGATTAAATAAAGAATTCTAATATATGAGAAATGGGCAAACTTCAAAGCAAATTTTATAAAAACTAGGAAAAAGAAAAACAGAAACAATTCCGACTTATACAAAAAGCAATAGTAGAAAAGCCAACATTATGGAAACAAAAAAGATAAAGAAATTAAGTAAAAAATTTGAGAATATTAAAGATTGCACATTGCTAAGAATTTAAATTTGTGGATTTCAAATGAGTAATGCTTTTGATGAAGATATTTTAAATAAATTGTTAAATTACCAAGTTTGACAGCAACACAAACAGGCAAAACATTACCCCAGAAATTTTAAGTAAAGTTAATAGTTATTTATGTATCAAGGCACTGAAGTTTTACTTTTTATCACGAATATGGAATTTATTTGCCGAGGCCCGAAAGGCTGAGGAAAGTACATATTGTTTCATTTTATATATAAATTTTCTACAATACATCATATATCTGCCAAAATAATCCTACTTCTACAATAATTATTTTACAGTTGCCAACACTGCGTTGCTCAAAATCGTCGTATAATGGGTTACTTTAGTGTCGATTTCTGAACTTTTAATGACGATTTTTGAGCACTTTAGTGCCGATTTCAAATAAATAAATTTATTCTCTGGTAAGATGTACTTGTTTTCTTAAGCAAATAATGCCTTAAGGTTGATTATAGTGTTGCCAAAAGTACAGTAAAAAGTCGGACGACTTTACTTAACCTTGAATTTATACAGGAGTAATAGGGATAACTCCTCAGGGCACCAAACTTTATAAACATTGAACATGAATAATTTTAAAAATATTACGGGTGGATTTTCAAACGATTCAAGCTCGTTTTCGGAACTATTTAAACCCACTATTTTGAAATTAAGAAAAAACTGTGCATCCGCCTCACTCTTAAGAGGAAGTCATAGCTCATATTCACAGAGTTAGGTTAAGTTTTTTAATTAATTCATATTTTAGTAAGAAGTGCGTTATTCTTTATGAAAAGGAGAATTATTTTAACACAATTGTTATCTACGTCAATTCAAAAGACACTAATTCTGTGATCACAGTGTTTTGACACAAAATCTATCCTCTTAACTGCCTCGAAACAATCACGACGCCATCTCTGCATCAGGAAACGAACCGTTAACCTATTTAATCATTTTTATTTCTATAGACAGTGTAAACTTCTATATTTGTTTCTATCTACTAAAACAAAAATGTAGTGATTTTTAATAGAATTTGGAAAGGGCAGCTTTTTATTTTGTTAAAGGGCGGTACTTTTTATATTTGCTAGTGTAAATCTAGTTTTTACTTTAGTCAAAAAAGCTGATAAACTGCACGAAATAGCTTTTGAAGAAAATAGAAGGGTCGTAGTGGTGCAGTTAAAAAGTGTACTTGACAAGATTCTAGGACTCTCACCAAGAGGTTGATTATTAAAAATCTCCCTAAAAATAAGCGTAGATATATTTTTTATGTAATCGAGCCAAAGTTTTTCGGAATATTAAATGAAGAAAACAAAGATTACTGCAATACAAAGTAATGTGAACGAAGTTAAATGTGTCGATGTTGAATGCTGACAAGGGTGATTGTCACTGTTTCATTATTTTCTCTTCTGCATTGGTGCTAGGGCTGCAGGGCATTCTTAAGTAAAGTGCGGGGATGATTGCTACAGTTTTGTTGTTTCCTACGCTGTTTTCAGCGCGTGGGAAGCAATGTAGGCTTGACACATTCGCAATTCAACTTTGTAATGAAAGGTCAACGAAATTTTCTCTCAGGATTTATCCTCGAATTGAACTAGGAGAATACATAATATGGTCTACAAAATAATTATTGGACATAGGAAATATAATGTTAAAATTTTCATTAGGTGATAGTTCATTCCCTTTGAATTTTAGAACAAAAGCGTAAACACAAAAATTTTTTAGTAATAATATAGCAAGAGAATGTGAATAAATTGAAAATAATTTGACAGGTCTTTGGAAAACTTATTGCCCCTATGGGCTTTCGCGGTTATTGCCTAATGGCAACAAGTTTGAGTAATATAATGGAGAATTATTTTTTAATTTCTCGTACTCTCAAGTTTTATTTAATTACATTATTTTTTGGTTTCATCATCAGGCAGACTAAATATATCTTTTTTGCTTATTTTTTACTTGAGTTGATGATGATAACCATCTGATATCTGGCATTTGCCAACGAAAACAAAAAAGCTACATATATTATTCCCGGTAATAATAACTAGAGATTTAATATCAGTGTAATAATGACAGGATTGGTAAAAACGCAGACTAAAGATACACAGTGAAGCATTTCATTGGTTTTAAGAAACGTCAAAAAATAATCAAAAAGAAAAACTGCATCAAATGAGCCTATAGAATATTATTATATGAGGAATTATTATAGATATTATTTACGAAGATGAAGTTTGCGTCACGAATCGTAGGCGAGTGATGAAAATTATCAGAGTTAATAATGACCATAATCCTGAAAATAATAATATACTTTTTCTATTCCTGTAAATTTGGAAATCACCTTTGAAAATAATCGAAATTGATTGATAACTCACTTTGAAAAACGTCAACATAAAATTGACTACATGTCCACTGTCAGACAGATAGAGGTTGTCCGCGCATTATCTTATCTTGGCGTTGAGTGTTGTGTTCTGTCAAGTTTTGTTTTTGTTGTTATCTGTTGAAATCTTTAAATTATCCTTGAAATTACAATTATGGTTATAAAGTATTGTTTTGTGCCAAGTTGAGAAAACAACAGCAACAAGAATTTAAGATTATTATTTATTCAGCATTGTTCTGTCATCAGGTACTATGACGTCACACAGTTTATATAGAATCTATAGTAATTAATTTCAGGCTTAATTATATTGCAATATAGATGAAAACACGAAAATGTTCATATATTAACGTCTAGTTAAGAAAAAAAAAAAAATTGGTTGAAGAGCCTATTGTATTGCTTATATTTTTGTCATAACGATGCTTGATCAAATTTGAATGTTTAACATTTTAATTAATATATTCAGTTTTTGTTGTTTCTCGATATTTATAACGTTTATAAAACAAACAATAATAACAAACATTGGGATGTCGACAGAGGAATTAATATAATAAACAAAATTACCTTAACCTTAACAAAAACAATGAAAATATCCTAGAGGCTCCAATATTTCTGCTCATTACACCCATAGCCAAGCTTATACTACGTAATATAAAACTTCATAATTATAATATGCGTAAAGAAAATTTCACGAAAGCCAAAAACACCACTTTAGTAACGTGCACATAATTAAAATATCTCTGAAAGACCGAAGAGAAGGAAAAACAGCTGAAAGACCTGGCGTCACACGCGTGCCCATAGCCCATAGCGTATAGTAGTGTGTTTCTCTCGTAAACCAAACTCATTAGTTAAATGCAAAATGCACTGAATGCTGCCTTCTACCTCAAGATGTTTAGACTGCAAAGATGCAAAGAAATTAAGGACACACGTTCATTAATTTTACTTTATTCATTTGTGGGAATGAGCAAGATCTTTGAAGGTAGAAGACTAGAACGATGTGCACTCGTAATGAGAAATGTAAGTTCAAATATAAGGTAGATCTATATGTAAACTACAGATACATTGCTACCTTTCCTCTTAAGGCTTTATTATATTACAGTAATAACAATGATCGCTAGTAAGAACGCTGATTAAGGGCGACTAACTAGCAGTTGACTATCTGTGTTTTCCAGCTGTCAAACCTTCTTACATGATTATTGAGAAAAATATTTGAAATAGAAGTGGTAGAATATTTAATTCTGTATGTTTTTATTCGAAGGTTATATCTCTAAAATAATTTAGGAACGCTTGACAGCATAAAATAAAGTTAGTCAACTGCTTGCTAATCACTCTTAATCGGTTGTTCTTACTAGCAGTCAATGATTTTTTCTTTTGATGATTTATTTTGTATAATCAACTTGCGCTATCACAATACCAAGCTATGACTTTACTGCATTTTACATACATACATACATAACATCACACTATATCCCACTTAGTGAGGTAGCACGAACCCACAAACAAAGTCAACCAACAATCAATCTCCTCCAAACATTCCTATCTTGACACACCACTTTCGCCTCGTCCACATTCATAGTGCGATTCATATATGCTCGTTTATTCTTCACACTCGGAATCATTCGTTCACAGAACACACCATCAATCATACCCAACCAGTTATTCCTCGGACGCCCACGCAATCGTTCACCTTCAATCTCACCCACATGTATTAGTTTCACCAACCTTTCATTCGACATTCGCTCAACATGTCTAAACCACCTCAACTGACTCACTCCCACTTTCTTAACAACATTCTTCTCAATCTCACACTCATCATACACCAATGTATTCTGTATACGATCACGTCTCGTATACCCACATACTCCTATCAAATATCTCATTTCTACAGCAGTTATTCGTCGTTCATGCTTCTTCATCCACACCCAACATTCAGAACCATACATCAAAGTAGTCACTAACACACCTTTATCAACACTCACTGAATTTTCATACTAATTTATAGTGGATTTTGTCAGTGGCGTGCAGTCCATACGTGCAGGGTGTGCAGCGCATTTGGCCATGTTTGTTTTCTATTACGAACAAGAAAGATAAAAAAAGTTTGGGTAGTACAGGGTTATAATGATTTAAATCATCTACATGAACCTACAAAGAAACATAAAAAACTATTTATTTTTAAATTCTGCACACCGAACTCAGAAACGCACCGCACGCCACTGGATTTTGTACTCTATCGAAATTGAAAGTATTGTTGCATTTGGAACAGTTTGTGTTTAATATTTGCCACGTTGTTCCTAAAGGTACTCATTCAAGTGATGTTGATTGAAGAAAATTGTAAAGCATTGGTTACAGTAGGAGAGTGATAATGAAAGGGGTAATAAATTAGTGAAGTGTGAAGTTGATTAGTAATGCGTAACAAGAATCAGAGTACAATTTATTGTTTTATTGTCTAAAAGTATCCGAAGATGCAATGTTAGCACTTAAAATATGGTTCAAAGTTAATTCTAAAGGGGTTCCTTACAAGCTTCATAAAAGGTATTAGCGGTAACTCCATTTTTATTATTACCCGTAACTTCATTCTCCATTCTCAGAACATTATTATTTTAACTGAGGTTGTAATCAAGATTGGTTAGCATAAAATTTGATACATTTTGATAATATAATTACTTTAGAAACGAACTTCAGATGATTGAAAAATTGGAGTTAACGCTAATCCCTTTTTTGAATCTGCCTGTAAGGGTTTAATTTTTTGCTACACATTGTGTTAGATTTGTAGTACTAACTTATTCGAGACTAACGTGGCAAATATTTTTTTCTTCAAATGTCATAAAAGTACGTTGTTATGTATTTGTATTCAACAAGCAGAAGTTCAATATTGTCGCCGCCGGCGTAAAAGTGTATTTTTGGCAACACATTTACGCCGGCGGCGGACAAAGTAAAATATTATGAACAATAGTTAGGTTGTAATTCAATAATTTGACAGTTAAAAATGAAACAAATAAACAAAAATAACAAAACAGCATATTCTACGGCAACTTGAAATGCTAGATAAGACAGAATATTTCTTGAAGTTTTGGCATTTTATAATATTTATAATTTAATTTTCTATGTTTGAAGAAAAAATAGCATGTGTTATTCGGAGTAAATGTGTCTTTGTATGCTTCGCATGTAATTGTTCAAACTTACATGCTCAGCACCCAAAGTATCACATTTACTCCTAATGACACAATATACTATTCTACGACCACTTAGAAATCTGCTCATTGTATGTTTGTTGTTGCTAGGGATATGATGTACATCGTGCGAAATTAATTTGTTTTGTGAGTATTTCAATACAGGTCATTTCATTTCAGTCCAGGTGCCATTGCTATTATATTATTGAAACTATCTGACCTACTTACTTAATCATTGCGTGTACTATAATGTGCTGACTTAAGACTTGTTACATTAAATATAAAACCGAAAAATCGATTACGATCTACTAATAAGCAATATAGCAATGAGATTCTATGCAATGTAAGTGATATAACAAATAGTGCTCTGTTCAAAGTTCGTAGCTATGAAAAGAGAAGGGCGGGGTGTCGTAACAATGTTTTTTTTATTAAAAAGGAGAGCAGAGGTACGTAAAGTTAGGAAACCACTGCACTATGAAGTTTGCAACTTCAATACAATACGAATAGTTTTCTGAAAAAGGAAAGAAAATCAGTACAGAAATATGTACATTTAATATGTATAATGGGTTCTATATATTGGAAAACTTTCATCTGATTTGAATTTTAGATATTTTATAAAAAAAATATACCTACAAAAATCTCAACTTCTAACACACTTTACTAATTTCGTGGTAAATATAATTTTACTGTTAAAATTTAAGAACTTTCCCAGTACTGTACATGTTTGTGAATTCTCAACCATGTAAAGAACAATGAGATTTATTATTGGCAGGCTATCAAAAGCTGTCCAAGAAATTTGAATTTCAATAGATATGCCCTATTCAAATTGAATCTATTCATCTATGGATCTACGCAAATCATTATTTATTCAAGTCCAACCCTCCGTTGAATAGCAGAAACATACTATTATTTTAATCAACAAACCTAGTTAAGCCCATTGTTTATATTTACAGACTGTCACAAACAATGTCGTGCACAATAATTACTGTTTACCCTCTCTACTAAATCTCCACTAATTATAATAGCACATTCTGGTACAAAGATCACAATATCAGTAATTAACGAGCGCCACAGACACTAATTATCACTTAAATTATAACCTATGACGTCACCACGTCTATACGTCTGCCCCTGTGATGACAAGACCATATTAAATGAATTGTTAACGGGGCTCTTCATTATGGTGGATATTTTGTATTATTACTAGAGAAATTTGATTATGAGATGTTGATGGGGTCACTCTACGACCGTTACCATTTTGCCCAACAGGATAATGAAATATTTCTTACAAGAATAAATAAATAAAATGCTAGTAATTTTAAATCGATGAATTATTTATAGTTTACAAGAAATTATTTATACAAAATTTAGAAAAGGGATACGTGACGTACTTTTGGTAAGAGAAAGAGATAGACACAAATGTCATTTGTTGTTATCTTATTAATTGGATATTTAGGTATAGGTATGTTTCCATGCTTTCTAATTTGATATGCATAATTTTTAATTATAATATGAAAGCTTATTGACTGAGACTGATATTAAAATAAAAACAATTTTTACTATAAATTCCATTTAAAAAAATTTGTGTCATATCTAAAATATGAGCAACATTAAAAATAATAAATAAATATATCATCACGCCTTTTACCCATTACGGGTGTGGCACTCTGCTTACGCAGATCTCGGTAGGTGATATATTTTTTCGTATGAAGTGCGGTTACCAGCCGTCAAGCCATAGCCCCCAAAGTTGTTAGTGGAGGGGGAACCACAGGGGTAAATTTAAATTTGTAACTGTCGGCAGTGGGATTCGAACTGAGGATCTCACGGTCCACAGTCCGACACGTTACCACGGAGCTATTTACTATTTACTATGTACCTATTTTGCTTGAAACACTTCGCAATATGCAATACTTTAGAAATTATTAAAAAATCTACAGTAAAAATTTTATTTGCGATTTGTTAATTTTGCGGTTAACAAATATATAGTGTTAAATTAACAATTTGAACAAATATGACAATTTGTTAAATTAAAATTTTGTCAATTCTGAATTTTTACCAGAAAAATTGTTGCTTTTATTTATTTGCTGGATTTATAAAATTTAAGAAATAGACTCATCAATAATAGCAAATTTAAACTTATCAATGTTAAATTGTTAAAGAAAGTTTGTTTCCTTCGTAAAAACTTAATTTGTTATATTAATTATGATTTATTGTTCCGTTTTCATATAATTACTAAAATATTTAGTCAAAAGCATATAAAACAAATGTTAATAATTACTATATTCACAAATATATTTAGTTACGAAATACACAAAAAGAATTTGTTACGTGTTAACAAATTGGAAACTTGTTAAATTAACGGTGGATCGTCTGAAACTTAAATTTTGTTAAAATTTTGTAAATAAAACTACGTTCAATTGGCCTACTACGTGTAGTATGGCAACTTTTATCTTATTTAATCAAAAGTTGAAACAATAGTTATTTCTCAAACTAAAGAGGAAACCGCTTCTTTTTCCCAATCGAGCTCTAAGTTTTCCCCTCATGAACATAGCGAATGAGGCAATTTGAGCGAGAGTGGAAGAAGAGCTTTCTTCTTGTGTTAGACAACATTTTTTTCACGACATGTTTCTAAAAACGATTTGCTCGGACCTTAAATACACTTTGACAACTCAACTGACACGTTAAAAGTTAGGTTATCAGAGGCAAGGCGGTATAGCAGTGTTGCCAATTAATTAATTTTAAATTTAAATTGAAAATTGTGATTTAATCTAGAATAAGAAAATAAGTCTTAATTGCAAGATGATATAAAATAATACAATATATTTTTTGTAAATAACATTCACATTGGTAACACTTCTATATTTTCCTCACTATTTTGGGAGAATACCGGTGGGGTTTCTTGGCATGTCGTGAAAAAACTATATTTTGTATTTTAAAATCTAAATGTGTAAATGATATTTTGCTGCGTTTTTTTATATTTTGTTTACAATCGTCATGACTTACGCTTCACCTTAAATAAGAAATGTGTAATGTTGCCAACGAAGATGCAATCAATTTTTCTTTGTGGTCGAAGTAAGATTGGCCAAAACGGGAAGACACCTTTACTAGATGACTTAATTACGCTGACATGGCAAGGATTTATTTGTTTAGTTAAGGATTCAATTTGCGAGTAGTGATGTCTGGAGACTGAAGTTATAGTTTGTGGAAGCTGTTGCTGGTGGAACATCAACGCCAGGAAGAACGTACGACGTGCACTGCTTGGTTAATAAGCACTTATCGTAAAGTCGAAGTGTCATCACATCACTGAAGTCTGAAGTCAATTTGTAGTTGCTAACTGGTTACTGCTTCCAGTGAACCCTGAATATTTGAGGTTAGGATGCGATCATTTATTTAGATTAAATAGTCTTGCAGCTAATTTAAGCTGCTAAACAGTAATCTTAATGTCTTGTTATACTCGGTTGTTGTTTTGTTTATTATGTTATAATTCTCATAAATGTGATTTGGATGATATATCGCTTATCATGAAATAAATTTTAATTTATGTACACAGCAGAAAATTGCCTATGGTTCTTAATAAGCAATCTGATGTGAGCACTACAATACTTTCTTATACACATTATATAAATATTTATACAGCAACATATTTTATGTTTCCTGTTACATTTTTTTATATAATTTGTTACAATTTATATTTTGTATATTATTGACTCGTTTATTTGTTCACTTTGAGATTTAATTGATTTTGTAATTTTCTTGACATAACGTTAAAAAATAAATTCGTTTCTGAATTATAACTAAAAATTACTTTATTTTCTATTCGATATGTTAAGGTCAACCATACGGGCTGAAGATAGTGCAACATAAACATAACTTTTTTTGAAACAATATATCACTATTATAATAAATGAAACATATAATGTTATAAAGCTACATTTGTAGATAAAAGTCCAAAGTTTTGAAATAAATTTTAAAATGCTAATTTTGTTTGCAAATTATACATGAACATAATTTTTAAAGTAGTAAAATATATGCCTCACATTCCCATGAACGACTACAGTAATGCAAATAATTTGTATATTTATAAATATGATCGTTGTAACAAGGTGAACATTCAGAATTTGATTTATTGTTTTACTGTCAAAATGATTTTAAAATATCAAGTTTCAAACTGCGTTGGGACTTGAACGCATCGAAAATCGTCTTGACAGGAGTTCTTGCTTTCTTAAGTTTAATTTATTGCTACACATGTGTGTTAGAATTTTAGTTATCATAAATAGTCATTTGAGTTTATCGCGGCAAATATTCTGAAATATAGGCTTGCGATGCCATCTGGGGTAGACAAATTTACGAAGAGGTCTGGTAACCCTAGATTAGGTTTTAGTTTTTACGTAATTTTTGTGCTAGTTCTGTGGGAAACGTTTTCCCCTCTCCCCGCACGTACCCGCTTATGGGGTAGATGCGTATGTTTGGCTAGCACAAGAAAGAGAGTTAGTTTTTGGTTTTTGAACAGAGCAGACGCCTTTTTACGTCTGCAGTGCTCTACAAAAATGTAGAAATTTAAGTAAAATTTGTTTGTTAAATATGTTTTGGTAATTGCAACTAAGTTAACATATTCATACGTTGTCGCCGTTTCTAATATTTATATTTGTTTCTAAATTGTTCTATTCATCGTTTTACTACTTTATTAAATATGATTTTTTATCACCTTTAAAAGTATTTGTGTTTTATTTGACATCCCCTTTAGTTCAGTAACAGCCCGCCGTGCTACATCGTCTATAACATACTAAGATTATTTTTCATTTGTATTAACATTAACATTTTTAATATGAAAAATAAAACTTTAGGTAGGAAGTTGGACAAAACAAGTTATTGGTTTTTTATATTTGTATGAGAATTAAACTGCAGAATTAATGCTCCACGATCTGCTGCCTTACCAGAGAGCTATTTAGAAGTTCATAGATTCAATTACAACAACATTTTCTTTACGTTTATTAAAATTAATATCGTGCTATTTGGAAAATTGAGTTAATGTTACTTTCTCATATAGATACAAGTATTTTTCAAATTCCATACATCAGTTTTTCCGTCAGAAAAATAACCTATCTAAATAATTCAGTACCGCTGGGGATACGACATTTCGATTACAAAAAAAATATATTGATAAATGACTTAGGCGTTCAACATCCTAGCACATCCAGAAACATGTCCAGAACTATCACAATCATATCGATCTTCCTATGACCAAATCCAGGATAATTTGTGTATACTGCACAAGTAAAGGTTCAGAGAAAGGACAACTATACTTCCAAATACCTGTTAACAATTGAATATTTGATACAAGTATTCACTATATTCAGGCAATTATCTTATATTATTATTATTTTTTTTTTAATCTATTGTGAGCAGCACACGACATACCGGGTGTCTACTTTTTTTTTAGCTATAGGAAATACAATGTTAATATTTTAATTTCACTGTAAGTTTTTACCTATTAATTTTGGAGAAAAGAGTAAATAAATAATTGAAAACTGCACCAAATGAGCCTAAATTTATTGATGTGATACATTTCTGTCATGAGATAAACGTAAAATAAAATGTATAATAGGGGACACGCATGAAATTTAAAAATCAATGAAAGTTTGTTTTTTACATACATTAATGTTATTTGTTTCGTATCGTAACACATAAAATATATTATGCTCATAATTTTTATAAGAAATTTATATTTAAAAGTTCATAATTTAACCTACAGCCGACCACGATGCGTAGAATGCCGAGTTTACACGAAGAGTATGTGACGTCAACTTCCCTGGCTGTCATTTATGACAGTTAACTCTATAAGTATTTGGCGGTATATTTACGTTAAAATAAGCTCTACTTTAACATTTTATTATAAATATATAATGGTAGAGACCGGCTTTAACAAGGTACAAAGTGATAATTTGCCAAATATCGATGCCTTTATGTTTATGGAATTGATTAAACATAATGATATTTTTAGTGAGGAAGAAAATCTTGGTGTTAAAACACAAGTGTAAGTAATAATTATATTAACACGTTGCCTACATTAACGGTCTCTGGAGACCGATACAATAATTTCTTTTAAAAGTAGCGATATTAATCCTTAATGCTAAATACCTAGAGAAACATATTAAATCATATCAGTCCCTAGAGAACTATAGCGCTCTGTAGAAAAAAACATATATCTTGCTGTATCGGTCATCCCAGATAATATTTCATCATTGTTTGCAATATATGTTAATGTAGTAGTAAACTTCGAGACTTATGATTGTAAACTATGGGTTCCGGTGCAATAATATTCGTTTATGACTGAACGTTATGAAAAAGATCAATGTTTTCTTTAACAGGAGTTTTTAGTGCAGCTCTTTAAATAATTTTAGATAAGTTCTTTTAATTAAACAATTAAATTTTTGTTATCATATACAGTTTTTCTTTAATAATAATTAAACTATAAAACATCATTCAGCATTTTCATCATGTCTAAAATTACTATCACTCTGGTGCGGCGCGGGTTGTCAGAGAGACTGATGTGCTTTTTTAATAGTAACATGGTGGAAAATAAAGTATAGAAAAACTTCACACATGACCTTTTGATTGCTGAGAGATATCGTTTTTATTTCGTCTCATTGCATTTAACCACAATATTCTACTTTTTAATTAATTTATTTATCAACCTGATATATTATGTCACTTTCGCATTCAAATAAACCTTCAAAAACACACGAAAACAGTATGCTTTACAAATACATGTTCTGTGTGAACAAGGAAAATGACGTCACGACAGACAACGGCACACTCTACGATCGCTTTTGTGTGTTTTTTGAAACTAGTTTTTAAAATATTAATATTTACCCCTCTATGATAAACAAATTAATTTTTAACTATTTTTCTATGGATACAGGGTGTATAAAGTTCACTTTAATATTATATTTAAAAATTATGCGTGTCCCCTATTTTTGGCTATTTCCAGAGTGTCATGGAAAACAAAACATACAAACAGTCGTATTGTTTGAGTTTGACAGATGGCATTTGGCAGAGTTTTAATAATTTTTGACTTGCATTAACTTATTTAAATAACTTTTAAATGGTAAAGGTGGCCTTGGTTAATAATAAACAATATAAACAGCTCGATAATCGTTAAAACAAATTATGTCTATTAACACATCCGTTACTTTTAAATGCTGTTTCGTCCGTGAAAAGAAGGTGTGTTAATAGAAATGGATTTCTTCTTAGATTCTCCAAAGCCCAATTACAAAAACGAAATCTGTTATCGAAATTATCCCCGTGTATCTTAGGTAAAATTTATGTGGTAGGGATGAAATTTATTTTTTCGTAGAATCACAGAACTGTGGCTGATATTTAATAAATAACTTAACTTCCTGGTACTCACATGGGGATTATAATAAATAGAAGCAAATACCAATATTTCTGCTTCTTCATATGAAATCAGCATTTTTCCGTTTTAGTTTTTCAACTGAAGCTGTCTCTCTAAACCGGATGAGGATATGTTTGAGTGTTTGTAAACTTGGTTGTCGATACCCAGGAAAACGCTCAAGGTACATTCTCCTCCCTCTTCGTAGAATCCCAGTTGATTAACCGATTATTAAAATCATATCAATAAATTCATCTTTCGCCAACATTTCAAAAATTCCTTTACAAAGTACGTAAAACAGGTAACAAATAAATATCTGCTTTATTGTTTCTTTTTAGAGTTGCTTTACCTTATTACATATTGTTTAATTTCGCATAGCCACCTAAAACATTTGATTATCTTATCAATTATCTTATTTATCTTGAATTTTTTCATATTAATTTATGAGAAGTAAAACATCACAGAAAAGAGAAAAATTGCGGTTTTTATTTTAGTAAAACAATTTTAGGTTCCTATTTGAAACATAAAAGTTGATACCACACTTTATTAAAAAATTCTGTATATTAATGCAATTTTCAGTAATTTTTAAATCAAATTTATTATTTTAATGGAATTTATTTTATTAATAATAATCAAGAAAATAATTGAAGTTATTTTTGCTCCATATGTTGGCGTTACCAAAATTGTTTTTATTATACAACTCGTATATTAATAACGCTGAAAGTTTCATAAAAGCAATCGTTAACAGCTTGCAACAATTATAAACATAATGTATTGTGTATCCGCCAATCCGTCCACACATAAACTCCAATGAGAAAATGGCGAAAACAAATTCCGGGGATCTCAAAACATATATATCCAGAAAAATCTCACCAAAGACCTTTATTATCTACTACTACTATACATAAGAAAGTAAAAAAAATCTAACATTTCTGCAGGGTGCAGTGAATGGTGCATGTGGAGGTAAAGTCAGCTGTCCGGAGCTATGACCGGAAGTTCTCCGGGTGCAGCGGGGTACGAGGCGGTGCTACTGTGCGTTCGAGCGTTGCCAGGCAACAGGCTGTCGATAAGATCACCAGCACAGTGGCGCACCGACCACCAGGGCACTTTTATACCAATACCAACACATGGCCACGTAAATCAATTATAGAAATAATTAAATTTGTACCACGATAACGTATTTCTCTTGTGTATCGTGTATATTGATACATAGGCGCAGACAGGAGACAGAGGTGGACGTTGCTTCAAAGCTAGTTCAATGTCATTTGAAATGCTAGGAATTCTTTAGGAGATAAAATTGACCAAAAGGAATAGAATCGTCAGAAAGAGTTGTAATTAAAAATGTTTTTATGGTGTGGTATCATCTGGTACTGAAAAAGAAAGCGGAGTCAATAGTTTGTTGTACCGTAAATAAGAAATATAGGTTGGTACTGAATTAGAATTTTATTGTAACAAGGTCAGAATAGGATTTATTGTATTGCTGTAAAAACTGTTTCGAACGATGCAAGTGTTGAAATGTGATATCGCTTGAAATCTTATTCAAAGTTGGTTTAACAAGTGTTTCTTAAGTTGCCACATATTTGTGTTGATATTGCCAGATTTTAAGTTTTCACACAAACGCGGCATCCTCCGTGTTCGTGGTGACATATTTATTTATCAAGCTAGGCTGTGCTAAGCACTTTTTTTAAGTTAAGTATTTTTGGTAAATTTTGTTTTGGTCCTATATATCTATTCCCCGCACCTACCCACGTATATGATAGTTGACCATATAGTTCTGCATTTGTACAGACAAGACTCCACGTGTCCAAGTAGTCCGTGCGTTCCAAATTGTAGCAAGTTAAAAGTATTTAATTTTTTTAACTGTAACTTAAGTTTATTATTATAATTTATAAATAGTTTTTCCCATTTTTACCGTCATTATCGTTTATAATTATTAAATAGTATAAATCATCATTAAAGTTTGTGCATCTCCCACGAAGTATAATATACTCAAATAGCAATAGCTGCAGTTGTCTTTCTTCTATATGGTTATAATTTAAGCTAAGAAGAAGGTATTTCATGTACTTACAAATTGATTCGATAGACGTCAAGCTGAGTTTCCATGTGATTTCTTACCTGAAACAAAGAAAAGAAAATTAGAAATATTTAGCAGCTCCAACCTTATGATTCAAGTGGCATTCACAATATACATAACAAAAACGGTAAACCAAACCGTCTCATGCAGGTTGTACCCTGTATACAAGCGCCTTATCAGGAGGGGTTCAATTTAAAGGTAAAAATATTAGTATAGTAATAGTATAACTACATCATATAACCAGACAAGTGTTGAATTTGAAAATTCCAGAAAAACATTAGCATATCTGATTTAAAATACTCGTACATGGATTACTGCAGTACAGTTGTAATCTCCGAATAACAACAGAGGCATCTATATTGAGCCAAACATGTGGAATTTACAAATTCACGGCTTGGTTGAATATGAACATTATATATGTTACTGTAAAAGCTCGAGTTATGGTAAATCCAAAAATTTTCCAGTAAAACCTAAAATTTAACAACTCTTAATGGTAACAGCCCAACAGTTCTGTTCAAATGTTTACCACCATTCCCTTGTTAAATCGAAGAATTTACCTCAACGACACAGTAAATAACCTAACCTGTCAAAGTCCATAAATTGTTAAATCTGAGATGGTTACCAGTAAATCATTACATTTACCAACTCATGTCGGTTATTCCTAACATTTACTGGTAAAACCTAAGGTTAACCAATATACGGGCTTTCAGAGTAACATATACGTACATATACTTTATTACGCATTAGGTTTTCTTACAATTCTAGTTAGAAATAATAATTATTCAGTATAATAATTATATTTAAACAATTTTTTCTACGACCACTACTGAAAGTATGTCATTACAGAACAAACTACAATCAATGTAAGTGCGTTGTTACGAATAGTGTTACGTAATGTTCATTCAAGTGTTACGTAATGTTCATTACGTAACACTTGAAAATGAAATTTAAGTTGGCATTACTGACTGTCACATTACCAATATAATTAAAATTTGATGCATCAAATCTTAGATTTAAGTGTTATGGATTCAAAGGCTAACTGATAAAATTTTATAACTAAATTCATATTTTGCTGGGTTTATTATAAATTATGACACCAATAAATATTTCAATAATATATGTTTCGTCATGTATCCCTACGCTCAATAATTGTCGTTTATTTTTATAAACACAAACAAAGCTTGTTTGACATTTAGGTTATGTGTGTGATTATTACATGTAAACTGGTAATATTTTATAGTCTCCCATCTGCATCTATAGTTTATAATCTGTGTTTTATTGTGAGGTAAATATATAATACTAAATATTATTATCCTAAATACTTATATTTTTTAATATTTTAAGTAAGAAATGTCAAGCGACAGTGATATTTCAATTGGAACACCAGTGGAGATACAAGCTAAAGCTAAAAGTAAAAATAATCTTTTGGTGATAAAATCTCGAGAACGATACGAATTTGTGTATTAAAAATTCATGGATTAGAGAAAACAAAAAAGCATAATAAATTTCTAACTATTTGAATATTGTTTTAAATTTAGAAATAGTATTGAGTGGTCGTAGAAAAAGTATAGTACAAAACTCGAGATGTAAAGCAATTACGCCCTCATGAAATTACAAACTCGCCGCTACGCGGCTCGTGTGTCAATTTTTTCACTCGTGCGTAAATTGCTTCTTACATCTCTCGTTATGTAATATACTATTATAAGCATATTTTGATTCCAGAATGTATAGACACTAGGCCACACCTATAAGGCTTAATGTCGATTATCAATCAATATGGTTAACTGTTGAAAAACAGCGACAACGCTTTCGGGCCTTTTTTTTACTCATTAGCATTTTTTGTTTTTAAGCCTAACATATACATAGACAATCAAATATTACTTTCATTCATCTTACAGAAGTTGCTTAAATTTCAGTATATGGCATTACTAAGTGACCATTTAATGTACTCATACGTAATTCAACTTTTTGACAATTGATTCAATTTCTTCAAGAATAAATCTATCATTATTCATGTATTATAAGTTCACATAATTATTATTTTCTTTTAGAAACTAATCTTTAAAGTAAAACACAAACATCATAGATATTGTTACGTCATATTTTTTATACTCAAGATAAAATAAGTTATTATGTTTGTTGTTTCAAAGCCTGGTTTAAAATAAAGGCATAATACTTCGTTACAGAACAGTAAAAATGCTGTCGTTTCGTTTCACGACCCTTTCGTTATCTTTACTTATAAATGGAAATCCACCTTAGTTCTAAAAATTCATTGCGTTGAATACAACCCTCGTTAGTCAAAAGATTATCACCCATAACCTGAAAATTTAAATTTATCTTGCAAATATATCAATGTAAAAATTATTTCTTAGCTTTGATTATATGTAAATGTACATTTAGGGTTCAAAAGACTACTGGAATCTGCTCAATGTCTATAAAAGTTTACCATTAAGTTCAACAATACAATGATCAAATCTACAGACGAAAGTTCAAGAATATTGTAAAACAGAACGTATCAAAATGATAAACTATATTATCGTGCTATTATTGCTTGATTATGTAATTTAAATTTTATTGAGATGTGTTGAAGGACACTTGGAAGCACTCCAGGAATATGTCAGAATAGTTAAATATTATATGTGATTTATATTTTGACATTACATATTTCACACATGCTATATGGATGTGGATTAAAATTTTATGTACAAATCTGTATTTATAGACATTTACAATATGGACACGGGTATTTCCATTCTCCATAGCGACACTTTAAATCTTAATACGTCAGTAAGTTAATCATCATACTCAGTCATTTGGATGAATAAAAATTTTAGCTAAATATAATAATTGCTTAAGCAAATCTCGGTAAGTAATATATTTTGAACTCCGGCACATATATGTAAGAATAGTATATTCTACAACAAGTAACGGAATGGCACATGATCCACGCGAGGAAAAAGTTTGTAGTCCGAGGCGAAGGTGAGGGCTACGGTTTGCGAGTGTGGGATATGCCATTCCGTTACACGTTGCAGACTATACTTTCTATAACAAGATTTTGGAAATATACAAAAAATCCAAATATAAAACTGCTGTAAACGTCAAACTCAAATAAATTCAATTAAAACAGACGTAACCACAGTAACTGAATCAAGATACTTCATATATCGCGATAATATGCGGCTCTGATTCGTCGAAAATATTCCATACGCAGCGTATGGAATGTTAGTGATTCCTTAACAATTTTTAGTTGTGGAATGCCTAGTTTCCAAAACAGTGTTATAGAAAAGATATTTTGCGAGTCACATTTTTCGATAGTGCATTTTTTAAAATGAGCACGGATGTTTATGTGTGCATGTACGTGACGATTTTCTTAGCCACGAAAATTCAAAATCTAATGATAACTTTGGTAAAAATCTGTCAACCAGAAATGGAAGTTTACTTGAAGGCCATTATGTTTTGTGGGCATATTTAAATAAACAATAAATTTCCGTTAAATTTCGATATATTCAAAAAGGTGTAGAATAATATTGTCTACAATTGTGGATCATTTTTTTTTACTATATTTTGTACCGCATAGAAATTGGAATTTAAGGGGGGTTACGTGCTCACCACATCAGATTTTTTATATTGAATTGCGTCAACCATCAAGTCATACCCCTCATGTATATTACTAGATTAATAGATTACTAGATGGGGAATCAAAATGGTAAAGTTAAAAGTAGTAAATCTAATAAATAAATAAAAAAATACAAAAAGAGTATAAAACAAGAACAGTAGAAAATCTTTTCCCGTTGAATGTAGGTTTATACTTGCAAGGTCTATTCTTGTTCGTTTTCCAAAGATGAAGTTTAATATTTCAGTAAGATATATTTTAATATATTTCCCTAGTTGTTCAGCAACAAGAAAAGAGTGTGAAGAACTAAAGTGTGATTACCAGTTGTCAAATCACAATCCTTAAAAATGTTTGAGAACAGACATAGGCAACCTTTGCTAGTTCTAGGGCCAAAATATTCTGCAGTGTTTTAGTCAAGGGCCGAGCAAAATTAATAATTCATAATATATTATGTAACAAGTTTTATAAACGAGTATCTAAAGAATTTATGAAATTGTTTCTGCAAATTAAGATAACAGAAAAATTTAATATTTCATTAATTATTTAAAGGTTTAAATTAATTCAATTATAGATACACAGTTAAAAAGTTACACACGTGGATGTTAAATTATAAAAACTTTGACAATTATTGAAGGAAGCTAAATTCACCCCAAGTTTAAAAGTCAGTTGCTAACTTCACGCTTCAATTAAAACGTTCGAAGCTTTAGTTTGTCAAGGTCTGATTAAAATGTTATATAGCGCCATGGAAACCAGTACGTTTTAAGACATTTCAAAAACAGGAGTCGAAAAAATTAATTAATATTAAATGACTTAAAACAAGTTGGTGCTTCTTATTTTATTTATTTATAATAGAATGGAATAAATTCCATTAAAAGGCCCTGTGAAAAAGTAAAGAAGCACAAAAATTTATGAGCATTTGCCAAAGCCAGTTGAATATGATGATTAAAAAAAATATATATATGAATTTACTTTTCAGAAAACATTAATATTTTTCAAATCAAATTGTAGATTTAAATATGATAATAGAAATAGAGTGAACTAAATTGCCACAAGAATAATGTATAATGACAATATAATATTTTTACGTAAAAGTATAACTGTCCATTTATACAAGCTCTAAAATCCGGCCGGGAAATTTGAATTATAAATTTCCACATTAATTTCCTTTAGCAAGTCGCAGGTCTGTGTGTTATTGTAGCTTTGCTCACGCGTTTAAAAATGCATAACGATAATAAATACTCCATCTAACTATAGCTCCACGTGACAAAATATTTTCTCAGGGAATTTTTTGTGACGTTGGCCGCACTGGAGAGCTAAACAAACGCCAAACGTTGTAGAAAAATAAAACGAGATCACTTGGGACCCGAGTAAAATTTTACTGTTGTCAATAGCTGTAAAATAGACACCTAAATAAAAAATGAAACGCTATGTAAAATATTTTATAGTGTTGAGTTGGTGAGTTGGCACACCTGGGGACGCTATCACTGAAATTGTGGTTATGTTTTGTTTACGTTCTTAAAATGTGTGTGTAAATAAATAAAGCAAATGGCGTGTGCCCTGAAAACTTTGACATTTGATTCTATTTATTCTGGGATTGCTTTTAAATGATTAATTTCAATTTCAATTTTATAAACTTGTAATAATAGCGAAATAGTCATTGGTGCGCATGGCACGTAACATATTTGCTATATCCTAGATACGCCATTTAATACTGTTATACAGGGTGTCCCAAATTTAAACGGCCTAACTTAAAATTAAGATTAAACACCTAAAAATAGGGGGACAAGTTCATTTGAGCAAATGTCCGTAAATGCTTTATTCCAGAGATATTCATGTTTTTCTTATTGAGTAGCGCTACTTTAAAAAATCAACTTCATAACGAAATATGCACTATTATCTTATTGATGTGAGACAGAATAATTAAAATAAATTAATAATACATTGGTTATTACCTAATTTTAATACAAAATTTAGTTTACTTGCACTGATGTCAAGGAAAAAATGAAAAACTATCAATGAATATAAGAAATTTTTGTAAGGTGCCATAAAAGGAAAAGTCTATGAAGAACCGATAAATAATTTAGACTCACTACCTAGAAAAACTATTCAACTTTGTAAAACCATATCTCCCGAGCAATGTCACGCAGCAACCAAACAGTGGCAGATCATTGTAGTGTTTGTTTACGTGTTGCAGGTGAACATTTTGAACAAATATTATTTTTAAAAAATAGTTTATGAAGTTATGTTATTACTTTATTATTTTAAACAATAAATTTCTTTAAATTCATTGAGAGTTTCTCATTTTTTCCGAGACATCAGTGCAACCAAACTAAATTTTGTAATGAAATTAGGTAATAAACAATTTATTTTTAATTTAATATGTAACATCTCAATGCGATAATATTAGATATTTCATTATGATGTTGATTTTTTAAAGTAGCGCTGCTCAATAAGAAAAACATGAATATCTCTGGAATGAAGCATTTACGAACATTTGCTCAAATGAACTTGTCACCTTATTTTTAGGTGTTTAATCTATGGATTAAGTTAGGCCGTTTAAATCTGGGACACCCTGTATATACTCGCTGCACTACCGTGAGTTCGCGGGTTCAAAACTAGATCACGCCAAATTACAATAAAAATATAACTACGACTGAATATATTAGATTGCATTATAAATAATTCTATAGGCCCTTTGAATTATAGTTTGAATTTATTTCCCGTTCTTGTGTGCTTAGGTCTTAGGAAAAATAATTAAATACATCATCAAATAATATGACATATGAAGATGTCAAGACTGGCAATAAACGAAGAGCTATTCAATCAGTTACCTCAAGATATAAGTGCTTGTATTTCTAAGACTAGCTTTAAAAATAAGCTCAAGGAGTTTCTTCTGAGAAATTGCTTTTACACTCTAGACGAATTTTATTTTCATTAAATTCTAATTAAATATTACTACTATGTATTTTTTGTACTATGTATTTTTTGACTTTTTCTATACGTTATGTAAGTAATGTCACATGGAAATAAATTGATATTATTATTATTAATGTAGAACCAGTAAAAATTACCGAAAAAATAAAAATGTGGAACTTAACACTATGATAAGACATACGTTCAGGAAAGAAAACAACGTCTATTCCACGTGACCTTTCATTAAAGGGACAAATATAGTTATGCAATTGGTTAAAAAAATATATTTTGAACTTATTTATATGCACAATTGTAATCCCACCACCAGTTCGTAAACCGTTATTAAGAAAGGGAACAATAAACTGCTCGACGGGTTTATTGCACATCCATATAAAAATATACATATTTAAAAAATATATAAATTTAAGCAACAAGACAAAATAAAAATGCAGTGGACAATGCTATACCGACATATAACTCAATACAGTAAAGTGTAGTGTGACATTCTAACAGTGTATACAAGTTTGTATTTCACAAAGAGTTTAGCACGTGTTCGAAGACCAATCACAGCACAGAAAACTACGTGGATTTGTGTCCCTTCAAAGAAAGGTCCTGTGGAACAGACTATAGTATAAGATATAGTAAATAGTGCGTTAAACAAATAACGCTGACAACCTTAGAAAAATAAATGCCAAGAATCACCGTAGGATTCCCTATGCTCCGAGGGAGACAAAAGATTAATAATAAGGTACGTTCCCATCAAATATTTTAATGGAAGGAATACCTAAGGATTAAAGTTAAAAAGTCAAATCAAATAAATAAACAAATAGGTACAAAGAGAGTAAATGCTAACAAAAAATCGAAACTCTTTTCTCGTTGAAATCTCATGGAAGTTTCAAGTTCTATTCTTGTTCGTTATCCTCCAGGAAATTTAATACTCTGCCGAGGAAGCTATATTTTAGCACATTTTCTAGTTGTTCAAAAATTATTGTAGCAAACTATCGTGGTAAGAGTATAAAAACAGCACACCACACCAAACCTCCGCATTCCAACAAAGAGTGCAATTAACAGCAGAAAAAAGAAACATCAAAAACAAAAAAAAATCGTTGAAGTGTACATGCCGCAGCCTGCCTGGCAAAAAGCACAGCAGGGAGCTTAAAAGCTTTACCACTCCATTGTTTTTCAAAAGCTCCGAACGAAATTTCGTATTGTGTGTTGCAGTGTACGGTTACAAGTTTGTTGCGCTGGGGAACGTTCAGCGTACAGCGCTCGCGTTACGTTCACGTTACGTTTTAACGGACAATGAAAATAATGCGACCGAGTATGGAATCGGATTGCACAGATTTATGGCTCCGATAGACTGGAAACTATTACACTCCATATTCGGAACACTGCGTTTAGGGAGTTAAATTGTGTTATATTGCAATTATGTCTAACAATTTTATTGAGATTCGCATTGTTCTACAACTGTAGTGTGTCTTTTTATTATCACTACATATGTGCACTCATTTTCAGATAAATTAAAATAATATTGGTAGGTCCCTCCACACGACTTTCTTGTACTCAATATAAAAAGCCTAATTATATATTTAATACTTGCATCTGACACATATTTAACATAATGTAACGGGCCAGTATAGCCCTGGTCAGGCAGCGCAGACGATGACTCATAGTTCTAGCGAGTTCGCAAATACTTCCATGGCAGAAGTATCGAGAACAGTCTAGATAGACTAACAGCGCAACAGATATATAAATGCGCTAGCCTACCCAGTGGGGCATTCGGCTCCGATACGCTGTTCAGGAAACGTCAAATATAGTGGAAATAAATAAACGATTGCAAAGTGAATATAAATAGTGTATATACATATTTCTGTGTAGTATTGTTAGTCTATTACTGATTTATTGTTATTTCGTGTTTAAAATAAATAAGTAGTTTAAATAAATAAGTAGTTTAAATAAATATAAGTGTTAGTGAATAAATTCTTTGGGATTTTTTATTGTTCTTTTAATTGTTGATTATTAAACTACACCAAACCCGTCATAGTTACAAATGTAATAATAATAAACATCATGAATTACTGGAGAACGTACTCATTGTTAATATTTTAGGTCCAGCAATTTAGTCCTTGTTCAAATTGTAAGGACTTGTATAATTATTTTACACAACTCACCACTCTTTGATTCTTAATAATTTTATAATATATTTTTTTATATAAATAGATAACAAAGGTTACTTGCTATCATAAGAAAAATATACTAATACAGCGTGATTCATAACGAACGGAAAAGATAGAAAGTGTATCTAAGCGAAGCCAAAATAATACTTTTTTCCTTAATTAACTTTTGTCAAAACCCAATAACCAAAAAGTTACTACAAATTAAATTTATCCAACACCTCTCAATAATTGCTCTATAACTATGGCGATTTTAAACAAGGAAAATAACAGATTACCCAACTAGTGGGTATAATTTTGAGAAATGTCACTAGTGAGTAATTTTTTATTTATAACAATAATATTAACACAACACCTTGGTAACTATTTCGATTGAAATTTTAATTTAGAAAATGTAAAGAATATGTCAGTGTCAAATAATATTTCTTTGATAAATTTTACATTTATTAAGAGATGTTGAATAAAACCTTATACTTCACAAGTGGGCAAAGAGGAATTACCCGCTCGATAAAATTATCGAACTCAGCTTTCGGTTTCGTGAGCTTAAATTTCTCTTGTGGGTAATTCTTTACTTTGCTCACTTGTAAAGTAAATAACTATTCTTTACCTCCGAAAATAATTTTCTCTTTGCCATAGAAATATATTTCTTTTCCAAACTAACAATTTTTAAGTATGAACCCAATAAAAAATAATGGCAAAAACAGTGAATTGTGGAAATCTTATTAATTAATAAATCTTATTCCATAAACCATAATCATGTCTATAGATTCCACGTTCCTGAAAGTAACCATTTTGCACTTTATATACGTCAACGTTTAATGAGTTTTCTAATTGTGTTTCTATTTTTAAGTGGCTCCCAATCACGTGGACAGCAATTTTTGAACACTGAAAGAAAAATGTTAATAGACGTTACTTTTATGATAATATACTCCTATTATTAGGTTTTACTAAACATTGTTCAATTAACTGTAATGTATTTCCAATTCTAATTTAAATTATAATCATCCGCTGTAGTTTGTAACGACTGTTTATTAATTGATTCAACTTTAATTTGCTGTAACGTTTTTATTATCGAGTTTTTGCCAAAAGTTTATTATGGAAAAGATATTATTTTGTCCCCCCCCCCACCATTCATTTCCGTGCGTTGTGAATCACCCGTATTATTAGAAAAAGTTTTGATAGCAAACTAATTTGATCACGGCATTCATATTTATATCCATTTATTAGTATTTCAATCTTGTTTTCAAGAAGTAGTAGCATAGACTAGTCAGGTTCGGTAGACGACTCTATCACGCACCATACTCGTCTATGCAAGTAAAACCTCCTTTGCTCCTTGAATGACATACTTGTTAAATTTGTAAAACAATAAATCACGATTATTTAAATGGTGTTCAATGTGTGCATTAAATTACCAAACATTTTTTTTTAATAAGTGGTTATAATTATTTTTTTCTACGAATGGTTCTCAAAATACATACAATATTGTTATTATAAATGAGAAACTATTTACCTATATACCAAGTGTATAAGTAAGCTTTTAAAGCACATACGATGAGTTTAAGAGCACGACGCGAAGCGGAGTGCTTTTAACGTCGCTAGTGCTTTAAAAGCACTTATACACTTGTATCATACGCTATTTTTTATTATACCTGCATTATACTCTGGAAAAAAACTGGAAAGCAACATTTCGATTTTGATTCATTTCATAATTTTGCGCGTGTGACGTTTGACGTATATCGTTTACATGGAGACTGGGTAACATTTGTTGTTTACGTTTACAGTTTTGACAGATATTAATAGTAATTATTTGTGTTGATGCTTAGAAACGTTTAAACACGGGTTATGATGCAGGTATAATAAAAAACAAATTGCAAGCACTATACGTCAGTAGCAATAAAAAGAGTAGGCGAAAAATTAAGAGTTATTATTAATAATTTCATAAAATTGTGGTATCAAAATAAATTAATCTGTATTAAATAAGATGTAGGGATATTGGCAGTATTGTGATATAAAATTTGGATGCATAATTTTTTACCGGACACTTTTTATTTACAAAAATTGATTTCACATGTTAATTGCCTATGCCAACATTTACGTGGGACACACGGTATATCGTAGTTTACCAGTTCTTCTTTAAATTTAATTCATGGTTTCAGGAATTAAATTGGGTATCTTATGTTTAGCAGTTAGATTATAAAACAAATTTTTCAGAGTAAGATTCGGGTAATGATACGTCATAAACCTGGAACCTTTAGGAAACTAGTCTGTGCGCTAACCAACGTGTTTCGCATTTAATATACCATTTAAAAATTATTGAACACGAAAGTGTATCGTACATTATTATTTTAAATTTTGTTCATTACGAATTAAAATTGTAAAATAATAAATCGTCAAATTAATATCTAAAAATAATCCATTATTATTTCAACAATTCAACTGTAAAATAATCAAAACACATTTGCATCCATTTAAATAAGCTCTTCGTCAGATCCAATTAAAATTCTAAAAATCCATTACAATAAAAAAGAAATAAATGAACAAAAAACAAGTTCACATGCTCTCCTGACGCTTGGGTTAAACTCATTGTTACCACCACAATGACAGGGAATGAACAGTACTCGGTGTCGGTGCAGGGCTGCCACCACACCGCATTTAAAATTTAAAATCCCTACAGATCTCGGCCCGTCCTAATGAAATGTCTCCTGAACATGACGGTCTGGGAAGCTGTTTAGTTAAATTGAAAAGTCGTAAGTTAATTTATATTTAGGTATTCATGCTCTTTTGAATTTGGGATTTTTAGATTGTTATGTTGGCTGGAGAATTGCCGGAATTGAATTTAAGAACACAAAATGTGTTTTGTTTACGTTTTAACAACGGAAAAAAGTACAATTAAATTGGATTTATAAAAAAATCTAAACTGTCTTTTGACTCGATGCCAAAGTGACTACAATGTGTTCGTTGTTTGCATCACTTTATTTTTACACGCTTAAAACCGAAAGTTTAGATTTATTACAACAAAACAACAAAGAGATATTTTAACATTTATTTATAAGTTACTTGATTTTGTAAATCATGTAAGATTTATCAAATAAGAAACAATAACTATTTGTCGAGACTAATTAAGTCTTTCATTTTTATTTTATTAAAATACACAAATCTAAATCTATTAAGGTTAATTGGAAAATATGTACTTACCTATTAAACCATATACTTTTGGCCTGGTGACCTAAGGGCAGGTTAAGGTTAGCAGTAACTTTATAAATATATTGAAAAAAGTAATAAAATATTCCGTTAAAAGGGAATAAACTGCATAAGTACCTATTGCAGGAAAAGTATAATATCAAACTAGACACAATGACAAGCAACACACATAACTGTCAAGAGCATTTTTGACATGAAACATTTGCACTAACAAGGAATATAATACCAACTTAAACGTAAAAATATTTAACCATAAATTAACAAACTATTGCTATGAAAAACGATATAGGGTGCTATTCACACCTCTATACTAAGGGCTACTAACTAGGGCATTTTCAGATTTAACACTGTTGCTATGAAAAAATTGTTGATCTCCAAGGTAATCAGCAACTTTTGCAAAGTAACAGTGCCAAATTTTAAAAAGCTCTAGTTAATAGCCCTTAGTATAGACCTGTATAGTTTTTAATTATAAGTTAATTTACACCTCAGAGTTAACTAACTACGAGTTTAACCATATATTGAATAACCGGCCCTAAGATAGGTTTTTGAAAAATATTAAACACTTATTTATTTTGATTCGATGTACATTTCTCGAGATATTTAACCGGCCCGGAACTTTTTGAACACATTAATATGTATAAGAAAGTCATTTGCTGGGCACCAGATTTTTTATATTGATAAAAGTACGGTTAGGTGCTATGTTGTTTGAAATTTGCGACAGAAATAGGAGTGTGCATCATAAATTTTAAATAGAAAATTTAGAATTTGCAAGCTTCTAAATCAGTATATTTATAAATGAAAGCCTTAATTTTGTTGGTTCGCATAAGTAAAAGCGTAACTGCGAATAATAATAATTGTAGTTGATGATTGGGTGGCTCTGAACGCAGTTGAAAATATGCTAAAAACTGTTACATAATAAATGAATAAAGTGGCATGATAAAATATTCATTTTTTTTTACTTATGAATGATCGGTTTCGTAACAAAACATGTCAAATTGATTATAAAACATTTAGGCTTTAGACAGACAAGATTGATGGGTTATAACAAAAAGACAAATTTCAGTCATTCAGTCAGCTCACCCCAAAAAGATATTTATTGTATAAATATTAAAATTTAAATCCCATTTCCACGTCTTGTGGATGTCATCCTCGATGTCATCCGTCAATATCGGAATCCGTAATATTCTTCTTCATCCTTCCGTATTCCGCACCTTGCTAAATATTTATATTTTCTCCAGGCATCCTATAATTGGAGTCCTGATAGTCCTGATCGTGACCGCCATGTTAAAATGGCTCTGATGCAATTCGCACTTTTCATAACTGGTGATTTCGCCGTGAGGGACGTGACACAGTGACAGAGGCAGTGGCTGGGAGGTTGGCAGCTCTGCTTGGGCTCGTCCTGCGGCTTAGCGGAATCCTGCTACTGCTCAGTAGACGCAGCGGTACACAGGCACGTTCCATAGATATTGCGATGTGCTGGTAGTGATTTGGTGGTGAACGAGGTGGTGAAGATGTTTGGGAATATCTGTTTGAGATATTTGGTGATAGGTAGTTTGTATTGTAATAGACGTGGGACTGTTTGCTAAATAAAACAATGCCAATATACGGGAATTGCAACTGCATGCTATTAATTACTTTAAATTTAATTAATTAAAGGTTACGCTTGACACTAGTTTATTATAAAGAAGATATACCTATATAACGTCCCGTCATTCCATTTAGGAACATAGGGCCTCTACAAGCTTCATCCATCTGACTCTATTGACGACAATGGCTTTAATTTCTCCCCGTGATTTGTTTATACGTTTTGCCTCCTCGATAATGGTGTGTTTCCTGGTGCATTTGGGGCGTCCTCTTTTACGCCTTTGTGGGTTCCAGTGGGTTCCAGTCAAGTGCTTCTCTACAGATGTCATCTTTAGAATTTCTTAGGTTTTCTTTTGCAGATTTGCATCTCTATTGGATCCTGATTAGCTTTTGCCCAGAGTTCTACGTTCGTTATCCGATCCGGCCAGAATATTCGAATTATTCTTCGCAGGCATTTGTTGACGAATGTTTGTAACTGACTGCTTAATTTTTTGGTCGTTTTCCACGTTTCGCAGCCGTATAGGAGGATATATTTGTCATTTGTGTTGAAGATTCGTATCTTTGTTTTGTTTGAGTATATTCTTGAAGCCCAGATGTTACTGAGGAGGCCAAATGCTCTTTTTCTTTTAATATTCTTGTTTCTACGTCTTTATTTGTTCCACCTTCTATATCGATGATGCTGCCTAGATACGTAAATTCTTCGACTGTTTCAATATTTTCTCCGTTTAAGAAGAGAATTTCATTGTTCCTGGTGTTAATTTGTAAGTGTTTTGTTTTGTTGATGTTTATTTTTAGACCAACTTTATTTACTTCTGTCTCAAGGCATTGTAAATTAAGTTTTATGTCGTCAAAATTGTGAGACAGCAAGCAGAAGTATAAAGAAGATATGTCTCAGTTATGATAGTTCGCATAGCAACTACGATTAATCGAATATAAATAGACAGACGATATTGCGCAAATTCTGGACAACTCAAAAAACGTATGTACTTGAACAGATCTCATAAAATATATCTTAGGTGTACCGTGAAATTCTGGTCCAAAAACGAGAAAATGACCTGGTAATATATTTCACCTCTTCAGAAAGTTTCAATTTGGTTCTAAACTCGATAGAATTCTTAGAACTATTATAAAAACAATTGACGATCATTCACGTAATTCTTTATATTTTTGTTTAACTCCCACTCGGAGAACTTCAATTTAATATTAAAATCAGCAGCATTCCATTAACTATTGGAAAAAAACAATTTACGATCGTCTAAAATAATTTTTGAAAATAGAGTTTAGGTTTACGATCTGAGACCTTCAATTTTATACTCAATTGCATAGGGTTTATTCAATGTTCATTCAATGTTATTTACCGAAATAACCTATCTTATGTCACCAGGGCACGATCCCCAACCGCCACCCCCTGGGAGGGGGGGGGGCACTTTGAAATCTTAAATGGGAATCGTGACAATAATTATTTTTCTAATTACAGCGCCATCTATCGCGAATCGGAAAAAGTTCCATACAAAACCTTAGTTTTAGCTGTATTATCCAAATGTACAATAAATAATGGAGTTGCCATTTTAGATTTCAAAGTTGCCTCCCGCCCTACCTCCAGGGGGTGGTGGGGGGGATCGTGCTTGGTGAAATAAGATTGGTTTTTGAAACCCTAACATAAACTTTGCGAGTTAAATAATTCGACGATAAATAATACAAAGTATGGTTTACTTATTAATTTTATCATAATTTTAAAAGATGAAGACTGTGAAATCTTTTGAACATAAATAAAAATTAATAAATATATCATCACGGCTTTTACCCATTATGGGCGTGGCATTCTGCTTACGCTGACCTCGGTAGGTGATACATTTTTTCGTATGAAGTGCAGTTACCAGTCGTCAAATCATAGCCCCCAAAGATGTTAGTGGAGGGGGAACCACAGGGGTAAATTTTGAACATTTCACAAGTTAAAATAGACGTCTTTTATTTAAATTTCGCCACATTTGAACATAAGAGTGAAACATATTTTGAAAATTATTTCAAAACTAACGACGCTTCTAACGCAGCACATCACATTTCCTGGACTATTCATCATCCTCACAAAAATGTAGATAATTATAACGAGTAGTGTTTGATTTGCACAGCACGTACTCGCTCATCCGTTAGCTCATATCTCTCCGCGAGCGCGATACTGACACGGCACCGCGGGGGGCGATGGCGGGGGTGGCAGGGAAGGGTTCGTAACGCATTTCCAGCATTTTTCCCGTGTTTCCACGCCGTATCAATCAATTTACCAGGCACCCGTTCCATCATTCTCCCGCCAGCGTTGTGTTCATTGGATTTGTATCGGATCGGCTGGAGAGTTGGGTCCATGGAGAGGTAGGAAACAATGTGATGGGTTATTAAAAAGATATTGAGGAAGGAAGGAAAGAACAGGGATAAATAAGGAAGATTGTGGTTTGGGGAGAATGATAGTGAAATGGTTTGAGGGATTATATTGTCTTGACATATTTGACTATTTTATATGATTTATGCAAACATAGAATCTGGGACCAAATTTTGGTATTTTTATCGCCCGTATATTATGTGTAAGGTAAGAGAGGTATTGTGGCGAGTAAAAAATGTAAACCCGTTTTAGGATCCCTAGAACACTATTACTATAATTTTATGATTACGTCTGTATATCTACAAAGGTATTAGTGATACAACGGTTCTTACTTTAACAATTACGATTATTTAGTACAGATATTTTAACTTAATAGTATCACAATAAAAAGTAATAGTTTTAATAGTAAAATAGTTTTATTATTTATCAGTTTAGGATATAAAATTATAAAATTCATGTTTAAAAAAGTAAATGAAATAATCTTGTAGGTTCTATTTATTATAAAAAACAAAAAAAAACCCAAAGTCAAAATCAAATGGTTATAATAGTATTAAATTATATATTAAAAATTAAAGATAATACAATCTGTATTTAAGTGTGCCCAAATATCACTCGCCTTTCTTTTTTGCGACATTTTAAAGATATATTCCCACACTAAAGGGGGAAAAAATCTAACATAACCTCCCGCCCAATACTACTCTTAAACGGTACAAAATAGTATTTGATGATACAGAAACAAACCTTCTTATTTGTTTATTTTCTATTTGTTTTTGATAATTTTCTTTCGTATATTTATTTAATTTTTTGACATATATTTCACTAAGAAAACAGCTTCACAATCACAATGACATGTGACACATTTCGTAAAAAATTGTAAATTTTTTAAATGTTTCCTTGATGTACTAGGAATGCAAGATTTGTGAAATCTAATTTCTTTATATTTTCTTATCTCCAAATGAAAATTAATAAAATTAGTGTAATCAAAACACATGCAAAATTAAGTATTCTTCAACTTTCAAAATAACATAAATTGTTGAAAAAGGAAATTTAACCGTGTTTTTCACGAAAAACTGTTAAGGGCTTCAAGTAAACTGCTACTTCCGGTTGACCAATTTTATCCAAAATCTAATCAGCTCTTCATTTAAATATAAGAAGCAATAATTAATAAAATTGTATTTTTTCGTATTATAGTATTTGAGTTATACGAGACGAAAAAATTGCAACAGACTACACACATATACATACATACATACATGCATACATACAGACATCATCGCGAAAATAGTAAAATCGTATTGTAGGGATCCTAAAACGTGCTTATTCATTGAAAACTCACTACCCAATATTTTAACCAAAAACAATACCTCCCTTACCTAGAGGTAGGCGGGAGGTAAAAATTAGCCTCACAATCACAATTTAAAAACATCAATATCTACATAATTTATATCACATAAATTAGGTTTGTATATACATAATAGGTATTAGTTATATGTATTTATAATAAAACAAAGCAAAAAATTATCAATAAGTTACGAACTACAGAACCCAGTGAGTACAGACACAACACAGACAAATATATGCGCGTTTTATTAATCGTTGATAATATTCGGCACATTATGTATAATTATGGGACAGCATATTGGTTAATTTACGTAATTAGTCTCTGTAAATTCAAATCAAATTTCGGATGACGTCGAGAATTGATTTCATGACCTCATAATCACTTTCCATGTTCCACGAACTGTAAGCTACCGAGACTACGATATTCATTGGGGTTTTAAATTTTCAGAAGGCGTTTATAGTTATTTACCTACATTACAAGCAAGGTAAAATAGTTTCTATAACACTGTTTTGGAAACTGGGCATTCCACTACTAAAAACTGTTATGGAATCACTAACATTCCATACGCGGCGTATGGAATATTTTCGACGAATCAGAACCGCTTCTTAGCGCGACATATGAAGTATCTTGATTCAGTTACTATGGTTACGTCTGTTTGTTTTAATTTGATTTATTTGAGTTTGACGTTTCCAATAGTTTTATTTTTGTATAATTTCCAAAACCTTTTTATAGAAAGTATAGTCTACAACATGTAACGGAATGGCCTATCCCACGCTCGCAAACCGTAGCCCTCGCCTTTGGCTCGGGCTACAAACTTTTTGCTCCCGTGGAATATGTGCCATTCCATTACTTGTTGTAGAATATACTATTTTACTGCTGAATGGGAGAAATGACCGGCGAGCCGATCAGGCGAGCCTGTCACCTCCTTGAAGCAGTAAAAACAGTTATACCTTGCATGTATTGCACAACATTTTACTTGTTACTCATTTGTAAACAAAAATAAAAATTCAAAAATTATAACCAAATCCTGTCAGCTACACACAATTGTTCTGTCAAAAATTGTTTGAAATGATTTCGCATAAGCCTTGTAAGAATTACTGTGGCAACGTGCATTGTTTACCTTGTTTACTAACTTGTAAAATATTTCCAATGCAGCTGTCAATTAGTAACTTGTAAAGATTCATTTTCAAAGGCAATAGAGGGCTTGGGTAAGTGGTGTTTACAAGTGAGTAACAAGTAATAGTTATTTACTTTACAAGTGGGCAAAGTAAGGAATTACCCACGAGAGAAATTTTAGCTCACGAAGCCGAAGGCTGAGTGAAATAATATTATCGAGTGGGTAATTCCACTTTGCCCACGTGTGAAGTATAACGTTTTATCCAACACTCCTTAATAAATAAAAAATTTATTAAAGAAATATTATTTGACAGTGACATATGCTTTAAATTTTTAAATTAAAATGTCAATCGAAGTAGTTACCAAGGTGTTGTGTGTTATTATTATTGTTATAAATAAAAAAATACTCACTAGTGGCTTTCCTCAAAATTATACCCACTAGTGGATAATCTGTTACTTTGCTTGTTTAAAATCGCCATAGTTTTAGAGCATTTATTGAGAGGTGTTGGATAAAATAATTAACCAATTTAAACCATTTTTCAATATTTTGATACATATTTAAATTTTAATAACTTTTAATAAACGTCATTATTTAATTTCAATATGACTCTAGACTGCTGGTAGTAGGAAAAATGTTAAAAGCTAAGTTGTTTTAACATTTTCGAACATTTCTGTAACCTTATGGCTATATCTCCGAATACTATTGAAAATGTTTTGTTGTTTTGATTTTATATATAAAATTGGAAATAATCTATAGCTTAAATATTTTAATTTATTGTTAGTGCCTTTTAATTTTGCAAGTAACTTCTGTTATGATAGTTTAATAACTTTTGATAGTAAGGTTGGTCGTTATATGTATATACAGCGTGTCCCATTTAAGGTACGAATGCACATGGCCGGCGAACATTGTCTGGATGATATGGAGCACTCCATACCTCAGAAAAGTCTAGGTATGGAATACCATACCTCAAAAAGTAAAAAAAAAGTGTTCAATGTCATTAGGTTTGAAGATATAGCACACACTTTCGCTACAAAATGCATGATTGTACAGTAATATGGAAATACATATTTAAGCATATATTTTATTATATCCCCCCTCCCGTTTACACTTTTCACTATTACTCCATACCTCAGCAAAATTTACTTCACCGGCCCTGCGAATGCATTGGTATCTCGAGAACCGTAAGAGATAAAAAGTTGGTTAAATTAGACGAAAGTTGCCTGATTAGTAGGGTAGTCTGAACATGTATTTGTTTTTCCAATTGAATGCATAGATCACTAGATATTGGCTAAAATGTAAATTTAGCGATTTTCTTTTTTGTTTTTTGTAATGTATCAAAATTGTTTTCGGCAACGGGGATCAAACTGAAGATCTTATAATCCACACTTTGATAAATTATCATGGAGTTATTTATATTATAATTTGAATATAATATCGAAAACAATTTAATATCTCATATTTAAATTATTCGTAAAAGCGCAAAACATATTTTTTTATAATAATTTTAATTCATATACATCTGGGTAACCAGCTGTACCATCAGTCAATTTAAGCACAAAAAATTAATGATATATTTAATCGTGTATACGTCTATATTCATCAGTCTAATTCTGGTCGAAATACGGTTTATATAGCCTTTGTTTTGGTATAAATTAAGCACGAGTAAGTTACTAAAATGATATATTAGGATTTCCATGAATATACTATTACAAGTTACACTAAATCTATACTGTTGTATTTAAAGGAAACAGAATATTCAATATAGTAATAATACAAACCACAATTTGATGAGAACTCAAATAGTATTTGCTAACACTAAACAATAAACAAATACATCATTCGAAATACTCGGCGTTCAAATATCTCCCATATTTGAAATAATATATCGTTTATAATATCCCTGTAATAAATACACAACATTTCCCCCTAATACACACGTTAGCATCTACCAATAATTCTGCGGTAGTCTCTCTCTCTCAGCGCTGACGTTTCCAGGTTACTACAGTCTGCGATGTGCGGTTGTTTGGCTAGTATGATGCGCGGATGTTTCTCCAGTAGAGCCATCCATTTCCTCGCTGCAGCGACTGCTGCTTGACACGTCGTTTGTTTGCCTCTTGCCCTGTGTTGTGTGTATCAGGAAGGCCTGGACGGATGCCTTGAGGTACATGGGTGATGTATCTGTTGCGGAACCTAGCGTGTGGGTGGTTAATCGACCAAGTGTACGATGAGAATTGAGAATTATATCTTGATTAGAATTGAGACGATTCTACCGGAATTTAATCTATTCCGCTTATGGATTAAAGTCATCCAGACTCCTTGTAAACATTGGACAATAGATTAGGAGTTTATCATCAATATTTTTTTGCTAAAGAGTACATACATCATTTAAGATAAAAATTCACTAACTGCAAAAAGAAAAATGAGTCTTGCACAATGGGGTCTTTCACCATTTAAAAAAATTTTTTTTATGAAACTTTATCATTAAGCCACAATGATTTTTTAAATGTTGTGACGTCATTGTAGAGGTGTTACTGGATCTAAAACAGTACAGATTGTAAATAATTATAGCCATATATTTTTTACTTATTTTATTATTTTTATTACAATACAATAGAACATTTAAGTAACAAAAATTATTTATTAAATCTCCACTGTTTTAGATCCAGCAAGACATCTACAATGACGTCACAACATATTTTAAAAAATCATTATGGCTTAATGAATAACAATTAAGAGTTTTTAAAACTGTAGATAGTAATCAATTTAAATAAAGTTTCATAAAAAAAAATGGTGTAAGACCCCATTATCCTATACATACTAAGTTATTTTCCTTAAATATAATAGAAAAAGGGAAAATATCTAAATAATATATATGAATGTTTATTTAACTGTGTTTATTGTAATTGTAATACTTGAAATATCAGTCCTACAGTGTTAATTCTTCTTATAACAGCCGACGTTTCGATTTACACTATAACCTTTTTCAGGGTTAGTAAGATCACAATACTGACAACAGAATTTGTTGTCATTATTGAGACTATGAATATGTATGTGTTATGCTTTTGTATATACAAAGATTTTAACAAACTAAATGATTGTCTACGAATGTATTTGTTACATAATAGTTTGCTGTAAGATCTTACTAACCCTGAAGAAGGATTAAGTGTAAGAACAATAAATGCTTTTTGACTGAGATTTCCAGTATTATTTACACTCACAAATAATTAATAAAAAGTACTAAATGCTTCCATGGTTATTATAAGCGATCTTATAATTAAGTACGAGTGAAGCAAGGCCCAATTATTATTATTTTTTTAATTAAGTGATAAAAAGTGAGTTGCGGTGGTTGACCATTTTTGGCGGATGTCGAACGAAAGTTTGGTCAAATTGATATACGCTAATAATTGGAGGATTGATGGTTTGTTGCATGAACAAATGATTCTGAGACTGACGAATAGACCTACTTTTATTAATCGAACTATGAATATGGACGATGCAAAAGTGGTGTCCCAGGATAGGAATATTTGGAGGAGATTGATAGTTGATTGCGCGTATTTCAGGATTTCTGGTTTGTTGAAAATTTATATTCCAAAATTTTATTTCCAAATTTCACAGTTCTTGGTAAGTCATACAGTCTTACATGTTTACGTTTACGAGCCGTCGTACAAGGGGGGGGGGGTTTAGTTGCAGGTGTAAAGATAAAAGTGAAGACATTGTCCACTGTAAAAGTGAGAATCGAATTCGGGATATTATAATCAATAGTTTTTTTTGCAAATGTGTGTAAAATCTTAGTTGGATCTATGTTTTTCTCTCTTTACTTTCTTCAATTTCTTCGTCTTTGACGAGTCGTTGTACTTACATGTTACTCACATTGCTAAATTGTTCTTCTAATTTTGTTTTCATATATTTTAATTGTATTTTATCATATATCCAGTTTCCTAACTCCATCATTGGGTATTAATAAAATGGGAATGTATAATAAATTAATGTTTTTTTCCAATTAATATACTCGTACTACTACAAATTGTTTTCTTATATGGATTTAGATAAAGAATATTTTTTCTATAACTTTATAAATCACGATATATCCAGTAACTGGGTTACACAAACCATATTGAAACAATAATCAGCCTCCTCCATCATTCCTATCGTCACATACCACTTTCGCCTAATTCCTAATACTATAAAACATTCAATGCCGCAGGAAAACATCCCTAATACCTATCCATTTATTTCTAAAAGTCCCAAAGAATCGTTCACCTTCATTCTCACCGTAATACATCATTATCGTGTTTTTTTTTTTACTCATTTCGACTGGAGAAATATGAATTTTCATTGCTTTAAAACAACCTCGTAAACAACACATTTTGTAAAATATTTCTAAATATTTGTTTTCACGACATGGTAGGAAACCCCTCAATTCTTCTTCCGAAATAGTGAGGAAAATGTGTTATCAATATGAATGTTATTTACAAAAATATATTACAAAAATTACAAATAAATTCCTAATTTGATTGAAAATCCTTATTTTAGTGATATACATAATTTAAATTATCTTAAAATTATGTTTTATATTTTTTTTCTTATTAAATCACAATTTATTTTAGGTTCGAGCAAATCGTTTTTAGAAACATGTCGTGAAAAAAAAAGGTTGTGTCTAACACGAGAGGAAAGCTCTTCTTCCACTCTCGTTCGAAATGCCTCACTCGCTGCGCTCATGAGGCAAACTTCGAACTCGAGGGGGAAAAAGAAGCGCTTTCCTCTCTAGTTTGACAAATAACTATTGTCCTTTACATTGTACAAATTCTCTCACAATTACTTAATAGCGATCCCTACTTAGAGGGGATGTAAATTCACTAGATATATAAACAGCGTATATCCCGGACAAACGTACAAATATTCCCATCACATCAATTATTTGAATAAATTGCCGAATCGAGCATATTTTCCTAGGCCTCTCAACAAATATTATTTTAAATATATATGCATATATTCCAGTAATAATAAACGCTTTCTATTTATTTTCTATCTTAACATATTCCACAATCCTTGTATCAATCTCGCAATATTTTTCTTCCCTCTTTTCCTCGTGTTCTGTGCCGCCTACTCCACACTGCTCACTTCTCAGTGACTGCTCTGCTCTCAGGTCAATTCCACGCTTCGTGTTTTTATTAAAAAGGTCTGTTTACTTAGTTTCAGCCGCGAAGGCAAAAACTAAAATCCTTCTTTCTAATCCTTTTTCGTTGGACGCAGAGTTGAGTTCTTGCTGGGTATGGAGCCGGTTTTGTACTATGTTGTATGTTGTACGGCGAAGAGGCTGGCACAAGGTTTGTGGCAGGATTACTAAAAAGAGGATGTGAATTCTGTGCGGTTTGTGGTTTTGTTACTGTTCGCTGCTGGTTGAAGGTTCAAGCTGATGGAGCATAAAGGAAACTCGGACCTAAATAAAGTATTAGTTTTTATGCTACTAGTGAAATTTGTGTGTTGGAAGTTGTTTAAAGTATTAAGTTGAAATTGTTTGTGGTAAATTAAAATGAGTTATAATAACAATCATCCGAGTGAATAATAACCATAATTCCAAATATAATAATAAAAAAAAATATATCATCACGCCTTTTACCCATTACGGGTGTGGCACTCTGCTTACGCAGATCTCGGTAAGTGATATATTTTATCGTATGAAGTGCGGTTACCAGCCGTCAAATCATAGCCCCCGAGGATGTTAGTGGAGGGGGAACCACAGGGGTAAATTTAAATTTGTAACTGTCGGCAGTGGGATTCGAACAGAGGATCTCACGATCCACAGCCGACACGTTACCACGGAGCTATTTTCCCCAACACAAATATAATAATATACTTTTTCTACTCCTGTAAATTCAGAAATCACTTTTGAAAATGATTGAAAGTCGTTGAAAACATACGTTGAAACACGTCAACATAAAATACACTGTCAACTGTCAGATGGCCGTTGCTTGGTGATCCACATCACGTCTTTAAAATAACAGTGAATTAAACATTTCTGGCTCTGTGAGTAATCGAGAAAAATTAATTATGAATCATAATTCACAATAGTAAATTATGAGTACTATAATTCAACGAATAAATTGAAATAATGGGGATATATTTATACAGGAGTAGAAAAACTTGTTTTTGCCACTGTATATAATTAAATTTCCTGGAATAGTTTCTGATTACAACAATATTTATATAGATGTCACTTTCACTAAATGGTAATTTTAAATATTGGGCTTCCAAAATTAAAATACGCTAACTAGTGGTAGAAAGTTAAACTAACCATAAGGTACATAAATTTCATTGTATTTTGAAATTAATTGTTATTTTTTAAAAATTAATAACAATAGTAGTTATTTTAAGAATTTTCCGATGTAAGTACAACATTTGTTTAAGCTGTATTATTAAATAAGATGTAAAAATGAAAGGTTAATTGTATTTGTAGATTATAGGTTAAGATTGAATTTTCTCCAAAAAAAAACCTATAAAAACAGGAAAATTTCTAGTGTATATGGGCAACAGTTCTGCTGCCAATAAAAGCAAATTACCAATACTTATGCAAGCATTCGCCATCATAAGATATCATACAAAATGAATTTGACATGTACCTTTTAGGAATTGTGCTCAATCTCTTGATAATTTGGAAGCCCAATAATTCATATTTTAAATCGGTAATTTTAAAATCCTCTAACTGATTACTAACAGAAACAACTAAATGTAAGTTTTCTATAATATTCTAGTGCAAATTAAATAATAATTATATATGTTACGCATAAATAAATTCTACAATTCTAGGAAAAATTTAAATATTCATATCACAAGAAATAATTTTCTAGGTTATAGGTCATTATTAATATTGTAAATAATTTTAACAAAATTTAATAATAATATGCAGTTAAATTATAATAATTTATTCCTATAATACGCGTCATATCAAAACCCTACCTTCAAGAAATGAAATTCATCTTATCAACTTATAACTTCGTTCAACATTTGTTTGATAAGTTCAATACTCATCTCTATTCTAAATAATAATTATAATTTTATATTTTCTGCAAATATTAAGGATATTTGCATCAACATAACTCAAATTCACACTGCAGCTAAATAAAATTTAAATTAATTTAATACTGCCACATTATAAAAGCCGTGTTTCAATTAGAACTAATGTAAGTGGCACTTTTTTATTTGCCTTCCCGATTTCAATTTTAAGATAAAACTCGTAGGCTGAAGTAGTAAAGGTTAAAAGTTACAGGCCCAGGGATGTTGTTGCCGCCATGAATAAATAAAGAAATAAACATGAATTAAACCCAAATAATGTACATTATTAATGAGTTAGGAAAGTTTTCATACATATTTAATTGTTAACGAATGAGCGGAGAGAATCCTGTACTGGTTGTTCTTAACGTGTAGCGAATTCCCGAGCGAATACATGTACATAGGAATTACGAGTCAACAAATGTACAAACAGGTTCACAAGAGTAATTTGTATATTTTATTTATTTATTTAGAATTGGGCACAATTAATTATTAAACATAAGGAATATTAAGTGCTCTAAAGGAAGGGCAAGCTTTAGACATGGAAAATAAGTTAATCAACAAGTTTTTTATTTCTTGATTACTTTAGAAGAAATACAACAGAATACATGGTATAGTAGTATTTGCATAAGTACCGATAAAACTTAGTTAAAAGATATCGTACGATCCACAGTCCGACGCGTTACCACGGAGCTATTTACCCCATAATCAAAAATGGTAAACGTTTATTAAAAATATGAAAGATAAGAGTTAAAGGATGCAGAAAATTACATATTTTTAATTATAAATTACTCCTTTTAATAAATAAGGCATATTTTGTTTTTGATGACTTTTGAGGACGTGTGTAGCAAATGGGATTCAAGTATTTACTCCCACTCCTCCTTAACTAAGAATATACATCTTCGGGCGTGTCGGATCTGTTCGGATTCTGCTCGGGTGATTTTCTTGTTTTGCGTGTTTGCTGCTTCATATGCAGCACTTATTGCAAAATTGCACGATACTAGCGTCAACAATTACCCTATAAGTTTAATACGAAGTGTCAAGAAGATTTGTTTATTGTTTGTGACATTTCAAACGATCAGGAAATTCATTAATTTATCGAGAAGGATTAACACATAAGTTAATAAATTTGTAATAAAATTATTTAATGATATTAGCAATCACAAAAATACGATTCTAGTATTCTAGTATTTTTTGTTAAACGAAATCGTTCAAAAATTGTCCATCTGATAAATTATGATAATGATCAGCTCGTTCATATATTATTCTATGACGATTATTTGTAAATCGAATATCTTCCGAATCATCCATATCGTCATCGACGGAATCAATATCATAATAATTTAACATTCTTCCTCACCACAAATATAAGTACTTGACAGTTCCTTTGTAAAGTAGACGTTAAGTGACCAATGTCGGACACTTAATTTAAGGATTCAATTCTCGTAAACTATAAATTATTAATCGATTTTACAAAGTCTTCTTCTTCTTCTTCCTCTTGCTCCTGTGGGAGCATAGGGCAACGATTTTACAAAGTACAGGTAATTTATTTTTTACCAAGATTTATATATAAAAAAAAATTGGTCACAGACCTTATTGTAGGGAGCTACATGAAAAGAGATTAGAGTCAATGTTACCCGACGTGTCAACCACGCTAGACGCCTTGAATAATTTTCTCAACGTGTAATCCACGATGTAGGCAAAGATAAACTTACGAAATACGCAAAGGAGAGTCAAGATTATTACATGCCAACACGAAATTTATAAAGTAATCTTTAATATATACAGCATTTGTTATGTAGTCAATTAAAACTGAAATAAAATTGAAACAAAAAAGAAACGACTTTTTAATTTTAATAATTGGATTGAAATCCTACAAATATATTATTTTCTGTAGATTAGGTATATCTTATTCATTTTAATCACAACTTGTAAGGTACTCGTATATCAGATATATTTAAAATTAAAGAATCCTTATTAATAAATAAAAATTCTCAATATAAAAAAAGAAAATATTCTATCACAAAATTAAAAGAAGCACTCCGATTCTTTTATAATTAAGCTTAACGACTTATTTACTTGAAATAATCTTTATTAATTATTTAAAGGACCTGTTTAAAGAACGCCTGAGAAGATAATTTTCTATCAGATTACAATAATTAACTTTACACCCGAGTTCGCTTTCAAAAATTAAACTTCAGTAGAAAACTTTTCAAAATTAGCATTCATCTTGTCAACAACACTGTAAAGAGGGTTCAAATCTTTTTAGAGTATAATATTATTCCTAATATAAACTTGTCTGTAACATCTGTGGATAAATAATTAGGTGTGTGGATTGTGAGATCTTGGAATTGTCTGCCCCAAGTACAGACAATTATGAAATAACTGCTATGTACTTTATTGTTAATTATTTTCTTAGGGATGAATGTGTGCCCGTATATTCCATAACTCGCTCAAAGTAAAAATACAGAATAACTAACCTTTATAATTATAAGTCCCAAGAGAATGCGAAGATTGATTGATTTTGATAACAATTGTGAAAAGGTTCATATTATATTATTCGATATATAGTACTGGACAAAATAAATCATACACATTAATTTAAAAATTCCGTCGATTTTTTTTTTATTTGTAATTGTATTTTAAAGTACTTCAGTTAAATATATGAGATATAGAAACAACCTTGTTCAATTTTTTTAAATATATTATTTCTTCTTCCTAAAAAATAATTTGCCATAGACAGAATATATCATACATTTTACAAAATTGTTAATTCAATTCTTATGTTATCAATTATTATTTTTTTATTATACCTGCATTAAAATTCTTGTATACAACACGATACAGCGTGCGCAAATGCAGGATTGCTAAGCAACAACAATAGTTATTTATGTATCAAGGCACTAAAGTTCAATTTTTTATCACGAATATGGAATTTAGTTGCCGAGGCTCGTAGGACCAAGGAAAATAAACCATGTCAGTGATAGAAAGGAACTTAAGTGCCGAGGTACATATTGAGTTTTATTTGAAATCTAAAATTCGAAAAAACTGTAAAAAATTTACAATATAGGTTAAGTTTATACATCTGTCAGTTGTCAATTGAAACTGACAGTTAGTGTTACCAACCTCGAAAAGTGAAGTTATCATAAATAACACTCAAAATTATGTGTTTTGTCCTCAATTTCGTCAGCGGAATTAATTAGAATTAGTTAATTCTTCTTGCAAATTTTGTTTTACGTCAAGTCCAAATTTACTATAGTACGTTAATATATCTGCCAAAATTATCCTAATTGTACAATAATTATTTAACGGGTGCCAACATTGGAATGCTCAAAATCGTCGTGTAATGGGTTACTTTAGTGCCGATTTCTGAGCTTTTAATTACGATTTTTGCGCACTTTAGTGCCGATTTCAATATTTCAAATAAACTGTGTTATGATACAGCTCAGGAATCTATCTGTTTTAATGTTAACATGTCTTATGTCTACAAAAAGATAAAATTAAGTTGATTGAGACGTATGCCTGTATTAATCATTTCAGTGTGTGTTTATTTTTACGCTAAATTAAATTTATCTCAAATTATCTGTCGCTATGATGATTGTACCAACCCAGTCGATCTGCTGATCTGTGTTTATTTCTAGACTTAAATTAAAGCGCCTGTCTCATTTCAGGTCAAATTATCCTGAAAATGACATTTATTTATTTGTGTGTCCTGGCGAGCCGTGCTAAATATAGACCACGCGGACGCGGGGCCCGTGTTAATGAGACTTTGCAATAGAGAACAGCGTGATTCTTTGATGTTGCTGTGTGCCGCAGGTTACACGATGTATTGAAATTGAGGCGACACTACATTTAGAATTGTCGCTCTTAGTTCTTGATAATGTCAATTTGTTTCCGGCGTCGAAGTTAAATTGAACGAAGAGTAAATTATGATTTGATGTTGAAATATACAGCGACCAGATGTTACACTATACTATTACTGGAGACCTGGAAACTGGAAATGTAAATAGGTACATCATGCTATATATAGTATTCACTACCAAAAATGAACAAATAGCAGTAAAAAAAAAAAAACATTTAAAAAATTGTATTAATACTTGTATTAAAGTAGATAAATATTTTGTATTCTAAAGTCTATTTATATTAGACTTTTAGTTTATGTCAACCAATATATATTTGTTGATTAATTCCTGAAAAACTGATATTACCCGCAAACATATTTTTTACTTACGGTACGTGTAAGTAGCATACATGGAATTATAAGAATCACGAAATAAATTGACTTCGAGATTTTCACGAAAGTACATACTCGCATATTGAGTTCCTATCGATATAATAATCGAATACGAATCGCAAGATAAATAAATTTGGGATAAAAACAAATATATTTTAGTACTTAAAAAAATACATCTATTTATCCTGGAGACCAAATATTATTTCACAACGGTTAATTCTTCGAAATGAAGAATTTCCTATGGATTTCTAATTATTTATACTACGTAATATGTTTATTGCTGAGTAAAATTAAATATCCTAAATTAGTTTGTTCATTCACAATGTCCTTTCTTTTTTAGAAGACTACGATCACTACTGAAAAATTCACTTTTCCAACACTAAACATAGCTTGAAATTTGTATATTTCGCACTGTCGTGTGAAATAGCGTGGGCAATTATTCCACACGCAAGTGTGACCAACTTACTAATAATATAATACTCTATTATATTAATATGTATAATTACATTTATATATCTTAAAATAATTCATAATTATTTCAGGGTTTATATAAAACTTCGTTTTAATATTGAGATTACAAAGATAATACAATATCAATTTTTTAATAAAATATGTCTTTAGTTTTTATATTACAATCTATAGATTTATTGTTGGTACCACTGCACAAATCTGCGCTTGTGCTGCATTATGTCAAATAGTTTGAGTTTGAGATGTAATTTATTGGTTTTGAAGAGTAAGAATTATTATCATTAAATCTTGACAAAAGTGATCGTTGAAAAGTATAGTATGCAATTCGTGCAAAATTACCTATTTCAAGCTCGTGTGACTTCAGCACTCGATATAGTCTCGTGATAAAATTCTCACAACATAGACACACAAAATAGACAACTTTCTGCACTTATTGTACAATATACTATTTCTTAGTATATCCGAAAAAAAAAAAAAACTCGCGGTATCAGCCTTTGTGTTTATGGTTACATACAAAGAAACTAGAAATTATAACAGAAAATAAGTATACTAAAGCTGTCTAGTAAACAAGGAATAATTTCTCAACAAGTAGAATTATTGAATGCGCAACGAATTATATTGAAAATACGACGACAATTACACCGAACGTTTTTCTCTCCAACTCGCTTATTTTTACAATAACATTACACGGTCGATAAGTCGCTTTACCACCAGTTACATTTTCTCATTTCGCAGTATCGTATCTCGTTCGTCGCCCCACAGTTTTCCTAGCACATCCTCGGAGTCGGAAACGATCCCATACCAAGTACCAAACCAAGTCAAACCATCGTTCGTCCTCTCGCCCGCTCACGCCGCGGTAGCGGTATAAATAATGCATGAATCAGATCCAGACCAATCCTGATCAAGGATCAAGGATCACTTCATTCATAATTCAGCAGTGTACGCGTAGTTTCGGACAAACTAAACAGATGGAGTTACTGTTGCTTTTTGCTAGGGTACACACAGTAGACTTCTAATGGATAATGTATTATTTTATGTGCAACGAGTAATGACTCAAAGAGATAATTATTAAAATTTAAATTTCACAGGTGCTACAACTTCCAACTTTCCACTTTAGTGGGCCAGTTAATGTTGTTTTATTTTTCCCGAAAAAACGCATGAGTCATTAGATATGGACAAAGCTTATTTTCCTCAAATTTTTTGTTATTTTGAACAAAATGTTTCAAATAAAAAAGATTTTTCTGTCTAAACCAGAAGCCAACAAAAAATTTTTTTTCCGACTGACATTAAAAGCGCAATTTATTGAAAGCTTACAGTTTGTAAGATCTCACTTTTACTGCCTAGAAAGTAAGTAATTATTTGTATATCAAGGAACCAAAGTATATTTTTTTATAACGAATAAACCATATGAGTAATAAAATAGTTATATACTTGTGGGCAAAATAAGGAATTACCCACAAAAGAAATTTTATCGAGTGAGTAATTCCACTTTGCCGAAGTGTGAAGTATAACGTTTTATTCAACCTCTTAATAAATGAAAAATTTATTAAAAAAATATTATTTGACAGTGTCATATGCTTTAAATTTTTAAATTAAAATGTCAATCGAAATAGTTACCAAGGTGTTGTACATATAAATAAAAAAATATTCAATAGTAACTTTTCTCAAAATAATACCCACTATTGGGTATTCTGTTATTTTCCATGTTTAAAATCGCCATAGTTACAGAGCATTTATTGAGAGGTGTTGCATAATAGTTATTTACTTTACAAGTGGGCAAAGTAAGGAATTACCCACGAGAGAAATTTTAGAACACGAAGCCGAAGGCTGAGTGTGATAATTTTATCGAGTGGGTAATTCCACTTTACCCACGTGTGAAGTATAATGTTTTATCCAACACCTCTTAATGAATGAAAAATGTATTAAAGAAATATTATTTGACAGTGACATATGCTTTAAAATTTTAAATTAAAATGTCAATCGAAGTAGTTACCAAGGTGTTGTGTGTTATTATTGTTATAAATAAAAAAATACTCACTAGTGGATTTTCTCAAAATTATACCCACTAGTGGGTAATTTGTTACTTTCCTTGTTTAAAATCGCCATAGTTACAGAGCATTTATTGAGAGGTGTTGGATAAAATAAGTTAGTGTCGAGGTATACATCACATTTTTTTCCGAAATCGTTAAATTATTGATTATAAACGTAATTAAATAGCACTATGTATTTGTAAAACGTAAGCAAGCTGTTGCGACGGGGATGGCTGTGATAACAAAAGTACTGTCAAAATGTCAAATCTGGATATTTCGGAAAAAATATTTTTACATAGAAACTGCTCAACAAATGCATAGCACCCGTTCAAAAAACGCATAACGTAATTTGATAGCGATAGCTTTCAAAATAGGTATTAAAACTTTCATATTTTAATTAGTATTTAAATCATTTAATAATTACAACACTTCAAATAAAAGCAAATAAATAGGTAAATATGTCTAAAAAAATTTGAAATGATAACTAGATTATTTTTAATTTAATTTAGGAAAGTAATTTTACTGATAATCTGAATTGAGAAATTATAATTGTATAAAAAATAAGCAATGTAGCCTTATCACAAATGTCAGTCCAAGAATAAATTATAAAGTATTAAAATTCTCTCGGGGAAAGGTTAGCACATTTATTTGACCATGTTGAAACGTATAAAAATGCAAATAAAATAAAACAATTTTAGGTATACATGATTGTTGACAGCAGGGTGATTGATTACTTCGTTTCAGGAAATTCTTAAATATTTTACTTTAAAGCTACAACACAGACTGTAAAAGAATTTTAACGATATTTTAAATGGAGATTTTGTACATTTTTAACTTTAATTAACTTACCAATATTAAATATTCCTTTGAATTTCTATTTTCAAAATGAGGGAGATTTTTCTCTTACCTGAAACAAAGATAAATACGAATTAATGATAGGCACTTCAAAAAATTAATAGAGGTTCATAAATACATATTTGGCAAGTGAAGAAGAAATACATTTTTATAGGCATTTGCGAAGATAAATAATAGCGGAACCTAAAAGAGTATTTGTATTAGTAGAATATGATACAGTACAGTACAGGATACGAATTAGTATCACGAAAAAATTACATCATCCACACGTACTGAATGAATACCCTTATACCCTATATATTGCGTACCGCAAATAATAGAATTTATAGGCCAATTCTGAGCAATTCTGTAAAGTATGTAAGAGAATATGTAAGATCTGTAAATGATTACAGATCAAATGGCAATTCTGACAGCACCTGTTCCTTACAGAAAATCGTAAATATGTTACAGATATCTGTAAAAGTTACGGTGAAGTTTGCGGTGCCTGTAAACTTTTACGGTCACTGTAAAATGCGAAAATTCATCATTATTTTATGAATTATATTATCAGTAATAATATAACAAGAGGGTGAGAATAAATTGAAAATAATTTGACAGATCTTTCGAAAACTTGTTGCCAGGCAATAGCCACGAAAGCCCGTAGGGCTTGAGTGGCTATTGCCAAATGGCGACAAGTTTGAGAAAGATACTGGAGAATTATTTTCTAATTTATCGAACTCTCGAGTTATATTTAATTAGATTATTTTTTTATTTCATCATCAGGCACGTCACTAAATCTATCTTTTTTGCTCATTTTTACTTGTGTTGATGATACCTATCTGACATCTGTCAACAAAAACAAAAAAGCTACAGAGAAAATTGCCGGGAATAATCACAAGAGCATTATTCTCAGTATAATAATGACAGGATTGGTTAAAACGCAGACACATGACATACAGTAAAGCATTTCATTGGTTTAAATAAACGTCAAAAAATAATCACTACTATTATTTATTCCCTCTAGAGACTTGTATTAAATCAGTTAAAAATTAATAATCAAGGTAATATTATTTATTGGATTACTTAACGAAGTTTAACAATAATTATCCAATAACGCGTATTCCTTTTTAGGTATATTGATTGAGACATTTCTTCTTACCAATTTATATGAAATATCAATTTTACTTTAAGGGTTTTAGAACTTTATATTTTGTGTGTGGTAGTTCTTTCGAAAATCCAGTTGGTTCAAACTGTTGGATATGTTTAAGTCAGTCGTCTATGAGTAAAGTATTAAAAAATATTAGTAGTATTTTAGCGCCTCCAGAACTGACAATGATCATCCGTTTTCGTTTTTTAATAAAAGTTTTCAATACCGAATTTGTAATTCCATATATTCAAACAAAAATAATGTAATTTCGACTTAAGTTAATATATTATTTAAGTATTTTCATTACCTACTTCATTTAAATGGATGTATAAGTATAAATAATAAATATAAAATAAAATATATCATCACGCCTTTTACCCATCATGGGTGTGGCACTCTGCTTACACAGATCTCGGTAAGTGATATATTTTTACATATGTAGTGCGGTTACCAGCCGTCAAATCATAGCCCCCAAACATGTTAGTGGAGGGGGGAACCACAGGGGTAAATTTAAATTTGTAACTGTCGGCAGTGGGATTCGAACTGATAATCTCACGATCCACAGTCCGACACGTTACCACGGAGCTATTTACCCCATAAATAATAAATAATAATAATTTAAATAATTAAATATTTTATTTTATCTGTCACATGTCACTTACAGATAACCAAAATATTATGAAGTTAGACGAATGTCGTAAAATAATCGTCTCGTGACCGTAAAGTTGATATGTAAATTGTCTTCTTACAAGTACCTGTCGAGAATTGCCAAAACTGTAATGCCCATATTCATAGTCGATGCTCACTTTGGTACTTGAGTATTACTTCGCCAAGCATTACTCCGGTCGTTCTCGACCTCAAGCACACGACATGTTTCATAGTCGAAACTTCGTGAATTCTCGGCTAAGTACTAACCTTAAGGTAGAGATTTGGAGAATTTTTTGTTGTTGCGTTGGGAATATTAGTAATTTGGCAGTTTGACAGTAAACTTTATATTAAAAAATCTGTTTTGGGCACCACAATACCTCCCGCCATAGATTTCTTATCTAACAATGCAGGAACACGAACCATAACAATCAAGAAATGCACATCCCTTCAAAAAATTATGACACATGTCAAAAAATGACATTTTTCAAGCGTTCTCTTTTTTCTCAAAAAGCATAGGTTTGCAGATTTATACGAATATGTCAAAATATAATAACGTGCTGTAATTCGTAAATGGTGACAGTAAGAGAAAAATATTTAAAGCAGTTGTAGATAATAATATTTGGAACATTATTCTAATAACATAAATTGTCAGTAAACCATAATTTACTGAGATATTTCAAAATAACTTGACACAATGACAGCTAATGTCAAAATGTCAGTATTTTAATAATCAAATCTATCTAAAATTAAAAAAAAAAGGATGAAGCATTACTCAATGTTGGTCAGAGCTTGACTTGAGCCTGAGCACGCGCGAAGTAATACTTGTACACCAAGTAGCGACTATGAAACAAAATTTGATACTCAAGACATACTCAAGTATGAGTAGAGGCGAAGTACTGACTATGAATACGGGCATAAGTGGCCATCTTCCCGGCTGCGCGCCACTGAAATATTGGGATCATGAAAATATTTGAAGTGTCGCTACTGTGTGAATTCTTATACTGTGGCTTAACTAACAGCCAAATTTACCATTTCTTAATCAAATTTGGTTCTCTGATAAACAAAATATTGATACTGTTGATTAAAAAAAACTTTTATTCGCAAAATAAGCATTAAATTTAGATAAAGAATAAATATACGAAAAAACGAGGATTTTATAAAAGTTACATATTTTGTAGATACATAAAACTGAACTGTCTGTCGAAAGTACCGTTTATAATTCAACAGTTGCCAAACTAAAAGCTGCTTCAAACTACCAATTCGTATTTATTGTAAGGCACACTTCAACTAAACTACAAAACACAACAAAATTAAAACTCCTCCAGACAAAACTTCTCACTGCAGCATTCAAGAGCGCTTAGTTCTCCTCCCATCCGAACAATTATACGTCGTTGTCCTTTTGCTCCGAATCACGAAATAAGAAATTGATTTCTCAAAAGCATTTCGATGTCGCGTCAGACAAACGTTCGAAGAAACAGAACTGTGAGAAGCAGTCGAAGGGTGAGGCGTAAGAGTTCACCAGCAACAGCTCTGCAGCTCTGCAGGTCGTACTTCTCTGCTCGCGAGCCGGAAAATTGCTCTTAATACATTTAAGTTGATAAATTGAAAGGTAGCAGGATCGCTGACTGTTGGCTGCTGGATCGAAGAATCAGCGGATCGGTAGCGAAGCGAGGTAAAGTGTTTGTTGAGATGTTAACTAAAACCGACTGATGTCGTCGGAAGTGACCTGCTGATGCTGACATTGACACTGGAAAAGTTGGAGTGAAAAATAGTAAATTACGTATAAATTAGAAGAAAAGTTTCTAATTTTGGTGAAGAGTACAGCTCCGTGATTAAGTAATACTAAAATAACAAAATTTTAATTGTTTTATAGGTACAAAAAAATCTGATGTGGCCAGCACTTAACCTCCCGCCCAATACTACTCTCAAACGGTACAAAATAGTATTTGATGATACAGAAACACACCTTCTTATTTGTTTATTTTCAATTCATATTTGAGAATTTTAATTTTCTTTCGTATATTTATTGAATTTTTTGACATATATTTCCTTAAGAAAACAGCTTCACAATCGCAATGACATGTGTCACATTTTGTAAAAAATTGAAAATTTTTAAATGTTTCCATGGTGTACTAGGAATGCAAGATTTGTGAAATCTAATTTCTTTATATTTTATTATCTCTAAACCTAACGAAAATTAATAAAATTAGTGTAATCAAAAAACATGTAAAATTAAATATTCTTCGACTTTCAAAGTAACATAAATTGTTGAAAAAGGAAATTTAACCGTGTTTTTCACGAAAAACTGTTAAGGGCTTCAAGTAAACTGCTACTTCCGGTTGACCAATTTTATCCAAAACCTAATCAGCTCTTCATTTAAATATAAGAAGCAATAATTCACAAAATTGTATTTTTTGGTATTATAGTATTTGAGTTATGCGAGACGAAAAAATTGCCACAGACTACACACACACACATACATACGAACATACATACATACATACATACAGACATCATCGCGAAAATAGTAAAATCGTATTGTAGGGACCATAAAACGTGCTTATTCATTGAAAACTCACTACACAATGTTTTGATCAAAAACAATACCTCCCTTACCTAGAGGTAGGCGGGAGGTAAAAATATAAAAGTCATATTATTTTTAATCGAATCTACACTTCAAATTTTTGAGTAATAAAATTTCAAAAAAGGATGCGTTACGAAATTTTGGTAAAGTACACATTTTACGAGAAAGATAAAAATACAAATGCCATCTGGTAATTTTATATTTAGTAAGTATATTTAGAGGTGAGATAATGATGTATGTACGATTAAAAATAAGAATTTTAAGAGTATGCTTGAAGTTTATTCTTTCGTTTAATAATAATAGACTTTATTGCCCAACAGGAAGCAATTCCAGGGCAAAAACAAAATCAATACATTCAATATAATAAGAATAATAACATAGAAATTATTCTGTGTAGAAATATAGACACGTCAAAATAATTGGTATGTCATATTTATGAAAGCACAATGAACAAAATTCAGTTTTAGTATACGAAGAACACAGTGACTCGATTATAAGTGTAGGTAAAAGATAATTTAGTGTATGAAAAAAATTTAAAGTTATTACCCAAAAATCCAACTTGTAGTATACCGTGCGTCCCAAGTAAATGTTGGCATAGGCAATTAACATGTAAAATCAGTCTTTTGTAAATAAAAAGTGTTCGGCAAAAGATTTATATCACAATACTGCCAATATCCCTACATCTTATTTAATACAGATTAATTTATTTTGATAACGCAATTTAATGAAATTAATAATAATAATTCCTAATTTTCCGCCTACTGCTTTTATTGTTACTGACGTACAGTGTTTGCAATTTGTTTTAAATATTTTAATCTGTCACTGTCATCATGAACAGTGTAAATATTATTAGAATGTATTATGGGGGCGCAGTGCAAGACAAATATCTGAATACATCACAGGAATGAACGCCGAATGGTGTCAAACGCCAGAAATTGACATATAGAATTTTCTAAAGAAATATATATTTATAATACCTTAAATCTTTCCATTTACTACCTACTTCACAGATGGGCGATTCAACATCATTATGTAGTTATTTGTTTTATTAAATATGAGAAAACTGCAAATAACATTTTTAATTAAAAATATTATTCTCAACGTAATTCATTCCAAGATTTTTGTAACTGATTCCATACTTGAAATAAATTGAATTTATTGCGTGTATTATAAAGTTTTTCTAGTTATAAAGTTATGAACAAAATCTAATCAGCTCCACGTGCTGTCATCAAACTTGCAATTATAAAGTTTCGTTTCTCAAATCATTTCTATTTTACATTTATAAAACAGTTTTGTATTTATTTATTTTTTAATAGAAGGGAATTAACTCCGAAATTCACCATTATTACAAGCTTTTACGAAATTTCTTCATAAAATAATACATTGTAATAAATAAATCTGTTGTCTGAAATGTAAAATATTTTTCGTTTTTGTTTAATTTCCTATGGACCTATTACAATTTTGTTGAATGCGTTTTTACATTTTGAACAACTTTTGTACCTATTTATATTTCTACTGTAAAGTGAATAAGTAAAAGTTTATAGCAATATTACAAAAATTGTATTGAAAACCAAATACACTACATTTCAATTCTACACATGAGTGATATGTATTTCCACAAAAACTTAACCATTGATTTTTTCAATATTTCTACACTCTTTTGAAATACATACAATTTATCTAGTACTATATGAAAATACTACAGACCTTGCTATACAGGTATAAAATTCCGGTGTTCGTAATTCTTCTCCTCCTAAACGATTTGACTAATTTTGATGGTGTACTGATAGAGTCACTTGGATGGTCAAATGCATAAGTCATGAAGTCAGGCAAATTAAAAAAAAATATATTCTGGATCTCGACAACAGAGCCACCTACCGAGTCCAACTGTAGCTAAGAATCATCCAGGTTACCCTATGGGTATAAAAAATTTTTCATCAAAATCGGTCAAGCCATTTAGGAGCTGAAGAATTAAAAACACACGCCCACCGCAATTTTATATAAAAGATAATGGAGTTTTTAAAATTCAATATCTGTAAATTAACTATATGTAAACACAGAATAAAATAAAATATGTATGTATTGCAGGACGAAGAAGAATATTCAGATACGTTAAAGAATTAATTACTGGAAAATAAAAAGTATTTAAAAATAAATTTTTGTTATCGTATTGTGTGGATTTTTTTCAGAATAATTAATTAATTAAACATACATGTCACATATAATCATGTAATTTATTTAGTAAATGTCAAAATCTGTGATAATTATCATTTGTAATTAATTTATATAACATTGAAATTTTAAATTAATATTGTTTTTAATACACATATGTTTCGGGCATATTACAAAATCTGCTTTGTTTATGATACAATACAGATATTTAAAATATTGAGTTATAAATAATTTCAATTTATTAATTTACCTTCAACGTGCAATATTAACATAATAAATAAACTCGAGTATGTTTAATTTATATTTAATAATTATACAAAATTTCAGCATTTGTAAACAAAATTGTATAATGAAGTTGGAGATGAATAATGAATTGATTAATCATATAAATAGTTTAAATAATACGCATTTTAATTAAAATATGTATATATTATTTTATCCAACACCTCTCAATTAATGCTCTATAACTATGGCAATTTTAAACAAGCAAAGTAACAGATTTCCCACTAGTGGGTATAATTTTGAAGAAAGTCACTAGTGAGTATTTTTTTATTTATAACAAGAATAATAACACACAACTTCTTGGTAACTACTTTGATTGACATTTTAATTTAAAAATTTAAAGCATATGCCACTGTCAAATAATATTTCTTTAATAAATTTTTCATTTATTAAGAGGTGTTAGATAAAACGTTATACTTCACACGTGGGCAAAGTGGATTTACTCACTCGATAAAATTGTCACACTCAGCCTTCGGCTTAGTGTGCTAAAATTTCTCTCGTGGGTAATTCCTTACTTTGCCCACTTGTAAAGTGTATGTAATATGTATTAGACAAAAAACAAATGAAACTCATAATTAAAAGTATATGTACGACAACTGTAAAACTACAACCCAGAAAATATTAACAAGAGGTTGCAAATAAAATTTAATTGTTTTTGATGTTTCTTTATTTTGTGTTTGCCTCGATTATTAGATCCATTCAGGTCTTGAATACCGCACTCGACTTTTCAAAACCAAAGAATTATATAACAGAAATAAATAACATTAAATACAAGTCACATCGGACTGCATTGGTCGTAAAATACTAAGAGTAGAGTTTCAATAATCCGGATTAATGGGGACTGGACTCCATCCGGATTTTTGAAGTGTCCAGATTCTCGAAATGAACCAATAGAATACTCTTAGGGAGTCTTCAACACATTAGCTGCAATCGATTATAAATAATTGTGATGTTTAGAGAAGAGGAGCGTATAAATAAAACTATTCGGATTCGGATTATCGATCGTCCGGATATTTGACGTCCGGTTTATTGACGTTCTAGTGTATACCGTTTGAAGGTGTATATAGGAGATTAACACGGGAAATCAGTTTTGTGCGTGCTGTTCCTCGGTGTTCTACTGGACAATAGAGATTGTGGTATCACTCGAAAGATATCATTTTTCTTAATCAAACGATGTAACATGCATTACAATTTAATAGTAATAAGAATCAGTAAAATAATTTTGTTTTTGAAAATTCTCCGATTTATTCAATTTCTATCAAAATAAATATAGTCACTTATGATTGTTTTGTTTTGATTTTTTTCAAACTATTTATTTGACGTTTTAAATTAATTTACGGAATCAAATTACAACTGCACATACAGACCACGGTGTAAGAAGAGAGGTGTGTCGACTCCTTAGCAAGTAAAATGGCGGCAAGTAAAATGGCGGCCACTGTCCGGTTCATGTCACATATTTACATGCCTTTAAACCATCATAGGGAGAAAGTGTTTTATCGCGAATTGTTCAAGTGACACAAGTGATCATTTTTTTGATTTTCAAAGCTCCGTCTAATCATAAAGAACTTGAAAAATGGATTGAACATGTTCCGGATAAATTATGAAAGGTTATGCCTTATGTCAGTTGTGACGTTGTGAGTACATATATTTATATTACATTCCGAACTGTAAATGTTATAATGATCATTCTGACCTCCATCAACTTTATCTAATAGCGTTTTTTGGTCTCAACTACAGTCGTACTAATTTTAGGTAGTTTTAAATTGACACTTCATTGTGACAAGCTGTTCGTCGCTATTTTACCCTCTAACGACACCAGCGCATCGCACGGAAAAGTGAGTAACTAACGACTCAAGAAATCCCTATATTGGAAAGTCGATACACCTCTCTTCTTACACCCCGGTATAGGTAACCAAACGAGTCTTATTGCATGCATTTTTAAATTCTGAACAACTTTGGTTTTACACTTTTGCTGTAAATCATTGAAATCGGTGCTCCAGAAGATAATAAGAATAAACCGTCAAAATTCAGCAAAAAGTATTTATTTCTAGTAGAATTTCGATTTCAAGGACCGCTAGGTGTATATAGGATACTTACTTGCAGAGTGAGAAAAAGTGAATAATGTTTGTTTGCAATAATTGACAATCTGGATATTGTGAAATATGGACCTTGTGGAATAAATCAAGTATGCTTTGAAAGTCGCAACAAACTCGCGTTTCTTTTGTTTTCTTTTTTGCGCTGTGTGGAAACAAAGTTTGGATAAAGTTTGTCGTTTGAACTTACATAGCATGCTGATAATACAAAATTGATATCTCGGACCAAATGCCGCTGTACGGTGTACGAGTATTGTGTTGCTAACACTATTCTCATTCTTCTCATAACTCTTTTATTACGTTAGAGAATTATTTATTAGTGTTTCCAAGAAGGAAACTCTGAAATGGTGCGGACAAATGTGTTTAGTGCTTCTTAAAACGAATAAAACTGAAATAATGCCGTTTTTACAATTTCTCAGTAGTCCTGCTTTTGAAGCCTTTCAATTAATTTAAGGATCCATTAACTTGAATTCAGCGTATTTTTTAATTAGAATAGTATTATTTTTGTAATTGCACGTCATATGCAAATAAAATTTTACTTATCGAAAGCAGAGTGTCACTCAAAATGCGTACATGGTGTTATGAAACTGGTATTTATTATTAATTAAACTGTTTAAGCAAAAATGCTGTCCGCATAAAAAATAAAAATATGCATTACCTAATACATAAAAATTTAAATTTATGTTCACTTCATATACAAAGAGATAATTTCAATTATACTAATAAATTTATCCTACCTACTACTTCATAGACAGATATTTTACTGTAATTTTTTTATGCAAATAATAGTTATTTATGTATCAAGGCACTGAAGTTCCAATTTTTGATCACGAATATGGAATTTAGTAGCCGAGGCCCGTAGGGCCGAGGATAATAGACCATGTGAGTGATAAAAAGGAACTTCAGTGCCGAGGTACATATTAAGTTTTATTTGAAATCTAAAATTTGAAAAAACTGAAAAAAAATCCAATATAGCTTAAGTTTATGCATCTGTCAGTTGTCAATTGAAACTGACAGTCAGTGTTGCCAACCTCGAGAAGTGAAGTTATCGTAAATAACACTCAAAATTATGTGTTTTGTCCTAAATTTCGTCATCGGAATTAATTAGTTAATTCTAGCAAATTTTGTTTCATGTTACGTCCAAATTTACTATAGTATGTTAATATTTTTGCCAAAATTATTCTAATTGTACAATAATTATTTAACAGTTGCCAACACTGGGTTGCTCAAAATCGTCGTATAATGAATTACTTTAGTGACGATTTCTCAGTTTTTTAATGACGATTTTTGAGCACTATTGTGCCGATTTCAAATAAATAAATATATAGGTTCGTGATACCTACGGTGGCACAATTGACCAGTCAAACTCTTTTTGGTCTACTGTTAATTTTTTTTTTCCGAATCAATAAATACATTTTTAACGGTAGTATTTAAATTGTTTATAATCGATATATGTAACAATAAAAAATAATTAAAAAGTTAATAATTTATAAAAAATTAAAACAGGTACAAAACAAATTCAAACGTCTGGTTTCATGACAAAATTTAGCGTACATTAATTAATTAAAGTGGTTAGCTCTTATAGTTCTCGAGATAGCAATGGTGGCACACTTAAATTGAACACCCTGTATATACAGGCTGAGTTTTTAAAGCAACTAATTAAGTATGCTGGCTAACTAATAACTATAAAGACAAAATAAATACCTATGCTTATACAGCAAGGAGGGGGACATAATTCTACGGTTGGTAAAATAAAACTATTAGAGGAATGTAACGAGGGGAATGAAAGTTATATTTTCTTAAATAGAAAGGTGTATTTATTTTTCAATAATAGTGTTTTGGAAACTACGCTTTCGACTACTAAAAGTTGTATTGGAATAACTATCATTCCATACTCCGCGTCTATTTCTTATTGTAAACCAAATCTATAACATGTAAAATGAGTATAACATTAAATTAATCTTTTCATATCTAAGGTTGAATTCACAACTTTTGGCGTTATATTAAACAATATAATGAAATATTTTGCCAGAGTTTTCTGACAATGAATATTTAAGACGTTCATTTTCAGAGAAAATCTTCAGAAAGTGAAATCTGTGTAGGTGGAGATATCTTCCCTTTGTTTAATTACCTATTCATAAATTCAAAGCTTAATTACTTTCGGAAACAGATGTTGATGTTATTATAATGAGAGAAATGAATATAAAGTAGGAGATGGTTGTAATATGAAGTTTTATGTATTATAAACAAATCACGTTTAGCTTTGGCGCTGAACACACAGGGATCTATTTTCGTTTGACATACGAGTAATTATGAAATTTTAACTTCTGTTCGTTTGTTGTGATTTAAATCAGTGACTTCAGTACAATTACAGCGGCTTTAATTAAAAATAAACTGGTGTGAAATTTACCATATCCACTAGTGGTTCATGTCAAAATAACAATCAGAAATTTAGACAATTTGGCATTTTAATAATATACAAAATTGTTATAGTATATACATCAAACAAAAATTAATTATATTCGACTGTAATAGGGTCTGTGCTCAAATTTTGATTTTTTATGTATGATATTAAATAGAAAATAAAATATCCGTGTAATTAAATCGATGAATTATTCTTAGTTTATAATAAATTAATTATTAAAAACTAAAAGAATTAGATACTTAATGTATATTGAGAGAAAGATAGAAATATCGTATGTTGTAATGTTATATATTATATATTTAGAGGTAGGTAAGTTGGTAGTTATTTACTTTACAAATGGGCAAAGTAAGGAATTTACCCACGAGATTTTACATAATTTTATCGAATGGATAATTCCTCTTTGCCCACGTGTGAAGTATAACGTTTTATCCAACATGTCTTAATAAATGCAAAATTTATTAAAGAAATATTATTTGACAGTGACTCATTAAATTTTCTAAATTAAAATGTCTATCGAAGTAGTTACCAAGGTATTGTGTGATATTATTATTGTTATAAATAAAAAAAATACTCACTAGTGATTTTTCTCAAACTTATACCACTAGTGATTAATCTGTTATTTGCTTTTTATATTATTATATCTTTTTATCAATTTACAGAAGTCATACAGAATTTAAAAATTTATGCAATAAGGTCTCTGGCTACATTAATATTTAAAGATATTTAATTTAAACTAATATTTATTAGGAAAATTGTAACACGACCATAGAAAATTAAATAAAAACGAAAAGTATTTAACATTTCATAATTTATAATTGTGGGAAGAACAAGGTGTAAATGAAAAAAAAAATAGAGTTTTTGTAGAAATGCTTGTTTTAATTAATTACTTAGTTATTTTCATTGTAATAAGCAATTGTGTTTCATTAACTAAATGCAATAGTTACATCGTATTATATGGAATCGACTATTTGGCTTTCATCACTGAATGTGCAGGCTATACCAGCAACACCGGAAGCCACACCTTTCAGGGGCTTAACCGATTAGTTAGGTTATATAAACCTGAATTCGATAGTTTAATAATTATACCTTGCATCTGACTGGCATATACATTACATATTTTTTATTATACCTGCATCATAATCCGTGTTTAAAACACGCAACAGCGTTTATAAACGCAAGATTAAAACACGCCGTGCTTTAAAGGTTGCTAAGCAACAACAAAAATAATTACTATTAATATCTGTCAAAACTGTAAACGTAAACAACAAATGCTAACCAGTCTCCATGTAAACGATATACGTCAAACGTCACACGCGCAAAATTATGAAATGAATCAAAATCAAAATGTTGCTTTCCAGTTTTTTCTAGAGTATGATGCAGGTATAATAAAAAATAGCGTATGACACACGTGTATAAGTGCTTTTAAAGCACTAGCGACGTTAAAAGCACTCCGCTTCGCGTCGTGCTCTTAAACTCGTCGTACGTGCTTTATAAGCTTACTTATACACTTGTATCATAATATACTATTATTTATTTGTTAGAGAAAGGGTCGATCTTTCTATCTGCGAATAAAATACCGAATAAATTATTAATACAGATAAAAAGAGTCGCATATAACTAAATGCTTAAACGATAGAAGAAACTAAATATGGAATAGGATCTTAATATGGTATACCACCATTTAACATTGCACAAATTGAAAACGTTTATTGGCAATACATTTTCACTTAACTTAGTAACAGTCTTATGTATTAAAAATTAATTAACTATATAATACTTGTATAAAAGTTTAAATAAAAATAAGAGAAAGGGCGGTGTTACTCAAATGGGTAAGTGACGTGCTTATATATTTATTTATTTAATAATCAAAAAGAACTGCTTCTATATTGACAATGACAAAAAAAATATCTACATTACATTTAAAGTGTACCTATGTCCAACGTTACATATATTAATTGAAAAATTCCCATTCCAATATCTATACTAATTTATAAATATGATATAATTATAAAAAGCCCATGTTTCTGCAGCCAAATCGTTGTAATCCTTCACTTTTCGTATTTGACAAACAGTAGTAATAATAAGTTGTGAAAATGTTCATCAATGGCTATATTTAACTGCAAGTCAAAGTTCTGGATGCATGTATTTATAGCTGCATATTACAAGCAGTTTTGGCTCTGTTATTTGCTTCACATATGTAACACTCTTATTCGAGTATATGGAATGATAAATGAACTAGCATTCTGGCATATTTTTAGAATCCTCAGATAAGAAAGGAACTCGAGATGATAACTTCAATAACGTTGCCTTTGAAAACGTTCTTAGTGGTAATAATACGTTAAAAGATTAGTGAAGAAGTTCTATATTCGTTTGAAAGGAGAAATTTCTTCACACTAATATATTATTCCATCACATAAAGATGTGAATGTGAATAGGAATTCTATATTCGGTGCAAAGAAAAACAAAAACATTTTATACTGAATTCTAAAACACATAAATTCTGAGATTATTATGTATTATAGTATAATAGTACCTAAATTATGATACACGTGTATAAGTAAGCTTTTAAAGCACGTATGACGAGTTTAAGAGCACGACGCAAAGCGGAGTGCTTTTAACGTCGGTAGTGCTTTAATAGTTATTTACGTAATCAGTTATGAAAAGAGCGATATTGTTTAACGAGCTGTAAGTTTGTCAAAACGAACGTTGCGGTGAAAGATTATTTTTAACATTGAAAAGAACAAAATATTATCTCTTTTCTTCTTTGGCTCAGGAAAAATTAAATGGTCTTAGTATTTTATTTTATTTATATTTGATAATATACATAAGTTTGAAAAAGATAGCAAAATAAATAAAGTTCGGCATTGTAGACATTTATAATTAAACTACTTTTATAATTAAAAAGGCTTTTGGATAAATTTCTGTATAATATATATTTTAAATACAACTTTTCGATTTAGTTTATTTACTATGAATTCTGAAAGCATTTTCAATTTATTAAACTACTTATGTTTTCGTTTTTTATTGAAATAGTTCATTTTTTATAATAATTTGTATGAGTTATATTTATATATTCTTATTTGTTTATTGGCAATGCAAGGAGTACGAGTAGCAATGTTGGACAGAATATGACACTATATAAATAGAGAACAATTGCAATGCCATCGTGGGACCATATAATAAGAATAAATGAATCTAGAGTGGTGCGTCAAACTTGAATGAAAAGAAGAATCACGGATGACCAAAAGACTCTTGGGATACCATCCTCAACAAGACTTTGAAGAAGAGGAATGTTTACACTAAGGTTGCACGAAGGAGTGTTGCATGATGAATAAAAAATAATGGGCGATATTTTTGCTCCAGTAATAGACATTGTACATTCTAAAACTTACGGAAAGAGGTACTTGACTATAAATATAAACATAAATTTTATACACAATTTATGTAGTTTATACAACAAATACTACTTTAAATTACTTATTGAATTTGATTCTGATTATACTTACCACAATATTTTAATAGATGCCACTTTTAGTAAGTAGTAATTCTAAGTTAACTCCTATTTTAAAATATATCGATAATTTTCAGATGTTCTAACCGTTTGCTAATTGTGTCAAATGTAATTGAAAGCAGCTTTATCTTCTGTGTGCAAAGATTTCAAACAAGTCCGAATTTGGTAATTTCCCAAATTTCCATGACCAATTAGCATTTGTTTGTAACATCCCGTGTTTCAAACTAGATTCTATTTCCTAATAGAAGGCCGTGCCAAACAATTGCACGCTGTGACAAAAGCACTAATTTATTTCAACCATTTGCATTCCGAGTCTAAATAATTGCCAACCAAAAATAAAATCATAGGAAACCTTGCTCCAATAAACAAGAGGAGATCGGTTGTTTTTGCTTTTAAATAAATTTAACTCCGACGTAAAAATGCGTTGGGCTGCGTTTTTGTAGATCTAACTAGTTGATTTCAAGGTGTTGAGACAATTCGGCTCTTCTCAATTCGAGTGCTAAGGAAATTTAAACGAGACCATAAAATTTCAAACCATCAATCACTACTACCTCGTTCGAAAAATTGAGTTAATTTCTCAAAAGCATTGAAGGATTAATTGCAATCATTCATTTCAATGTTCCTGTTCTTAAGACTAAATAAAATATTTTCATGAGGAAGTAGGCTACATCAAAAACGCAATAGAGAATATGAGAAACAATTTAGGAAAGATCATATGCATACAACATTTAAACTGCTTTCAAATTTGTTCGAATCCCATAGTCGACAGTTGACATTTATCTTTTACTCTTGTGGTTCTCCTACATAAATAACACCTTTGGGACCCGTGACTTAACGGCTAAGTAACTGTATTGTGTAAAATACATCACAAATCGAGATCTGCGAAAGCACAGCTTCATACCCAAATTGGGTTAATGCATCGAATTTTAAAATGTCGATCATAGTAGTAGATTTGAACAAGTGATAAATTTCTATTTATTGTTTTGGTTACGATTGAATTAGAGTTGTTTGCCTAAATTTCATACAAAATATTGATATTACTATTTATACTATTTCATAATTAGATTTGATAACAACTGACAAAAGAAGTTGACATATTTTCAATAAATTCAACAAGAGAATTAGGTTATTTTAATAACTATGTTTTTGTTATCACGTCATGGTTTTACATGAAAAGTATATTTGGAAAATGTTTACGAGCTAAAATACAAATTGTATTTGACAATATTATTAAGGACGCGTTTAAAAACATTATCTACTTTGTAAATAAACAAAAATAGTAAGCAGAAAATGCGAAATTTGTAAGTAGTTTTATGACGAATGAATTAAATATACAGTGTGTTTCATAACTTCAGGTACATAAGTTAATGGTATATGTTATTTGATATGCTAATTACGAATCAAAAAGAATTTTTTTTAAATCGCAAAATTATTTTCCATGTGTCCGAGTCCAAAATTTTTCATTGCCACCGCCACTGGATGGATGATTATGTTAATAATTATTGTTTCATTAAAAATAATAAAATTTTATATATATATATATATATATATATATATATATATATATATATACGAGGGTTGCCTTTTATATTTCGGGATTAGAGAAAACAAATGAATATTTATCATCAAAAATGGCTTTATTGCTTTTCAAAATATTCACCATGTAGATCAATACACTTTTGCAACGTGTGAACCAATTTTCGAAGCACTTTTTCCATTCCGATTGAGGTCCCTCCAAAACATGCATTTTGAGCGCATCGACCGCTTCATCAAGTGTCGAAAAATGTTGACCTCGCAATTTATTTTTAATATTCGGGAATAAAAAGAAGTCATTGGGTGCCAAGTATGGACTATACGGCGGGTGACTCATCAAATCGACGTTTTGAGTGCTCAAAAATTTCCTTGTCTCAGCCGATGTGTGCGAGCTCGCATTGTCGTGGTGGAGAATGATCCGTTTTCAGCGGTTGGTTTTTCTTAATTTTCTGAAGACTTCTGGCAAACAAATGGTTGTGTACCATTCAGAATGGACCGTTCTACGTAATCCCAATGGTACGATTGAGACAGGTCCAGTTTTTCCGAAAAAACAGGCGACCATTTGCTTCGAAGTGCTTCGTGCCCGAACGACTTTTGTTGGGTTTGGCTCGCCTTAGAAGACCCCTACAGTCGACTGCTGTTTACTTTCGGGCTCATACGCATAGATCCACGATTCGTCACCTGTCTCGATATCAAACACATGTTTTGAAGCACCGCGATCGATTTTTGGGCATTTCTTGCGACCCATTGACACGAGCCTTTTTTTGAGCGATTGTCAAATTATGTGGGATCCAACATAAAAAAAATTTTTTTACAGCCAAATGTTTATGCAATATTGTATGTATGCTGGTCCCACTAATGTCCAAGGTTGCTTCAATATCACGATATGTTACATGACGATCTTGCAATATCAGTTCGCGCATAGAATCAATGTTTTTCGGAACAACAATCAATTTTGGACCACCTTCACGAAACTCGAGGTTGAGCGAACTACGGCCGCGATTGATTTCAGTAAATCATCAATAAACACTGGTCCCTCATGGTGCTTCATCGACAAAAATCGAATTAAGTTCATCGATGTACTGTTGTTGACTTAATCCACGTCGAAAGTTGTAAAAAATAATCGCACGAAAATGTTCTCGATTTAGATCCATTTTTTGGCCGACATGAATTTTTCAAATTACTGTTAACTACACAAAAAGTGTTCGTACGTCAAAACGTTCTGAGTACATATATTGTCAAAAATGCCAAACTTTACTATAGGAACGTTAGTTGCCAGATAGCAGCACTAGGATTGCCGAATCCCGAAATATAAAAGGCAACCCTCGTATATATATATATATATATATATATATATATATATATATATATATATATATATATATATATAGTCAAGTACCCCTTTACCGTTAGGTGTAGGGTTAAAATTTTATTTGTTTATTTTACTAGTATTATGTAATTTAAATTGTTGATTACCTACTTCATTGTTTGTGCTTAATAGGAAAGCGAATCCAGTGCAGCACTACAAAAAATGTTTTAGGTAAACAACCCTTAATTTTTCTAATTAAAAAAAAAATATTTTAGATTCATACCATTAACTTAAGTACTCGAAGTTATGAAACACCCTGCATAAAGAAAATTTTTTTAACTCACGATTATCAATACAATATAATCTAAGATTCTGTGCAAGAATTATTACTAAGTATTTCCCTCATAAAATTTAAGCCAATCAGAATTCTGACATTTCTGAATGTCGTCCAATCAACGTAGAATTACCAAGGTGATTCTGACTTGCTGTCAAATGAAGTTTTTAAATTTTGCTATATTTTTTATGAGAGAAACAGCATTTGGCTAAATTTTAATCGGGAAATAGTCCTTCGAATATCCTTTGTGCATGTAAGTGTCGATAATTTGACATGCACTTGGGATATTATATATGAAAATTTTATAGTTTGTCAAAAAATTCGTTTCGTTTCCTCATAAGCGCAATGTTATTTAAGTTCAAGGTTTTGCCGCCCACAGCGCTAGTAGTTCAAGACGTTAGAAAAACTTTCTTCTGACAGTACATTTTGGCGCACTATATGGTTTTGCTGGAAGAGATAAAATAAGCCATTTTAGTACTGTGGTTATTACAAGTTAGATTTTCAAACGCGCTCTTTATATACAATAGTTCGTGCGCGAAATGGGTTAAGCGCTCTTTACGAATTGTTTGAAGAGACGTTAGGCGTCTCTAGTAAACTTAAACTGTCGGTGCATTAAACTTAAAACAGTTATTTTTGAAGCTCAACCAAACAATTATTCGAAAGCGTTAAATGCATTTCGCACAAGAGTATAAACAATATTTATTCTATTACTGTATTTGAATAATATCCACCAACTAAAATATGCATCTTTAAAGGTAGAAAATGTTTCCAAAATTAGTATCGGGATATAATTTTAGAAACCCCGGTAATGTAAGAACAAAATAAATTTGTTAAAGAAGGCTATTTGGCATTGACATTGACACCAATAAAACAAAATCTGGTGTGGGCACCATACTACTTTCTTATACAAATAAAACCAACTGAAAATGTATTTCTTGTTTCTTACGTATAACTATTGTGACAATTATTTGACATATAGAAATTATACCTTTAATTTTGTGTTCTCAGCTATGATGATAAATTAAAATATTTATTAATATCTAGTCCTTAAAACTTTCTAACTAATAATACAAATATTGCTTTTATAATATTTAAAAGGACACATACTTTTGACACTTCACAATTATTTGACGCGTTTGACACATTAAAGCCATGCATTAAAGAAAAAATCATTTTAGCTTTTGTTCCCAGTGTAACTAAGATTACTGAAATATATTATTAAAAACATAATTTAGTTTTTCTCAAAATTAGAAACATTTACAAGAAAAGTGCAAATAACATTTTATATTCCAAATATTCTTTCCAACATCTTTCATTTGAAACTTTTTTTCACAGCTGATTCTGATTCCTCTCGTAATACCAATGAAATATTGTTATATCGTCGGATTTTTAAAGTTTATTGTTGTGTTTCCAAAGTACTGTTTTGTAACGTGAAATGAAACGCAAAAGATACGTGTGAAATGAGACACATTTGTTTCATCGACGATCTCTGATACTCTTAAAAAAAAATTGATATATCATCACGCTTTTCTCTATTTTAGGTGTGGTATACTTCTTCTGCAGAACTCGGTAATAACTGGTGTTTTTTTTTTTAGATGTATAGAATCTAATAAAAACACCTGTTTTATATTTACGGGTGAAGTGCAATTACTAGCTATCTAGTTGCAATTCTCAAAGTTCAAAGATATTAGTGAAAGAAAACCACAGGGATAAAGTTAAAAGTGACAATATTGTATACACTGTGAAAATCGAACTGCGGATTTCATGATTCATAGTGCAAGGCGTAGCACGAAACCGTCAATAAGTTGTTCTTCATGACTAAAAATAAATGTATGTTAATTTTGTTGACGTGGATACCTTAAGTTATTCTAAATTGAAGTGCACTAATAAAATAAAACTATAAAAGAAGAGTCCAGAATAGAGAAAAGAGCAGACAAATAATATACCTCATACTCTCGCCGAAATAGAAGTGAGCGAAACGGTCCGTCACTAATTCCAAGGCCTGGATATTAACTAAGTAAAACAACTAAACAAGTGACAGGTAACGTGGGTAACTTATGGCGACAAACCGAGTTAGTTGCCAAATGTTATATTGTGGTTAGTGCATGACATTTCGTGTTAAATAACCATGAAAATTACCTGAATCAATTTGAGTGACATTAAGCATGTATTTTTACCTTTTTACGTAAGAAGAAAAGACAGTTAAATGCGTATTGTACTGTTTATGTTCTGTGAATATTTGCTATTCAGTTTTACGTCATCGTGAACTTGAATGAACGATGCTTGAGTGAGAGCGCAGACTGCAGACTGAACTGTATTTTTAGATTCACGATATTTCCGCGAAGCGGAATTTCGCAACCAACAAGGAAGAATTTACAACAAATTGTTGTGAACATACATTGTAGGTATTTCGTTTAGCGTATTGTCGAACAACGTTCTATTGTGCTTCACAATAAAATCAAATATACTACAACAATTTACACGCTGGTAGCATTTGCATTTTTAACAAATAACTACAACTACAGCTATTATAAACTATACACTAACTAATTTTTGTCTGATTAAAGTAATTCGCCCAAGTGTGAAGATATGAATATGCAAAGAAAAGTGGAAAGGTGAATAAAATCCTAGAGTCGTGTTTAATACTGTTCTAAAAACTTTATATAGGTAACAGTGACCGGTTTCGGTCATGCAATGGCCATTTTCGATAGCATGAGCGAAACCAGTCGCATTTGAATATAGTATATTTTATAATACTAGGAGTTAAAACAGGTCTTTTTGTGTTGAGCTCATACCAGTTGGTCCCGGTGTATAAAATGTGACAGAACCAACTGCAACACAACTGCTCTTTTAGGTGCTGCCACCAGTGGTATATGAAACAACTGTACGCTGTACAATTACATTTATTTGAAATCGTCATTAAAGAGCTTGAAGATCGTCATTAAATGTTTTGGATGCATGCAATACAACATCTAAAGAATTATCAGACTGGTTTAATAATAACCTTCTATTCCTTAATACATCCAAGACATTCTGTATAAACTTTCATATGCATCAGAACAAAACTTCTCCAAATTTAAACTTAAGCGTTGAAAATACTGCAATAAAAAGGCAATCTTCTTCTAAGTTCTTAGGAATGCTAATGGACGAGCATCTTAACTGGAAACCACAATGTGATCTTGTAGTGGCAAAAATTAATTCTATCTGTTTCCAGATTAGGCAACTCAAAAACATTCTGAACACTAAACAGTTACTAATGTATTACCATGCAAAAGTAGGTTCGATTCTCGCTTATGGGATATGTTTCTGGGGTTCCTCTACAAAAGCTAACAATGTTTTTGTTGCCCAGAAAAGAGTGGTGAAATGTTTGGCAAACGCCTCGACTTTGCAATCCTGCCGTAATCTATTTAAAGAATTGAAAATATTACTTCTAACCATGCATCTATATTTATGAACTATGTGTGTATGTTTTTAATAATAAATACAAGTTTATTACAGTAAGTCAAAGTTGTAAGATTACTACAAGACAGAGCAGTCTACTTCGAGTCCCAAATGCTAAACTGAATGTTACTATAATGTCTTCTCAAGTACAAGGCACCCGTGTTTTTAACGGTCTACCAGACGATATAAAGATATGCACTACAGAGAATGTTTTTAAAAATAAACTCAAAATTTTTTACTTTGTGAAGCTTTTTATTATGTCCAAGAAATTTTTAATTTTTGTAATGTATTATGAAGTGTACTGTATAAACATGACGTTACCACATCTTTAAGATTTATCGGTAATAAAGATTAATAATAATAATAATAAAAGCTCAGAAATTGTCATTAAAGTAATCCATTATACGACAATTTTGAATAACAACCGTAAAATAATTATTGTAAAAGTGGGATAATTTTGACAGATATATGACGTATTGTCATAAATATATACATAAAATGAAACAAAATGTGCCAGAAGAATTAACTAATTAATTCGTCCTGTCGAGTAATAAGAAATTGAGGACAAAACATATAATTTTGAGTGTTATTTACGATAACTTCAATGTTCAAGGTTGGCAACACTGACTGTTAGTTCCAATTTAGAACTGACATATGTATAAACTTAACATATATAATATTTTTAGTTTATTTTTTTTTCAAATTTTAGATATCAAATAAAATTTAATATGTACCTCGGCACTGAAAATTCTTTTTATCACTCACATGGTTTATTTTTCTCGGCCCTACGGGCCTTCGCAAATTAATTCCATATTCGTGATGAAAAGTTAAACTTCAGTGCCTTGATACATAAATAACTATTATATAAATGTATTAGTAACAAAATGATTAACATCTATGCCGTATATGCAGTAGCAAAATATGATACGCTTGGCATTGATAAATACTAATAATTTACAAATACCTCAAGAACGTTGCTTAAATATGACAGCCCTCCGCCTTCGGCGTCGGGCGATTACCAAGTAACATTTTTTGCTAACTGTGACAATATTATTTTGTAATTATCAATATCCTTGCGGTATATAACTGATAAATTATTGGCTCTCGGTATATTACCAATTTCATGAATATGCAAGACCACGAAAATCAAATGGAAAGTCCATTCCTTTTTCTTATGATCCCATCAATATTTACAATCTATGTTTGTAGAGATATACAGTAAATTTTAGTGATTAAAGACTATATGACATGTGAAAGTAACTGCCCATTGGCAGTACTTTACTTATATTTACTTAGTTTGATATAGTTACTATAATTACAGTTGACTAAATTAGATAAAATTATGAAAATACTTAATCCAAAAATAAAGTTATTTATATCCGTCTGGCAACAAATTGCTGCTGTATAAAGCAATAATCATGCCTACGGCATCGAAATATGGGGGTCAGCAAGTACCTCCAACATCGAAATCATCGAAAGAATTCAATCAAAAATCCTTCGTATGATCATCAATGCTCCATGGTTTGTCCCCAACTGGATAATTTCACAAGATCTCCAAATGCCTTCCGTTAAAGAAGAAATCCCCAGACTGAGTGCAAGATAAAAGGTTAAAGTGTCACAAAAATAAACTAGCCGTGAATCTTGAGCAGTGCGGTAGTGTTAAACGTTTAAAACGTCACAACCCTCTAGATTCTTTTTTGGGGAAACAATGGGCGCGTTCAGTCGAACCTAGCGGCTAGCTAGCGTTTGCTAGTAATAGATTCTAGCAGATGAAAAGTAGTATGAACATGAACGGAATTTTGCTGGTACTGTCATCTTGTGTCAGTCAAGTTAGGTGGAATTAGCCTCAAATTCTGATATAGACAAATCCAAAACAGAATTTTAAAATTGGTAAATAATACATGTCAAATACTTCGTATATTTCACTAAATTTTAAGTTATTTTTATAGTTTTTTTGCAGACATGGTTAATATTGATGACATTACAAATGAATTTGTATTCATTTGACGGTTCTAGAAGGTTCGCTAGCTCATCTAGCGCAAATTTATTTCGCTAGGTCGCTAGTCTAGCTGCAGAAATCTAGCGGTTACTTAGCGATACGTTCAACTGTGACCGCTAGGTTAGCGATCTAGCTGCTAGGTTCGGCTGAACGCGCCCATTTTAAAGGCAGCTAAAGAAGCATCCTCGATTTTGCTTCTAGAAAAATTGTAAGAGAGGTATAAATTTGTCACCATATTTGAAATGCAAATTTATTATTACATTAAAATTAAATTACTATACTAATCCCTACCTCGCGCTCACTGTATTTTTATGTAAAATTTATTTATTAAAAATACTTCTTATATTTAACGGTGTTTCTATCTCTCTTATCCTACCTTCAAATGTACGATAAATCTAGCTATAGAATTAATAATTTTATAGTACTTGAATTACAAATGACAATATGAACGATCCACAAGTTTCAAAGATGCTCCATATTTTATAAATTTCCTTTATGGGTTCTTACATCCTCCCATTTTCTCTAAACAATAAACACTAAAACTTAATCCAAATTTAAACGCCGTTTCACCCATTTCAATCCTTCTCCAATCTTCTCTTATCACTCTCATCGCCCTGTTGCCCTGTTGCCTGGCCCAGCCGTTGTCCTCGAGCGACACAATGGCATCATTTGTGAATGCCGTGACGCGCAACACTGCTGTTGTTGCTGCTGGTCGCTAATGGCAACAGCGCCACGACGTCGCGATGCTCCACTGTTCCGTCACGGACACTTGAGGAGATAATTCGGTCGGCGGAGATGAGGAGGATGGGAAGGAATTCAGAATGGGACAACGATGTTCAAATGGAGAAGAGTGTTGAAACGAATGTTGTATATGACATATTGTTAAGACGAAGTAAAAGTTAAAGTATGTCTCCGACAGCTTGAAGATTTGTCAGCATATCTAGATGTTAACTAAGGAAATAAGTTGAGTAGGAACAAAAATAACGCATGTAATCATAGTTTTAATAATATATATGGATGGAGCGTTGCCTATGCTTTTAATACAGCAGTTTAATACCAAAATAAGAGAGAGATAATTATATATATATATATATATATATATATATATATATATATATACATTTTCATGCCACCTGTCACGTGGTCTGAATCTGCTGTTCTTCTCCCACTACGTAATTTTAGATATGACTATCTCTCTCTTATGGTGGCATTAAACTGTTGTATGTAAAAATCAAGAAAATGTTTGCCACAAGTTCATGTAGTTTCATTAGGTAGAAAATTTTCTCGTTGTGTAACTAATATCCATTTCTTGCTTAATTCCATATTTTTCGGAAAACTGTATTAATAGTTATTTACTTTACAAGTGGGCAAAGTAAGGAATTACCCACGAGAGAAATTTTGGCTCACTAAGCCGAAGGCTGAGTGAGATAATTTTATCGAGTAGGTAATTTCGCTTTGCCCACGTGTGAAGTATAACGTTTTATCCAACACCTCTTAATAATTGAAAAATTTATTAAAGAAATATTATTTGACAGTGACATATATTTTACATTTTAGAATTGAAATGTCAATCGAAATAGTTACCAATGTGTTGTGTGTTATTATTATTGTTATAAATAAAAAAATACTCACTAGTGGCTTTCCTCAAAATTATACACACTAGTGGATAATCTGTTACTTTGTTTGTTTAAAATCGCCATAGTTATAGAGCATTTATTGGGAGGTGTTGGATAAATATGTTTATACAGCGTTCTAACCTAAAAGTGACATATTTACCAGTCAAATGGAACACCGTCTTTTGTAGTCCGTTTTGTACAATTATATGCACAGCGTTTAACTAAATTTGACACAAAATGAATGCGCCCGAGCAGCAGTATTGGTGGAAGAAGGTTGGAGCACCAAGTAAGTGTCATTCATAATAATAACGATTTTTTTTTCAAAAAAATTATGGTCTTAGGAGTAACCATTGAAAATTTCATACCCATAACCAAGTTCAAACGCAGCCTCCTTCATATACCGATTTTTTCTAACACCGCTTTATTCACCGTACGAAAATTCGTCGTCCTAATACTAGCGAGAGGGAAATATAAATCCGGCGTACCCAATGGGCCATCCTATATATATAAACTCATTTATTGGCTCTAATCTTAAACAACTCACTTAAATATTACACTCTGTCACCAAATCATTCTTCTTAAAAAGCAACACTTTACATTTGTCAATATTCAATAAAATATTTTAACCTTTCCCTACTTCCCCATAATAATTCTTCTCAACTGCTCTCAGTTTCACCCAACACAACATCATTGTCATAAGCTAACGGAGGCACTGTTTTTGTACACCAATATGTACACCATCCGTTCTATTCAATGGCTTTATTAACAACACATTAATATACAAACTATAACCACGGAGACATTCCACAACTCTGTTTTGCAACAAAATCTATACGAAACCAACCACTCATTCTACCATCAACTCATGCAGCCTCACTTTCATACAACGCTTGAATCGTCCCCATTGAAAAGTTCATATCCATAATCAAGTTAGGTTCTATAAAAAGTTAGTATTGGTTGGATAAATACAACTGATATATCATTAAAACTGACATTTACATTTTCAAATATAATGATAGAATAGTTACTGGTTCTTACTGAAATGGAATTTCGATTGAATGTTTCACTAAATAAATATTTGTAGTAAAGAGAACATAAATAGACTTCCAAGAAAAATTCTATAGCTGTAGGAAATTTTAATTAGTCACATTACAACAGTTGCTAATTTAAAACTTAATTAACGCACACAGATGTGTTCCTCATAATACCTAGAACTAATTTAGAACTAAAAATCCACAAAGAAGACAACAGAATCGTAAGTTAATCGTAGTATATGTAGTTTGGCATATATTCCACAGAACCATGTATGTAATGATGCGTAACCTCTAATGTCATGTTAAGCCGAGAGCGAGGCTAATGGCTCAGTTTAGGTTAGCGTAGCCTATTAATGGATATAGCATAGTTCCACGGCAGCGGCGAGTTGCATTACAAGCAATAAAACACCGAGAGCGCTAAACGTGTCACCCTTGTTATTTATGCCCGTGCATCACCATTGTTCACTCTAATCAAATTGAAGATATTTACGAGCGCGAGGTAAGATGTAAATAAACACGTGTTCTGCGCTAATCTCGCTGCATCTTGCATGATTTACGGTGATGATGATTTATTTTTAAGCATTGCGAAAGATAGATTCAACTTGATATCGCTGTAGCAAATATATTAAATAAAAAAGGGTCTAGACGAAGGTATAAAAATGAGGGTTGATACAGTAAAAAATTCAAAAGACTTTTGTAAGTTTTCAAGTTGGTGAGATTGTGCGATGTCGCTGGCTACAGAATTTTTCGGAGTCTCGTAATTTAAGCAGCAGCGATTAATTAATTTTCGCGTTTAGCATGAAATCATACCAAGTTTCCAAATGTCTATAAAATTATATTTCAGCAAATCCCACGACATTTCATTTATTTGCAAAAATAATTATGAGATCGCATCATTTATCCGTTTATGGGTGTCGTATTCTGCATAGAGCAGAACTAGGTCCATGATTTGTGAATGAATTATTATCCGTCAAATTACGTATCCAAAGATGGGTAAAAAAATTGTCGACTTTGTGGTACTTTGACGATTTCATCATACATGCAGCTATTTAACCATACTTTTTTTTGTAAATACCATAGACAATACAGTACTACCCTATATTAAGAGTTCTGTAGAAAGCAATGAAACAATAGTTATTTGTCAAACTTCCCCCTCGAGTTCGAAGTTAGGGATAATTTAAAGTATGTATATCATTAAAATAAGGATTTTCCATAAAATTAGGAATTATTTATAATTTTTTTATGGGGTAAATAGCTTAGAGGTAACGCATCGGACTACGGATCGTGAGATCCTCAGTTCGAATCCCACAGCAGACAGTTGCCAATTTAAATTTACCCCTGTATTTCCTCCTCCACTAACATCCTTGGGGGCTATGACTTGACGGCTGCTAACCGCATTTCATACGCAAAAATATATCACCTACCGAGATCTGCGTAAGCAGAGTGCCACACCCATAATGAGTAAAAGGCGTGATGATATATTTATAATTTTTATAATATATTTTTTGTAAATAACATTCATATTGGTAACACTTCTATATTTTCCTCTCTAGAAAGGAACAACACATTTTCCTCACTATTTCGGGAGAAGAACGGTGGGGTTTCCTACCATGTCGTGAAAAAAAAAAAATTTTCCGACGACTGCTATAGAAAGTTGCCTTTTGCGCTTGCATTTGTGAACGCAAAGTTGATGTTTTCTCAGGAATTTTATTTTGTCGCTCGTATCCAAAAGCAACGAACGACAAAAGTTTGGTTTTTCTTTTTTTTTTGTTAATTCATCACCATGGATACGAAGAAAAAAACACAGCAAAAATTTTGACAGTTACGTATTTCCCGCATAATACCATTTTATTAATAAAATTTTATCGTTCTTCGAAAATATTTCCATATTCAAAAAAATTTACAAAAAATAATCCGTTAACTAAAACTGTCAAAGTTTATAATAAAATTTATTTTTTTCACGACATGCCAGGAGACCCCACCGTTCTTCTCCCAAAACAGTGAGGAAAATGTATTTTTCCTCTTTAGTGAAGAAAATATAGCAGTGTTACCAATATGACTGATATTTACAAAAAATATATCCTAAAACAATAAATCCTACTTTTATTGAAAATCCTTATTTTAGTGATATACATACTTTATATTATCTTACAATTATGTCATATTTTTCTTTTTCTAGATTGATTAACAACTTTAATTTATAATTAAAATTGGTTCATTGGCAACACTGCTACCTAACTTTTGAACGTGTCAATTATGTTCTCAAAGTGTATTTTAGATTCAAGCAAATCGTTTTTAGAAACATGTCGTGAAAAAATGTTGTGTCTAACACGAGGAAAGCCCTTTTTCCACTCTCGCACGAATTGCATCATTCGCTGCGCTCATGAGGCAAACTTCCAGCTCGAGTGGTAAAATAAGCGCTTTTTTCTCTAGTTTGACATATAACTATTGTTTCTATGATTTCCACAGATCTCTCAATCAGCAATTTCCTCTATAAAAATTAGTATTTCGTTTGGTTCTTACTCTTGTATAATAAAGAATTAAGCAACACGTAGATTCTTCTTAGATGTTTTTTTTTAATTCTAAACATTTTTCGCCCTATTTAATTAGGCAAACAACAATCACAAATAAAAATAGTATTGTATCCCTTATATTACATATTTCAATTTAACACTCAGTATATGTCTTTCTAGATTCAGAATATAAATAAATAATAAATAGCAAAAACGACGCATGTGACAAAAAACAAATCAAAATGCAATATAAAAATTCCTCCTCTACATTAACATCACAAAATTGTATATGTGTGAAGTATAAAAAACAAAATAACAGTTTTAACTTTTTCCCATTAGTGCGTGTCTAAATAAACTCATTCCCTCCGAGTCCACATCCAGCCAATCCCCATTCTCCACGTCCAACACTCTCATTTAAACCCCTTCACAATTAGATGTCCATACAACACAAGTGAACACCGCCATGTCCGCATGTCAACTCAGCACAAAACACAGCGCATTGCCTTAACGTAAACGTTAATGTTAGCGTTGGCACAGCGGCTATTTGTATTGTTCCCAGTGCTGGCGTGCTGGTGTAATGAAGGCTTTACTGTACCGGTTCAGCAGGACTCACGAGTCAGCAGGAGCGACCTCTGCATGAAGATGAGGTAGCGGAGTTATGTTGTAGTTGGACAATGAAGGATTCTTGGTAGATTTATTTTCTGTGAGGGTTGGAAGGTAGGATGTATTGTTGAGTTTGAAACTCATTTGGTTTCGAATGAAAATAATTAAGTTGGACTGCTCACAATCCAATTAATGTTAATAGTTCCATGTATATTTACTTGTTCTGATAGTTCGATGATTAGAAACACACAGTATAACATTTGTTTAGATCTGTTTATGACAATTCATCCCGATTTACAAACAAAATAGTAGGTACTAGATAAAAAATTATTAAATCATATATTGTATGTTTTGTACTATACCGTGTGTCTGTCTTAAAGGTGTACATAGGAGATTAATATGGGAAATCAGTTTTTTGCGTGCTGCTACTCGGTGTTCTACCGGACAACAATGATTGTAGTACCAATCGAAAGATATCATTTTTCTGAATCAAACGATGTAACGTACATAACAATTTAGTAGAAATTTGGCTCAGTAAATTAATTTTAAAGTTTTGAAAATTCTCGGATTTATTCAGTTTTCATCGAAAATAAATGTAGTCTCCTATGACTATTTTGTTTTGCTTTCTTTGAAGCTATTTATTTGACGTTTAAAAATTAATTTACAGAACCAAATTACAACTAAATTGTAATGCATTTTACATTTGTTCATTCAGAAAAATGATATCTTTCGATTGATACCACAATCTCTATTGTCCGGTAGAACACCGAGTAACAGCACGCAAAAACTGATTTCCCATGTAAATCTCCTATGTACACCTTTAAGATGGACACACGGTATAAAGTAGTTATTGTAATGAGTCAAAAATTACGATAATCAGATTACAATAAATAAGTTTCAGGGTCCGAAGAATACAATTTATTATTTTCACGATATTTAACGATATTTTTATCTATGATACTTTAAAATTTATTGAAATGAAATTCAAATTTCATTATTAGAATTTGGATGGTTAGGTGACATGATTACATATTGATAGCATTGCTCAATAAATAATTGATTTTTGTTAAATTTAGTCATTATAATAATGATGTAAAATACATAATATATTTTATCTGCGACCGTTGTTAAAAGTGATCTTTTTAACGGTTGCTTATCAAGTTAAAAGTAACATATCAACGTGTTAAAAGTTATTTCATTGTTACTTTAAATACGTTGCTAATGATTTGTATCAATAAATCAGCAAATATAACCCGACCAGTCAAAATATCATTCTATATTTTTTAGTATTTACCAACACTAGGAAAATCGTAGAATTTTCTATGATATACGTGTTAAAAGTAATTTATTTCGTTCGTGGGGTTGTTTCACGCGGCTTCGCATCGTTTTACAAACTTCCCCAATTACTCACAAAATGTCACTTTTAACACATATCATAAATAACTATTTTTTTTTATTTAAAACGTTTTTTATACAAATAAAATGATACATAAATACATTTTCCAAAATAGATTTCAATATAATATAATGGATATTTTTTATCAAAGAGATTATGTGGATTATAATAAAAAATAAAAAAACTGTAATAGTCATTTATGCTATTATTGGGATACTTTAGACAAGATTATCGCACGCATATGAAAGTTACACAACGAGGCCGTAAGCCTACTTTATGTATAATATAAGTGCAATAATTATATAGTACTCCACTTATTGTATACAAAATTATATCGACAATCGGCAGAAATTTTTTAAAGTAGTTAAAATGATTTTTTTTTTATTTAAACTTTTAATAATATCAAATCAAAATAGCAAATAGGCTGTGAAAACATATTGAAAATCACGATAACCAAATAAACAGTGCAACAATATTTTTAAAAAAGCACTATTTTAGTAATGTAAGTTATTACCGAGGTTATTACCTGTCTGAAATGAGTGGGATATATAGGATATATGGCACGACCGTAGATAAAAATTAATTTATTATTTTAATATAATTAAAACAAACCCGTATACCTTAAATGAAAGAAATCTTGAGAACTAATTAATAAAAAGAATAAATTAAGTTTTACCAAGCCAGTGATTAAGATTTTTAAATATAAACTAATAGACAAAACACCGAAAAATTTAATTCAGAGTTTGGATTTTCTAGATATCTCTAGTTCACGCCAACTTTTGGATTGAATACAAATATGCCAAGTCTTAAGAGAAATGTGTAAGTAAAAAGCACTGACTTGTTTGTTTAATTTTAATATTATATAATATAATAAAATTTAATGAACTCAGTTTATCAATTTCGCATCAGTTTCAATTCGCCGTAAACAGCTAGGGCTAAATATACGCAGTGTATAGTTTAGTGTTTATTGTAAACTAATTTGCAATGCTAAATACTCGACCAGACCGCTGCCTGTCTTGGACTCAAAGGTCAACTGAATTGATTTACCCAACGACGCCAACGGTACGCCACGCGGGGGTGGAGGAAGCAAGAGGCTGCTATTCTGGAATGGAGATTCAATTGAAAATATCTCACGTTGTTTGGCAATAAATTTAAGTGAAGTTATAGAAATTGTAAATCGTTGTACGTGATTCCAATGCAATGGAAATAAATGTATGTTCATTTTAATTTTAAATAAAGTAGATATTGAAAATATTAATATTTCATTATTATTTATTCATTTTGAAATAAATATTAACTTCTATACTTATTATTTGTGTACGTACTACATTCGTTGGCTCATTTTGGTAACAGAACGTGCAAAATATTTGAGTATTAGAATAAAAATATAAAACACACCCACAATAAAATATGCCGGACCAGCAAACACAAACTTTAATATTTAAACGATAAAAAAATAGAAAAATCTAATAAACTTGTTACCAATATTTTTTAATACATCTGTTGTGGGCACCTCCTCCCGCCATAGATTTCTTATCGAACAATACAGGAACACGGACCACCACGATCAAGAAACGCTCATCCCTTCCAAAAATTATGACACATGTCAAAAAATTACATTTTTCAACCGTTGTTTTGTTTTTTCAAAAAACAGGTTAGCAGATTTAAACGAAAATATCAAAATATAATTTTTCTTTAACGTGTTGTAATTCGTAAATGGTGACAGTAAGAGGAAAATGTTTCAAACAATAATTGTAGATAATAATATTTGAAACATTATTCTAATAACAAAATTTTCATTGAACCATAATTTACTGAGATATTTTAAAATAACTCGAGAGGACTTCAAGTAAACTACCATTTCCGGTTATTGGATTATCACCAAAAACTAATCAGCTCTTCCAAATGTGATACAATTAATATAGACAAAATATCATAATTTTTATTATCTGATTAAATAATTGTCTTAACTTTTTTTACCTCCCGCCATATCCTTTAAGGGAGGTATAGGAATCATGCTAAAAAATTCAGTGAGTTTTCAGTGGATGAGCACGTCCTAGGGTCCCTAGAATTCGATTTTAATAGTTTCGCGATGATGTCTGTGTGTGTCTGTCTGTCTGTCTGTCAGTCTGTTTGTCTGTCTGTCAATCCGTGTGGATCTCTGGAGTAACGGTTTCTCAAAAACTACTAAACTGAAAATTTTGATATTTTGTATATATTAATTGCACCCCCTTTGAAAGAGTTTTAGTTTTTGGTAATAATCCCATAACCGGAAGTGGTAGTTTACTTGAAACCCTATCAAGTTATTTTGAAATATTTGAGTAAATTATGATTTAATGACAATAATTTTTTTATGAGAATAATGTTTCAAATATTATAATCTACAATTATTGTTTGAAACATATTTAAATTACTGTCACCATTTACGTATTACAACACGTTAAAGAAGTAGTATATTCTACAACAAGTAATGGAATGGCACATATTCCACGCGAGCAAAAAGTTTGTAGTCCGAGCCGCAGGCGAGGGCTACGGTTTGCGAGTGTGGGATATGTCATGCCGTTACACGTTGTATACTATACTTTCTATAACAAGATTTTGGAAATATACAAAAAACACAAATATAAAACTGTTGACAATGTCAAACTCAAATAAATCAAATTAAAACAAACACACGTAACCATAGTAACTGAATCAAGATACTTCATATATCGCCCTAATATGCGGCTCTGATTCGTCGAAATTTTTCCATACGCAGCGTATGGAATGTTAGTGATTCCATAACAATTTTTAGTTGTGGAATGCCTAGCTTCCAAAACAGTGTTATAGAAAATTATATTTTGACATTTTCTTATAAATCTGCAAACCTATGCTTTTTGATGAAAACAACACAACGGTTGAAAAATTAAAAAAATGTCGTTTTTTGACATGTTTCATAATTGAAAACTCAATTTTTTGAAAGGATGAATGTTTCTTGATAGTCGTAGTCCTTGTTTCTGCATTGTTCGATAAGAAATCTATGGCGGGAGGTACTGTGGTGCACACAAAAATTTTTTTTATTTAGTTCGCTCAAAATCCACTAGTGTCGCATTCTATTCTGAGTGTACTAATACATCCGATATTTGACAAGTAACAAATATACCTTGATTCATACTATTTCCCTATACTATACACATGCATTCGTACACACTCTCTGAGGAACATTTACGCTACATATGTGAAATGCATAATTTGTATCAGTTTGCATCTCTTCTTAACATGTGTACTCCTGCACGATGCATCCACTGATTATGTGTGTGTACCTGAGCGTACGTTGTATATTAGTCCTTTCAATTATGCTCGTTGTAAAGGCGAGTTTACACTGCGTTGCAGACAGGCTTTGCTGCACCACTAAACTCCATCACTCTGGCAGTGTTAGTGTGCTATCTGTATCAAGTGACTGGGGTGGTGTGTAAGTGGGAATCTTGTATGCAGAACTCGAGTGTTTACATAAATCTACGTGATACGAGGATGTGACGTACACCTTAGCTTATTCAATCTGTGCTGCAGCATGTCAGAATGCTATGATTGCATAAGGGGTGTTTCTGCGAAGTGGAAATGCGAGCAGAAATGTGCAGTAATATAGGAAGTTGGTTGTTGTACCAGTAAATATGTTATTATTATGTGTTTACCCATTTCTAGATGTGATAAGTAGTAACTTCAAATATAGGCCAAGCACATTCATGTTAGAGCCTTCACTTTTTTCTCGTTTCAAGACCAATGCGTTCTGGTACAGTCAAAAAACCTGTGCGACAACAGTATCAGAGAATGTCTTATGCAGCCAGTACTACACTCAAGGTGTACAAGTGGTCAGTCTGTAGCACCTGAAAGAGATTAATGGGATCCTGAAATGATAGTGACTTTCAAAGAGTGACCATAAAAAATCTGATGTGTCCAACACAACCCAATACAACTCTTAAACGGTACAAAATAGTATTTGATGATACAGAAAAATACCTTGTTATTTGTTTATTTTCTATTTTTATTTGAGAAATTTTTTGACATATATTTCACTAAGAAAACAGCTTCACAATCACAATGACATGTATCACATTTCGTAAAAAATTTTAAATTTTTTATTTTTCCATGGTGTAGGTACATAGAATGCAAGATTTATGAAATTTAATTTCTTTTTATTTTACTATCTCTAAATATAATGAAAATTAATAAAATTAGTGTAATTAAAACACATATAAAATTAAATATTCTACAATTTTCAAAATATACTCATGGACAAAATTATCGAATATTTTATTATGATGAAACAAGGTAAAAATGGTTTTAGTTCACAAAATAAAATCACCTTTACTTTTTCCTTGATTCATCATAATTAATTATTCGTTAATTTTGTCCATGATTATAGCATAAATTGTTGAAAAATTAAATTTAACCGTATTTTTTCACGGAAAACTGTTAAGGGCTTCTAATGAACTGCTACTTCCAATTGATATAAGAAATATAAGAAGCAAAAATACACAAAATTGTATTTTTTGGGTATTTGAGTTATGCGAGACGAAAAATTCGCCAGAGACCACAAACATACGTTCATACACAGACATACACACTTAGAAATTTGATCCGTGTAAACTTAAAATATAGCGTGGTAAACTTGTTCCGTGTAGAATTCGACACTAAAATTGGTATTATAAAAGTTAGTGCAAAAATATTAAGTTGGTAATTTTATATCTGTGTAAAATATTCTAAGACATAATAAATTAACACTGTAAGATGTATTATATTTATTAAGACTAGTTTTAAACACAATTGTGGGTGAAAATTGCTTACTTTGGTGTTGCTTGTATTTTTACACTAATTTTTGTACAATTTACTGCAGCATGTTTGTTAAAAATACACTAACTAGTGTATTTCTAAAAACTGCACTGCCTGGTGTAATTTTAAAACTGAATGTGCAGAAAGAACGCTACTTTGTGTATATCTAAAAAATCGGTGTAGAAAGTGAACTATTTTGTGCATATTTGAAACATCGGTGTAAAAAGTACACTGTTATGTGTTATGTGTATATCTAAAATGTCGGTGTACAAAATACACTACTTAGTGTATGTTTGTTTAAAACGTTGGTGTAAAAAGTACACTGTTTTTGTAAAAAGATACACTTCATGGTGTATTTCTATACAATAGTAAGTGTAAGTCTTCGCATTCTTCGTCGTGGACGGATAGTCCAGGCAATGAGTACTTTCGGGGTTACAAAAGGTCAGGGAGTGTTCGTTTTTGGTAGATTTTTACAGTTCAGTGTCCTAATTAATATTCTGAGTTTGCGACCTTGAGCGACCGCCGCTCGCGCCGCCATATTGAAAAAAAGGTACTAAAAAACAGTTTTTCGAGAATATCTTCTCTCCAGCGCCACCAAACTTGAAAATAGTTATTACAAAAATTATAAACCATAAAATTCTCTAGAGAAAAGGTTGTTAATAGTTTTTGTGTAAGTGTTATAGTTTTCGAGAAAAACGAGAAAATAAAAATATAAAATTCTCAGTCTGTGTAAACCAAGTCATAAATTTGTGTTAATACACAAAAACGGCTGACATTTTTTAACGGACTGAAATATCGACTACCGGTTATCAACATTCGATTGCCCGGACATTTTTGTATTAGCACCATTATTTTTACACTTTTGGGAAGTCTAGTTCAGTTGTAATATATACATATTTCCCGAGGAAGCATAAACAAATTAAAATAATTTTCTTAAAATTTTGTGTTTAAATTACAGTAAATCTTGAACGGAATAAAATATCGACTTCCGGTTTTCAGCATTCGATTGCTCAGACATTTATCTATTAGCACCATTATATTTTCATTTTTGGTAAGTCTAGTTCAGCTATAATGTATATATATTCCCCGTGAAAAAAAAATAAATTTAAGTATTTTTCTTAAAATGTTGTGTTTAAATTACTGTAAATCTTGAACGGAATCAAATAAAGACTTCCTGTTTTGAAAATTCGATTTCTCGGACAATTATCTATTTGGACCATTATTTTTACCCTTCTGGGAAGTCTAGTTTAGCTGTAAAATATACATATTTCCCGAGAACATATAAATAAATTTAAGTAATTTTCTTAAAATTTTGTGTTTAAATTACTGTAAATCTTAAACGGAATCAAATAGTGACTCCCGGTTTTCGGCAATCGATTGCTCGGACATATATCTATTAGCATCATCATTTTCACATTTTTGGTAAGTCTAGTTCAGCTGTAATATGTACATATTACCCGAGAGAATGTAAATAAATTTAAGTAATTTTCTTAAAATTTTGTATTTAAATTATAGTCCCGGCATTGAGTACTTTCGGGGTTAAAAAAGGTCAAGTAGTGTTTGTTTTTGGTAGATTTTTACAGTTCGGTATCCTAATTAAAAAAATATAGCGATTTTGCGAATTGCAGAAATTTGCAGAGTAACTCCGCTGTAACTCGTGTACTACTCATCTGATTGGAAAATATTTATAACTGGAGTTGTAGGGAATTTTATGCTCTATAATTTTTGTAATAACTATTTTCAACCTAAGTGGCGCTGGAGAGAAGATATTTTTGAAAAACTGATTTTTTGTACCATTTTTCCAATATGGCGGCGCGAGCGGCGGTCGCTCTAGGTCGCAAACTCAGAATATTAATTAGGACATCGAACTGTAAAAATGTACCAAAGATGAAAATTCCTTGACCTTTTGTAATGAAAGCCCATTTTTATGTCTTCATTGCCTGGACTAGGAAGTATAGATGGTCACTGCGCTTACGCATTGGCAACATTAAAACACGCGATTTAAAAACCATCTATTTCAGTTTACAAAGTTAAATAATGAAAGTGGACAGGAAAGTAGACCAGTGTTATTTAAATCAAAAATAGGATTGATCACTAAGTGGGTGAATTGTGTCGTTACTCACTAATATTTATAATAGTACTATATATGAAATGGATTTCCAAAACACATATTTGTATAACATAATTTTTATAAAATGTAAAAGATCATTCATAAATCGAATTTATTTTTATATTTTAGTTGTAAGTTTGAAGCACATGTCACATCTTAATTCAAATTAACGCAAAAAAAACAAGTTAACTTCGTGAATGAACCTTAACAACAGTTACATTTATATGTATAATATAATAATAGATTAATTATATTAAGAATTGTTTATATGAAATATGTATTTTTATGTACAATAAATTTTTTCATAGAAGTATCTACGTATTTCTTATATATCATACCTACCTATTCACACCATATCGTGTATAATATTTACACTAATATTGGTAAATATTTATAAAAAAATACACATATTTTGGTAATAAAATACAAATTTTGTGTAAAAAAAAAATCATAAAAAATGAGTACTATTGTACACCATAATCAGTGTGTATAAACACGAAATTGATGAAAATTTACACAGCAAATAGGTATATTTTTTCACTAAACTAAGTTAAAAATGACACTACACTGTGTTCTAATAACAGCAGTTATTTGGTTAAAATAACTCATATGTGTTAAAAACTACACGGTGTAGTAATATCTACGAAATATATAGTGTTAATTATTAACACGTATCTCGGTGTTGTTTATTACCAAAAGACGAAGTGGTAAATTCTACACTACAGCTGGTGGACCTATATAGACCACTTTTAGTGTAAAATTTAACACGGATTTTCTAAGTGTGTACAGACATCATGGCGAAAATAGTTAAATTGTATTGTAAGGACCCTAAAATGTGCTTATTCATTGAAAACTCACTAATTTTTCCACCAAAAACAATACCTCCCTTACTTAGAGGTAGGCGGGGAGGTAAAAAGGCCTATTTAAAAAGGCGATCATCAAAAAGACGCATGACAAAATGGTGTAACAAGGCGAACATTTAGAATACGATTTATTGTTTTTACTGTCAAAACGATTTTTAAATTGCGTTGGGACTTGAACGCATCGAAAATCGCCTTAACAAGAGTTCTTGCTTTCTTGAGTTTAATTTATTGCTACACATGTGTGTTATAATTTTAGTTATCATAAATAGTCATTTGAGTTTATCGCGACAAATATTCTGAAATATCGGCTTGAGATGTCATCCGGGGTTGACAGGTTTATGGAGAGGCCTCGTCGAACCCTAGATTAGGTTTTAGTTTTTACGTAATTTTTGTGCTAGTTCTGTGGGAAACGTTTTCCCCTCTTCCGTACCCGCTAATGGAGTAGATGCATATGTTTGACTAGCACAAGACAGGGAGTTAGGTTTTGGTTTTTGAACAGAGCAGACGTCTTTTTACATCTGCAGTGCTGTAGAAAAATGTAGAAATTTAAGTAAAATTTGTTCGTTAAATATGTTTTGGTAACTGCAACTAAGTTAACATATTCATTCGTTGTCGTCCCTGTAATATTTGTAATTTGTTTACTATTCTGTTCAATTCACCGTTTTACCATATTATTAAATATAATTTTTTATCATCCTTAAAAGTGTTGTGTTTTATTTTGTCAACCCCTAAGTTTCAGTCGCAGCCCGCCGTGCTACAATAGCGTACTCTAAAATGGAGAATAAAAAAAAAACACTAATAAAAAAGATATATTATACTGGTTATAGTACTCGTATTAGTTGATTTTGGCACTGGGAGTAACTTGAATTAAAGTAGCCTTATATTAGAAGAAGAATATCAAATAAAACGATAACCTTTTATAAATAAATAGCTCCATAGTAATAATTTATTTCACATTTCTTATTTTGGTGATATTTCGCAGTTATTCGTTGCAAAAATGACTCAATGTTTAATAATTACTCTTAACAAAATATTGAAATTAACTGTTCAGTTATTGATTTGCGCTTATAAAAAATTTGATTTTTAAAAATATGACATATAGAACTCTTGGAATTTAGTTAAGGGTAAAATTACCTCAACCAGTTTCGACGCCACATGCGTTTTCTTCAGAAGGTAATTTTTTCAAAAACTATTAATCATCTGGCCTAATATGACCTACCAGCAGAGCTGGGAGTATCTTACATAAAAAGATATTCGATAGTATCTAAGATACTAAAAGTATCTAAGATACTTTATTTTAGATACATTCTATTTTATGTAAAATGTATCTTTTATTTAAATACTTTTTAAATGTATCTGTATCTTTTATCTTAAAAAAAATATCTTTTATCTTATAAAGTATCTTTCATCTTAAAAAAGTATCTTTTGTCTTAAAAAGTATCTTTTATCTAAAAAAAGTATCTTTTATTTAAAAAACGTAGCTTATTTACAAATATTTAAGATATGTGCCTGTGAAATTTTGAAATATCTGATACATTTTTTTAATGTTTAAACTTTCAATTATTAAAAATAGTTAAAATTTGCTCAAATATTTCTTAAAAGTACCTAACTAAGATATTTAAAAGTATTTAAGATATTTAAAAGTATCCAAAATATCTTAAAGTATCAAGATATTAAAAAGTATCTAAAATATTTAAAGGTATCTTAAGTATTTATATTAGATACATTTAAGAAATATTTGTGTCTTTAGATACTTAGAATAAAAAGTATCTAGATACTTAAGTATCTTTAACAAATTTATGTAAGTATTTTAGAAAAGTATCTAGATATTTATTAAAAGTATCTTTCCCAGCTCTGCCTACCAGTACCTACTTCATCTTTTCGAATTTGAATTGAGCCTTAAGTGGCAAGTCTTCAACTAATCTGAACAGATATTCTGTAATCCCAGCACCGTAAAAATTTCTTGGACAATCAAACTAGAGCAAGATTCATCCTGGGCTTGTACGAATGTAAATAGACTGCGCACGTGGAGAAGCCCCTGTCACATTCACTTGCAACTGCTATGTCGAGCAGGCGTGTCAGTACTTCACGTGGTGCATTTCTCACTGCAGATTATTAGGTTGTCCGCTTGACTGTGGCTGCGGTGTCGTGGCAAGCGTGCTTCGTGGCTGTTTGCTGTCTGCTGGGATATTTGGTTATAATTAGATTCGGTCCTGGGTCTTCGCTTCGATACGAAACAATGGATCTGTTTGCGAGGAGAGTAAACATCGTTTGGAGTTACAAATTGGAGCAGGAAGGAATTGTTAACCTTTTCAAAAAATTAATGAACAGGTTATCCTCTAACCATATTTAATTCAACTATATTCTATAACTTTATTTGTAGTTCAATCAAGTTCATAAAGAAAGTTTGTTTTATTATATAAAACTCTTATAAAGCTAAGGGAACAAATACTAAATATATACATAAAAACGTAAAGTCACAATATACATATTATGTTCTCTTTTAGTGCGGTACTGTGCTATGGAAAATATTGGAGAGTAATATATTTTTACGTGTGAAGTGTGGTTCGATTAAAAGTCGTCAAGTTACGATTCCCAAAGATGTTGCTGGAAGAAGAATCACAGGAATAAACTAAAAAAAGTTGCTGGTTGTGAAAATCAAACTGAGGAACTCATGTTTTATTATCCAATGATTTACAATGGTGCTATTTACCCCATATTCAGGCATAATTTCTAAAAAAAAGGTGCTAAATAACAAAATATAACTATTATCAGGTCATTTACCCATTTTGCAGGAGGGACATAGATGTACATAATTTTTTTGAATTTTTGAATTTTATCAATGTGGGCAATGTATTTATTTGTATATTAATAATAATAGTTGTTCTGAGAGTAAACGTAACTGGAACATCTATTCTAAATTTATTATTTTTATACGTATAAGAAAGTCGTTCACATAATTGCAATAAAAAAAAAATTCCAGACACATTTTGATGAAAGAAAACTAATTTATTATTCACACGTATTAAATAATAGTATATTATTATATGAGGGTCGAGGGATTATGATAGTCATTATTCTCTAAGATGAAAATCATCCGAGTGAATAATGAAGATAATCCCGAATATAATACTATACTTTTTCTACTCCTGTAAATTTGGAAATCACTTTTGAAAATAATCGAAATTCTTTGAACACACACCTTGAAAAACGTGAACATAAAAATACACAATGACAATTGACTACATGTCAACTATCAGACAGCCGTTGCTAGATGATCCACATTACGTCTTTAAAATAACAGTGAATTATGGATTTCTGGCTCTGTAATTGGTCGAGAAGACTGAATTATGGGTACTATAATTCATCGAAAAAAATTAAATAATGGGAATATATTTATACAGGAGTAGAAAAACATCTTTTATAATATTGAATTCTCAATTTCCCTCTAGAATATCTTGTTGTCTAGCAACGCAAATCTACTCGTAATAAAATACCTGTTGGATCTAGTGAATAGCTTCACAAATCACAAGCGCAACGCTCCAAAATATCCCATAGGATTGCATCTCACCCATTTGAACCGTTTACAAACACATTGCACAGTTTATACAAACAACGCTTCCAATTAGACGAGACAGTTACACAGACGAGTATAGCGCGCATAAATCCACGGCCAACTGCAACTAACAAGTGCACACGCTGATATAGACACACAAGACATGAGGAACTGCAGCACATACTCGTGGCGCGCACAGCCATTCTTCAACATGAAAGAACAACAGAAACAGAAACTAGAAGACATAGGGATGTAAATGTGCGACGATGTATGTTCAGGAGCATCTGTTCCTATGTAGCATATGTTCAAATGTAAGAGAACAATGAACACGTACACGCTAATAGAAGGGGGAAGAAGAAGACGAAATTTGTCGTTGTGAATTTATCGATTCAAGTTTCAAGTACGTACATTAAGCCTTAATATTAGTTGAGTCTCAATTTAACGATTTTTGGGATTCTATATACGTTCAGTAATTTCAGCTCAAAAATAATTACAAAACAGTGGTTCTGAACTGGTGGTAATCGGAGATTAGATTTTGTTAATTAATTTTACTAAAAATCATAGAGGAAAGGAAAGTCCCAGAGATAAGAATAACATCAGAATTATATTTCATTGTTTACCCAAATATATAAAAAGTTTAAAGCTGATAATTTCCATCACTAGTTTCTAATCGAGGGTAATATCACAAGACCTTCTGATTTTATCGATAAATAAAGCAATCGGCATGGTAAATTTCGATTTCGAAGGAGGAGGGGTTTTACCTAATCTCAGTTTGCTTGAGTGGTTATGCTTAAAAGCAAAGAAAATGAGTGCTTAAAAATAAAAATTTATCTGAGCAAATCAGAGAGGTCGCGTGGTATTTGATAAGATAAATTCCAAAAACAAAGTAAAATGTAACTTGAAATATTAATTAACTGTCACACTGAGAGTGATTGACAGTAACAATTATTTATTTCCTTGGTAGCGGGAATTTTATCGGTGTAACCCGGGCAACGGGGTTTTACCGCGGTAAAACTCCCGTTACCCGGGCAACGAGGTTTTATCAGTATAAAACTGTTTCTATTAGTTGAATTTTCAAGTGTTTTCCATTATGATTGGTTAAAAACTAGTCGTGGGAATTTACCAATTATAATGCAAATCACTTAAAAATTCAACCAATGGGAACAGTATTATACTGATAAAATCCCGTTACCCGAGTTACATCTGATAATTTCCCGGTACCAAAGAAATAAATAATTGTTACTGTCAATAACTGTCAGTGTGACAGTTACATTAATATTTCAAGTTCATTTTGCTTTGTCTTTGGAATTTCTCTCATCAAATACCACGCGACCTTTCTGATTTTCTCAGATAATTTTTTATTTTTTAGTCCTCATTTTTTTTCCTTTTAAGCAAAACTACTCAAGCAAATTGACCCTTCGGAGTCGGGATTTACCATGCAGTATGATTTCGTGATTGTTTGGAAGTAAAAAAAAATTCGTGCAAAAATAAACATTTATCGATAAAATCAAGTTCTTGTGATATTACCTTTGACTATACAACTCATAGGAAAATAGACCAATCATAAAGCTTAATTTTTCTTAGGTACGCTATATAATATCGGTCATTTGCATTGCCAAACTATAGTTGTGTTTCGGTCGCAAAGAAATGAATCATATCTAATCATACAATCCATGAATATAAACAAACAATGAATGTTTTTGACATAAATAAATAATTTGTATAATATAATTGTTTGATTCGTTGTAAAATCTTAACATATACAACAAGAGATTCGAAAATCATCTGAATATACTCGATATGTTTCCTACAAAACACAACTCCACTTACGGTGTCGTTGTTGCCTAAGAAACACATCTCGTCCTCTCAACTGTATATTCGATTATTTTCAAATCACTTGTATAACTACTGATTATTCAAATTCAACGCCATAATCAATAACCCAATAGGAGGCTTACACGTCATCTATTTTAACCAATCAAAGTCATACGGGTGTCAGCAGCATATCTCGTAACCATGACAATTTTTTAAATAAATAATTCTTTTCACTTAAATGTCAGTGTTATTTTTTCGGAAATATGTGATAATTTACATTTTGGAAGTGGCTCCAAAATTGTTGTATATCTTGTTTAATAATCTATCCAAATACCACTCGAGGTAATTTTTTTTTATGCTAATTTGCAAATTATTACAAATTATTTTTTTTCAAAAATTCCTTAAATATCACTCGACCTTCGGATTCGTGGTGCTTTTAACGCAAGTTCTAAATCGCAAAATTTTAAACTCTAGTGGTATTACCCTTGAATATATTTAACATCTAGGGTAACAAGATATTTTAATCAGCGATGTGTAGCTTCCCAGGTCGCTAATGTTGCCAGTACATTCTGTGTTCATAATATATTTACATAAAAATAAAGAAAACCGCGAAAATAAAGAAATTCACTTATATTTGTTGCAAGGACAATATGATACACCATTAGGATCTCGAGAACTGTAATATATCTTCGGTTAAATTAGATAAAAATGGCCGCACTAGTAAAATTATCTAATGATGTTTTATTTTCTCGAAATAAATGCATAGGTAGGTTACTAGATCTGAAAAAAAAAAAACATTTTCGCCCAAATCTACAGTGGGTAAATGGCATAATGTTATGTTTATCTATTTTATATTTAAATTTTTATTTAATAATTCAGATCATAAAAATACTAAAATGAAATAGATTTTGGATGCTTAAATGTTTCTTTTTTTAATAAACAATAACCTCACAAAATAGTGAAGGAACATACCCTACAATTTCAATCTAATAATAATTAATTTACTGATTCTTTAAAATGGCCAATGTTTTTTCATATTAAATAAACGTAGTAATATATCAAAACCGTTATAATAATTTCATCTATTCTCAAATACCTCAAGCTTAAAATGTACCACAAAAGGCATTTGTACATTCGACCATTTACATTTCATCTACCACTTCGCCTACAAAACAATGCATCTTATTTAGCTCCCGTCATATCCTCCACACTAGAACACACTATACTCGTCCACGTTCCGGTCCACAGACCTGGTAACAGACTCAACAGACTGAGCAACAGCCGTGCAGACGAACATACAGGCGTTCACGATCTCTCAGAGACATCACATCAGACAACGCTTCGCTACGATTTGGCGCTCGTTCAATACATCAGCTAATAATACGAACATGTTGTACTGAAATGACATTACACCCAGTGTGTCTGTGGCCCAGTGACGTACAGATAACGGGGAAATAGGGGCACCAGCCGCTGCTATCGCATTCCGGCGTGGCGGTGACGTCATAGGGGCAGAGGGCACCACTAGTTAGGTAGATTTCTTATGTGACACGACGTGTGGCTCGAGGAGTTTTATCGGAAATGTAAAGTGATATGAACTTCGAAGTGGCAATTTTCTGATCGGGATATATCGAAAGGTTTTTTAAGGTGTTCCTCAAGGCAATGTTTTTTATATTTTCACGTGCAGGGTTGCCAGGTGCATTAAATACACATTTTTTTCTTATTTTTGAGATGCTATCTATACGGTAACAAGTTTTATGACAAACATGCGTATTTAGTACTGTGTTGATGATGATGTTCTATCATGAAGATACATGACTGAATGTATAAAAGTAAATATATTTTATCCAACACCTCTCAAAAAAAGCTCTATAACTACGGCGATTTTAAACAAGTAACAGATTACCCACTAGTGGTACTTTGAGGAAAGTCACTAGTGAGTATTTTTGTATTTATAACAATAATAATACTTCGATTGACATTTTAATTTATAAATTTAAAGCATGTGTCACTGTCAAATAATATTTCTTTAATAAATTTTTCATTTATGGTGTTGGATAAAACGTTATACTGCAAACGTGGGCAAAGTGGAATTACCCACTAGATTAAATTATCACATTCAGCTTTCGGCTTCCTGTGCTAAAATTTCTCTCGTGGGTAATACCTTGCTTTGCCCACTTGTAAAGTAAATAACTATTTTTACAACCGGGAGAGAAACTCGGTTTCTATGATACCGAAAATTTGACAAAAACAAACACTTGCATATCACCGGGAGATTTATGCACTTTCTTTAACGTCGGAAGGGAAAATGCTCAAATAATGGCATTTGTTGTGAAAAATTCACAAAATAAAACAAATCAAAGGTACAGTAAGAATTGTTAGATATGAATTTTTACCTCTCGTTGTCTTTGGTTACCATTCGATTTGAAATAGTTATTTATGATATAAGTGTTAAAACATTTTATATGTAAGTGGGGAATATTCCAAACGAGGCAAAGCCGATTGAAACAAATGAATGAATGAAATAAAGCACTTGTAATAAGTATATCATACAAAATTTTATCTACGATCTTTCAAGTGTATTAGTAAATACTAAAAAACATAGAATATTTTGACAGGTAGATTTAAATTTACTGATTTATGGATACAAATCGTTAGCAACGTGTTAAAAGTAACAATAAAATCACTTTTAACACGTTGCTACATTACTTTTAACATTAGTGTTAAAAAGTAACACTTTTAACTTGCTAGGTAAACGTTAAAAGGGATCTTTTAACAATGGTCGTAGATAAATATATGTATCCACAACTGTCAAATAATATGCCCATAATTCAACCGCTGTTCATCAATTAATGACCTTTGTTACTGTTGCTAATGAAATAATATTGACAGTTCGATGAAATAATATTATTCATCCGTTATGTCAAAATCCAAATCTTACCTGTCAAAAGAGTAAAATCAAAATGACTTTTATAGCTATTAACATTCCTAGTGATGTTATGAGTATCGTAACTGCCGCAGATGTCAGTTGAAATCCGAGCTCGTAGAGCGAGGATTTTAAGACATCTAAGGCCTGTTATGACTCATAACATCCGTGGTTTGTTCAATAGTTTACCGGTTTCAGAATATGACGACGTTAGTGTCATTAATAAATATTATTCATTGAAATTCTTTTATGAAAAACGTCTGTCATAATTTTAGAAAGTGATCAAGTAAGTCTGTTTGTTTTTATTTCACACCATGGTTACACTTGTTTTCTATCATATTTATAAATAATATTTTTACTTAAACGTCAAATGTGTTCATAATGGCTAAATAAAAAGTGAATTTTGGTGATGCTGATTGCCTGAAAATATTTGAAACGCAGCAGGTAAAGCTCTGAAAACCTTAATTCCGTGTGTATTAATAAATAGCGTTATATTATCATTGTGTTTTATTTTCATTTTCTTGACTATTTTGACAGATCAGTAAGGTAATATTACCCTACAGCATAGAGTTATGACATACTTACCCTGCCTACTTTTGTGCATGTAAACATAGGTTTAATCTCCTGAAACCGGTAAAGTAATTTTATCCGCATAAAAAGCCAAAGACACAAAATTTCCCATTTTTTATACATTTATTTTCTTTTGAAGCTTAAATTGTAGCTGAATAATTGTTTTTAAGATTTTCTGCTAAATGTCAAATCACTTTAAAATTTTGTTACAACAGTACGTAGCCTAATGATAGTTGCTATAATTTGTCTATGGTTATAAACAAACAGTTTCTTGCATTTGTCAAAGCAAATATTCTACTTATATTATAAATTCAAAACAAATATTTGACGAAATGTTGTGGATAAAGTAGCTTGTAATAACTATTACTCATTCGAATGATTTACATCCCTCGCGTTCGCGCGAGATGCAAGCTTCATTATCATGAGTAATAGCACGTATTACATGCTCATTGAATAATATACCTACTATTACAATGTATTATGCACGTAGCAATAACAAACATACAAGAATCAAATATTTAAATGGTCGTACATAAATCATTTTTATAGCTTTAAATTTAATTTCAGAGGAAAAGAAATGACCAAATTATAAACAAAAGCATTTCTAAGTATTCATATTATTTACATTTTGCAGTACATAACATTTGTGATTGTTTGGTTAGATTATTTAGCAATAAACAACAAAAACAAAACATAAATATATTCCACTTTTCAATAAAAAATACAAACTAATGACGTGGCAGGATTTATTTGTGCAAATATTGCATTTAAATAAAAATAAATAATAAAAAGTAATGGAAAAGTTAACAAAGTGGAAAAAAATTGCTATACAACGAGTGGGAATATATTTCCGAGTTAGAGTCAAAACTAGCTTTTAAATGCAACAACAACTAGAATCATATACATTAATTGCAGCAGTGACGACATAACTTCATTTATAATTCCATATAAGAAAGAAAAATGGCAGAACTGCAAACATTAAATTAAAATAATTACAGTGAAATGGAATATGAAACAGTGAAACAAAACCAGCTCTAGTACAACATTCAGCAACCACACACACACACACACACACTCGTCGTTGTCGCTCTGCAATAATAATGCTTTCTGGTTAATTATTCATGGTTCTGTACGAAGCCCGGCGAGATAAACTGCACGAATGGCGATAACGAGGTATTATAATAGCATTTTATTTATTATTTTGCGGAAACCTTCGCCTGAAGTGCGCATTGTACTCGAGCCACTCGCCTAATGATATATTTTTATTTTTAATACCATGATTTAATCACTATGTGTTTGAAATGAAAAAAAAATAAATGTGTGGGATCGAGTTAAACAGGTTATATTTAGTACCTCAATAACGAGCTTGTGGCTGTGAGTGTTTTCAATAGAATTTACACAGGAAGTATTAGTATATTAGCTGCTAGAACACAGTCAGAAAATAGAATTACTTAAACAAATTTATGTTAGCAAATATTCACGTTGAATAATTTAATTCTGTGAAAATTATTGTTTTGCTGAACAATGAATACTTGTATATTGTTAATAGCTGAGGAAATTATTATTACAGTAATATTTGTATAAGTACTGATATGTATTAGCATTTCACATTAACGTTAAATGTCCTTAAAATCAAATTGTATAACTGCACGATTATTAACTAGGCCAGAACATTATTAAAAATTATTTCACTCGTTACAAATTTGACCAATCAGAAAGTCTCATCTAGCTGTTTTTTACTTTTACTGGTATTCTATATCTTTATGGAGTAAATAGCACTGTGGTAACGCATCGGACTGTGAATCGTGAGATCCTCAGTTCGAATCCCATTGCCAACAGTTACAAATTTAAATTTACCCCTGTGGTTCCTGCTCCATTAGCATATTTGGGGGCTATGATTGGTCTCGGGTTTTCTTTTCAAATTATTATGTACTCAAACACTTTTTAAGTAAAATTTATTGTATAAGCTAGACATGTCAAATTTAGTCGATCAAATTCTTAGCACTCGTGATATAACTATTGATTATTTGTCTATATCGGTGTTCTGTTAAGGTTATAAATGCACACGTTAAAATGATCTGTAAGAGCACTATTTTTGCGCTTATCATTTTTACTAGTGGTATGAACTATTTTATAACTGATACATGAAATATCTTAGATCAAAGAGCAGAGAACTAGATGCAAGGAACTGGGAACGCTTAAGATTGAGAGAGACAGAGAATTTGGTAAAAATATTTTAGCGCGCAAACTCCAGAATTCTCGAGCCAGTGGCAGACGCGAAACATCTGAATTTTTTTATTTCAGGTTATTCTGTTTTATGTCTTTAACTGAAAATGGGTAGTTTGAAACTTGAAAAATAAATTGTTCGTATTGTAACAGAGGAACGGTTTTTGAAAAGGAGTTGGGAATAACTTTCCATTCTATTTATTCTTCCCTCGTGTATGTATGCCCCTTTTAAAATGCTCGTTTATAGCGCTTGCGCAGTTACTTTGTTCTTACCAAATTGGGTTTTCCTTTTCTGTCTAACGTTGTATTATATTTCTTTCTCACTTTATTCTAAAGGTTCCTTCGAATAGCATATAGCTCATTACATTTAGTTCTCTGCACTATTATCTAAGTGAATAACATATAACCTTAAAATAGTAAATTCTTGGTATCATGTTATCGAAAGTTTACTTTTAATTATGAATCTTTTATCTTTTCTCTAGGTGATGGGATTAGAACGCAAAAGAACTTTTTCTACGATCACTACTGAAAATTGCACTTTCTCCACAACAAACAAAGCTTGAAAATTGTATATTTCGCACAGTCGTGTGGAATAGCGTAGGCAATTATTTTACACGCAAGTGTGACCAACTTACTAATAATATAATACTGTATGATTACATTAATATGTCAAGTTTAATTATATTTATATATCATAAAATTAATAATTATTTCAGAGTTTACATAAATCTTCGTTTTCAATATTGAGATTACAAAGAAAATATGAACTTTTTAATAAAATATGTCTTTAGCTCTTATATTACAATCTACATATTTATAATTGGTACCACTGCGCACTTCTGCGCTTGTGCCACTTTTATGCTGTAATCATAAACATAAAATAGTTTGAGTTTGAGATATCATTTCCTGTTATTGATAGCAAGAATTATTATTATTAAATCTTGACAAAAGTGTGATGGTTGAAAAATTATAGTGTGCAACTCGTGCAGAATTACCTATTTCACGCTCGTGTGATTTCAGTACTCGATTTGTGATAAAACTCTCACAACTCGCGTGAAATAGATAAATTTCTGTACTTGTTGCACAATATACTAGTATTGCTACACGCTACACACACAACAGATAAAACCTCAAGTTATATTTGAATTCGCATTTTCTTCAAAAAATCACAGAAATACAAAATTGTACAAAAACTGCCCAAACAAAACAGACACGAAAAAGATTACTTTCTATGCAGGAAAAACAAAAATATTATTATGTAACTGTAAATCCATTTTATGAATTTGCCCGCAAAAATTTAATACACTCTAGTCAACATCTCAAAATTGATAAAATTCGCATTTCAAGTATAATAATATAGTTCGTAAAAATCCCTGAATAAAAACTACAGAGTGAGTTAAAAGTCCGGGTAAATTCATTTAAACCCTTGCAACAAAACATCCCGAGACAAAAGAGCTTAACAGAAACAGAAACGCAGCGGAGTGGGAGTTGCGAGTCCTCAGCCCGTGTAAATGAAAAGATGTAAGCAGATTAGGAGGGAACATCACAAAGAGGCGAATTAACACAGTAAAGAACATTATATTTCGTCACCACACCATGCTGTAGTCGCATCATACCTACACAAGAGAGTGAAGCTGCAACGATACGTATACTCAATGAAATACAGACATAAAGTTAATGATGGATTATTTGTAAAATAAAGCAATCCTTAGGCAGTCCACAATCATCAATTTTTTATTATTATGGAACTACATTTCAAAAGAAAATAGCAGATGGCACTGCGGGCGCAGCCCATTCTACACGCAATAATACACAAACGTTTAAAATAATAAGTTTGCCACATGAGCACAGCGAATGAGACAATTCAAGCGAGAGTGGAAGAAGAGATTTCCTCTCGTGTTAGACAAAAAAAATTTTTTCACGATATGTTTCTAAAAACGATTTGCTCGGACCTAAAATACACATTCAAAAATGCAATTTTTGTATTCTATACCCTTTTTTCATATCTCATGTCATAAATTTCTAACACTAGGGTCCTCAACCATCTTAAAATTTTGCATATTTGGAACAAATTTTCAATAATACGCTTGAATAAAATGTCAAAAAATATCACATTTTATTTAAAAAATAAATGTTACACAGTAATCAAGATTATTTTTTCCTCCAATTCACCTGTGACGTCAGACCGACGAATGACAGATAGAGAGTGCGAGCGCATAAATTTGGCCATCTTGGCGTTGAGTATTGTGTTCTACCATGTGTGTTTATTATTGTTATCTGTTGAAATCTTTAAATTCTCCTTAAAATTACAATTATGGTTATAAAGTATTGCTTTGTGCCAAGTTGTGAAAACAACAGCAACAGGAATTCAAAATTATTATTTATTCGACGCTGTTCTGTCATCAGTCACTATGATGTCACACGGTTTAAAAGACTCTTTAGTAATTAATTACAAGATTAATTATATTACAATACAGATGAAAACACGAGAAATATTTATATACAGTACAGCTTTCTTGTGGTGCGGTTCACGTCACTATCTTCTTTCTCACTTTCTCCCACTATTGCAAATCAGCAATAGTGGGAGAAAGTGAGATAGAAGATAGTGACGTGAACCGCACCACAAGAAAGCTGTACTGTATCTACGTCTACAAGAATTTTTGAAAAATAAAATTGAAAAAAAATTGTTTTAAGAGCCTATTGTTAATGGAATCACGTCTCACCAATAATGGACAAATACATGAAACGACAAATTTTAAAATTATATCTTTGTTAACCCGTGTTATGTAAGTACCTTGTATACGAAAGGGTTAATTATTAAAATACGTTATATAAATAACGATATTAAATCCCAATGTATATGATTATACCATTTTATAGCTTATACTATAGTTCATTCCAGTGCAGAAAACAGTGTTGGGTAGGATAGGGCGATGATATCTTTGAAATTGATTGATCGAGAGAGGTGGATTAACATCAGCGAATATTGGAGAAACTCACGTTGTCATTTCCGTTTACTCCTTCAAGAGTTAATAACCTGGTAATAGTAAATCCACATGTTTCTTCTTTATTTTGACAATTCGAATTCGTTTTTAGGTAAATTGAAGACAATTTTGAACTAAGAGTATGTGTGAGTGCGAGTGCAAGACGGGTTGCGTTTTGCAGTGCTACCAATTTTTTTCTTAATTAGAATGAACTAAACTTGCATTCTCTGAAAAGCTATCACAACTGCTGGCTATAAATTTCGCTAATGAAGAACTGTCTCGACCAATCAGCTGCAAGGACTTCATCGCAGTATTTTACTCCAAGTTATATTCTTAGATGAAATAGAGTGTAACAGTAACATAACTATAATTTTTTTTTTATCTCATGGCATAAATTCAACGTGAAATAACACTGGAACTGGATTACTTCAAATTTAATTAAATTTATCTGCATGTAGATGTCCTAATTTGATTAGCAATAAAATTGTCAAGACTATCGCGACCAAACCCATGTATATTTTTGCATATTTATAAGTATAACTAAGACTCATGATAAAATCAAAAGAAATATTTTAAAATTCTTATGGTTTTTCTTAAGCTTGCCTACATACATATAAAGAACTAAATTATTTCAGCTGGGTTTAAATTTTAGCAGCTAATCTTAAATCTACCAACTTTAAAAATAAAAATAAACTGCATAACCCAAATAATTTCTAGGGTAATACTACAAGAGATATAGACTTTATCGAACAATAGTTATTTATGTATCAAGGCATTTTGAAGTTTTATTTTATCAAGAATATGGAATTTTTATTTATTAAGCGATCTCAACTGCTGAGGTTATATGCCGCCGCGGAACCTCGTTTTCGGTGGTGTGACAACGGCTCGCAGTGTTCGCTGGTATGGGTTTTCGCAAAGCGGTCACCCATCCAAATACCGACCGCGGGCAGCATTGCTTAACTTGCGTTATCGAGTGATCCGGCTTTAACGCTCCCTGCCAAGCCGTTGCTACGTAATATGGAATTTATATGAGCGACAAAAATGAATTTCAGTGCCGCGGTATATATTAAATTTTATTTGTAATATGAAATAATAGTTATTTATGTATCAAGGCACTGAAGTTCTATTTTTTATCACGAATATGGAATTTAGTTGCCGAGGCCCGTAGAGCCGAGGAAAATAAACCATGTGAGTGATAAAAAGGAACTTCAGTGCCGAGGTAAATATTAAGTTTTATTTGAAATCTAAAATTCGAAAAAACTATAAAAAATTACAATATAGGTTAAGTTTATACATCTGTCAGTTGTCAATTGAAACTGACAGTTAGTGTTGCCAACCTCGAGAAGTGAAGTTATCATAAATAACACTCAAAATTATGTGTTTTGGCCTCAATTTCGTCATCGGAATTAATTAGTTGATTCTTTTTGCAAATTTTGTTTCATGTTACGTCCAAATTTACTATAGTACGTCAATATATCTGCCAAAATTATCCTAATTGTACAATAATTTTTTAACAGTTGCCAACAATGGGTTGCTCAAAATCGTCGTATAATAGGTTACTTTAGTGACGATTTCTGAGCTTTTAATGACGATTTTTGAGCACTTTAGTACCGATTTCAAATAAAAAAAAATTTATAGGTTAAGTTTGCATATTAGTCAGTTCTCAATTAAGTCATACACTGGAACTTGCATTCAGTGTTGCCAATCTCGGACATTGAAGATATCATTAAGAATACCTACTCAAAATTATGTGTTTTGTTACCAACGTCTTCATTGGAATTAATTAGTTTGTTCTTCTTTTATATTGCTTCATTTTATTAATGACAATTTTGGCGTTTTTCAGTGCAAATCTTACGTAGATATCAAATTTGCTGTTTCAGTTACGATTTTAGTATCGTACAAACAGAGTTTCTCTCCCGGCCGTGAAAAAATTATATTTTTGATAAAGTGGTTAATCTGACGAGAGAGAGTTATCAAAAAATATATTTTTATTCAGGACCGCTGAACCTAATTAAAACCTAGAGCCACTAATACGGAACATAACTCTAATATGTCACTAATAACGATGAATGTAGGGTCAAGGGGTTCGAACCCCAGTAGATTTATGTGATATTTATGCCTGATGTGCCTCCGTATTTACGCAACGTGCCCTATTTTGCCCAAATAAATCATTTATCATGATCATGTACATCGAACACTACCACTCCTAAATTAATGATGTAATTTTAAAAATCATTATTTTCATCCAGTTTTTTATTATGTAGACTAGGAGAGTAGTAGAGCTGAAATATAAATAATGGTTGTGATATAAAAGTGACGTGCAATAATTATTAACAGTCAGTATGTGCATTGTACTAATGAAATGTTCTTTTTTTAAATTAAGCGTTCATTGCCTCATATATTTTACTCAACTGGATACATACAAAGTACTTCAAGTTATGTACGAATATGCATAGAAAAAGCTGTAAAATTTTATTCGCAATTATTAGAAAATAAAATATACCCAGCAAACACAGCTGTAACATTGATATACCTGGTATGTAATATCTGAAACCTAAGTAGTATATCATTTATATACGTACTAATAACATAAAAATATACTTTGGCGGACATCTCTTGACAGAGCGTAAAATTAATGTGTTGGTATGTCACATTGGTCTTGGACATGGTACCTACCTACAACATGTATATGTTATGTTACCGTACTTATAACATATTCACAGTTAATTAGAAATTTTTATATATTTTATATAAGAATATAGCAAAGAAATTTAAAAATTTTATAGTGTACAACTTTGAAATATATTTAAATTAATTTTGTTAAGTGATTATATATTTCTGTAACGTAATTTATGTGAAGGAAATTGTTAATTTATGAATAAATAAACATTTTCAAAGAGATCTTACTCAACAATGTACAAAAACAACTATTCCATTCGTATATTCAAAGTTGTTTATACCAATAGTTTTGTTATGTACCATTAACGTTACGATGTCTACATACATGGGATGTCATGTCTCATAGACCGTGTTGCGGACATGGGTCTATTCATTTTATGTATATATAACGTACTCGCGACATAATTGTGTTGGTTGGGTAGTGGGCACCGGCAATTTGTAAATAGACCATTTGAATTTGAGTGTTTAATAATTAGACTTGATACATTTTTGTTACATAAAGTATATGTTTCAATTATATTCTTGTTGATTACAATAATGTGTAATTTCAAATATATCTTAGGTTTTCTTAAAATAGGAAGAAAATATATTAAAATTATAACAGTTTGATTATATTATTATTTGAAACCTTTTTGCAAGTAATTTTGTATTTGAAATAAATTAAAGTTATTGCAGGGCTGTCAATTATCCGAGTATCTGAAAATCCGGAAATTCGGATCTCAGAATTGTACATTTGGGTATCCGGATAATTTTAAGATTCTGATCTCGATTTTATAAATATTTTTGAAGGGAGTGCATGTAAGATCTTCGAAAATTCTCTTTTTATACAAATAATAATATTCTCTTGAATATCGACGTTATATGATTAGTGTATGTGTACATTGTAGGTAGGTATATTTATGTTCACAAGTTCTTCATAGCAGCTTCGGAGTCAAATGAGTCAACTGACTGACTGAGTCAACTGTGTCAACTGACTGACTGACTTCCGATGATTCGCTCTTTTATATTGCTTCCCATGTTTCGAGAAGATTCGGGAATATTCTCTATTGTAACGCGAACGGACTGGTTCAAACAAGTCATCGCTGCGTCTATTCAAACGGCGGCGTGAGCCAACAAGCTTCAACTTGTCGTTGCCGCGTCCGTTACAATATTAATTTAGTGATTATTTTTAATACAAATTTAAAAAATTATCGCTAACAAATTATGTTGTGACATTTTACAAACGGTTAACTGTCAAAAAATAGCACATTTTATGTCAATCGGCAAAAAATATATTTTCGCGAAAATCTTATTGGTAAATAAATTTCCGTAATTTAGGTACAGATTTAACAACTTTATCCTTTCACCATTTTGCTTTTTATTTTGAAAGTATGAATAAAGCTCTTGCAAGAAAATGCTTTATATTGCATTTATAATTGCTTGAATTACTTCCTTCCATAATCCCATTTCCACCACTGAGATATATTTAAATCAGCTGCAATGTAGCACCTACTTTACCTACTTTTCTATAAAATATTTCTTGTCACTTCAGAAATAAAACTTCTCAGTCACTTAACTTCTTGTACGTTGTCAGATTATAAATGAGGATTATTCCTCGGAAACTCATTATGAAAAATAAGTAAAATTGAAACGTCGCATTTTATAATTTAATTTTGATTAAAATTCAACGCAATTAACTACGTCGCATGTCATTTGCATGTTGACGATTCTGCCTATGACTTTTTTAATTACGAGTATTTTGTAAGAATAATTAATTAAAAACATAATATTGACCTACACTTGTCCTTAATTTATTATTATTTTTTAGCATAACATTTGTAACCTCTATTATAAATTGAAATCAAAGCAGATATGTATCGCGCCATCTATCGAAATGTATCTAGTCTGAATACAAAAAAATAGCTGTCATGATAAAGCTCACAATGAATAGTTAAACTCGTGCTTAAACAAATATAAAGTAACTTTTTAAACACATGAAGTTAAATATATAGAACAAGCTAATGAAATATTAAATAGAAATTTATGAAACATTAAAAACAAACTTGAACATATAACAAACAGCTCAAGCAATGATATATTTGTAATCCGTTAATCTAGCTTTTTCTAGTTAGTCTGCAAAACTGATTGGTTGCTTTAAAAACTCACCTTGTTTAACTCTCGATCGTGATCTCGATCTTTGAAAGTTATAGTAAAATTAGTAAGTAAGCGAGACTTTTAACTAAATAGCGTCATGTTCCTCAGCTCGTAAACTCTTTGATTTAAATAATTTATTTTCTGGCCTCCTGAACTGTAAACATAACAATCACATCATTTACGTTTGCGGTAACTATGATTTTACAGTTTCCATGATTTTTGAAACACCGCGGTGCGGGAACGCGCACCTATATTTTTTAGCTTTTTGAGGCCATTAAAATAAAAAGTATCTTTGGAATAATAAAGAACGATTAAAAAAAACTCTAGTTACCGCCAAAATCGTTACATAAAGTAACATAGAAATAAATAAAATAAAAATTTTATATAAAATGACATTTGCCAGCAGCGCCATCTCTTAACACTTATCCTAAGTATCGATATTTCACAGTTGGTAATTGCCACATAACTAATAATATGTCAAAAGATAAAGCTGATTGATTGGATTGATGAGAATTAGTGATTTATTTTATTTTAATTATATTAAATGAATTGTAATATAAAATATCGAGAAAGGTAGGTAACATTTGAATCGCTCAAGAAGTCTATGCGGGAATTATTAAATTGTCATATTTTTAGGTTATAATTGGAAGTTTTTCTTTTCAAGTAGTTTTAGATATTACGAAATATCTGTGTTTTTGCAAATCATAATTGAATAAATTGCCCACAAAGATTTTTTATTTTGCGATACCAGCTCTGTGAAATATGCCAAGAGGATGTTTTCAGTGAAATTGTTGCCTTTCTTCTCGTCACACCAAACCACAAAAACTTGAAATATCTCGTAACGTAATTTATATATTCAGGGAGTGGTTATACTTTTGATTATGACACTTTATACAAATTGTTGATTATTTTCACGTTCCACAGTTTTTCAAAGCGTCTTGATGCACAGCTTACTATAAATATTAATTAGGAAAATTTATGGAAAATACATATAAATAAATATAGTAAAAAGGTATGTCGGCCAGAAAATGTAATACATTATGTGTGCGTTAAGTTTGTTATGCATCGCTTAGTTTTATTAAAGCAGTCCGCTGCGCGTCGTGCTTCAAACGGTGTAAAACTAAACTTACCGCAAGTATAATGTAAATAACTATTGCTTGTTATTTGTTATTAAATATTATATAGTTTTCTTATTGTTGAGTAAGTGTTTGATTCCCGCCTGCATGTAAATTGCCTCATTTTGACTTTGACCATAAGTCTACCCTTCGTTATTTATTTAATCAGGTAAAACCCTTTCGTATGTCAGATAGTTCATGGTACCAAATGCCAAATAGCTGTTACATCTTATCTGAGCTGAATCACTTATCAGACTACGTTCATGCAGAAGAATATTAGTAGTTGCCCCGAAGTAATTTAATTAGGCTAGTTTCGTATAAACCGGAGCAGGTATATTTACAACAATGGAGATCTAAATCAGAACCAAAACCAAAGAAAGTGAACAATGTCACCACATGTTGTACTCCAGGGTATTTTTATAGATATAAGGTACTGTAACGCCAATATATCATCACGCTAGTAGTAGTAGTAATACTCAGCTTTCGGTAACATTTGGATCAGAAAGTACCATGTGGATTAGACCAGAAAAATAAAAATCATTTTTAACCATTAATATTGAATATCATTTATATTATTGTAATAGTATTTTTTCGTTATTAAATAAAATTTTGTTTATAATTAACATAGAGGCATCTCTTCATCAAAATTTTAAACAATTTATAATGTATTTATTGTTTTAAATTTTGACGAAAAGATATGTTTTGTGGTTCAAATTTATCTATTTACTCACATTTATAACATTTTGTTTTGTATTAGTTGCTTTTAATATCACCTCCCGAAGAAGACGTATGTGGCATCGAAACCGGACGAGGTAGTATTTTAATAAAAGATTGGCTGATAACCAAAAGTTTTATTTATATCTATCATCCAGCCTAAAAATAGTACTTATCATAATTAATAATATTTTAATTTGATATTGTCATAAATATATTCAAATTTCTGTTGTTTTAAATTATAGATAACATTTAAATTTAAATAAGAATTAGATAAAAGATCTTGGCACATTAAATTTCTCTGATTCATGATTCAATAATTGTTTCTTTTAAAAACAAGACGCTCTAATACTCGTACATTGCTATCAAATTCGTAGTAAATATGTATATAAAAAAATCATGTTTTACATAAAAATAAACTCAAGGTAGGCACCAGTAATTAAAATTAAATAAAAATAGATAATTAAATATTTATATAATTGTTTAACTAGACACAAAATACCAGATCAGCCAAAATTGTAAATCTGTTTGGTGCAGAGTTGAACACATAATTTATTATTTTTTTTACTGATTTGGAATTAATACTAATTTAGTGCATATTTTTTATTACATATTTTGAAGGTTATCGCTATATGTTTGTTGAGCGGTTGCTACGTAAAATATTTGTACAACCTAGGCAGTAACAGTGACACTTTATAGACTGTTAGTAGGCCATAAAATGTCAACTTTAATGTCAATCGGCAAAAAATAACTATTGTTTACTACGGTTGCCTGGTCATAAACCACAAATTGTGAACTGTAAATTATTCATGTTTGAAAATGGAATTACACCGCAATTGGGAATAGTTATTTACTTTACAAGTGGGCAAAGTAAGGAATTACTCACGAGAGAAATTTTGGCACTCGAAGCCGAAGGCTGAGTGAGAAAATTTTACAGAGTGGGTTATTTCACTTTGCCCAGGTATAACGTTTTATCGAACACTTCGTAATAAATGAATAATTATTAGAGAAATATTATTTGACAGTGACATATGCTTTAAATTTTTAAATTAAAATGTCAATCGAAGTAGTTACCAAAGTGTTGTGTGTTATTATTATTGTTATAAATAAAAAAATACCCACTAGTGACTTTCCTCAAAATTATACCCACTAGTGGTTAATATCTTACTTTTCTTGTTTAAAAAAAAATTATAGTTATAGAGCATTTGTTGGCTAAAATAAATTATGTAGCTGAACTAGTTTTTTTTTTTTACATACAATTGTGTTTATATCGATTTAATTTAATTTTTGATTACAATGAGATAAGACGAAACATGAAGATTTTAACAAGACCAAATCGAAGAATTGCTAGCTTTATCCAAGAAAAACAAGAAAAAAAAAATAAGGCTAAATAAATAATGTTGAAAAGCTTCTGTAACAAGATGACTTTCATCGGTAACGCTCTGAGCTATCGCTATCTCGAGCTATTTTTAGAAACGATAGTTCAGATTCGATGACACCCCCTTGCATCCCTAAGACAGACGACCTCCTGGAATTTTGGGCGTCTGAAGTCAGTTCTGCGTTGGTCGTGAGCAGATACAGTTAAAAATGTAGTCGCGCTACGTAAAAAATGTATTTTTCGTAAGTTTAAGTTATTTAAGTAGTTTCATTTAGTACAACGTTAAGGAAGTTATAAGAAGTTATGCATTTTAATAAAGTCAATTTTTATAAGTTTTACATTATTTAGAGTGTTTGATTGTCATGATTTATCAGCTCCCAATTCATCCGCTCCCAATTTAACCACGACTGGTTTCTCCTCTTCTTTTAATAAAGTTTCCCTACTTTTATTATCCCTATCCTATAGTCACTCCCCCATTTGCTACACTAAATATTTGATTCAAGTAAATTATTTATTTACATCAGACTGCATCGATCAATATCCATCGATTCACGTGCATCGATTTCCATCAATCGTTTTTTCTTGTATGGTCACTCTGCTGTATCAAATAGTAAGAAGTAAAAAGTTTTAAAATTAGCGTAGCTTGTACCAATAAATGTTGGTAGTATTTTAACATTCGTCGTTTCTTGTCAAATGATTAAAATAAAAGAAGCCAATTTATCTGTATTTAGTAACATAAATGTATTTACCCTGCTCTGCTTGGATCATACAGATTTTCATATGATCGAACTAAATTTATTAACTCATCAACCTTGTTGATAGTCCACTATCCTGTTAGATCTGTAATTTTTTCTATTGGTAAGTAAACAAACAATTCCAACTGAAAAGTTAGAATCTGTCATTTGTCATTAATTCAAAGATACTGCGCATGCCTAGTACTATCAAGCATCATCCAGCGAGCTCTGAAAATCAAACACGTTTGATATATCAAATAAGTCGACACTACACGATGTTACGCGATTGTGATCGATGCACGCACTGTAACCATATGCATTGTCAATGCCAGATTTTTCCTCGTTCCTGCACGATCGATATTGATGGTTCAGATATATGAACGCAACCATTTGCATATGACACATTTCCAAGTCAAATCCCGGTATCTATGAACAGTGTACTGTACCAAGGTCCGTTGTGCATAGATGAAAGGAACGGTGGTGGTTTGCTTACCTTTTTGAGATCTTTGTTGGGCTCGCCGTCGTCCGCTTTGCGCTTCTCTGTGGCTGACAGCTTGGCTTTGTCCTTCTCGCTGCACAGCTGAAATCACACAAACACATCAGTTAAATCAGAGGAAATATACATGACCTCTGCATCAACACCAGGTCATGGGGGATTCATTACAAACAATGCGAACTGGGGGAGGGAGGATCATACCAGAGGGGAGGGATTTGCGCTTGTTTCTAATTAAGATGAAAGTTCTAATAATAAGCGGAACTGGGTTAAGTGTATAATTATTTTTTCACGACATGGTAGGAAACCCCACCTTTCTCCCGAAAAAGTGAGGAAAATATAGAAGTTTTACTAATATGAAAGTTATTTACAAAAAATATATTATTAAAATTATAAATTCCTAATTTTATTTAAAATCCTTATTTTAGTGATATACATACTTTAAATTATCTTACAATTATGTCTTATATTTTTCTTTTTCTTATTAAATCACAATTTGACAACTTATTAAAGTTATTTAAGATTGGTTCATTGGCAAAACTGCTACACCGCCTTGTGTCTCATAACCTAACTTTTAACGTATCAAGCTGTCAATTGTGTTCTCAAAGTGTATTTTAGGTCCGAGTAAATCGTTTTTAGAAACATGTCGCGAAAAAAATGTTGTGTCTAACACGAGAGGAAAGTTCTTCTTCCACTCTCGTACGAAATGCCTCACTCGCTGCGCTCATGAGGGAAACTTCGAACTCGAGGGGGGAAAAGAAGCGCTTTCCTCTCTAGTTTGATAAATAACTATTGTTTGGGTTCTTCCACAGAAAGCAATTATTTCTAAATATCGTACCTAGAACATAGAACTAGGCATGTAACTAGAAGAAGTGAAAATCTAGGAGATTCGAGCTTCACTCATATTGCCTGGTTACTGTAACGGTAGTAGTAGTACTACTACTAAAAGTAGTAGTAATTTGTTTTAAGTATATGTTACGTTTTAATTGTTGCTGTGGAACATTTATATTTTTAACTTTATTTATTTATTTTTTAATTGTGTTGTGGAATTTGTGTATTTTTAATTTTTGACAAAATTGTAAAATTTTAAATTTCATAAATGATACGATTTCTTGACTGGAAGATGTATAAAGGAGACAAATAACGGAGAAGCAGTCAATTTATTAAAAAATTTTACAACACCAACGTTTCAACTCCAATTGAGTCTTCTTCAGGGTGCTAGTTACAAACATATAAAAAACACAATAAATACAAGAAAGTACAAATCAGGTACACGACTTACATAAAATTACATTAGGATGAATAAAAATGAGTAAATGTTAAATACATGTCAAAATAATTATACGTCAAAAAATAATAAACATAAAACAAGCAAAGCCAACCACCTACAAATCTCATAGTTGATCCAAAACTAACAAGAAACATGAAGTAAACTAAATAAAAAATAAAAATAAATAAAAAGTTAAAAAATAAATAAAAAACATTATATCTCAGCAAACACAAATAATGGTTACAATAAAAATAAAAATAGTTATGACCGAAACGTCGGATTTTTAGTTTTTTAAATAAATATATGACTGCATTCCGAAGAATAATATTTTAATTGATTCATCATCACAGTCGATCATCGCTCATTCCACAAATAATGGTGTTTGTTTACAGTTGTACTAAGTGTTAGTGTATAAGTTTTTGTTTTCATTGTTTTAGTCTTTAAATATAGTGTTAAGTAACTTTTACTATTTATTATAATAATGATTCATTATTTGTATTGATAATATTTCTTCTTGTTTAAATAAAAACATTAAAAACCCATGAACGTTACATTACATTACTAGCTCCAACACCATTACATCTAAACAGTGCTATATTTGGAAAAAAATTTACTTAATAATACCGAAAAGATAAATAATATCTAAACTTGTAAGTTTAATTAAAAGCTATTCATGTTCAAGAGTCATACCTAATTTGTCCTACTAATATTCTGGTGAATTTTTCTTATATTTATAGTATAGATAGTAATAAAATTATTTATTAAATGACAGTACTACCAGTATTATTTTGTTATGATCATTAGCCCTAAAACTTTGACTTGCACTAGACTTTGTCTCCAGCTATTCATTCCAAGTATTATTCAGATTTTATGCCCCATAACCCCTCTACATTTACGCGAACTGGATTAAAAACCGAAAAACGTTCTCGCTAGTCGAATGAGAAAGATAAACGATACGAAATGAAGGACAGATATATAATTATTGTTTACCTGAACCTCGAAGAGATATAAAATTTCACACTTCAGATATTACAATATTTTGCAAAATGCAAGTAAATATTGGATGCTGTATACAAGTTCGATGACGCATCCAAACTTCTGTAATTCTGCGATTCCTGTTGAAAATTAATATCATTTTCATCAGAAATAAAACAAAACCAGTCTACTACATATTAAATTCAAATTATCTGATAACTAAAAATATTAATGGATGAAATTTGAAACAATTAACTACAAAAATATTGTTTATAACTGTGTCGTCAATATATCAGATGTAGTATTGAAAAGTAGAATATAGGGATTTCAATGCAATATTTTTGTAGTATATTAACATGGACTGTTTATAAGGAATTACTTGTGTTTTTAACTTCTACGCAGGCGAGCTAATGAGCTAATTCTATAAGAAATGCAAAAATAAACTAATTAAAGTATATCCTTGCTTTAGTTCCACCTCACAGTTTATTGTGCAGTTTACTCTTAATTAAAAGTCTACAGCGCAATATATCCTAGTTATTTTAGTAACATTTTTCTAATTTCTTTACTTCGTACTACTAATAAAAATTGTTATCATCCACCTACATTTCCAACGCCTACCTAATTATAATTCCGTCGCAGTTCTTTATTCTCCACAAATGGAAATGTTTATAAATAGAAAAATATCTACCGGCATTGCGTCAGTCAACATACAAGAAAAACAGATGGAAATGCTTGATTTTCCGGTGCCTGGGGCAATTATTGGCATTTCCCTTATAAAATAATTCCAGTTAATAATGCCAAAGGTCAATTTGGCCCCGAGTTCATTATTATTTCATGCCTGTTATACTCAGGGATTATATCTGATTTACATTTGCAAACACTCGAAATACAAAGGATCCCCAAAAGAAAATTATCTACTTGTTTATGCTTCCGTTTGTGGATGTTACATATGCATATGAATAAAATAATTTAGAGCAAAGTAAAAGTTTATTTTAATATCATATAATAGGTATTGCGGCATGAAATTTATGTTATGTAAATTAAATCGTACAATGGAATAATTAATAAATTAAACTTTTAGGTTTAATTTTAATTTAATTAACATATGTAAATGGGAAAACAAATCCACATTAATTTAAATACAAAATTAAATGAAATTTTATTATTTTATGCATGAAATATATTTATAAGCTTCAATTTAAAGGAATTGTACTGGAATTATACAATATGTAGCTATTTTGATGATTCAATATTATTATTTTCTAAACACTTAAATTACATATGGGTAACTCCCGATCTTCTGGTTTTTTTTATTTTGCTTTAAGCTATCTCACCCAAGTTTTAATCTTCATAAAATTATAAAAATAAATCGCGAAATAGCACATATCAACTGACATTAATAATCAGGGTAAATGTACTCTATAGGTTATATTTATTTATTGAAACAATATGGGAAAAGTTTTCCCATAAAAATAAATACATTGTTGAACTTAACACAAACAGTAGGATGTTGCAAATCACGAAACACAACTAAAATAATATCAATATAATAAAAGTGCATAAACATTTTAATTTTTAAACTGAAATATAAAAAATAATAAGGACAATATCTTATTTATTACAACAACTTTAACTTACTGCGACCTGTCTTTCCGACATTCACCGGAGCTCATGCGTGTTTGTCGACATATACCGGTGAAAATCTGAATGTATAATAAAATTAAGAAATGTTCGGTTTTTCACTCATTTGGTATTTGTCGACATCCACCGGCGAATGTTGACATTCTCAACTTTCGTTCTCCCACAGTAACAACATATATACTATTTTTCTCGACCCCAATACTTATAAAGGTTACTATGTATTTGAAAAATATTTAAAAATGATTTGAATTGTAACATATTGGGCGCGTTCAGCCGAACCTAGGAGCTAGATTGCTAACCTAGCGGTTATAGCTGAACGTATCGTTAGGTAACCGCTAGATTTCAGCAGATAGACTAGCGACCTAGCGAAATAAATCTGCACTAGATGAGCTAGCGAACCTTCTAGAACTGTCAACTGTCAAAAATTCATTTATAATATCATCAACATTAATCAAGTCTGCAAAAAATCTATAAAAATAACTTAAGTATCATGAAGTATTTGATATCTATTAATTACCAATTTTAAGATTGTTTTAGATTTGTCTTTGATCAGAATTTGAGGTTAATTCCACCAAACTTGACTGACATAAGATAACAGCATCAGCAAAATACCGTTCATGTTCATACTACTTTTCATCTGCTAGAATCTAGCACTAGCAAACGCTAGCTAGCCGCTAGGTTCGGCTCAACGCGCCCATTGATTTGTTTTATTTTTTCATTTTCAACAACAAATGCTATTATTTGAGCACTTCCTCTCCCGTTGATATGAAATTGATTGCTTCTGTCACGATTTTCTCTACTTGTCTTAAAAAAGTGTATATAATTTAATCTACTTCAGTTAAAAACTGAGGATATTATGAATTTTACTAAGAAAATTATTTATTGGCATCGGTAAATTATTACAATATATATTTTATCGAATTGATTATTCACTTACAATACCAACATTTTCGTAACCCATACTGTACGATTTAATAACAACCCGCACTAAATTTCACTTTATTATTCACATAACCAATAACCCAGCAAATTGATCATATAAATTCAAATGCGTCCATATTTCTCCAACAGCAAGGGATAAGAACGAAACACCGCTCACACCTGTTACCATAGCGGGCATCATCTCCGTGTGCCCCAGGAGATCCTAGTACAGAGTCCTGAAGGAAATCTCCCGGAGCCGGAGGTCATCTGCACTGGAAATATTCAGGATCCGCCCAAATAAAAATAAATAATTCGTGGCACTTGGTCGAGTAATAGATGTGCTGTACGTGATTCGGTAAGTGAATAGGTTGGAGACAGCGCCAGTAGTTGGTGGTTTGCTTGGAGAGAGCGAGGAAACAAGCGAAGGAGGTAGTTTTACAACGAAACCTCGAATAATAAGCTGAAGTTGTAATCTATAATTTTAAAATAATGGTGGTACCAAGAAGCTCCATAATATTTTAATAAACAAATATACCATCACGCCTTTTCCTTTTCTAATATTTACAAAAACATATTTTTCAAAACAACTACAGTATGACCTCTTTTATCCAAACATGCTCTAATCCGAACCTCCAGAATTCGAACAGAGCCAACTCAGAGCCATAATCCGAACAACACCTCGTTAATCCGAACAGCAAAGTGATTCCTGCTACCCAATTGAGGGAATCACTTGATTTCATGTTCTGTTACCTACATGAGGGAATCCCGTAGATTCATGTATGTATTCTGCTACCTATATGATCGAATCCCTTTCATATTCTCTTATTGTGCTACCTAAATGGGGGAACTTTCATCTCTCTATCTTTCTCGCGCTGTGTTGGTTACAGACTGTTTTTGTCTATACTCCTTCCATACATTTTATTAGTTCTATGATTGAAATACTCACAAAACAAATTAATTTTTTGTACTCATACATTGAAATGTGTTGTTTAACGTTGCCTAAGCAACGTCCGAAATGTCCATTTCCTAGGTCTCCACTAGATAGACAACCGGGAAATTTCGACGAAAACATTCCTATTTCTAAAGCGTTTATTAATAAATTATATATATAATAAAAAAATATAGTATTCCAAACGTCCCTTTACATAATATTAATATAAACAATACTGGATTAAGAATGAAATTAAATTTATAAATAAGAAATTTAGTGAATTTGATTACCAACGTTGGCAATAAAATCTGCCCAATATGACAGCTGTAAAATACATAACCTACAAATGTAAAGTTAGTTACCTCGATAGTGCCTCGATATAAATAAGAAATATAATAATTTTACAAGTGAAGACGGCAAATATTATATATACCATGTGTCCCACGTAAAGGTTGGCATAGGCAGTTAACATGTAAAATAAGTTTTTTGTAAATAAAAAGTGTCCGGCAAAAAATTATGCATCCAAATTTTATATCACAATACTGCCAATATCACTACATCTTATTTAATACAGATTACTTTATTTTGATACCGCAATTTAATGAAATTAATAATAATAATTCCTAATTTTCCGCCTACTCTTTTTATTGCTACTGACGTATAGTACCTGCAATTTGTTTTAAATATTTTAATCTGTCACTGTCAATTTCTGGCGATGGAAATTATTCAGCGTTCATTCCTGTGGTGTATTCAGATATTTGTCTTGCACTGCGCCCCCATAATACATTCTAATAATATTTACACGGTTCTCGACATTTAATGTATTCTTGATGACAGTGACAGATTAAAATATTTAAAACAAATTGCAAACACTACACGTCAGTAGCAATAAAAAGAGTAGGCGGAAAATTAGGAATTATTATTATTAATTTCATTAAATTGCGGTATCAAAATAAAGTAATCTGTATTAAATAAGATGTAGGGATATTGGCATTATTGTGATATAAAATTTGGATGCATAATTTTTTGCCGGACACTTTTTATTTACAAAAAACTGATTTTACATGTTATTTGCCTATGCCAACCTTTACGTGGGACACACGGTATATATATATATATATATATATATATATATATATATATATATATATATATATATTAATTGTTTTCTAATATATTAGACAAATTAATTTGTGTTTATATTTATAGTGCAACTTTGACATTTATCAAAAAAACCTCCTTGAAGAGCTACATTTCTTTGTATGGACTGTTATTAGTTTAATACTTTTCGTACAAAAAATATTGTACAAACCTCTTGCGTGAACTCGGTTCCCGGATTCGTTCTATGGCGGCGCGAGCTTGCGACTCATCTGGGAACCAAGCGTTCCCGCATTTGGTATGTAAATAACTATTACACGATGCTTGCAATGTACCTCATTTCCCTAATAACAACAAACATACTATGAGCAGATTTCTAACTGGTTGTAGAAAAATAAGTTTTTAAAATGATGAAAATGATGATGGTCTTATCATTTATCATCTAAATAAGCAATTTTTAAAAATTTGATTATTTTTTTTCTTTTTTTTTTTGTTCCAGGGCCCGAATCTACTGTTCTCGCATGGTAAGTAAATTGTTATTGGATCCCGTGTATTCGTTTTAATGCAAATTTATATCTTGATTTTGAACGTTATAGATTTCATTTGTATATACTGATTGTAAATGTATTAGGCAACCTTCGTCATCCCAATCATTCAATAAAGAAGTTTCCTCCACTGGTAATTTATAATTAACCTGTTTCAAACTGATACCATTAATTTCACAACACCCCTGTATTGAAACGCAAATTTGGGATAAAACAGAATTATGAACGAATTCAAATATTAGTTGATTCATATTCATTGTTAGTATACTCATATTTAAACTAATATAGATAGGGATATTGTTTTCTAATTATTAACTTTTTCTTGTAAAATTCATTTGAAATTTGAAACATTGGACCTTCACTGGATCTGAACCGTAATTAAAAATAAAACAACTGCTCTGATCATTTGCCAGTTACTTGATATTTCGAATATTATAAATAAATATTGCGTTAAAAATGAACAAAAATTGTAAGAATACAAAAACAATATTAGAGAGGATATCAAATGAAGCCTACAAAGATTTAATAATATATATGGATGGAGCGTTGGCTATGCTTTTAATACAGAAATCTGTAACCAACATAAGAGAGAGATAGCCATATCTAAAATTATGCAGTGGGAGAGGAACAGCACATTTTCATGCCACCCAGCACGTGGTACGAATGTGCTGTTTTTCTCCCACTGCGTAATTTTAGATATCTCTATTTCTCTCTTATATTGGCATTAAACTGCTACATGTAAAAATCAAGAAAATGTTTCCCACAAAATCATGTAGTTTCATTAGGTTGAAAATTTTCTCGTTTTTCAATTAATCTCCATTTCTTGCTTAAATCCACATTTTCCGGAAAACTGTAATAATTATGTATATATACAGTGTTCTAACCTAAAGTGACATATTTACCTGTTAAATGAAACACCGCCTTTTATAGCCTATTTTTTACAATTATATGCACATGATTTAACCATATTTGATATATTTAAATATGACATAAATAATTGACAAAATTCTAAATGAGGGACAAAAGCTCGCACGAAAGTCTATCAAAATTTTATTCTATTCATACGTCAAATGCCAAAACAAGTTCTTGTCATCTTGCCACCCATCACGTCACTTTCATCTGTCTATCTCTATCACGCTGTGTTAGTTACAGACTATCTCTTTCTATACTCCTTCCATACATTTTATTAGTTCTATGGAAGCCTAACAATTTTCAACTGTTTACTTACAATCCTTGATCTAAACATGATAAAATCATATTTAGTGGGCGTTGCAATATAATAAATACTCTCCAAACATCAAACGAGAGCTTTTAGGTGGTTTTAACTGCTCACAACTTTCTGCACAAAACGCAAACCCCGGTATTTGTACCTCTCCTGTTCTTTCAAAGCCAAAAAGAATGAAAAGTTCATCTGACGTAACTTCCGCGATTCCACCAAATTCGCTATTTTGACAGAAAGTTAATGAAGAGAAATTCTGTTTCTTGGTTAATTATCTTGTTTTAGAATGACACGAATATCAATCTGTTCTAATTTTAGTGACATGACAGAATACTTTTGAAACTTTTTACGAAATCTGATGAATTACGTGCACACAAAGGGAATTTTTCAAATTGGATTTTACTTCATTTATGGTATATTTCTCTTTTGTTAACTTCAAATCAACGACAGTCGAAACCAGTCGATAATTTAAAATAAATATTTTAACATAGATATTAATACTTGAGAAGTGTATTCGAATTAATGAAAATACAAACGATATATTAAATTTTCAGTAATAATATAAGAAGGTACTGGAATAAATTGGAAATAATTTGACAGATCTTTCGAAAACTTGTTGCCAGGCAATAGCCACGAAAGCCCGTGGGGTTTGAGTAGCTACTGACAAATGGTAACAAGTTTGAGAAAGATAGTACATAATTATTTTCTGATTTATCTAACTCTCGAGTTATATTTAATTAGATTATTTTTTGATTTTATCATCAGGCACGCCACTAAATCTATTTTGTTCTGCTAATTTTTATTTGTTTTGATGTTATCTATCTGACATCTGAAATGTGTCAATAAAAACAAAATTCCCGGGAATAATCAGCAGAGCTATTTTCTCAGTATAATAATGACAGGATTGGTTAAAACGCAGACACGTGACATACAATTAAGCATTTTATTGGTTTTAAGAAACGTCAAAAATAATTATTATTCTTTTTTAAATTGTTCGTAATCTTCTAATTCTGCAGTATAATGATTTAGTAAATATCTGAAATAATGTATGAAACGAAACTTCAATATATAAAAAGGAAAGTATTTCCAAAAGTAGAATTTGAAAACAAAATACTATTATAAAAACTTATTTGAGACATTCAAAGCAAAGAGAACATAAAATTATGAAAATATCTGTTATAGTTAGAATTTTATTTGAAATTGGCACTAAAGTGCTCAAAAATCATCACTAAAGTAACCCATTATACCACGATTTTGAGCAACGCAGTGTTGGCAAACCGTTAAATAATTATTTTACTATTAGGATAATTTTGGCAGATATATTAACGTACTATAATAAATTTGGACGTAACATGAAACAAAATTTGCAAGAAGAATTAACTAATAATTCCGATGACGAAATTGAGGACAAAACACATAATTTTGAGTGTTATTTACGATAACTTCACTTCTCGAGGTTGACTGTCAGTTTCAATTGACAACAGACAGGTGTATAAACTTAACCAATATATAATTTACAGTTTTTTCGAATTTTAGATTTCAAATAAAACTTAATATGTACCTCGGCACTGAAGTTCCTTTTTATCACTCACATGGTTTATTTTCCTCGGCCCTACGGGCCTCGGCAACTAAATTCCATATTCATGATAAAAAATTGAACTTCAATGGCTTGATACATAAATAACTATTATATAAAGAAAATAATATATGGTTCCATTTAAAAAATATATATATTTTGTTCCTTATTTTAGGAACCGCCATTACAAGTAATTTTTTGCCTATTTTATAAATATTGTTCTTTAATAGGGTACAGTTTTGCTTATTCATTCTTCAAAATACAAAAGTTAATAACAGTAAGCAAGCTTATTATTCGCTAACGAAAATAATTTTTTTTACAAAGTAATAACTCAGAAATACATATGCTGGGTATTATAATGTGCAGAAGAAGGGTGCTATAACTATCTTAAACATATTAAAATCAAACCCAGTTAACACTAGCTGAAATATTACGTCAATTCATTAACATTTTACTTGCTTTATAATAAAAAATTTAACTGCAAATGTCACGTTAGTTCCATGCGTCTACGTGTGACATTCCCCTTGATCGCGCTATAGAGGTCGACCCCTCGTCAACAACTTACATAAAAATTATATCTACGCAGTAAAGAACAATGAAAATGTATACAAATAATAAATCTCCCGTCTGACATGAAATATTATAATTTCCGTATAAAATTAGTGAATTATGCGATTGTGAAGATTAGCAATATTTCACCATAAATTTTATTAACTTATACACAACACAATCTATTTTATAACTGATAAAGTTTAACGACTTGTTCCACTTTATTTTTATATTTCTATTATTTATGTTCCGATCTCATGGAAGCTAACAATTAAAGTATTTTGCACTCAATTAAACATTCTGGACAAAAGTTGGGAAGTTTGACGGTTGTGAGTGTTTGGGAGACGGTTTAGAAGGACGTCGACCTCGCGAGATCTTATCAGATTGTTTTAATTTGTCGCTGGCGTGATGTATTGCTCTAATAACTAAACATCATATTAATGCGTTTCCTAATCACAGAAGTTTAATTTCAGCGGTGCGGCACGCACGAAAACCGCTTTTTAAAAATTATATTTTTGATTTTAAATATGATTGTTTAAACTGCGTTCAGAGACCCAAATATCTATTTATTACAATAATTACCACTTACAAATAGCAAACGGTTAAAGCGGCTTAAAACTGCTAATTTAAAATAAGAATTATACTTATACGGAAGAAAATACAGTAGGATTTATCGATCTATTCGATAAACTGAGGTTATAAAATGAATATTCAGAAAATGTCATACTAATTAAGAAACTAATCATGATTATTTATTAATCAATTTGAAGTATTTACAAAAAGGAACATCCGAATGAATTTGTATATTTGGGTAGTTTGTTTTCGAGGGATGGACGTATTGACCGGAAGATTGAATGTTTTCCAAAGGGGATACAATTGATATATACAAAATATTAAAAGTTTCAGTTCAGTATTTTTGGAGAAACCGTAACTCCAGAGATTCACACAGACTGACAGACAGACTGGCAAACATACTAACAGACACACACACACGCACGCACGCACGCACGCACGCACGCACGCACGCACGCACACACACACACACACACACACACACACACACACACATACATACATTATTGGCGAAATGTTAACTTTTAACACGGTGTTTGCTAACAATGCAGTTAACAATACTTTGTGCTACTGGCCCCTATACATCCTTACATTACATATTAAAAAGTACCAACATAAAATAATAATCTATGTTCTTACCGCCAAATATATCTGCCTTTTCGTGTGACTAACTCACTTTTGAGTTTGCTCTATTCTATGTTTCCTCTACAGCATATAAGCTGTACCTGTCAGTTCCCTAGAATCTGTTCAAAATAACAAGAAAAGAAAAATAATAAGTAATGACAAACGTACAAACATTTTATATTTGTAACGGATTGAAGTAAAAAGAGCAGGACAAACGAACAAGCTTGTAAAGGAAGACAGCTTCGTAGACTACGGCGGGAAAACTGGGGGATTCTCCCCGGAAATTAATGGTTATACTTGCACCGGAACCCAGGTGGATATATTTCCGCTTTTGTTTTAATATTCATTTGTTTCATTTCTCAAAACGAGCAGAACTAATTAAATGAAAATTTTAATTAGGCTCTTGTTGTTCCATAGTACATTTTTCAGAATTAATTGATTATTTTAACCGCAGCGAGTAAAATAATATGCTTTCTTCATAAATAAATATTGTGATGTTTATTAATTTTAAGATGTGCACCAGGTGGCTACCCCATTTTTTAACGTTATTTGCTTAAAATTCGTGTCTGTAAACTTCTACATCTCAGTTTAATACTAATTAAATAACTAAAGAACAGTATTTTGAATTTAAGTCTAGAATGGATTTGTAACTAAAAATAAAATAAATAAAATATATCATCAAGCCTTTTACCCATTATGGGTGTGGCACTCTGCTTACGCAGATTTCGGTAAGTGATATATTTATACGTATGAAGTGCGGTTACCAGCCGTAAAGTCATAGCACCCAAAGTTGTTAGTGGAGAGGGAACCACAGGGGTAAATTTAAATTGGCAACTGTCGGTAGTGGGATTCGAACTGAGGATCTCACGATCTACAGTCCGATACGTTACCACGGAGCTATTGTAACTGCATTTGTAACTGTAGTACAATTTAAAGAAACATTATAAAATGAATATGTAACAATAATAATAATTAAGTATTATCTTATAAATTTATTATATTTTCAAATTGAAATTAAATTTCATAAAGTCGCATAACGGATATGACGTCATATTGTCTGAGCATAAGATGATTAGGATATTACGTTTTAAAATTGACGTATGTATCCGATGGTATAACCTATATTTTATAAATACAGACAAGTAGTTATAACTAATATTATGCAATAATTACAAATAAGCTATAGCTTCCAGGATTAATAGTTATTTATGATATAAATGTTAAAAGTGGCATTTTATGAGAAAGTGGGAAAGTTTGTGAAACGAGGCGAAGCCAAGTGAAACAACCCCACGAACGAAATAAATCACTTTTTTCTACGACCACTACTGTAATTATGTCATTAAAGAACAAATTACAATCAATGTAAGTGCGTAGTTACGAATAGTGTTACGTAATGTTCATTACGTAACACAATTTTAAGTTAGCACTACTGACTCTCACATTACCAAAATAATTAAAATTTGATGCATGAAATTTTAGATTTAAATGTTATGGATTCAAATTTGGCTAACTGATAAAATTTTAACATATTTGGTGGGTTATTATAAATTATGACACCAATAAATATTTGAATACAATATGTAGAGGGGGTTTTGTTTCATTATGTATTCCTACGCTCAATTGTCGTTTTAATTTATAAACACAAACAAAGCTTGTTTGACATTTAGGTAATGTGTGTGATTATTACATGTATACTTGTCATATTTTATATGAGGGGTCTAGTATCAAAACCGGCTATGTCCAATTTTTTTGAAAATAGAGTTATGCACACCACTGGATTCGTAAAAATGAACACTTTTTTATTATCCCGAAGATGAAGTTTAAAAACGGCTAAATTCAGTACAAACTTAATGTGAAATATGGGATTAGTTTCAAAACCGACTCTATCCACTAGGGGTTTAGCTGCAAAACTGGCTATATCCATTTAGCCAATAGGAAGATAGTATACGGTTGCCACGTGGTCTAAACAATATTCAGATGTTAGGTATTATTTATTTTTTTTATATTAAATATAAAAAAAATTAATATATAATAATAAATTATTGTTTTATCTTATACAATTAAATCTGGTATTTCTGAAGGCATTACGCAGTATTCTTGCTCTTCAGCTTTATCGTAATTTGAATTATTATCTATCACATCTGAATAATATTTCAAATGGTTATTTTTCTTTCAGTTATCGCCGAAATGTTTCGTTAATAATTTATTGACGTCTTGCAGTTTGAAGGGCTTTACTGAATATCCCAATGTAAATAAAAATACATAAACAAAAAAAAAAGTCTGTTATATTTAACAGACTTTATTTGTTTATATATTTTTATAAGATTTTTTTATCAAAATTTATTTTTATTTTATAAATACAAAAGTTTATTTTACAAATCAAAAATTGTGTATTTTTTTATTCTTAAAATAACAATATTTGTCATAATGCATTATAGGTAAACATAAGTTATTTTAGTTTCAAAAACGGCTACATCCCTAACACTGAATTTCAAAACCGGCATTCTGCATAAGTGAGTTTCAAAACCGACTATGTCAATCTTTTAAACCTGTATATTGCAAATTATACTAACATTTTAAGTGCAAAGTAGAATTGTCATAATTCAAAATGATCTAATTTTAAACATCTAAACATAAATTATTACAATTTGTTGCAAATTAAGCGCAAAACTAAAAATTTCAATTTACTCGAAACTGAAAAAAGTGGACATAGCCGGTTTTGATACTAGACCCCTCATAGTCTCCCATCTGCATCTATAGTTTATAATCTGTGTTTTATAGTGCGGTAAATAAATACTACTAAATATTATTATCCTTTACTTATATTTATTAATATTTTAGCTAATAAATGTCAAGCAACAGTGATATTTCGATTAGAACACCACTGGAGATACAAGCTAAAACTAAAAATGAAACAAATAATTTTTTGGGGACTAAATCTCAAAAAAGATACGAATTTGTGTACCAAAAATTCATAGATTGGAGATGACAAAAATACATAAAAATTTCTATCTATTTGAATTTTATTTTTCATTTAGAAAATGTATTGAGTGGTCGTCGAAAAATGTAGTGCACAACTCGAGAGGTAAAGCAATGACGCCCTCGTGAAATTACAAATTCGCCGCTATGCGGCTCGTGTATCAATTTTTCACTCGTGCGTAATTTGCTTCTTACATCTCTCGTTATGTAATATACTATATTATACATACTTATAGCATACAAAATTTTATCTACGATCCTCCTAGTGTATAAGTAAATAATAAAAAATGTAGAATAATATTTTGACAGGTAGGGTTATATGTGTTGATTTATTGATACAACTTGTTAAAAGTAACAATAAAATCACTTTTAACACGTTGCTATGTTACTTTTAACACTAGTGTCAGAAAGTGACAATTTAACTTGCTAAGCAACCAATAAAAGGGCCACTTTTAATAACGGTCGTAGATAAAAACAATTTATATAATAATAGAAAAACATTACCTACCTCTAATTACGTCAATTTTTCTACCAAAACTACGTCACATATTCCTCCTCTGGTTTTTAATATTATAATTCTCATAAATTTGAAAAACATATAAGAAATTCATCGATTCGAAAAACATGGGTATTTTATTTTCTAGTCAAGATTCAAATGTATAAAAATAAAAAATATATATAACATATATTGTCTGCAATGTTTATCATATTTTTCGTTTTTAATTTTTGTTTTGTAATAATTAGGAAAGAACGATCAATCTAAATTCAGAGCTGTCATAAAGAAACTTAATAAATAATAATTTATGAAATTTCTATTAATTTGTTTTGGTGAACACGTAGTAAATTATGTATTACTATGTCCAGTAAAAATATGTAGATAAAATGGAAATGTAACCATTTTTTTTTCACGAGAAAATATTTTATTTCGCCGAGCTGTGCTAATACCATAAAATAGTCATACACAATTTGAGAGATACTATTTTAAAATGTTTTTTTACGAATGCAAAAAGTAATAATCCATATAAATACAAACGAGTATACATTACTGCTAATAGCTGTACCATTCTGACTGTAAAAATAATACTATTTTCATTCGAGGGCCCTTTAATAATCAATGTGTTTGAATTTAAGCTTCAAATAAAATGTATGTATAAGCTTTTCAATACATGGAAGGGACTTGGAAAATACAAAATAATACGAGTATTTATTTGATTTTTTGTTCAGCAGTGTTTGTTTCAGTAAATAACAGTTGCACCAGAGGTAGCAAAATACACAATTATTTTATAATTATACATCTAAATACAATAAATATATAATCACGCCATTTACCCAGATCTACTTTCGCAGATTCTTATTCTTACGCGTGAAGTAAACACGACACGGTCACTTGATTCTCACTTGTCTTACAAAGTTGTAATCTAACATAAATATAATAAATAAATAAATATATTATTACGCCATTTATCTATTTTGAATGCATCGCGCTGGTTTTGTAGTTCTCGGTAAATGTTACATTTTTGTATATGCAGTGCGGTAACAAGCCGTCAAGTCAAAACCAGCAAAGATGTTAGTGAAGAAAGAACCACAAAGACAAAGTTAAAATTGTAACTTTCAACTGTCGGAATCGAATTGAGGATTTCTTTATGTACAGTCCAATCTGTACAAAAAGTAACATTTATAGTCCCTATTTTGCGTGGGTAAATTAGTTCATTTTTAAACTTTACAAACATGAGTGCGCAAAGTGATACTTTGCACATGCTTGTATTTTACGTACGATTTTTTTTCGCTCGATTTGCAAGTTTCTTTTAAACTAAAAATCGTATTAAAAAGGTTTTTTTTACAAAGTAATAAAAATTACTAATAAATACATAAAAATAAATAAATAAATAAATAAATATATCATCACGCCTTTTACCCATTATGGGTGTGGCACTCTGCTTACGCAGATCTCGGTAGGTGATATATTTTTGCGTATGAAGTGCGGTTACCAGACGTCAAATCATAGCCCCCAAAGATGTTAGTAGAGGGGGAACCACAGGGGTAAATTTAAATTTGTAACTGTCGGCAGTGGGATTCGAACTGAGGATCTCACGATCCACAGTCCGACACGTTACCACGGAGCTATTTACCCCCTATAAATACATAAAAAAGCAGAAAAAATAAAAAGAACTAGAACAGCCGGAATATAGTTATAGGAACCTGTGTTTTCGTATTACTCTACTCTGATCCATAGATATTTATACATAATCTAGATACCTAGCCCGATGCGCAATAATGAAGCCTCATCGGCCATTTGCTAAAAAGGCAGAAAGTGACATTTGTATCAATTTAAATATATAGTTCATTTTTTATTGCATAGCACAGCATAGCAAAATGGTCCACTCAAAAGCAAAATGTGAGTAAATTAAATAAACTAATATTATTTTCAAATCGATAAATAAAGTGATTAAATGTAATACTTGTATTACATTTCATATTTTATCAATTAAAATAAATTTAATAACAATTTATATGAGTTTTAGTTCCTATTTACTATACATCATATTCAAATATTGTATCGCAATATTTGAGTTATATTTCATATTTTATCAATTAATATAAATTTAATAACAATTTATTTGAGTTTTATTTTTTATTTACTATACATCTTATTCAAATATTGCCTTTCTAACAAATGGCCGCCGGCTTCACTTTGTTGTATGTTACCTCCCGCCACATCTTGTAAGGGAGGTATAGGAATCATGCTAAAAATTCGGTAGTGAGTTTTCTGTGGATGAGTACGTTTTAAATAAAAATAAAAAAATAAATACATCATCACGCCTTTTACCCATTATGGGTGTGGCACTCTGCTTACGCAGATCTCGGTAAGTGATATATTTTTGCGTATGAAGTGCGGTTACCAGTCGTCAAATCATAGCCTCCAAAGATGATAGTGGAGGGGGAACCACAGGGGTAAATTTAAATTGGCAACTGTCAACTATGGGATACGAACTGAAGATCTCACGATTCACAGTCCGACGCGTTACCACGGAGCTATTTACCCCTAAAATACGATTTTAATAGTTTCGCGATAATGTCTGAGTGTGTTTGTGTCTGTCTGTCTGGCTGTCTGTCTGTCAGTCTGTGTGGATCTCTGGAGTTACGGTTTTTCAAAAACTACTATACTGAAAATTTTGATATTTTGCATATATCAATTTTATCCCTTTGGAAGAGCTGATTAGTTTTTGGTGATAATCCAATAACCAGAAGTGGTAGTTTACTTGAAGCCCATTCAAGTTATTTCAAAATATCTCAGTAAATAATGGTTTAATGAAAATTTTGTTATTAGAATAATATTTCAATATTATTGTCTATAATTATTGTTTGAAATATTTTCCTCTTAGTGCCACCATTTACGAATTACAACTCGTTAAAGAAATAGTTATTTATTTAACTAGGCATCAAAATATCAGATTTACAGAGCAGAGGCTGCCGAAGCTATAAATCTGTGTTTGATGCCGAGTTGACACATAATTTTTTGTCGATTTGGAATTAATGTTAATTTAATAATTATTTTGTATAGATATTTTGAAGGTTATTTCTGTAAAAATACGTTGCCATGCATATGTTGAACGGTTGCTATGTATTTATTGATGATTGCTATGTGTTTGTTGAGCGGTTGTTATGTAAAATATTTTTACAGCTTAGGCATAAAAGTGACACTTTTCAAACTGTTAGCAGTCCGTGAAGTGTCATCTTTAATGTCCATCGGCAAAACAAAAAATATTTTGATATTTTCGTTTAAATCTGCTTACCTGTGTTTTGAAAAAACAAAACAACGGTTGAAAAATGTAATTTTTTGACATGTGTCATAATTTTTTCAAGGGATGAACGTTTCTTAATAGTGGTGGTCTGTGTTCCTGTATTGTTCGATAAGAAATCTATGGCGGGAGGTATTGTGGTACCCACAACAGATTTTTTATATTGAGTTCGGTATCTAGTATTTACCCTGATCACATGACCCTGAATTGACGGTTCTCGATGATATTTTTTAGATGTAGTATTCATTTCGTTAAATTAAGGTATTTTAATAAAGCAATCTTTATTAAATAAGATGCAGGAACTGATGTAGTATTGTCGTGTGCTTATGGTTATTAGCTGGACAGTTTTTCTTTAGAAAGAACTGTTTTCCATGTAAACGCCTTATAACATTACGCTGGATCACGCGTTATATGTCCGGAAGACAAAAATTATCGTGTTTAACTGAAGTTGCAAGTTTTACAGTTCTCGAGATATGAATGATGATCAAATTGAAACATGCATATCTAACATTTTGAGCCACTCTAAATTTTTGTTATATTTTTGACAAAAATACATATGTTTTGACGGTGATAACTTATTTATGTATAATAACTTTGTTAATATTTACTCTCATATTTACTATTTATAGTACGTTTGAGGTTTACTGATAAAACTATATATTGCACGCGTATTGGCTCCTGAAAAGGATTAATTTCAAAATTGCATCCGGCGTTTCCTACGCCTGCTTTAATCCCGGTTATTAATGTACGAGTACATTCAGCCAACGCAACAAACACACAAACATACACGCGAATCCACATCACACAGTTATGTGTTTACATACTCGATATGTAAACTCACTACTCGTATTTTTATATTGATTTATGTCCACTTGATGTATTACTATGCACTTGTATTTAAACCAGCAGTTACAAAACTGTAATTAATAAATACGCGTATTGATTGATTGGCTGAACGCTGTTACAAATGTTAGGTCACCGTCATATGGTGAGCATCAATTATTTTTTTGATCAATTTTGTGCAATGTAGTGCATTCATCATTGCTTTTTAAACACTTTTCAAAACATTTCAGTTTCAACAGTGTTTGTTTATTTAAAAACGGCTAAACCAATTGAGTTTAGTTAGTTAAATCTTCGTTTTCAACCGATGGAATATATATTGAGAGTAACAATAAAAATATTCTTCCGTTGTATATCTCTACATTGAAATAAACTAAACAAATTAAAAGATAACTCTCAAAAAATATTAAAGCGAGCATTACACGATGAATTTTTTCTTCTCAAGTGATTTTAAAATGTTATTTGATAGCTAATTCACCTATTGCAAAACACGGATAGATGTTAATGCGGTTGCAATGTGCAAGTGTACGGTCAAATTTTTAAGAAAATTTTAAGAAATAGTTCCGAATATTCTTACTGTCGATTCATCTTTCTCTTTTATACCTCATTGTGCGAAAGAGAAAACCTTTTAATGTCACTTGGAAAGGAAAACTTCATCGTGTAATGCACGCTTTATAAAATTAAGTCGAGATGTCTTACTTCGTTGATGTTGTAACAACGTGGTTAACCAATCAAAAATCATCTTAAAAAATCATTTCCTTGGTTACTTCAAAAACTTTGATATTTTTAATTAAAAATATTGGGCTTCAACGTTATTTATTAGCACTTTGAATATGTTCACATGACTACATTGTATGGTTCATTTACAATATCGTTTTATTTAATAATATTTCATTTAGTAAATCAATGTATTTTAGATATTTGATTGTTATTGCTGAGTGTTCTTTGTTGATTTTCCATAAATCATTATCTTTGCAATAATACATTTTTGAATATTCATTTTAAGTGTAAGAATTATACATTCAATTAAAAATATATTTCTATTCCTGTTACTTTTTTTTATGTATGTAAAAGTAATTGTTATTAAATACACAATGTATACAGAGGAATTGGTTAAGTGTAAGAACAGCTATTAGCTGAACTTTTTCCAAACAAAACAAATTTATTATTATTTCTTCTTCAAGGGTTTCTGGTTTATGATAGTGAAGTCTCTGGGTTCTATATTTCTGACATTATATGTTGTGTTACATGTTTTACATCTTATTATGCGAAGTTCGAATCTTATGTGTCCAATTTTTAACCATATAAGTATTGTTAGTTCGCGTTTTAGTGTCGTTACTGAATTCCATATTTTTATTGCTTTCTTAATTTCCCGTAGTTTAAATATTTAAGAAAGCTTTCAGAACTCGTAATAACAGTAGAATTTTTATTAAACCACGTTTTCGGTAAGCAATCTGCTTCATCATGTTAAATACAAAAAAAAGAAATAATGAATTTGTAATCAAGACTTACTTACTTATTTAATCCCTATGTCTTTCTCAGTTCCATTAGCCAATCTCTGGGGACCTTAGATCTCGCTGAGCCAGTCAATCGGTGCCACAGCATTGGATTAGTATAAGCTCAGCTTAATATAAGTATATACATCTCGAAAGCAGACAAATGCAAATAAAATTTAATCTAAAAATATAAATAACTGATAATATAAAGAATAGAAGCAAAAACAGTGAAAACTTCTTTTGAAAAAAAGCGTGAAAAGCTCAAAAAAATACTCAATCTTTCAAAAAATCGCTAACTCCTCTCTTAAAAACTGCAAGCGAATCACTAAAAATATCAACATTACTTTCAACTAGATTATAAAGATTGCACATAGAAAATAATGGATCCGAATATGTAATATTAGTTCGAGGCGAAGGTAAATAAAATGTGAGACGAATATTAAAAGAAGCAACATGAAATCCAATACGACTAAGAGTTTCAGCATCGTCCACCATATTGTTAATTAATTTATACAAATAAATTAAACAAGCAGTTTTCCTTCTATCAGATAGGCTAGTGAAATTAAACATGTCCAGAAGTACATCGTGAGAAAAATTTTGTACAGGATAGTGTCCTTCAACTTTGTAATAAATAAATTTTAAAAATTATCTATAATTAATTCTGAATTTAAACATGTATTGCTAGTTTGGTGATGTCTGAACCAAGTACAGCTCTTTCGTCAATTCCAATTTCCTAATCCAGTTCAATAATTTGAAAAAGTGATAAATTTTAGTTGGAAAATTTGTTATTTCTTATTATCACATCCCCGTGAAACTAAATTGAAATATTTTGCTTATATGAAAACCTAAAATGATTTATTGATGTCCAAGGCAGGTATAGCATACGATTCTCGTTGGTGACCTATTGAGCACATCACATAATTCCTACGTAATTGTCAATTAACTGAGGGAATTGGATCGCCGATAGCTCAATGCGGGTTTTAATCTCGTTCTGTAGCTCTTCTGTATGCACGGAGCAGTGCAAACACACGTCAAACGGATTACTTTCGAATTCATGTCTAATTACAATTAGAGAGAACAGAGGGGACAATCATGGAGATAATGATGGCGACAATTAGCGAATGAAGTACTGTGGATAGAGCGTTCACCTCAAAGAGGATGTTCGTGGGCTGAAGCTTCGGTCAGTTCAACTTACAATCAAAATAGTGTATTGAGGAACAAGCGTTGCAATCACTCTTATTTTACTATGGGTACAAATTGTTATTTTTATACTGTTTTCCTACATAACATGAAAACGTTAAAACAGAAGAAATAAATGCATTAAGTAAAATAATATATTATTATATGAGGGATTATGATAGTCATCATCTATGTGTATAATGCCAATAATCCCGAATATAATAGTAAACTTTTTCTACTCCTGTAAATTCGGAAATCACTTTTGAAACTGATCGAAATTTGTTGAAAACACACGTTGAAAAAATACACAATGGAAACTGGCTACATATCAACTGTCAGACAGCCGTTGCTTGGTGATCCACATCACGTCTTTAAAATAACAGTGAATTATGGATTTCTGGCTAAGTGATTGGTCGAGATTAGTGAATTATGGGTACTATAATTTATCGAAAAAATTGAAATATTGAGGATATATTTATACAAGAGTAGAAAAAATATATAAAACATTACTAAGACCTAAATTAATTTATATCTGCGAAATCTGGACGTTGACAAGTGACAATACGAGGGGCACTGCTAAAGTTCGCGGAATCAAGTACTCTCTGCATTTCCAGCGTTCTGCGATTGTCATATCCGTAAAATTTGACCTTTTTTACCTATAATTCAGTTGACAGTTCGATTTCAAACTGCTCGGTTTCGTTTCAAAAAAATTTAACGGGAGTAATAATTGTGTGAAATATGGAAATTTCGAATCGTGACTTCCGAGTGATGATTTTTTATGATTTTCGATACGGTTTAACACCGCAACAATGTGTGGAAAAACTTAATTCGTTATTTGGGGATGAAGCACCATCCAAAACTATGGTTTACAAATGGTTCGCAGAATTCAAGCGTGGAAGACCAACGTTTGATGACGATCTTTGCGAAGGTCGTCCATGCACCTCTGTTGTCGCGAAAAATATTGATGCTGTGCGTGAAATGATTTTGTCAGATCGGCATGTGACCTATAGTGAGATAGAGGCATCCTTAGGCATTGCAGCGAAACAAATACATACGATTTTGCACGATCATTTGCATGTCAGGAAGCTTTGCAGTCGTTGGATCCCACACAATTTGAAAGAAGAACAAAAACAGGCACGTGTCAAGTGGTGCAAGGAAATGCTAAAGAAATTCGAAGGGGGTCGTTCAAATTCGGTATATTACATCGTAACAGGCGACGAATCTTGGATTTATTCATATGAGCCTGAAACTAAACAGCAATCGACTGTATGGGTGTTCCAAAATGAACCTAAACCCACAAAAGTGGTGCGTTCACGAAGCGTTTCGAAAAGAATGATTGCTTGTTTCTTCGGAAAAACCGGTCATGTTGCAACTGTTGCATTAGAGGATCGAAGGACAGTTAATGCTGACTGGTATACTTCAATTTGTTTGCCGGAAGTTATCGCTGAAATCAGAAGGAACAACATAAACCGGCGAATCATTGTTCATCATGACAATGCAAGCGCTCACACAGCACGGCGAACTGTAGAGTTTTTGACCAGTAACAACATCCAATTAATGACTCATTGCCCATATTCGCCTGATTTATCGCACAATGACTTCTTCCTATTTCGACATATCAAAAATAAAATGCGTGGCGAGCGTATAGATTTTAAAGGAGAATATTTTGAGAAGCAATAAAGCGATTTACATAACGTAATTTGTGTTTTGTTTTACATTTTCCGCGAACTTTGGCAGTGCCCCTCGTAAAACCTAAAATTGCTCTGAGATATTTCGAAAGATAGATTCTTCGAAGATACATGGACAATCGCCGGAAGAGAAAGGTACTGAAGAATTAACATGACTATAAGCTCAAAGAGTGGCAAAATATAGTAAAATTACTAAAATATTAGAGACTACGATAAGAAGGATATTTAAAGGAAATGCCAGAGAAAAGGAAGCCCAAACACGTATGGAAAGGTGACAGATTTGAATTTTTTTTTTTTACATATTGTAAAACTGATAGATTCATGTTGGTCAATATTTTAACTCAACAACTTCATGAAAACTACTTCCCAAAAATAACTGTACAAACGTTGTAGTATCTACAATTTTAATAAAAATACTAGCACACACATCACATTTTAAATTTCATAGAAGAAAATCTAATTCTGACCCAATGGTATGAGTTGTACTACAGAAAATTGAATAGGCTCCATGTATTTGAATTATTTTCTGTACGTATTGTCAAATATATTAGCGCACTAGAAAATTCTAAGAACTGTACTTATATGAATGGGAAATATGATTGTGTAAAAGTAAAACAGAATTTTCCGCGCAATTTTAGTTTGTAGCTTGAAGTACGTTTTGTCAACAGAAAAAGGAGGAAAACTGTTGCAGAACTTTTAATTTGAGACCGCGGAATGGCAAAGTTCAGTTCTCCACTTTTCATTCTGCTGTTGTATTTAAATTGTGATATATTATTGAACCAAACACAATAACCTATAAATATCTTAAATAACAGTAAATTCTAAGACTTAGAATAATCTAATAATAATTAAGCTAATTCCTAAGCTTTCAAGAAATAAGAAAATATTTAAATACGTATTTCGATTCCTAAGTTATCAACATCAGTAGCATTTTTAGTGTTTTCTTTATTATTATTGGCTAGTTTGATACGGGTAATTGGTTAGGTTTAGTATAAAATAGGTAAGTTTTATTCAAGCTTGACCACTGACTTGGTTTAGAAGTTGTGTAATCTTGATATTAAATATAATTTCTTTAAGGCTTATGGATTAGATATTTTTTAGATTTAAAATATCATATTTCGTTTGATTGATGATTATCAATCATTATCGTTAGATGAGCTCTAAAAAGAATCTTTCAATTCTATTGAATATAGAATTAGAAATAAAAAACTTGATTAATAAATATTCGACGTACAAAAAGAAGTTAATTCAAGAAACCTATTTCAATTCACTTTATACTTTCTTATACACAGTATAAGGACGTACAAGATTCATAAAAAAAAATGACGTTTCGTTGGATGATAGTTACATTTTCTTATCAGCTTTCACATAAACAGTTATTCTTTTGTTGTATAAAGTCTAATAATAGTTATTTACTTTACAAGTGGGCAAAGTAAGGAATTACCCACAAGAGAAATTTTAGCTCACGAAGCCGAGGGCTGAGTGAGATAATTTTATCGAGTGGGTAATTCCACTTTGCCCACGTGTGAAGTATAACGTTTTATCCAACACTTCTTAATAAATGAAAAATTTATTAAAGAAATATTATTTGACAGTGACATATGCTTTAAATTTTAAAAGTTAAAATGTCAATCGAAGTAGTTACCAACGTGTTGTGTGTTATTATTATTGTTATAAATAAAAAAATAATCACTAGTGGATTTCCTCAAAATTATACCCACTAGTGGATAATCTGTTACTTTGCTTGTTTAAAATCGCCATAGTTATAGAGCATTTATTGAGAGGTGTTGGATAAAATATTTATTTAATCCAATATTTTTTATAAATTTCAATTGGTGAAAAATGTAGGTACATTTAATTAGATTTTATTTGTATTTTGTTGTTCCTATAACAAAGCTGTTACGACACCAAAAGGAGTTTCATAACAGCTTAATCGAGTGTTCTAATAGAGCAGTATAATTTATATTTTCAAAGTTGGTAACTCTACTGCAATATCATGTTAAAAAATATCAAATGTCACACTTCGCGAAATAAATAAAAACAAATTTTAAGAATGTTATTTTTAAACAATTTTGATTGAATTTAAAAGCAGAATGTAAGAATAGTATGAAGAAGAGATAGGAAAGGTAAGGTTAGGTGATGAATTTTCAAACGTCACGTCAGAGTCGCAAACTTACAAAAAATTCCCTGAATTTTGATTTTTATTAAAAAAAGAGCATAAAAGGCGCAAAACAAAGATTGTCGTTTATTTTGTTCGAAAGGCTTCCTTCTCACAAAATAAAATGACAATTATGAAACAAGTTCTTTAATATACTATTACAAAAGAAGTAAAAATATGCAAAGAGACACCTTCTATCGACTTCAAACGTAACTTCATTCCGGGATGACAATACAGCTTCAAACATTGACTGGAATATATTTTTTACAAGATACATAAATATGCTTTATATCAAATCTTCAAAGCACACAATTGCCTTGTTGAAATCTGCCTGTCAATAAAAAAGAATTATCGTTATACTTCCAATTCTTTTTCGTTAGAATCCCGAACTTTTGAACTTCCAAAATTCAAAAGAGTGCTCGTACACAAACTTTCCGTTCTAAATTTCCGAAGACCCAAACAAAAGTTACGCATCTTTTTCACCGTCTCTCATCCTCCTACGCAATCACTCCAATCAGCTTATAACCATCAGCGTGATATCAAACACCAAGCAAACACATTTACAGGTTCACATTTCACACACTGATTAGCTATCGAGTATCGGGTATCTCTCATACTATCGCCTGATTCCGGGGAGTTCAATATACCCTCGGCAAAATCGAACTCCGGAGCAACAAGTCTCGTCTCAAGCTGTAATCACGGAGGGTTGGAACATGATGGGGGTTGGTAAATCAGGAAATTACTCGATCCTAGACGAAGCTGCCGAGTAAAATTGCGATGGGATGATGAAATGGATTTTTTGTAGTCCTAGGAGGAATAACTTTTTAAGGTAGAAATAAAGGCATTGCTTTACTTATATGACAGAGTAATATGTTTTAGTTTATAAATTATTGCTAGAATAGTTATTTGTGTATCAAGTGCGGATAGAGCATTGTTTGTTGCACGCGGCGAGAAATTGTTGATCGAGGCGAAGCCGAGATCAACAACTCGACAAGTGCACCGAACAAGCTCTATCCGACGAAATACACACAATATTTTTTCTACAATCGTTGAACAATGTCAAGCTGTACAAAAAAAATAATTTTCAAAATTATCTTTGGTCACGCCTATAACAATTCAGTAAAATTCTAGTTACCCATGTCACCGTAATCATGACAACGTTTATGAACAAAATAAACATTTTCAAAGAAATCATAATTTGACACATGGAGTACATTTGACATATGGAGTACATTTGACATAAAGTCTACAGAGTGAATACGTGTATGGTGATTAAGTTGAAGTGTATGTACGTATATGCCAACTGTATTTGCAATAGCAAGGTTACAAGAAAAATCCAATGCATCATTTACTTCTTTTACCTAATTTATTTTTAGTTTTGTTTTTGTCGCGCTAGTGCGACAATATGTCACTTTGTCGCCCTAGAGCGACAATTTTGAACATTTCCTAACCAAAAATGGAATAACAATGTCGATATTGTGCAACGATTGTAGAAAAAATTTATTTTATATGAATTGGCATCTGATGTATTTCGATATTGTAGTTCAAAATTAGAAATGTATAAAAACAATGAAAAATAAATAGATTGTGATTAAAATGTCTCTTTATCATATCCTAGTAGCGACACTACCATAACAGATCAATATCTGCTCCATTGTATGTTTGTTGTTGCTAGGGAAATGAGGTAAATTGTAAGCATCGTACGAAATGAATTTGTTTTGTGAGTATTTCAATACAGGACATCTCATTTCAGTACAGGTGCCATTGCTAGGATACTTATTTAGAATTCATAAATATGGGAATGGTGAAAGCGGAACAAATTTATTGTAACGGGCCAGTACGGCCCTGAACAGACAGCGCGCAACGATGACTCATCGTTCTCGAATGGTTCCATTCGAGAGCTACTAGAAAATTGCAGACCGCCAGCTCAACCGGTATATGAATGTGCTTGCCTACCCAGTGGGGTATTCGACTCTGATACGATGTTTAGTACATATCGAATCAAGTGGAAAAAAAATAACGATTAATCAATACTAAACTAAGAATATTACACAAGAAATATTTATTTACACCATTTATATTCACTACGCAATCTTTTTATTTATGTTACCATGGTATTCAGTTTTTTCGAACGGTTAGAAAATATTTTTTGCTCGAAAAACAAAATTGTCAACAACTGTCACTCTTAGTTACCAAAATTTTACAAGTTATGGTGGACTAATTTTGTTTGGATTTCTCATCCTTTTCAATAAATTTAATAACAATTTCAATCATATAAAACACAATCGTAGAAAAAATATTGTTTGTAGTTTTTAGTGCGTTCGATTGACTTTTTTGAAGAAGCTTGATATTTTGAGTCATATCTTAGATTCTATCAAGAAATCTTGAAAAATCTGTACATATTTTGTGGCCTTATATCTCTTATATACGAGTATGTTTTTAAAGTTTAATTTGATTTGTATCCCTGAAAAATCAAAGTTAGTATTATGATGATAGATGCAAAGGGTGTAGACTGAAATAAAAAAAGTTAGGATTTTCTGTAAATAAACATTTATTACCTAATACTATATACAATCAAAGTAACTGTCCACAATCAAGCCCTGAGGGATAGCCGGATCGCCGCACCTCTGAAGTCAGTTGCGGTGCTGTAAGAAAATAAAAGAATATGAGTGAAACGCACACAGTGAGAAATCCACGCTGAAAACAATTAAATAGCAAAATCATATAAATCTGAACTCTATAGTTAATTAGTCAAACACGCAATCACTTAATCACATAGGTGACGTAATGTAGCATACTGAAGCTTCCGTCGCCTCTCACTCCACTGTGTCCTAAGACAACCTACGTGGCAGTGTGAGAGTATCTCACCCCACTGTGTCCGAAGACAACCTACGGAGGGTGAGAGTAGCTCACCCCACTGTGTCCGAAGACAACCTACGGAGGGTGAGCAAAGAATCCTCGTGGCCCCTGTGTCCGCAGACAACCTACGTGACCACGAGACTTGCCATCTTCCACTGAGCGAAGCTATGAGAGAACGGTTGAAAGCCGAGTCTGAAACCATATCTCTCCTCCACTACTCAAAGATGCAAGCGAAAGGAAGGCCAACTCCTGAATGCAACACTATAGATGGCAGGAGGGCACCGTTGGCACCGGACTAGTAACGGTACTTCGCTGGGCGCTACTCGGCTGGTCCCACCGCTGGCGACCGCACCATAATTAAGGATAAGGATAGGGATATACAGCCACACACTTCCAATCGCTCCACATTTTCACTCAACAACAATAATTAAAATACTCTCTAAAAATAGCAATGGATAACTCACTCTACACAATCCCTGAATCCTGAAAGTAAATAGTCACTAAATCAGCTACACAAAACTACAACTTCACTGGCCGGAAGATCAAACTAAACTGGAAGACATAACGATTAAATAAACGTGGCGGCAGGGTTGTTACGTTAACAGCAGCAGCCAGATCGACACCTAATGAAATAAAAACAAATTAAAGTGATTAAATAATACCTCAGTCAGAAATTTTGTAACATTAGTGAAAAAGCTTTTCTGGCCTCCTGAACTGTAAACATAACAATCACACATCATTTACGTTTGCGGTAACTACGATTTTACAGTTTCCATGATTTTTGAAACACCGCGGTGCGGGAACGCGCACCGATATTTTATAGCTTTTTGAGGCCATTAAAATAAAAAGTAACTTTGTAATAATAAAGAAGGATTAAAAAAACTCTAGTTACCGCCAAAATCGTTAAATAAAGTAACATAGAAATAAATAAAACTAAAAATTTTATATAAAATATGACATTTGTCAGCAGCGCCATCTCTTAACACTTATCCTAACTAAGTATCGATTATTCACAGTCGGTAATTGTCAAAGAACTAATAAAATGTCAAAAGATAAAACTGATTGATTGGATTGATGAGAATTGGTGATTTATTTTATTTTAATTATATTAAATTAATTGTAATACAGAATATCGAGAAAGGTAGGTAACATTTGAATCGCTCATGTAGTCTATGTGGGAATTATTAAATTGTCATATTTTTAGGTTATAATTGGGTCTTTCCTTTCAAGTAGTTTTGAATATTACGAAATATCTGTGTTTTTGCAAATCATAATTGAATAAATTGCCCACAAAGATTTTTTATTTTGCGATATCAGCTCTGTGAAATATGCCAAGAGGATGTTTTTCAGTTAAATTGTTGCCTTTCTTCTCGTCACACCACACCACAAAAGCTTGAAATATCTCGTAACGTAATTTATATTTTCAGGGAGTGGTTCTACTTTTGATTATGACACTTTATACAAATTGTTGATTATTTTGACGTTCCACAGTTTTTCAAAGCGTCTTGATGCACAGCTTACTATAAATATCAATTAAGAAAATTTATGGAAAATACATATAAATAAATATAGTAAAAAGGTATGTCTGCCAGAAAATGTAATACATTATGTGTGCGTTAAGTTTATTATACATCGCTCAGTTTTATTAAAAACTTCGCGCTGTAAAACTAAACTTACCGCACGTATAATGTAAATAACTATTACCGTTTTCCGTAACTATTAATTTTTTAGTGTCTAAAATGAAAGCAAATAATATTTGGAATGGTTTTTCTATTTTGATGTAATTTAATGTAATATTTCGTAACATCTTAAGTTCACTAAAAATAATATGTATTAATTTAAAACTGTTGTTAATTTCGGCCAAAATCAAATAAGTTCTCCGCATTGTTATGAAACTAATAATTATTAATTTCATTACTTTATAATTTCTTATATTAACAACAAATTCAGGTGACTTGAAACATGAATATTACTATTAGTATATTGTGTTATTAGGAGTAAATGTGATACTTTGGGTGCTGAGCATGTAAGTTTGTAAAACGAGCGAAGCGAGTCGGACAATTACATGCGAAGCATACAAAGTCACATTTACACCGAATAACACATGCTATTTTTTCTTCAAACATAGAAAATAGACATTAAAACATGAAAAAATGCTCAGAACTTCAACAAATATTCTACCGTATCCAGTATTTTTAGTTGCCTCAGAATATGTTATTTTGTTATTTTTGTTTATCTTAGCTGCAAATTATTGAATTACAACCTTACTATTTTGCATGATATTTTACTTTGTTCCTTGGCAACACATTTACGCCGGCGGCGACAATGTTGAACTTCTGCTTGTTGAATACAAATACATAACAACGTACTTTTATGACGTTTGAAGAAAAAATTCTTTTTACTGATTTATTATGATGATTCCTATCTTTTCTTATATTATGAAAAAGAACTAAGCATAATTTTAATTATAAGTTTTAATGCGTATAATAAAGCATGTCTCCGTCTCGATAGTGATTTGCTTGCAATAACGTAATTTAGCAAGCTGAGAAAATCGTAAAGTATGAAATTTTACCTCTGGAATCTTTTGTTCTTATTTGAATAGCGGCGCCCAACGAGGAACAAGCTGTCAGCTTCGAGAAATTTACTTACATCTGACTTTACATTTCTGCATTATTAAAATGGAGTAATAAAATTTAGAGAAAATTAATTTCATTATAAATCTTTCCCGAATGTCTTCGTGAAACAAAGAGATTCATGATACTATGGGTATCTCTCCCTATATCCAAATTAGACAAGAAAATTTGGAAACTAATACAATAAAGGAAGAGTTGACGTTGATAAATCTAAGCCTTATTACCGACAACCAACAAACAATTATATTTCTTGACAAGAAATCTTGATTCTTGATGATATTTTCTTGTCTTGTCTTGGTAAATGGAAAATACTTCTTGTCTTAGTCTTGTCTTGATTTCAAGATAAAATCAAGGGTATATTTTGATTTTTGTGAAACACTAGTATAAACTGAAAACAAAATGGAGGGAGATTTTTCTATTCGCTCTCTTACTTAGAAAAAAATCTGATGTCCCCAGCACATAACCTCCCGCCCAATACTACTCTTAAACGATACAAAATAGTATTTGATGATACAGAAACATACCTTCTTATTTGTTTATTTTATATTTATATTTGAGAATTTTAATTTTCTTCCGTATATTTATTTAATTTTTTGACATATATTTCACAAAGAAGCTTCACAATCACAATGACATGTGTCGCTTTTCGTAAAAAATTGAAAATTTTTAAATGTTTCCATGGTGTACAAGAAATACAAGATTTATGAAATCTAATTTCTTTATATTTTATTATCTCTAAATCTAATGAAAATTAATAAAATTAGTGTTATCTAAAAACATGTAAAATTAAATATTCTTCAACTTTCAAAATAACATAAATTGTTGAAAAAGGAAGTTTAACCATGTTTGTCACGAAAAACTGTTAAGGGCTTCAAGTAAACTGCTCCTTCCGGTTTACCAATTTAATCCAAAATCTAATCAGCTCTTCATATAAATATAAGAAGCAATAATTCACAAAATTGCATTTTTTGGTATTATAGTATTTGAGTTATGGGAGATGAAAAAATTGCCACAGACTACACACACACACACATACATACAGACATCATCGCGAAAATAGTAAAATCGTATTGTAGATCCCTAAAACGTGCTTATTCATTGAAAACTCACTACCCAATTTTTTGACCAAAAACAATACCTCCCTTACCTAGAGGTATGCGGGAGGTAAAAATACAGAATCCGAGGTGATCAGCATTTCAATTCAATATACATACATACATAACATCACGCTATGTCCCACTTAGTGGGGTAGCACGAACCCAGAAACACAGTCCTTCAAACATTTCTATCCTGACACACCACTTTCGCCTCGTCCACATTCAAACAATCTTGAAATCCTGCAAGAGGTATATTTTTTCTTTTCATGTTAGCAATCAACCATGATAAATTCAAATTGAGTATTTTCATTGGTTGAAGGACACTCCATAGAAATTCGAATAACAAGAAGTACTTTAGGGGACAGTAATTAACTAAAGAATCCCTCCCTCAATTTTCAAATTCTGCGCTGGACCGAGAAAAAAGGTTTGCGTTTCACAAAAACCAGTGGTCCAAAATCACCAACTACTTAATTGAAATCCGATCCAATTCGGCGTGGAATTCGTTAATTTGTAAAAACTTAACGAGATTAATTTATGGAAAGTCTGCGAGTCGGAGACGATTGAAGAGAGTGAAGTGGAGGGTGGAGATTGGAGAGTCGAGTGTCGAGTGTCTCCAGCATGTGACTGTGACTGGAAACTGGAAGAAAACAGGAGAAGAAAGAAGCGAAAGCAGACTAGACCAGCGGTGGAAGTGGAAGAATACGAGTAAAACGATGGTTCTGCACAAACGTGAACGGCTTTTCGGCTTGCCTTCGACGACTGTGTAGTGAGATCGATTTTGTCAGACAGGAACGGAGTCGGAATTTTCATGATAAAAGTGATAGGTTTTTTTGCTGAGACACAGATACCATAATGCTAGTAAAACATTTATATTTCCACTCACTGTTTCATATTAATAGCAACTATGTGCTTAAGGTATCAACACTTAATTCAGAACGGACCTACGAATATATCTGGATGTTTATTTGACTGCGTTTATGGTAAAGTGTAAAAAATACTCGAAACCTCAGTCATACAGCATTTATTCTTCTTACATAACCAACATTTCGGTTTACACTTAAATTTTCTTCTGAGTCAGCAAGATCATACAGCAAACTATCATGTAACAAATCATTCAGTTTGATGAAAACTTCGTCGTACATACAAAAGCATAACATACACACATTCATAGTCTCAATTGCTGTATAACGTTGTTTTCATTGACATCTAATTTAATTCTTAGAGGCAATAATTTCTCTCTCAAATTAAGCCAGAGCATCTCAATTAACTCAAAAACTAGAAAAGATAAGAGTACCAAAATTTCACTTTTCAAGTTTCATAACATACATACATAACATCACGCTATGTCCCACTTAGTGGGGTAGTACGAACCCAGAAACACAGTCAACCAACAATCAATCTTCTCCAAACATTCCTATCCTGACACACCACTTTCGCCTCGTCCACATTCATAGTGCGATTTATACATGCTCATTCATTCTTTACACTCGGAATCATTCGTTCACGCAACAAACCATCAATCATACTCAACCAGTTTTTCCTCGGACACCCACGCAATCGTTCACCTTCAATCTCACCCACATAAATTAGTTTCACCAACCTTTCATTCGACATTCGTTCAACATGCCCAAACCTCCTCAGCTGACTCACTCCCACATTCTTAACAACATTCTTCTCAATCACACACTCACCATACACCAATGTTTTCCGTATACGATCACGTCTCGTATACCCACACACTCCTCTCAAATATCTCATTTCTACAGCAGTTATATGTCGTTCATGCTTCTTCATCCACACCCAACATTCAGAACCATACATCAATGTAGGCACTAACACACCATTATAAACACTCAATCGAGCATCTGTAGATACATTCACGTTTCATAACAATGCGCACAAATGAGTTTAGTTATAATGAGAAAACCAGAAGTGGCAGTTTACTGAAAATAAAGAATTATAAATTTAATTTACTTCAAATATAAAATCATAAGCAAAAATATTAACATAAAAATATATCATTCTGCTTTCAATATTGAAAAAAACTCAATTTATGTGTTTAATGACTTATTTCAATATTCATAGTTGCTAGAATTAATTTATTAGATACCTCAAACATGTGCCCAATGTAAATATTAATTATTCATATACAACTTTAGGAGTTTCTTGAGCAAACCAAATATTTTAAGTGTGTACCATGTACCGTTTACAAACTTATGTAATCACTTATCGATCGGTAAATTGTAAACAACATTCTAACTTTGCGCATTATTTTATATAACCTCAAACCACTTTGACAAAATTGTTATATTGTGAAAACAATATTTTAGCTGTATACTAATATTCTCTAAAGGAAAATCAGCTAGTAGAATGTAATAGTATATTATTCTACGAGCGTATTATGATAGTTATTATTAATTCAGATGAAGTTTACGGCACGAGCCGCAGGCGAGGGCCCGTAATCATCCGAATTAATAATAACCATAATACGCGAGTTGAATACTATACTTTATCCACGACCATTAAACCGGAACCGGAAGTTACACTATTAATTGTACTATAATTTGGCAGTTTCTAAAATGCCCGGTGGTGTACAAACTTCATCATTTTCATCACTAGTATTCATATTTCACACAAAAACGATAGTAAACTGTTCCACTACTTAAAAAACGTTTGACAAGTTGAAAAGGCAACAAGCATGAAGTTGGCTCTTTTATCGAAGGGCATGAAGTGAGAGTCACCTGACCATGATTTTTGTCAACAATCCTCTGTTTTTATAATTCTATATTAAAAATGTATGAAAATTGATAAGTTCACGAGTTTTTCTTTGATTGTACAGATATATAAATTATAAATAATATAATGTATTGTGTCAAACGTCAAACGTCATTCAGTAGTTGTTTAAAATTTCGCTAGATGGCAATCTGTAATGTTTCATTATTCAACATTAGCGATGCGTTGTTATAGCAACTGCGATCTGATTGGCTAACAGCAATTGAATAATGGGCTCATTATTCAATAGTCTTTTCATTATTCAACACTTTTTAATAATGAACCATATTATGTAACTAAAAGTGCACTTATAATGAATATGTTATTTGATGGTCGTGGATAAACACGTTAATCTTTAAAAAACGAAATATTATTCTCGTAGTATAGAACTGGAAATGAATTAAAAACAATAAATAAAGAAATGAGATATTTGAGAGGAGTATGTGGGTATACAAGACGTGATCGTATACGGCATACATAGGTGTATATGATGAGTGTGAGATTAAGAAGAATTTTGTTAAGAAAGTGGGAGTGAGTCAGTTGAGGTGGTTTGGACATGTTGTGCGAATATCGAATGAAAGGTTGGTGAAACTAATATATGTGGGTGAGATTGAAAGTGAACGATTGCGTGGGCGTCCGAGGAATAACTGGTTGGGTATGATTGATGGTTTGTTGCTTGAACGAATGATTCCGAGTGTGAAGAATAAATGAGCATGTATGAATCGCACTATAAATGTGGTCGAGGCGAAAGTGGTGTGTCAGGATAGGAATGTTTGGAGGAGATTGATTGTTGGTTGACTGTGTTTCTGGGTTCGTGCTACCCCACTAAGTGGGACATAGCGTGATGTTATGTATGTATGTATGTATGTATGTATGTATGTTCCTAGTCTGTTTGCGCGATTATTATTCATTATAAATTATGATAAAAACAATAATATTATTTGTCAATAACTCGGCTGACAATTCGTTCAATCTCTATAAATTCGCAGATCAATACGAATTGACTATACATTCGACAGATATCGAAGCTACTCATCCTTCCAGATAATCCTATATCAGCAAAAGGAGATATCGAGCGTTATGAATTTGTTAGTCCGGCCCTGACTCCCAAGCAGAGTTTCCTTCGGTGAGTCCCCGAGGAAGAGAAGCATTCAATAGCTATGAATGAAAAGCGTTTCCACCGGAAAATATTCAGATTCATGACGAGATTCTCAACATTCTTACAAATAATATCACAAGCGTATACTATAAGTATACTGTTGCACGACTACTGTAAGTATTGATGAAGTAGATTTGCAATGGTAGACATATTTATTTTAAAATAAGTTATGAATAAATTTATTTGCTTGAAAAGGGCTTCAAGAGAAAATTAGTAATACTTCCAAAATATTATTGCTAATAATATTTTGAATTTGAATATTAAAATGTTTTGTAGCGGATTCACATACCTATTATTTTCTGTATCACATTTTCGGTTTGAAATTATAAACAAAATCAACTTCGAATTATCGTATAACTCAGACTTATGTACTTTGGTTTACATTAGTTACAATTTTTTCTCGTTCATTCATCCATACATCCACACAGACGTCATTGGATTAATGGTCAAAACGGATTAAATAAACCTATAGTGCTATTTTTTATATAATTATCTAAACTTAAACTTAAATTTTTGCAAATTATGTTTGTAATGTATCGTTACAAAAAAATTATATTAGCATTAGCAATACATTATCTCTACTCATGCCTAAACTAATATATTATATAATATTTAATTCTTTTTAACACATTACACAAAAGAAAGAGGAAAAACTTTCAATTAAATATTATAGCACATATTATTTTACACATTTCTCAACGTAACAAAATTTAAGACAAATAATAATTCACTGAGATAAAGAGCCATAGGGTGTTAAAGTAACACTGTTAGTGTATTGCTAACAAAATCTAGTTAGCTCATAATATGAACATCTAAATCTTAAATATGAAATTTGACAATAATATCGTCAATATATTTTGAGATTTTAGACGGAAATATCGTCACACAAATAATTAAATTGTATTCTATGGAATTCAAAACAGTCTTATCTAATCCTTATCGAAATTCATAACCTGTCATAATACGTCTAAAGGTAAAAGATTCAAGGATAAATCCAAAAAAAAAACATATCTCTATCGAAAATGGTAATAGTCCATTCGAAAATAAGCATGAATAATAATTCAATTTGAATTCGAAAGAGATCGACCGTTTTCGTTCTCAGTTTTCTTTTTACCTCCCGCCTACCTCTAGGTAAGGGAGGTATTGTTTTTGGTCAGAAAATTGGGTAGTGAGTTTTCAATGAATAAGCACGTTTTAGGGTCCCTACAATACGATTTTACTATTTTCGCGATGATGTCTGTATGTATGTATGTATGTATGTATGTATGTATGTATGTATGTATGTATGTATGTGTGTGTGTGTGTAGTCTGTGGCAATTTTTTCGTCTCGCATAACTTAGCTGATTAGATTTTGGATAAAATTGGTCGACCGGAAGTAGCAGTTTACTTGAAGCCCTTAACAGTTTTTCGTGAAAAACACGGTTAAATTTCCTTTTTCAACAATTTATGTTATTTTGAAAGTTGAAGAATATTTAATTCTACATTTGTTTTGATTACACTATTTTTAATAATTTTCATTAGATTTAGAGATAATAAAATATAAAGAAATTAGATTTCACAAATCTTGCATTCCTAGTACACCATGGAAAATTTTCAATTTTTTACGAAATGTGACACATGTCATTGTGATTGTGAAGCTGTTTTCTTAGTGAAATATATGTCAAAAAATTAAATAAAAATACGAAAGAAAATTAAAATTCTCAAATATAAATAGAAAATAAACAAATAAGAAGGTATGTTTCTGTATCATCAAATACTATTTTGTACCGTTTAAGAGTAGTATTGGGCGGGAGGTTATGTGCTGGCCACATCAGATTTTTTATTTAATCAAGTAAAGTGACCTTACGTAATAAAGGTGTAACTACCTCCATATAATCTGGAAACAGATTCCCCGAAAACTCATATAAACGCTTACGTTACCCTTCAGAATGTATTATCTAAACGTTTATTGCGGTATTTATTGTAAAAGATACTTGTTAGAGACATAAAGCAACTTGCTTCTTATGCCCTCTATAATAAACTTATATCTCATTTTTCAGATGGATTCATTTACCGCATTTCCGACAAAAATCAAACACAATTATTGCGAATTATGATTTATTACTGCTACTCATTTCTAAGCACACTACATATATATATTTGTAGATTATTATTTAAAAATATAACTGTATAATAGTTTGGGAACCACTTATTTGTAATTATTTTTTAACAATTGCTGTTCCACTCGATTTTTTTTATTCGGAATAATAAACAAAATATTATCTCCTATCTGCGAAACATATACCGTGTGTCCCACGTAAATGTTGGCATAGGTAGTAAACATGTAAAATCAGTTTTTTATAAATAAAAAGTGTCCGGCAAAAAATATACATCCAAATTTTATATCACAATACTTCCAATATCTCTACATCTTATTTAATACAGATTAAATTATTTTGATACCGCAATTTAATGAAATTAATAATAATAATTCCTAATTTTCCGCCTACTCTTTTTATTGCTACTGACGTAGTGCTTGCAATTTGTTTTAAATATTTTTATCTGTCACTGTTAATTTCTGGCGATGATAACCATTCAGCGTTCATTCCTGTGATGTATTCAGATATTTGTCTTGCACTGCGCCCCCATAATACATTCTAATAATATTTACACGGTTCTCGACATTTAATGTATTCATGATGACAGTGACAGATTAAAATATTTAAAACAAATTGCAAGCACTTTACGTCAGTAGCAATAAAAAGAGTTGGCGGAAAATTAGGAATTATTATTATTAATTTCATTAAATTACGGTATCAAAATAAATTAATCTGTATGAAGGGATATTGGCAGTATTGTGATATAAAATTTGGATGCATATTTTTTTGCCGGACACTTTTTATTTACAAAAAACTGATTTTACATGTTAATTGCCTATGCCAACATTTACGTGAGACACTCGGTATATGTAGACATTCCAAAATTCGGTGGCAGGTATAAATAAAATATATTACAAATATATAACGAAACATGCAATTGCAGAACTACCACAACTAATAATGGGTAAAATGAATGAATATATGGCTTCGTAAGATATTTATTTTAAATAAGAAAAAACAAGTTGAAAATAATGCAAAGTTCTTTCATGTCGTATTATCGCCCAACGTAGCAAACACAAAAGACTTAAAACAAAAATAAACGCTAAATTTAGAGTAAACATCCAGATTTTGGGAAAGCTTTCATGTGAAATGTATTCAACAAAAAATTCCCTCCTCGCTGGAAATCAACGTTTTCCATTTTGGCAGCTAGGCGCGCGCTGCTATATTTATTATTCCGCCGAAGAAATACTCGTATATACTGTAAAAGCAAGCCTAATAACTGCAGTATATATAATAAAGCCGGCTTTTCTCCGGTGAAAGGAAACTTTTAAAATCCAACTTCACTTGACTTCACAGACAATAAAACTTCAAAGCGATGAAGAATTATACTCTGAAGTCTTAGACGAGCAATAAATTTCATCTTACAGCGCAAAAATGTTGATACAAGCACAAATGCTCTACGGAGAGACTAGGCGACCTATGTATAATGTTAGCGTTACAGTATAGTAACTAAAAGTGCTGTACTTTGTCTGAAAGAGACCGCGCAGTACAACTACTCGTATAGTTTTATAACACACTCGCGTTATTTTACCCAGCGCTATACAAAAATTATAGAATGTATAATACTTGCAGCAATATTCAGGCATCAACGGTAAGAACAATAAAATAGTACAATGCTCTATCGTTTTATTATTTAACTTTGCTGAAACGCTTAAATAGTTATTTATGTATCAAGCACTGAAGTTGAACTTTTTATCACGAATATAGATTTTATTTGCCGAGGCCCGTAGGGACGAGGAAAATAAACCATGTGAGTGATATAAAGGAAATAATATTACAATTAATAAAAAGTAAAATTATAATAACTTACAGATGGTTGGAAATGAACATCGCAGTTGCTCGTACGAATAATTCTGTCTATGGAATACATTTTTAAATCGCGACTTTCTATGTTTGCATATATCATGTCAATAAATCACACACTAACACATGTGGGTACGTCCAGAAACCAATAGCTTAACTCATCTTGCACATAAAGTATTCATAATCACACAGAAATTCAAATGAAATAAAACAACACACGTATACACTTAAACATCGAGAACTCAACTGAATGCAAAAATACCAAAACGAACTACGTAGACAGGCACAATACAATTAATTAAAAAGGGTAACGTTGAAACCAGTTCGATGGAGACAAACTAGTTTGCAATAGATTTAAAATATGTCTTGTACATAAATCACAGTTTGTATTGCAATGTGAAATTAAAAATGTATTGAATTTTAATGTTTTTAAACTGCACTCTATATTGAATAAACTTACTACAATTAATAAAATCTGATGTGTCCCTGAACGACTTTCGTAAACATATACATCTAAATTTTATTATTTAATAATTACGCTTGATACACATTTTACATAGAGAATAAATATTTCATTTGTTTGTTTGTTCTAATAAGAACTATAATTATTTAAATCTAAATGAACACACAGAAAACACTAAGAAAATTCAGAGGACCTCAAAAAATGCATGTTCATGTCTCAAAAACTATATCATTTACCATAAACTGTTGTACGTAATGTGCCACATTCAAAAAAGTATAAATAAACTGATAATTCTCCGCTTCAGAATGCTTCAATTTGATATGATACACAGTGGAATACTGATAACTATTATAAAACAATTGACGATCACTCAAAATAATTTTTTTTATTTTTAGTTCAACTTTCCTCTTTGGAAACCTTCAATTTGAAACAAAAATTAATAATTTAATTTAAAATTAAATACAGAGAAAAAAGTTACTTATGTTCAGTTGCACCGCCCTTCCTTAAAATTAAAGTTAACTAAGCATTATTTATTACTAAGGAATCCTTATAACTTAAGTTTGTTGCTCACGTTGAAATTAGGCATTGCTTAGCTAGTCATTGCTTAGTTTTACATTCTGTATCTAAAACTCGAAATCTAAAACTGAATTTCAAAAACGAAGAACAATCTTTGCTAACTTAACATTAGAATGCCCAGAATTTCTGTGACTAAGAACATTTTAAATTGTACGAACTGTCAAGAAGATTTATTTATTATTTATGACCATTCAAGCGTTCAGGAAATTCATTAATTTATCAAGAAGGATTAACAAGTAAGTTAATAAATTTGTAGTAATATTATTTAGTTATATTAGCAATCACAGCAATACGATTCTAGTATTCTAGATTTTTTTTTAAAGGAAATCGTTCAAAAAATTGTACATTCGGCAATTATGAAAATGATTCCAATTTAAGTGCTGAAATTTGGCTGGTGCAATGAAATTTTTATATTTAAGGATTACTTAGAATTTTAAGGAACTCTTAACGTTTAAGTGAGAGTGGTGCAACTGGGCATTGGCATTACTGATACCAAGGTAACAAAATAAAAATTTATAAACAATTAACGATTGTCCAAAATTTAGTTTTTACATTTTAGTTCAATCATTACAATTCAATAATTTTAAAAGTAAGTTGTGTGAAGGATATATAGCATTTTCAATGTACTACGAAAGGCAATAAATAACTAATTTATTTATGTTAAATACAGAAAATAAACAAATAGTTAAATATCTATACTAAACGTAAAACATGTTTGTGTAACATTAATTATGTGTTAAATATTTCATTTCAGATTTGAATATTATACAAAAATAATAATCGTTTTAGATTTGCTGGTACTAAGAAAAATATAAAAATGAAGCTGTTTTAACAAAGGGCTTTTAGTTATATAGGTAAAATTAATCTGGAACCTTGGCTCGGCGAACCTAAAGAACCTAAAAAAAGAGTTCATTTGATACTCGTAAGATTGATTACAGGAATTATCACATGTTATGAGCTTTATTGATCACATCCACCTAACCAGTACAAATAACTTCAAAATACAAATAGAAAGCTAGAATCTAGAAGATCACATAGTTTAGTTACATCTAAATGTTAAGACCTAAATACAACAAATTTCATTTTGATTTACATAAAGTTTTTACATGTTTCTTGTCTTTTGTATCGTTTGTAACACTGTTAAAAAGTATTGGAGCCAAGTAAAAACGTAAACGTTAACGTAAATAAGGTTAAGAGAAGTTGTTATTGTCACAATCAAATAAAAATTAATTTACACTGTAATATTTACTTTGTTTATTTTGCATTTTTCGATCCAGATTTAATATAACTGTAGTAGATGTTTTTTTTTAAGATACGATTATTTTTTATTGGTTTTATCTTCTCAGCTACATTTCCTAAAGTTATTGTACATGCGCACCGGACTACTGTACAATTCCCAGCCGGGATTCGAATGTGATCCTTGTCAATCAAAACATGGCCATACCTCTGCGACAGCAAGTGTGGCAAATATCTTATTCCCAACACAAGTATTTGTACAAGAAACACAGCACAATAACTTTGTAGTTTATAAGTTAGCTCAACATCTTGTAGCACACGTCAACACAAAAGCTGAATGAGAACATTGCGAACTAGTTGCAAACAGGAAATTTAACAGGCAGCCTAGCACTGAAGCGATGTATAGTTCTGGTTGTGTTGTCATCAGTTTTGCTGCTGATGCCGATAGCTATCGATTAAATAGTTTGTAACTGTCCACTGAGGACGTGGAATGCTGGGTTGTTGTTTATGTTTAGTTGTACATGTTGCTTTTGCAGGTTACATGAATTATGAGACAGGGGAAAATTATTGTATTATTATGTATAAGTGATCAGGTGTTGCTTGTAGCTTGTGGATAAGCTAGGTTAGATGTTTCAAATGGAACGATTTAGGTAGTACATGAAATTATAACAATTATTATTATTATTGGTGGACGTATAGTGCCGGCGTTAGCTTATGCAGATGATGTGTTGGGTGAAACTGAGGAGCAATTGAGAAGAATGATTGTGAGCATAAATGAAGTAGGGAAAGGTTCTGCTATTGAATGTCGATAAATGTAGTGTTAAGTGTTGGTGTTTGAGAAGAATGATTTGATGACTGATTGTAATATTTCAGTGAATGGTGTGACACTAGAATTTGTATATTTGGGTAGTATATTCTCGAGGGATGGACGTATTGACCGGGAGATTGAAATGCGATTATCTGCAGGGTGCAAGGTATTGGGTGCTCTGGGTACATTTGCTCGAAACGTGAATGTATCTAGAGATGCTCGATTGAGTGTTTATGAAGGTGTGTTAGTGCCCACATTGATGTATGGTTCTGAATGTTGGGTGTGGATGAAGAAGCATAAACGACGTATAACTGCTGTAGAAATGAGGTATTTGAGAGGAACGTGCGAGTATACGAGACGGAATACATTGGTGTATGGTGAGTGTGAGATTGAGAAGAATGTGTCTGTATGTATGTATGTATGTTAAGAAAGTGGGAGTGAGTCAGTTGACCTGGTTTGGACATGTTAAGCGAATGCCGAATGAAAGGTTGGTGAGTGAGATTAAAGGTTAACGATTGCGTGGGCGTTCGAGAAATAACTGGTTGAGTATGATTGATGATTTGTTGCGTGAACGAATGATTCTGAGTGAGAAGAATAGAAGAGCATGTATGAATCGCACTATGAATGTGGACGAGGTGAAAGTGGTGTGTCAGGATAGGAATGTTTGGAGGAGATTGATTATTGGTTGACTGTGTTTCTGGGTTCGTGCTACCCCACTGAGTGGGATATAGCGTCATGTTATATATGTGTGAATGTATGGAAACATTGATGACGAGATTTTCACGGAAATACAAAACCCGTTTGACCATTTTCTCAATCCCAACAAACACAGTTTTTTTTTACATTTATGTAACCTGGTATGTGATATTGGAAACTTTAAGGTATATTATTTTTATACATTCTAGTAACGTAATATTCCAAGTACTGATGCTAAAAATTCGATACATTAAATAATATTTAAAATTAGTAAAACTTGCTTCTACGCGTGTAAATAATAGTTATTTATGTATCAAGGCACTGAGTTCAATTTTTTATCACGAATATGGAATTTAGAAAATAAACCATGTGAGTGATAAAAAGGAACTTCAGTGCCGAGGTACATATTAAGTTTTATTTGAAATCTAAAATTCGAAAAAACTGTAAAAAAATTACAATGTAGGTTAAGTTTATACATCTGTCAGTTGTCAATTGAAACTGACAGTCAGTTTTGCCAACCTCGAGAAGTGAAGTTATCGTAAATAACACTCAAAATTATGTGTTTTGGCCTCAATTTCGTTATCGGAATTAGTTAATTCTTCTTGCAAATTTTGTTTCATGTTACGTCCAAATTTACTATAGTACGTGAATATATTTGCCAAAACTATCCTAATTGTACAATAATTATTTTACGGTTGCCAACACTGGGTTGCTCAAAATCGTCGTATAATGGATTACTTTAGTGACGATTTCTGAACTTTTAATAACGATTTTTGAGCACTTTATATAGTGCCGATTTCAAATAAAACAATTTAAATCTAACACAATCTATTCACGCCATAATTTGTAGAAGGAGAACATATTTTATAAGTGGTGCAGCCTAATTTATATGTAGTAGAAATAGAATGTCAAATAGTAAAGACGTATAAAACTAAGATCCAGCATTTTATCATTTATTAAAAACCTACTTGCAGCTCAGAAAAGAATTAAACACACTTTACCAATTCTGTCTAAAACAATTATAAATAAAATGATTTGGTTCTTGATATACTCACAGTTCCAGAGCTGTGACCGTTACGGATTTTCAAGCAACTCACCTGGAACAAATAAAACTTATTAGTAACGCTGTAATGAACTTTTTTGCTGAAACAAGATTCAGTCTCTTGAAAAGAATTCAATTATGCAAAATATGCAAGGTACAATCAATCTCCAATCAAATTTAAATGAGTCAAAGATAAACGTTGATAGAATATTAATATTTTTAGAATATTGCAGAATAAATTTTACATAATTTTACAGATTACGTCTGGATAATAAATATATATCACAGATCCTGACACAAGAGGAAATTTGTATGTTTTTCTTTTAAGAAATCATATTTTAAAGGAAGTGGTCCATGTGTGTAGATACACCCCAAGTAGAAAGATTGATTTATGAAGCCATTCTGAGTAAATATTCTGCAGAAAACAGAGAAAAATTTGGAAAGAAAAGACAAGAATAATGTGATACATGAAAAATGAGATGAAAAGCAGATATGTCAGGTGATGAGAAAATATATTTTATCGGAAAATTTTGACGGAACACTGACTTCATCAATTTCCATATACTTTCATGAAATTTTCCTTTAAATATTACAATAAATACCATCAGTGGGCTGTTCCTTCGATTAGGTACTGAAAAATGAATTCCAATATAGGCATAATAAATTTGTTTTCGAATTTGACGACGTATCTTCGATAAAGTTCCTCTGTGGATTCGTTCCATTTTTTTTTATTTTTTATTTAATAATAGATTTATTTTACTACCGGGTACAAATATTGATTTCCATGGTATCAAAAGAATAATATACTTTTTTCACGATCGGGAGAGAAACTCGGTTTCTATGATACCAAAATCATGACAGAAACAGGCAATTTCAAATCTACAGGAGATTTGTGCACTTTCTCTTCCGTCTTAAGGGAAAGTGCCCAATTAATGTGAAAAATGAACAAAATTAAACTAATCATAGGTAACTATCATATATGTAAATTTGGGTAGGATGAGCAGGCTGATTGTAATTGAAGTACAATCTTTGTGACTATTGATTTCGACTTGTTTATTTGGTCATCATCAGGTCAACAGCTGAAATTACAAAATGTATACAATATGATACAATAAATATATATGTTAAGAAATTTTATATCGAGCGAAAAATATTTTATATTAATTTAATGTAGGGATAATAAATATTTAGTTACAGCAATTATATAAAGATTGTAATTTAGAAGTAACAAGTGTAAGAAAAAAAACAAAAACATAATGTAACCTTGAGAATAACGACACAAGATACAAATTTTCAGTATACTCAGTGTTTAAAAATAAATAAATAGTTTTAATAAATATAAGTATTAGTAAATAAACTCTTTGTGACTTTTAATAGTTGTTTTAATTGTTGATCAAAAAACTTCACCGAACTCGTCAGTTACAAAGGTAACAATATATAGGAATAGGAGTAGTATTGTTTGTTCTGTTCACCATGTTAATTTACTTTTTAGCTACACAGTTCATATGCAAATAATAGTTATTTACATTATACGTGCGGTAAGTTTAGTTTTACAGCGCGAAGTTTTGTTTATAAAACTGAGCGATGTATAATAAACTTAATGTAGTACATTTTCTGGCAGACATACCTTTTTAATATATTTATTTATATGTATTTTTCATAAATTTTCCTAATTGATATTTATAGTAAGCTGTGCATCAAGACGCTTTGAAAAACTGTGGAACGTGACAATAATCAACAATTTGTATAAAGTGTCATAATCAAAAGTAGAACCACTCCCTGAAAATATAAATTATGTTACGAGATATTTCAAGTTTTTGTGGTGTGGTGTGACGAGAAGAAAGGCAACAATTTCACTGAAAAACTTCCTCTTGGCAAATTCCACAGAGCTGGTATCGCAAAATAAAAAATCTTTGTGGGCAATTTATTCAATTATGATTTGGAAAAACACGGATATTTCGAAATATCCAAAACTACTTGAAAAGATAGACTTCCAATTATAACCTTAAAATATGGCAATTAAATAATTCCCACATAGACTACATGAGCGATTCAAATGTTACCTACCTTTCTCGATATTCTGTATTAAAATTAATTTAATGTAATTAAAATAAAATAAATCACCGATTTTCTTCTATCCTATCAATCATTTTTATCTTTTGACATTTTATTAGTTCTTTGACAATTACCAGCTGTGAATAATCGGTACTTAGTTATGATAAGTGTTAAGAGATGGTGTTACTGGCAAATGTTATATTTTATTTAAAATTTTTAGTTTTATTTATTTCTATGTTACTTTATTTAACGATTTTGCCGGAAACTAGAGTTTTTTTAGTCATTCTTTATTATTACAAAGTTATTTTTTTATTTTACTGGCCTCAAAAAGCTAAAAAATATCGGTGCGCGTTCCCGCACAGCGATGTTTCAAAAAGAATGGAAACTGTAAATAATGTGTGATTGTTATGTTTACAGTTCAGGAGGCCAGAAAAATTATTTAAGCTGTGGTAAATGTCTACATCAGGATGTACTACAAGTAACCACAAAATTGCGGTTTAATGATTGGCTACTGCCTTTTAATTTAAAATATATTAGTAACCATTGCAAGTTTAGACCCAAGCAAAACAATTCCTTGCTCTATATTTCGCGAAACAGCACCTCAGAAATTCATTCTGCTAATGTTTCTCAAGAGTGAAAACTCACTTAAATAATTAGCACTAGAGGGAGTAATTCTTCAAGTCGACGGTAGTTAGCGTAAGTGTCGCGTAGTTCTCGCCCAGGCCGCTACAGCGAACAGCGCTTGAGTCGCAACACACAATGCACCGGACACAAGCCACGAACAAAACGAAATGAGGAGTGAGGACTTCTTGAATCAGTTGAATCTACTCTCAGCATTCACTTATGCTACGAGGACTTGGATAAGGTTCAGAAATGAAAGAAATATTATGTAAATGTTGCCGTGGAAAATGTACAAAGAGGTAGAAAAAAAACTGTTGGGATGGTTAAATTGCAGCGAGCGAGTGCAGTATTTGAATGCGTTTCCAGAAAATGTAAATTTTACGGTTTCAAGAAGAGATTTGCTTAATTATTTTTTAATCGCTAATGAACTAGATGGCGTAGGTGATTAAAATTGCAGATAGGAAGGTTTTTTTGTTATGCATACAAGCAGTATATGATTAAATACGGAATAATGTTAATAACTTCTCCAATTTCTAATGAAACACGTATTCCATGATAAATTGCTCCGCATATGTTGGTATAAAAATTACGTAATTAATTTCGATGGCATCCAAATTAAAATTTTAATGATGAGGAATTTTATTTTATGTATGATTGTAAATAATGGTAGTTCAGTATACTTTCCATAGTCGATAAATTTCCCGAAAATTATTACCGAATTTACTTTTGTGGCCGAGACTTACTGGCTGGTAATCGCACATCATACGCATATCATCATCATATACCGAGATGTGCATTAAGAAGAATACAACTCCTAGAAATGCGTATACTAATATGACATGATGTATGTTTTCGAAAAAAAAAAATTTTTGGTGAAATTTAGCAACATTCTAGAACTAGAGAACACTAATTAGAAATAAATTATTGTATAGTATATGCTCACTCTTCAATGGGTCACTATTTTATTATGCGTCGTCCGACTAAACTAAATTTTATATTTTGAAATACCTCTAGACATTATAGAAAATTAATCAATACTATTGGAGTACCACATAGGCTGACCAGATTCTTTTTATAGAAATAGAGTATGATGGTACCTTAACTGAAACATTAAACAAGTACTTATTTTATTTTGTTACTTTAACCAAATATTAATAGTTCATAATAAAATAACGGGTAAGAAATCATTTTTCGAAAAAGAATTTCCCGAAAATACATTGCTCGAATGTAAAAATGTTGAAAATTACGATTAGAGAGTGTACATTTATCGAAAATATAAATATTGAATGTTGGAAAAATTACAAATGTCGAATGTTACAAATCTCGAAAATAAATTTGTCGAATAGCTTGGATGTACAAATCTCAAAAATACATTTCTCGAATATAGAAATGTGGAAATTAAATTCAGAGTTTATACATTTATCGAAAATACCAATGTCGAATGTTTGAGATGTTACAAATTTCGAATGTTATGTTAATAGAAATTATCTGTAGGTAAGCTCGCTTAGCTCGCACTTTTCATAAACAATTCCAAAGCCTACACAACTCACGCTCGACAAACTCGAATCACAGCACTCATTTTTAATAAAAAAAATTTGTAAGTATTTTTCGACATTTGTATATTTGAGATATGTACTTTCGAAATTGGTAATAATCCAGCGTTTCGATATATGTAATTTAGAGATCTGTAACATATTATACCATATGAAAGAGTATATTGTGATTTTTTTTTTAGAAAAAGTAAGAGTGTAGAGGATATTATTTAGAAAATAGTATAATACTCTAAAAAAAGAGTACGTCTGGTCAGCCTAGTACCACATGCTATGTAGAACTGAATTGTCTTACATAATTTAATAGAAAAGTTGTATAAAAAAATACTTTTCGTAAGGCCTGTGATGCTCAATCGTCCTTTGTAAAACTCGTTGCGTAATGACTCGTTTTTCAAACTTGAACTCGGGCTTTAACAGATTGTCTTAAGAAACTTGTTTTTAATATACTATTGTATTACGACATAGAGTTCTGTAATAGTATATTAAAGAACGCGATTAATAATGACCCAGCCTTTCGAACAAAATAAACGACAATTATAAAACTAGTTCTTTATTCTATGTTTTATATTTGTTTCCTTTGTGCCCTTTTTTATTAAAAAATCTATATTTCAATATTCACGAAATTTTGTGTTAGTTGGCGACACTTATATGACGTTTGAAAATTTAACACCTAACCTTACCTTTCCTATCTCTTATCTTCTTACTATTCTTAACTTCTGCTTTTAAATTCCAAATTATACAAAAATAACATTCTTAGATTTTGTTTTTATTTATTTAGCGAAGTGTGAAACTTTATATTTTTTGACATATGACATTTCAGTAGAGTTACTAACATTGAAAATATAAATTGTACTGCTCTATTATAATACTCGATTGAGCTGTTACAAAACTCCTTTGGGTATCGTATGTTGAGTTTGTATATAACATAAGTGCGATAATTATGTATTATCCCACATATTGCATACAAAATTTTATCTACGATCGTTCGAAGTTTTGTTAAATAATGGCAAGTTTTTATTGAAATAAAAATTTAATTAACTTCAAACCAAAGTAGCAACAAGCTGGGATAGATTTTAAAATAAATAGCAATGCGTTGAACATCATGGGAACGAAGTAAACAGTGCGGTAATATTTAAAAAAAAAACAACTTGTACGGTAATGTATGTAATTACCGATCAGAAATGAGTGGTATATATCGGATATAACACACAATTACAGATTAAAAAATCTGATGTGGCCAGCATATAACCTCCCGCCCAATATTACTCTTAAACGGTACAAAATAGTATTTAATGATACAGAAACATACCTTCTTATTAGTTTATTTTCTATTTATATTTGAGAATTTTAATTTTCATTCGTATATTTATTTAATTTTTTGACATATATTTCACTAAGAAAACAGCTTCACAATCACAATGACATGTGTCACATTTCGTAAAAAATTTAAAATTTTTAAATGTTTCCATGGTGTACTAAAAATGCAAGATTTGTGAAATCTAATTTCTTTATATTTTATTATCTAATCTAATGAAAATTAATAAAATTAGTGTAATCAAAATACATGTAAAATTAAATGTTCTTCAACTTTCAAAATAACATAAATTGTTGAAAAAGGAAATTTAACCGTGTTTTTCGCGAAAAACTGTTAAGGGCTTCAAGTAAACTGCTACTTCCGGTTGACCAATTTTATCCAAAATCTAATCAGCTCTTCATTTAAATATAAAAAGAAATAATTCACAAAATTGTATTTTTTGGTATTATAGTATTTGAGTTATGCGAGACGAAAAAATTGCCACAGACTACACACACACATACATACATACATACATACAGACATCATCGCGAAAATAGTAAAATCGTATTGTAGGGACCCTAAAACGTGCTTATTCATTGAAAACTCACTACCCAATTTTTTTACCAAAAACAATACCTCCCTTACCTAGAGGTAGGCGGGAGGTAAAAAGAGGTTCTTTTCTTTCACATTCCATCATTTTTTTTACTATTATTTTTAAAAAATTGTTTACCCAAAAATGTGACCAATTTATTAATTTTAATGATATTTAATTATTTTCTACATATTATAAACTCATTGCGATCAAGTTGTTAATATCTATAAGCGCACTGTTTGATTTTTTTTCATTTTCTAGTGGTGGTATGAATGCTTTCCAAACTGAGAAATGAAAAGTTGTTGGTGTCAAAATATTACTTTTAATTCATTCATTCATTATCGGATGACTTCTTTTACCGTTTTTTGCCGAGGTTTAACTTACTTCTAATTACGAATCTTTAATGTTTCCCTAAGTGATGGAAATAAAAAAAAAAAGAAATTTATTGCAGTGTCAGTCAACAAAGAATATTCATCTGTGAACCGCTACCAACACAACTGATAAAAAATATCAACAACCATCTCTTCATCATATCTTTGTTGTATTTTTTTTCAATCTACGAGAATTACAAATTTAATTAATAGTAAAGTTTTATTTAAAAAAAAATTTCATACGGCCTGTTATGCGCAATCGTCCTTTGTAAAACTCGTTGGGAAATGACTCGTTTTTCAAACTTGAACTCCTGCTTTAACAGATTGTCTTATGAAACTTGTTTTTAATATACTATTATATTACGACATAGAGTTCTGTAATAGTATATTACAGAACGCGTTTCATAATGACCCAGCCCTTCGAACCAAATAAACAGCAATTATGAAACGAGTTCTTTATACTATTTTTTATATTTTGTTCCCTTTATGCCCTTTTTTATTAAAAAATCTAAGTTTCATATTCAGGAAATTTTGTGTTAGTTGGTGATACTTATATGACGTTTGAAAATTAAACACCTAACCTTACCTTTCTTATCTCTTCTTCTTCTTACTATTCTTAACTTCTGCTTTTAAATTCAAAGTTATACAAAAATAGCATTTTTACATTTTGTTTTTATTTATTTAGCAAAGTGTGAAACTTGTTATTTTTTGACATATGACATTTCAGTAGAGTTACCAACCTTGAAAAGATAAATTATACTGCTCTATTATAACACTCGATTAAGCTGTTACGAAATTCCTTTGGGTATCGTATGTTGAGTTTGTATATAACATAAGTGCGATAATTATGTATTATCCCACATATTGCATACAAAATTTTATCTACGAAAAAAAATTAATTTACTAAAATCAAAGTAGCAACAAGCTGGGATAGATTTTAAAATGAGTATCAATGTGTTGAAAATCATGGGAACCAAGTAAACAGTGCGGTAATATTAAAAAAACAACTTGTACGGTAATGTATGTAATTAACGATCAGAAATGAGTAGTATATGTCGGATATATCACACGATTACAGATTAAAAAATCATAGTAGAAGACAAATGAGTAATATTTCAGTTATTGATTGCTGGATTCTAACCCGGATTTTCATTTAAATCATTGCGTCTCTAGAAAACTACATATCCTATTATTTTCCTCGCTCTGTATATTTGTAACACAATTCAATTTTGTTTCATACTTATCATGTTACGGTTTGTTTTAAATCTATCTAGTTTTCTAGAAAATCCAGCTAATGCATTCAGCATTCGTAAATCTTATTTAGTCAGCCAGAAAAGAAACAAACTCTTTTACAAGTAAACATTCCCTTTATTACGTTTCCTCGCAAACACAGAGTTATTTATACCACATCGAGCTAATATCACGGAATAACTTTTCTCTAGGCAGTCGCTGCACCCAGCGACAATTACCTATGCAGCAATACCCTGTGCAGTTTCTCTCGGGGAGCGCGTGGATAAATAAGATACGTCGGTAACGTCGTTAGCCTGCAATACCTGCAGACCCTGCAGGGAGAAATGTGAGGAAGAGAGAGATGGGGACACGGCCACGAAATTCAATAAAATGCAAATGTGATTCGAATGTGGAACGAACTGAGAGCTGCGTTGCTGGAGTTCTGTGGCATGTGTGAATATGGGCTGGTCTATAAAGACATGATATGTTGACACAATCAAGAATATAAGTAATTCTCACAAATATTGTTAAATTTTTAAAATTACTTTAATTAAAAGACTGATTACATGGACATATAATTTCCCCCTAAACAACTTTTAAACAGTACCAAGCCCACCTCTGTAGCTCAATGGTTTAGAGGTCCTGGGTTCGATTCCTGGACAGCGCTTGTTGACTGCAAAGCAGACACCTCCATACTTATCACCAAATGGGTCTGTGATTGACTACAACGGAGACACCTCCATCTTCATCACCAAATCGGTGTCTGTGATTGACTACAACGTAAACATTCCATCCTCATATTGCCCATCACCCCGGCTAATAACCAAAGTAGCTGAAACCACATCAATTTAAAAAAAAAACAGTACCAAACAGAGAAAAAAAAATTAATAAATTTTATAGCTATTATTATTCTATATCTTTTTGAATCCAATAAAATTTACTTTACATCAATTAAAACATATGATAAGGCTTCAAGTAAACTTAGTGTTTCATCAAGATAAGAAATCTTGTCTTGGGCTTGATTTTCAAGACAAGAAATTAAAAGTTTCTTGTCTTGCTCATTTCTTGGGAACGTATAGTCTTGTCTTGTTTCAAGAATTCTTGATATTTTAGGGAAATCCCTTTTTCTATTGCTTTATCCAATCCGAACGCTCAAGAACAAAGCGTTGGTGTTTGTCCATGTCCCTCCCTTTTAGTTAAATGTTGGTCGCGTCGTTTTGCACTACGACATTCTATGCTTTTTATTTCAAACAATGAGTCTTAAAAGGAACATAAATCAGATTAACTCGGATAATGATGAAACCGATCTAACAAAATTTAACTAAACTTAACACGATCCACCTTCCTCCACTAGCCGAGAAACGGAATCGGTTTTATCCCATAATAATATTTGTCCCTCTCATCTAATAAAAAAGTAACAGATTTGTTCAAAATGAGTGTGGAAAAGAATGCAAAACGATGTATCCTGATGCAAGAATACAAAATAATATATAATAAAGTTTAATTAAATAAAATATATATACGACTTAATGGGATACGAGTATATAGCTCCGCAAAATATTTGTTTTGAACATCATAGTCATAGATTTAAATTTTTATATTTTAATCGTAAATGCGATAAGATAAGAAATCTTGATTTTCACTTTGGTCCATAGCAGATCAATTTTCCATATAATTATAAAATATACGATTAAGGGGAATTTTATAAAATATTATTTCAATATGGTCGGTAATTTTTTACTAGTCAGTGTATATTCCAGAATTATTGTGAAATTAGTTTGTTAAGATTGTTAATTTGGTGCAATAAAAATTAATGACGCGTTTAACAATCATTATTGAACGAGCGAAGCGATTATACTTTAGTACCCGCGAGTATTATTCGCTCATCTTCTTACTTCGCTAATAAAAAAACTTTTTATGATTTTATGGCATTACAAGAAGTACGTACTCTTCAGCAGAACAATTCATATTCGTAACAACTTTAATAGATAGAGCAATTTCCTCAGTCGGTCGTGATATGTCATTTGTTAATTTATTATTTTAATAAGAATAGGTCGCTTATCAGATATAATATCCCTACGCCATTGATAATTCGAAATAATTTTATCACAAGCACGTTGCTTAAAGGTAGTTGTGATCAAATTATGAGTATTTATCAATGGTCGAGGGATATTCGGTGAGAAAATTTTTTGCGATAATTATTATTATTTTCACTCCCATACCAAGAAAATAACACTTTGAAATAGACAAATCACATATTGAATTAACTGTCAACCGACTGTCAACAACTGTTACTTAGCAACAAGTGATAATATTTCGGGGAAATTCTCAGTAATAATATAACAAGAGAGTGAGAATAAATTGAAAATAATTTGACAGATCTTTCGAAAACTTGTTGCCAGGCAATTGCCCTATGGGCTTCCGTGGCCAAATGGCGACAAGTTTCAGAAAGATACTAGATTATTTTTTGACGTTTATTTAAACCAATCAAATGCTTTATTGTATGTCACGTGTCTGCGTTTTAACCAATCCTGTCATTATTATACTGAGAATAATGCTCTTGTGATTATTCCCGGCAATTTTCTCTGTAGCTTTTTTGTTTTTGTTGACAGATGTCAGATGTCAGATAGTTATCATCAACACAAGTAAAAATGAGCAAAAAAGATAGATTTAGTGGCGTGCCTGATGATGAAATCAAAAAATAATCAAATTAAATATAACTCGAGAGTTCGATAAATTAAAAAATAATTCTCCAGTATCTTTCTCAAACTTGTCGCCATTTGGCAATAGCCACTCAAGCCCTACGGGCTTTCGTGGCTATTGCCTGGCAACAAGTTTTCGAAAGATCTGTCAAATTATTTTCAATTTATTCTCACCCTCTTGTTATATTATTACTGAGAATTATTTTCTAATTTATCGAAGTCTCGAGTTATATTTAATTAGATTATTTTTTGATTTCATTATCAGGCACAGCACTAAATGTATCTTTTTTGTTCATTTTTACCTGTGTTGATGATAACTATCTGACATCTGACATCTGTCAACAAAAATAAAAAAGCTATAGAGAAAATTGCCGGGAATAATCACAAGAGCATTATTCTCAGTATAATAATGACAGGATTGGTTAAAACGCAGACACGTGACATACAATAAAGCATTTCATTGGTTTAAAGAAATGTCAAAAAATAATCAATGTAATTGTGACCTAATTGGTTACTTTTGCACACGTGATCAGAAATACAAAGATATGATTAGATATTTCTTGAACCAAAAAATTTTCTTCTAAATCTTGTCTTGTGGTGGTATTGTCAAAATGATGAATAAAGTGATAATATCATTAGCAATTTTAAACTCTGTTATATAAAATTAAAATTCTATAAAACATTATTTTTAAGTTTGAGTATAAAGTTGTGAAATACCGTCGCGCCTTGTATATCCTCCCCCAGTGTGCGTAGGCGGTGTTGTGCGCGACGGGCCGGGATAGGAAATGTAACCCGCGGGACCGGGTATCAGTCTCAGTTTGTTGCGTAGTGAGTGATTTTGGAAATACATTCCACGGGATTTTGCTATAAATCATCGTCACGCCATTTCACCAATTTGCCTCTGAGGTTGACTTGTCTGTATAGGGTTGTGGATTGGATGTGACTCACTGAACTGATTGGATGACTGATATATGCCTGTGAATACTAACCTACATATGAAGGGAATTACACGCAGTACGGAAACCAGCCACAAGGGAACAGTTTGAAAAAACACAGTTTAAGAAGTCACACAGTAGCGTCACTCGCTGTCGGTCCCTTGGATCTTTATGTCGCATCGACTGATGACCTTGAGCCGAGCGGCCATATTGGCAGCTGCGGCATACGGCGGTAAATTTGAATAACTGTCAGTTGCAAAGAGGATAAAATCTAATAATATTATTTCACCTGCACTATAAAAGTTCCTATAATTTTTCATGGTACAATTAAGTTTACCTCTCTGTTTTGCACTCATTTTATGAACTTAACTTGACAGAAATACTGTAGCTTTATATTTGGCAGATACTATTGACACTGACATATTATATTTTCTTTTCTATGGTTACTAAGATAGCCTATCAGTGAACACTAAGCGGCCATATTCCCGGCTGCGCACCACTGAAATACTGGGATCATGAAAATATTGGAAGTTTCGCTACTGTGTGAATTCTTATACTGTGGTGCTTACACTTTATTTCAATGTACCTCGTGTCCCCGACAAATGTAGTCATTGTTTTTTTTTTTTTTTTAGAATAAAACTGTCTATCTAGCAATTATGCTACCGCATTGCACATGGAAATACTAAATAATTTGTTTTTACATCTTCTGTCATACAAATTACATAATAGTAACGCAGTGTAACAAAATCTGGTGTGGGTACCACACTGCTTTTTTATACATACATATATTTTGATAATTAATATACCTAAATGATAAACCTGTTTAATTTTTTCTTCTCATAACTATAATTTTATTTTAATATATATATATATATATATATATATATATATATATATATATATATATATATATATATATTAATTAATATCTAGTTTTTAAAACTTTCTAGCTGATAATAAAAATATATCTATTATAATATTTCAAACAACACATATTTTTGACACTACACAATTATTCGACACGTTTGACATATAGACGTTAAAAATATTTTAGTATTTGTTCCCATTGTAACTAAGGTTATTGAAATATATTATTAAATATATAATTTTATTTTCCTCACAATTAGAAACATGTACAAGAAAAATGCAAATAACATTTTACATTGCAAATATTTTTGCTAACATCTTTCATTTGAAACTTTTTTAGAGCAGATTCTATTTTTGAAAAAAATTAAATTTTTGTTTTGTGTATTCAACAATAATACTCTTTCAGTTTTTCAATTTCATTCAAAATCAACTCAGCTCTTCGTATTTCCATGAAATATAAATTCTAAGTTTCGTTTATATATCTTGCCCCGTTCGTGAGATATTGCGCACACTGACATCTACCCATCCATTCAACCATCCATCCATCCATCTTCACACACAGACATCATTGTGAAAATGGTCTTAACGGATTCCGTGAACGTCAAAATATGTATTTCTGCAAAAATCTCGTCAACGATTTTTTGCATGATACTAATACTTCCTTATACATTGTATAAGAAAGTAAAAATTCCCAAAAATATTACAAATTGTAGCAACAGTTCAACAAACACATGACAACGTAACTTTACTAATTCCAAATCAGCAAAAAAAAAAATTATATGTTCAATTCGGCATCAAACACAGATTCATATCTTCGGCAGCATTACATTGACCTCGCCTCATCAAATGGAACGGTAGACTCTGCTGAAAATCTGGTATTTTGTGCCTAGTCAAACAAATAACTATTATATTTACATAACCATCGTATTTAATAGTATATTCTACAGCAAGTAATGGAATGGCACATATTCCACACGAGCAAAAAGTTTGTGGTCTGAGCCAAAGGCGAGGGCTACGGTTTGCGAGTATGGGATATGCCATTCCGTTACATGTTGTAGACTATACTTTCTATAACAAGATTTTGGAAATTATACAAAAAATACAAATATAAAACTGTTGACAACGTCAAACTCAAATAAATCAAATTAAAACAAACAGATGTAACCATAGTAACTGAATCAAGATACTTCATTTATCGCGCTAATATGCGGCTCTGATTGGTCGAAATTATTCCAATATAGTTTTTGGTTGTATAATGTGTAGTTTCCAAAACAGTGTTATAGAATAGTATATTCTACAACAAGTAATGGAATGGCACATATTCGCTCGCAAACCATAGCCCTCGCCTTTGGCTCGGGCTACAAACTTTTTGCTCGCGTGGGATAGGCCATTCCGTTACATGTTGTAGACTATACTTTCTATAAAAAGGTTTTGGAAATTATACAAACATACAAATATAAAACTGTTGAAAACGTCCAACTCAAATAAATCAAATTAAAACAAACAGACGTAACCATAGTAACTGAATCAAGATACTTCATATGTCGCGCTAATAAGCGATTCTGATTCGTCGAAAATATTCCATACGCCGCGTATGGAATGTTAGTGATTCCATAACAATTTTTAGTAGTGGAATGCCCAGTTTCCAAAACAGTGTTATAGAAATTAAATTCTCAAATCACTTTGTTCCATAGGCGATCATTTAGAAATCAATTGAAAATGAAATATAAAAATAATTAAACCTAATTTTCAACCTATTAGAAGACCACTAATTAAGACATTTTCAAATACCATCCTAGCTCTTATAGTTTCCACGATTCTAATAGTTGTAGTGGACCTCAAAATTTGAAGCCACTGTAGAAAATCTTATCTTTTCGTAACACAATAAAGCTACAATCTTGTATAAAGTAACACAACATTCTGTAACAATCTTCAATATTGTTTCACACTAAACAAGTAAACAGGCCTTCCCAAACATCGATAAAACAAACCTCCATAATCCTAATCCCGTAAACACATCAAGCACCACAATTGTTTCAACAATTAGTTTCTGCGTCACTGCAGCCAACGTAACATGTCATGTGTTGTGGAGGACTACAGCGCTGCGCTTGCCTGTACACATGCGACATGTGGTTCATTATGAAAGCTTCTGTTATCCTCTACATATGCCATCATACAGCTGAATATACACAGCCTGATGGATCACACAAAATAACACAACAAAATAAAAATGTCAGCGCGTTTATCAAACAGGTAAAACGTAACAAATTATAAGATAAATGTAGGTTGATTGTTATTCATTTTGTTGTTATTTACTCTTTTCCCTTTGGGTCTTTTGCTAATTTGAAATTAACATAATTTCATTTTATTTGTTATTTACAAATATACTTGTATTCTACAATTACAGTACATTACTCAAATATTACAAATTTATACAATATATCTCAAATAGTAAATCAGTATTTTGTTTTATATAAAAAATTCAAACGGTGAACTATTGATATGTGATTTAAATTATATTATTAATTTGGGGTTAAGCAAGGATAATTTATGGTCTGTTATTGAATTTTAAACCGTCATTTTGTTAAAATTTATTCAAATATTGTACATCAACCTTGTTTTTTTATAACCAGTGTTGTAACAGATAACAATATTTTTTATCTAGATAAACATATAGATAACTAATCACATATTAATCTATATAAGATAATAGATATTTATTGGACAAATTTTCTAGATAACAGATAAACAACAATTATCTAGATATTTATTAGATAATAAATAAATAAATAAAACCATTTTTGCCGATCTCGGTGGCGTAGTGGCTCTGTCACTAGCCTAGCACGCCAGAGGTTGTGGGTTCGAATCCCACTGAAGAGCATGGTCGTTTGTGATGTTTACATAAATTCACAATCATCCAATCATGAGGCGGCATATGACCATAGTAGTTAGTCCGCCTCTCATCTTCGTAATAAAAAAAAAAAAAAAATTAAAAAAAAAAAACCATTTTGTTACAAGCTTCATTCGTTTTTAGCTGGTGGTATAATATGTTGTGAAATGTGAAAACAACTAAAATAACAATTCTGAGCTACTATTTTTTACGTTATAACCCCCATTAACTTATACAAAGTTGAACTAACAAAAATAAAATAGTATTTTCAGTGAGTACATCGGAATGAATTGTTTTTAAACGAATTTTGTAGATGAAATATCCGGGGCTACAGAATTTTTTAAAACTATTTCTCTAATTTATTATACACTACTTTCTAGCTAAAATTATAAATTTTTATACTGTACAAAAATATAAAATGTCTTGGATATCAACAAAAGAATTTTTTTTGAAAATTATATTCTAATTTACGCTGTTTTTCAGCTTAGCTGTCACAAGCTGTCAAAACACGGTCTAGAATCATTTCTCTTAAATTCCCCCAGTCAGTGTTACAAATAGAAGAAAATTTATATTGGTTATTATTTTAGAAAAAATATCATCTAGATAATACTCCCAAAATAAATAAATCCAATCCAAAAAATCATCTAAATTAGATAATAGATGAATAAGAAAAAAAATATATAAATAAAATAATAGATAAAATTATTTAATCTAGATAATGAATTTAGATAAATTGATCTAGATAAGTAACAACACTATCTATAACATTATAAGCTTACGTTATTATCTCATTTTAGGTGTTAAAGATGTTATATCCAGAATTTAGTGAAAGGAGATATATTTCAGAAAGAAATGAAAAATGGAGCATTTTGGTGGAGGTGCCCAACATAATTTCTTTCATATATCAATATTCGATTACAATATAATTACTAAATTTTATAGACGTCAAAATTAAGTTTATTCAAAAATACTGTTTAATGTGTATGTATAACTGTATTCATCAAACACCAGTGTTACTACATTTGAATGTTATTTCGTGTGAAGCACAATTCCATAATTTCCTCTGCACTGTGCACTGCAGTACTTTTCAAATGCCTCCACAAATCCATTAATAATAGAATTAATACATCACACAACACACGACTCGAACCCTCCAACATAAATATCCATAAAACAAAATTTCAAGACGCTAAAACTAACAAATGACGGTCTGCACGCAGGGTTGTCACCATTAGAAAAACAGGAAAAACTTCCATTAATTTACCAACGTTCAAAACGTCAAAACATCGCGCTAGCCCTGACGATAAACAATAGAGCGGTGTATTGTTGCCCGGAGGCTTGTGATTGGCTATCAACTGTCATGTGTATTGTTACAAGGGCGGGGTGGGGGAGCCATGTCGTGACCGGGAATTATAAATCGCCTCGTGGCTGAAATATTCTTTATAGTATAATAGGTGACTGGTACTAGGGTGTAGGTGGGGCATACACGGGTGGGTGGAGTCACATTCTTCAAGGAAATTGGAAATTTTTCATTTTTTATACCTTGCATGATTAGGATTTATCCTTTGTGGTAACGGGTGACAAGGTTAAACTATGGCAAGTAAGCTTATATGCTTAAAAAGGGCTACAAAATGTTGACTGACTAATTTAATTATTATAAGCAGGATTTTGAATATTTTTGAATAAAATTTAGATCAAAACACAGATGAATTTCATATAGAATCACTCATACGTGTGACTGTTTTGTAATTTTACAAAGCACGAACAAGTAGTATGAAAACCACAAAATATTTTCTTCATTTCACAAGTAGGTTTCGAACCTGTCGATCGCCCTGGAGGTTTCATTATTAGTCATCGATTGTTACTTTCTTATAAGTTTCGACCCGTTTATTCATAATTCAATAACTCAAGAACAAGAACATTAACATATGTATAGTGTAACGTAACTTAATTATTACATATTTCATGACAATTTAAAGAACTAAGTTAATTTTAAGCAAGCAAAAGAGGATGTTACTTAAAACAGAAAGTAATAAATTTTATTTATTTCGAATATGAATACAGCAATTTAAAAATACAAGACGTGAGGAATATTTAGAACAAAAAAACCATATTTAAATAATCACCGTTGTTACTAGAGCAAGTAAATATCTGATACCATGGTTCCACTTGTATTTGTCAAACTATTGTCAAATCTAATGATTAAACAATAAAATTTATATGATGTGTAACAATGTCGTGTGGTGATCATACCTACATCAGAAGTTTATTTTATTTTTAAGTTTGTTTATCCTTTACACTCATGCGTAGAATCGATTGTAATATTATCATTTCAGTAGTTTTATAATTTATTGTGTTAGTTTCGATTCAGTTATTGTTTCAGCAACATGTTACAATTGTATGCATATTTTTTTTTATATTCTACTTTTCTTTCCAATTTACAAACAAAATTTGTCATTTTCTTATTTCTATTGCTTTAAATGTTTGTTTTTTTGCATTAGTTGATTTATTCTTCTATATTTACCGAATGACATTAATTGTTCTTTGCACCAATACGAATATTTGTGAAATACCAATGCGCATTGCTTTCTTTATTCATAATTCTTTGATATGTTTTTTTTTTTTTTTTTTGTTATTATATTGAATTGATGTAACAATCGACTATAAGACCAGTTAATCATACGACAAATTAAAAAAATTTTGGAAGTTTAATTAAAACAAAAATATAAAAATAAAATACATATAAACTTATAATTATGTCAAATTAGTTATGAACAAAAAATCAAGTAAAATAAATAATAGTTATTTATGTATCAAGGCACCGAAGTTCAATTTTTATCACGAATTTAGTTGCCGAGGTCCGTAGGGGCGAGTAAAATAAACCATGTGAGTGATAAAAAGGAAGTTCAGTGCCGAGGTACATATTAAGTTTTATTTGAAACCTAAAATTCGAAAAAACCGGAAAAAATTACTATATAGATTAAGTCATTGATTATATATACTTCGTACGAAGTATATATAATCAATGATTAAGTTTATACATCTGTCAGTTGTCAATTGATACTAACAGTCAGTGTTGCCAACCTCGAGAAGTGAAGTTATCGTAAATAACACTCAAAATTATGTGTTTTGTCCTCAATTTCGTCATCGGAATTAAGTAGTTAATTCTTCTTCAAATTTTGTTTCATGTTACGTCCAAATTTACTATAGTACGTCAATATATCGGCCAAAATTATTCTAATTGTACAATAATTATTTAACGGTTGCCAACACTGGGTTGCTCAAAATCGTCGTATAATGGGTTAATTTAGTGACGATTTTTGAGCACTTTAGTGCCGATTTCAAATAAAAACATTAAATACTAACGCAAGCTTTGAAGAGTAAGTATTTATTTTTGGCGTTTCTGTAATTAGGAAATATTATCTAAAACTCACACAAAATTTTCATACGTATTTCAACCAAAACTCCCTTCCAAGTGAATTATAATATTTAAATATTGAATTTAATTTAATAAATATACCTATGATTAACTCCTTTCTAAATATAATCTTCTTTAAGATCACGTGTTACAAGTTGTCAAATTGCGGCCCTCAAATTTTAATGGAGGGAGAATCATAATGATAAATTAATAATGGTAAGTGTAGGTTTTAGGATTCGAACTGAGGATCTCTTGATCTACAGTCCAAATCATTACCATGGATCTATTTAGTCCCTTCAAAATTAGTAGATAGGTATTTTGTATAAAGCTCCTGTTCTTATATCATAAAATATTTAAAGTTCCTTAAATTTCAGTTTAGAATCTAAGTATAAAGAGAATGTTGTTGGAAAATAGATCCTTGAGTCAGCTGAAATAACATTCCGGGTATTTCAAGCATTACAAATTAATACTGACATTGTTCCAGATCACATTATTCAATTAAATTACCCAGAACTATAATTTAATTTTAAACTTATGTTATAAAATACATTGTATACCTAATAGTTTCGCAGCCAAATATATTATGATACACATAAATTTAGTCTGCAAAATAACAATATATATTTAAAACAATGAAGATTCATAGAACATCAAATGAACTATCAATTAGATAGTATCTAGTATTCGTAAACTGTAGTAATATAGGCATTGGCTTGAGAGAGAAATAGAAGTTGTATATGATAGTTCAAATTCTGAAAATTATACGGGTAATTACGAAAATTGCTACAAAAATGTTATAATTTCTTTAATTTGTTGAAATCTGCATAATTTATTCTACAAAATATTGATCTGTCAATTATAATTTAAAGCAGAAAGAATATTAAAAAAATCTGATGTCCAGTACATAACCTCCCGTCCAATACTACTCTTAAAAGATACTAAATATTATTTGATGATTCAGAAAGATACCTTTTTATTTTCTATTTATATTTGAGAAATTTTATTTAATTTCGTATATTTATTTAATTTTTTGACATATATTTCACTAAGAAAACAGCTTCACAATCAAAATGACTTACGTCACATTTCGTAAAAAATTGAAAATTTTTAAATGTTTCCATGGAGTACAAGGAATGCAAGATTTATGAAATCTAATTTCTTTATATTTTATTATCTCTAAATCTAATGAAAATTAATAAAATTAGTGTAATCAAAACACATGTAAAATTAAATATTCTACAACTTTCAAAATAACACAAATTGTTGAAAAAGAAAATATAACCGTGTTTTTCACGAAAAACTTTTAAGGACTTCAAGTAAACTGTTACTTTCGGTTGACCAATTTTATCCAAAATCTAATCAGCTCAAATATAAGAAACAAAAATTCATAAAATTGCATTTTTTTGTATTATCGGGTATTTGAGTTAGGCAAGACAAAAAAAAAAATGCCACAGACTACAAACACACACACATATACATACATACAGACATCATCGCGAAAATAGTAAAATCGTATTGTAAATAATGTGTTCCTGTATCTCCTCATGGGAGCATAGGGCCGGAATTCCACCGGTTTCAATGGCCGAATGTTTTACTTGCATTAACGATGTTGCTGATGGTCAGTCAACAGACAACTGCAAGGGACCGCCGGCTTATAGTGACCTACGAATCACTCAGACCCATCTGTGGTCACTTGTCAGAGCTACGAATTATAATTATTTTTTATAATTCGAGATGTATCGTGCGGGACGCGAACCCCGACCGTCAGATTACAGACTGTAAACCTGAGCGCTCTTAGCCTCTCGACCACCAATGGCTGTAAAAAATCGTATTGTAGGGACCCTAAAATGTGCTTATTCATTGAAAACTCACTACCCAATTTTTTGACCAAAAACAATACCTCTCTTACCTAGAGGTAGGCGGGAGGTAAAAATCACTAATAAAGCATTTATTATGCCAAGAGCAGGGATAAAAAAAATGACAGTTTCAATTATAAGTTATTTTCAAAAAGTAAGTTGCGAAATTTGAGATATAGACAGAAGGGGTATTTCTGATAAATGTTTCTTATTTCTGTAAAATCATTTTTACCAGGATTCAATGGTGACTCACAGCACGCAAACTTCATCCTTAATTCATTAAAGTTAAAAAAGATACAACATAGTTAATAAATTACGGATAACGTAACTCCAAATACGAGTGATTTGTCAATTTATCAATTTGAGAAATACTAGCAAAAATAAGTGATAAGTTTAATACAGCGTACCTAACGAAACAAATCGTTTGAAAATAAAAACCATCAAATGAAAAACAAATAAAAGAGATTTATGTGACAGTAAGCGGAAATAATTTGCAAGGACTAAGAGACTTATCAAAAGGATATCTTTTATAAAGAACGACGCCACAGATCACACTCTGAATTTTCGTGCAATAATAAAGAAATATACTCCGAATTCAATTTTGAGAATTTTGTGGAAGTGTTGGCAATAAACCCACCAGCACATGTCTCACATTATCACATTTTGAGTGGTGCTGGCGTAATGTATTCCTGCTGTAGCAGGAATATATGATTACATTTTCTTCGGAAACTTCTGAAATTGCTTTTTATTAACATAAGTTTGGTGAGTTATGACGGGGGCAATTTTCCTGTATGTTAATTCCTACTGAGTGGGGTAGAGTTAAATGGCGGGGAGACATAAACTAGCTCAGTTATGTTCCTTTTATTATACTTATTAAAATACCTAAGTAATGAGTTAGTAATGTATACGTTTATTTAACAGTTTAAATCAATTCTGTGATATACTTTTATGTAGGGTATGATAATAGTATATTACGTACCGTGAACTGTAAGTGATAGTTTTTAGGTCGAGAATGTAGTTTGGGATGTCGAGACCCGTAGGGTCGAGATTTCCTAAACATTCGAGGCCTAAAAAATCACTTACAGTTCGAGGTTAGTAAGTTATTTTTTGCAATACCTGCGTAAATATAAGAAAAGAAAAATAAGTATCAAAAGTAACAGCTGACAGATTGAGGTTAAAAATAAAATTTGAATGATATATATTTACTTACCGTCCACCATGAACGGTAAGTTTCACTTACCATCCACCGTGGACGGTAAGTAAATGATGTAACCATGAAAACCAATTGTGCAATAAAAATTCCACTTACTGTGTTTAAATTTTGTTATTAATGGGTAACTTACAGAAAAGGTATTGCAAAAATAATATTTATTTTTATAACGTGAGATAGAGGCCATATTATCCAATGAGTGTGCAGATATGGAGCAAAGGATACTACGATGTTATTTCTCGATAATATTCTTCCAATCTTGTCTGTAACATTTTGGACATACGGTAGAGAAGCAAACAGACGTTGATTATTATCTTCTGACTCAAGGTTCTTCTGTAATCTTCTAGGACGGAACACTTTCAAAATCTTCTTTTCTTCATAGCAATTCATTTTGAAAATATCTACAAGCTTTTTCTTTGCTTCCTTAAACTTTTCTTTGTGGCAGATGTTGATAACTCTGTTCAGCAAACACTTCATGCTACCAAAAAGAAGGTTGGTATCGATAGATTTTCTATAAACAGAGTAAGTCAAGGTTCCATCAATTCTTCTCATCAAGGAAGGGGATAGTGCAATTTTCTTCTATTTCCATTGTAAAATTGATTATTATGCCAATTGTTAAGTTTTTAAGCTATCTTGTCCATCAGAACAAACAGCAAAGATATCGTCTACATAAGGTAACCAGAGAGAAAGTTTCCTAGAGTAGGTGTTTAAAACTACAATAACATTCGGCTGATAACCTCACATGCGAAAATATATTTATCAGTTCTGTAAAAGCTGAGTGCCACATCGAAAAAAGGATTAAATATCGCAACGATATTAATTTATATTTATTATGTGTGCAATACGTAAAATAGGAATCAATTTCATATTTTTTCACTAGAGACAGCAATTTGAAAACCAACTGATGATGCTATTATCAATAGCAATTTATTAAGGGCAATTTGTATTTCGAAAGAATTATGGCTTGGTAACATTTCGAAACAAATGATACAATAAAAATCACGAGACGAAACACGATGAATGTTACCTAAAAGCAAAAGTCTGGAATACAAATTTTAAATGCAAAATAATTAGGCAATTTCCCAAATAAGCAAACAAAAAATAATAACAATTTTTGACGAATTGTAAACAAAAATACAATAAGCAATAAATATTTTGTTACACATGGTAGTCATGGATATGTTACACGCTTTTTTTTCACTTTAATATGCCATAGGGAAATTGTCTAAATTTCACCGCTGAAATAAGTAGGTACGTGAAGTAACGAAATGATTGGTTTATTTTATACATATATAGGAAACTGTCTCCTAAATATTACTTAAAACGTTACTATTCCATAAATCATAAAGAAACTTCAACAAGAATAGAAGCAATTTAATAGCAGAACGTTGTTCTTCGCATTTCTACTTTAGATCATATAGGAAAATAAGTGCAAGGGTAATTTTTACACCCCCAGAAAAAATCGACATAACAGATAAACGACAAAAAAATATTCCAAACGACTAATTAAGTAAATTCCACTAAACACCAGTATAGCAGATTTAGTAATAAGTAGTTAGACTGAAGGATTTTTTTTTATTAATAATACGACCAAAGCGAGCAAAACAAAACAAAATTATTGTATACATAACCCTACCATTGACGGTACAAAATAGAGAAAAAGTTACAAATAAAAATTATGAAAAATACGGCGGCGCGAAAAATCTAATAACGATATTCTTTTCTTATATCAAATTTGGAAATTTAACTTACATCTCGTCCTCAACTGTAGATTCGATTATTTCTAACCTCTTGTTGTACAACTACTGAAAATACTTATATCATTATTATTACAAAATGTCGTAAATAGGATGTAAGAGCTTAGTGAAAAAAATACAATATAAATTACGGTTTAAAAGAACATTATTCATCAGCGCATTGTTTCGTTGACCCTGATAGTCCTCTTTAATCTTAATGTATAATAAACAATTTTTTCAAATATTTGCTAATCCATAACAATTGATTTAACGTTTCAATAACAAAACATTTCACAACTACTCATCATATTTCTTGAAAATTTAATTCCATTAGCAATACTAATTTAGAAACACAAAGCAAAATAAATATCGTGTCATTTAGCTTTTAGCATATTACGCACGTCATTAAATTATTTATTTACTAATAGCGTGTACGTCTGAAAATTTGTTGAAATATATATCTTACAACATTAATATAAATATTAATTAATACAACACAAAAAATCAATTACAAAATCTCGTGTCAGCGATACGTATCAACGTTAAAACGCGTCCATTGCACACAATGAAACAATACCGTGTTAAAATATTTTCTATCTGGGATCTCTCCGCCGTGGTGGGGCAACAAATTGCCCCTGCGACGCCACTGCCTCGCACGGAAGGCGTAAATATAAATATGCATAAACCGCGGTTCATTCTCGCTGAATATTCAGCGAAAAATGTGATTCCGACCCGGGGCTTACCGCACTTAATTCAGAACAATTTTTGCCATTTATAATCGCGCGGGATTCTCCGAATGTAGAAGGGCTTAGGGCTTCACAGCGAATTATAAAGCTTTTAGAATTTGGGCCCGAATGTTTTTTACATTTTGTCAATAACACTTTGGTGACCTCAAAATATTCACGGCGGAGATAATGCAGACAAAATATGCGAGAAGTAAGTAGAAACACATGTGATCTTTATGTTTGCTGAGTGAATTTTTTAATTTGTATTTATATTATGTTTTTATTACATATTTTCTTGGAACAAACAGATTCCTCTTAAATGAACAGAATGATTTGAATAGTGCAAATCGATTGAAAACTTTTGTATGTTTAATAAATATTCTTGTATGATAATTAATTTAGTTTTGAAGGAACATAATCATAGTATACAACTGAGACTAATTGTGAGGACGAAGTACTTTGAATAAGAGTAGTTTTAATTCCAAATGATATCGTTTTGAATAAAAACGTTTTGTTTAAAATTAAAATGACTTCTTTTTCATTATTTTTAAAAACATAAATTAAAATATATTCATTTTCTTTCAAAGCAGAAAAAAGAAGATAAATAAAATTTATATTCAATAGTTATATCACGAGTGCTAAGAATAAATTTGACATGTCTAGCTTATGCAAAAAATTTTGCTTAAAAAGTGTTTGAGTACATAATAATTTGAAAAAATCCCGAGACCGCAGGTCGAGGGATTTTATCTTAAATTATTATGTACGATAACATTTATTTAAAAGCAAAATTTTTTAAATAAGCTACACATCAAATTTAATCGATTAAATTCTTTAGCACGAGGGGTATATGTCAAGATTATTTCATGAATTCATAGCATAAACTTCAATATTTGCCGAATTGAACTAAAACGTTGATTTTGACACATTTTCACATAAATAATTCGGTACACTCATAAACAAAAAGCACCGTAAAATTATGTTGTTGTAGTGTAACTATAGCAAATTGTTTGTTTTTCTTTTTATTTGTCAAATAAATGTCAAATATTTGTAAATAAAAATAGCTTGAATTGAATAATTCAGCATGTTTAAAGACATAGAATACCACTAAAGGTAAAAAACATGTAAGTATCTTGCTTCTGCAACTAATTATCCGGCTAAATATGCCTTCAAAATGTTCAAAATTTGCATATAAAAGCTAGCTTCAATTCAATCGCGAATAAACAGCTAAAATGCACAACAATGGAAAATGAGATATTCTGATTGGTCAAATTTGTAATGAGTGAAATAATCAAAATTAATATTTTTTTGAATTGAACCTAAGCATTTTATAAGAAATAAAATTTTCTTCAACGAATACATACAAAAGGAAAACTTAAAATTTCCATGAAACAAGAAGTTATTTTTATGAGTGTAGAAACCTTAAAATTATTGTAATAGAAACTTCAACTTTTTCACTCTTTTCAAACTAAATTGTTGATAATGCTGTTACTAAAAGATAAGTTTTTGAGTACATTAAGAAAATTGTTTTATCACAATTTTTCTATATTTATTTACACCATGATCAGATCCTTCAAGTTGGATTATTACATTAATATAAATTCAAGTGATAAAAGGTAAGCTATTCTGACACGGGGACAAATGAAGGAGTGCTTTATACTATTTCGTATTTTATATAAAATAACTTGAGAATTTAATTTTTGGTAGAACAGTAATACAGATGACAGATAAATATTTTGTACATTAAATGTCATACTTAATCGTGATACAATAAGTTACTAAAAATCATTTAAGGATAAAGCTCATCCTAACATCAATAAGCATTCGAGAATATATAATTCTAATACCGAAACAAAGAATAGTTTATTTCGAGCACTTAAGGTTGTAAGCAAACTAAATTTAACTTTTCGAAATAACTTTAGATGATATGCGAAATAAACCAATGACTGTATGGTAAACCATGCTGCGTACTCAGCAATAAAATATTTAAGTAGCTTCAGTTTTTGTTTTTATGAACTGCCATTTGAATTGTAAAAATATGTACTTTATTACTATAAAATAGTTCATAAACCAAGTTAGTATGTACTAAATTTCATTCAATTATTCTTGTTAGCATATTACATTTTCTAGAATTGTATTATACCTGTTTATGTTGATATAAATTTATATCAACAAAAAAAAAACAATTAGTTATACCCGTACATGTAAACCATGCTAACTGTTAATTTAAAACCTTATTATTTCGTTCATGGGTTTATGCAATGCAATATAAACCGGTACTAATCTAACCAAATACACAATAAAACAACTCTCACCTCAGAGATTTAAAAAAAAAATAGTATCTCTCAAATTGTGTATGACTATTTATGGTATTACCACAGCTCGAAGAAATAAAAATATTTTGTCCTGAAAAAAATAGGTTTTCGTTCCTATTCTATCTACATATTTTATTGGAAATAATAATACATAATTTAATACCTGTTCACCAAAAAGAATAAATTGTGTATTAAAATACTAGTGAAGAAACTAAGAATTTCGCTCACGCATGTGTCAGTTTTGTAGCCGAGTGGGCCAAGACACATAAGTGAGCGAATTCGTTTCTTCACGAGTGTTGTATAACGATTTGCTCATTCCTGCTATTATAAGTACGCGCTCCCAACCTTGTGGTCATAATGTTACGAATCAGTCAATTTGGTAATGATAGATGAGTGGGCGAAAGTAGTGAGCGAAAAACTTTCGCCCACTCACCTGTCACCATCCATCCCGTTGCTATAGGAATGAGCTGAGTGGACAAAACAGATAGTTTCGAGCTCTATATGCAAGTAATAAACAACAAGTTTCGATAGATGGATTGAACAAAGAAATATTAAAAATTCTCATTCAGACTGTGAAGTAAAAAGCTTCAGGATAATTTAATTTAATTAAACGAACTTTGCATCGTGAGATCCTTACTTTGAATCCCACAGCTGACAGTTGCCATTTTAACTTTACCCCTGTACTAACGGTTTTGAGGGATCTGCAAAAGCAGAGTGCCATACCCACTGAAATATATTAATACTGCAACGTTAACTTGTAGCGTTTTATGAAAGCCAAAAACGAGCCTGACACGATACTCTTTATAAGCGGGCTGTAGAAGACAGTTGGAATTCCTTTATATTATTATGTTTCACTGGCCACATCTGCAATGGGTAAAATGTGTGAATTTTTATTTATTTTCACATTCAGACCTTTACAAAAATCGTGTGGTGACATCAGATCTTTTAAGCGGTCTCAACTGCTGAAATTGCCGCCTCGAAACCTCGTTTTCGGTGGTGTGACAACGGAACGGCACGTAGTATTCGCTGATATTGGTTTTCACAAAGCGGTCACCAATCCAACAACTAACCGCGGGTAGCATTGCTTAACTTGCGTTATCGAGTGATCCGGCTTTAACGCTACCTGCCAAACCGTTGCCTCGTGTTTTTTATACTTTCTTTAAGGTGGATTCGCATGGCCTGTGATTTTACGGGCCGCGTCACGCCGCGCTGATAGTTGCGGATGAACACGCGCCACAGGCAAGCTCGCTCCAAACCATTCCCACGACGCGACGCGTGTAGGCCCGTGGCATTATACCTATTTTGGTTTGAAATGCAAGTCCAAAATGTCCATCTTCCTAGATTCTTTAACTTAATTTTATTAATATAAAATGCTCCATTTCAGTCTACATTTTTAAAATTAAATTTGGGAATATTGAGCAGGCTGATTGTAAATGAATTAACTACTAATCTTATTGACTATCGATTTCGACTTATTTATTTGGTCATCGTCAGGTCAACAGCTGAAAAATACATTATGTATACCAGCGGTGGGCAATCTCCGGCCCGCGGGCCAAGTCCGGCCCGCGTAAAGTTCCAATCCGGCCCGCGTGATCTTTAGAAGAAATAAATATTTTCAAAAAAAAATTTTTAAATTAGGTTAGTACCCAACATAAAGATAAAGAAGATTAATTTTCGATATAATTCGTCTTGTTTAAATTAAACACATATCATAAGATAGAATGTTGTAACGCAGCAACTTATAAAAAAATTATGGCTACTATGGCCCGCGTACGAAACGTAAATCTTATTCTGGCCCCTGTTATAAAAAAGGTTGCCCACCCCTGATGTATACAATATGATATAACTTAACTTCGTAATTTCCTACAAGTTGACATAAGTTGTCCTTTTTCTTTTCACATCGTTACTCGAGATGTTGCCATCTTTTAATTTACACTTCACGCATCGTGCAAATCGTTTCTATTTTTATGCACTGTAGTTTTTGTGTTTCACAAAGCTGGGTAATTTTCATATAAACACAAAAACTCAAAAATAACCTCGTCCAACCACTCCAAATTTACATACAACATGAGAGTACGATTGAAATAAAATGAAGAAGAAGTAATATGCTCAGCAACAACACTCGAAACCATGATGTGTGACGGACCACCACGCGCGTGTTTGCTTCGGGCTTTTGACGCATCGGACGCGCAATCACAGATTAGGCCGCGCCGCCTCAGGCGCTACCCATCCCACGGCGTTTTTGCGCCAGCTTTTTTTAAATGTACTACATAAAACACAGTAATATTTAATTGCTCTTAATCAGCGTTATAACTAGCGAACAAATATTCCAAAACGTCTCATTAATATTGATTCAATTCAGATAGTAGATATTCAAGTAAACTTAATTTATAAAGTCACTTTTCAACAAAAGCAATTAATATATGTCACATTCATTTAGGTAGTACTTGCGTAGTGTATAAATTCCCTGGTTTCCGTGTTTGCCGCACTGTTGAAATTACTACTTTGTTACCATACTAATCTTTCACAGGGCTGGAATCAGACAAAATCACGCAACGGGCGACCACGACCGCACGAACAACTAAATGCAGATAACTAGCCTCATCTCCCTCGCACACATATCACTCTGTCCTCGTCGCACGCATTGCTCGATCGATACCTAGGCCGGCCTAGCTCCAACAGCAGCGTAAGCGTGAAAATTCCCTGGTAATGATTTCAGTTTATAATTTCCTGATGTCAATGCATTTGACGGGAAACCGACCCGGTTGGGTTTCTTTTGATTTTCCGGTGGGGGAGGGTGCAAGGGGAAGGAAAACACGAAAGGGAAATATGGAAATGTATTATAATAATCACGTGTTTTTATGTTTTACTTCCTGGGTATCGAGTTACCTAGTGCGAAGGAAACAAATTTGTTGAGTCTGTTACAATAGCACGAAATAAATTAGTTTAAGCGGTTAGAAGAATTATTGTTATTATTTTTAATTAGTTATACGACATTTACATTTTTCCTGGGCTAGCAAAGTATATGCTCCTTCCTTTAATTAGTTACAAATAAAAACAATGTAAAATTCTTATTCGCATATTCTCTAAAACAAAATGTGTAATTTTTTTGGGAACTAGATCTTCAGTACCACAATGGCAAACAGATGAAACATTTCTTATAACAACCTTTACCTAGCAAGGAGACTGACAGCAATAAGAAGAAATATTTCATCTGTTTTCCATTGTGGTACTGAAGATCTAGTTCCCAAAAAAATGACACATTTTGAATGTAACACTAACTATATTATGTGATATCATTTGGTGTCTGAGGAAGTCTCCAAATAGGTCCATCAGACCGTTATGATTAAATAAGCATAAAAGTAACCATTAAGGCTGGTGTACCCATAACTTTTCCATTCCATTACTTTTAATTATGAATCTTCTATCGATTCCCTAGGTAATGAAACTAAAACTAACAGAAATTTATTGCTGGGTCAGTCAACAACTAATTTTGAAGAGATACCAACACAGCTGACAAACAAGAATTATGTTATACTTTCGATGAGTCGTATATTTTAAAAATCTAACCGAATTTTAAAATTACCTCAACTGAAAAACTTATATAAGAAACTCCTTTCATATGGCTGTTATCGCACTTGTCCTTTGTATAACTTGAAGTCGTGCGTTAACAGATTGCCTTATAACTCTACTTGCTTCTACTAATATACTATTATCCTCTAAACAACTTCGTAAGAAGCAAGTATAAAAATAAGTTAACGCTTAAAATCTTATTGGAAATTGATTTCAAAAGAGTTTTTTTGGTTTCAATTCATTGCCACATATGCATGTATTACATTGGGTAGACTTTCAGTTTTCACAGAAACGAAGTCATTTTTGACGCGCCATGAAATGTCTTGAGGCATCATCTGTGTTGATGTGTTTACGTGTCCGGCCTAAGATTTGCCGAGCTATTGTATAACCTTATGTTTATATGTAATCTTTGAGTTCGCCCTGGAAGAAAATTTCACCGTTTGCACCCATCTACAAATAAAATATCCGAGTGCGTTTGGCCAATTCGAAAGATAATAGTGGTTTAGACTTTAGACCTTGCAGAAACAAGACGGTTCTACGGTTTCTTTGCTTAGCAATATGTAGCAATTTAAAAGTATTTTTCTATAAGTATTGGAAACTACGCATTCCACAACTAAAACTTGTTTTGGAATAACTATCATTCCATACGCCGTGTATGGAATAAATTCGACGAATCAGAGCTACATATTAGTGCGATAAATGAAGTATCTTGATTCAGTTGGTTACGTCTGTTTGTTTTAATTTTATTTATTTGAGTTTGACGTTTTTAAAAGTTTTGTATTTGTATTTTTTGTATAATTTCCAAAATCTTGTTATAGAAAGTATAGCCTACAACATGTAACGAAATGGCATATTCCACACTCGCAAACCATAGTACAAACTTTTTGCTCGTGTGGAATATGTGCCATCCCATTACTTGTTGTAGAATATACTATTTTTAAATTACAACTTAAATATACGTCATCATTTGTAATTCGTAAATTTTATGATTTATTAAACTATTTTATCTGCAACGTTTCTTTGATTTTATGTCTTCCATTTTGGTTCGTCTTTCTCTTTGTCTTTGTCTTCAATCAGTACCCGCCGGCGACAGACAAGAAATATTATTCGACTGCGTTATTGATGTTGCAAATATTTTTGCAGGATACTTACTTTTTTATAAGAAATATTAAAAAGCATAAGAATCATGAAAAATATCGAAGACGAAATTTTGGGGTAAATATATGTTTTAAAATTATATAAATGCATTTTGATAAATTTTGTTTTCTGACGGCTGTTTGTACATGCAAGAACAACTAATTGTCCATAGATATAATAATAAATTATGAACCAGAAAGTGAAGTAACTAGATTTCATAATTATAAATTTAAAAAAGAGCTGATTTTTTCTTAATTGCTGAACCGGAAATAAACTTTTACTGGATACACAAAAAAAAAATATATATTTATTTTGAATATAGAATTAGCTACAAAAATAAATTCCAAATGAAGGATGTTAGGAATAATATTTGGAATAAAAATATTATTTATAAATATATTAAAATGCCATTAGCATAAATACAAGGAACATCAAAGCTAATTTTTTGAAATGATGTTACGAAGTTAAACTCGTGTAAATAAATAATGTAATTTGTAATTTCGTATACAACATTTCTTTTGTGTCTATACACAAGCTTCTTGCGTATTTCTTTAATGTGCAAATTTTCTTGAAAACTTTCCTTATTTATTTTGTGTAATATTATTTTAAATTCAATTTGTTAGTCTTTAAAAATCGTCCTGATATAAGCTCAGGTATTACTTTAAATGAAAAAAAAAAAGTAAATACCAACTATATCCCTTTGAGAATATTTCCCTTGATTTTAAAAATAATATATATTACATATCTGGATTTAGAACCATTATTACCATGTACGAAAGATGCTAGTAGTAGGAGAGCCTAAGAAAAAAATTTTTGTTGATATTTATTATCAGTGCTTGAAGTCGAAATGAGAATCTCACAATCCATTTTCCGATATGTTATCATGGAGCTATGCAATAGATATGCATATGAAATGCAGTCAGTTATCAGCTGCAATTCGTGACTCTTTAAAATGTGACTGGATGATTATGAATTTATGTAAATAACAAAAATGACCACACACTAAAAAAAATTTGCCATTTGTTATTTTTGCAATCGTTATGTATTTTTAGTTAATATTGACAAAGATATTGTCTTAAATTAACAATTTCAACTAATATGACAAGTGGTTATATTACAATTTTGTGAATGTATCTAGAGATGCTCGATTGAGTGTTTATAACGGTGTGTTAGTGCCTACATTGGTATATGGTTCTGAATGTTGGGTGTGGATAAAGAAGCATAAACGACGTATAACTGTTGTAGAAATGAGATATTTGAGAGGAGTGTTTGGGTATACGAGACGTGATTGTATCCGTAATACATTGGTGTACGGTGAGTGTGAGATTGAGAAGAATGTTGTTAAGAAAGTGGGAGTGAGTCAGTTGAGGTGGTTTGGACATGTTGAGCGAATGTCGAATGAAAGGTTGGTGAAACTAATATATGTCGGTAAGATTGAAGGTGAACGATTGCGTGGGCGTCCGAGGAATAACTGGTTATGTATGATTGATTATTTGTTGCGTGAACGAATGATTCCGAGTGTGAAGAATAAACGAGCATGTATGAATCGCACTATGAATGTGGACGAGGCGAAAGTGGTGTGTCAGAACAGAAATGTTTGGAGGATATTGATTGTTGGTTGACTGTGTTTCTGGGTTCGTGCTATCCCACTGAATGGGATATAGCGTGATGTTATGTATGTATGTAAAATTTTGTAAATTCTGAATTTTTAACAAGGAAATTGTTGTTTTTATTTATTTGCTGAATTTATCAAATTTAACAAATAAACTCATCAATATTAACAAGTAAATTTAGCTAACTTATCAATTTGAAATTGTTAAAAATGTTTACATCCTTTGTGACACTTAATTTCTTATAATAACTATGATTTATTGCTCTGCTTCAATATAATTACTAAAACATTTAGTCAAAAGCACATAAAAAAATGTTAATATTTACTATATTTACAAATATATTTATATATGAAATACACAAAAATAATTTGTTACTTGCCAACAAATATGAAACTTGATAAATTAACAAAAATTAATGGTGGATCGTCCGGGACTAAAAATTTTGTTAAAATTGTGTCAATTTTGACTATAAATTTTATGCTGTGCCATGCTCTTCAGTGGGATTCGAACCCACGACCTCTGGCGTTGCTACATTAGTACCATAGCCACTACACAACCAAGACCGACATAATTAGTATTATTATTGTTATTGGTGTTTATACTTGGTATATTTATTTAGAAAACTCGTAGGGTCGGAAAGAGAAAAGCGTAAGAAGAATGTCTAGAATGTTGTAATCGTAATTCTGAAAGTGAACTAATTTAACTATTGCCGTAAGCAGGGCAAAATGAAGATGTTACGGAGCAATAACACGGGGCACCTTCACGCCGTTCTGCTGATACCCCACCCCACCGCACCGCGACGCTCGCAATGGATTGGCGTTTTCAGCACGCAATGCCGCATCGTGCTGGATATGTATAGTCCAGCAAAGCGAACGTGAAAGCAAAGGAAATGTTAGATTTTAATAATTATATATGTTCTCGAGGGATGGACGTATTGACCGGGAGATTGAAAGGCGAGTGTCTGCAGGGTGCAAGGTATTGGGTGCTCTGGGTACATTTGCTCGAAACGTGAATGTATCTAGAGATGCCCAATTGAGTGTTTATAATAGTGTGTTAGTGCCTACATCGATGTATGGTACTGAATGTTGGGTGTGGATGAAGAAGCATGAACGACATATAACTGCTGTAGAAATGAGATATTTGAGAGGAGTATGTGGGTATACGAGACATGATCGTATACGGAATACATTGGTGTATGAACTAGTGTGATATTGAGAAGAAAGATGTTAAGAAAGTGGGAGTGAGTCAGTTGAGGTGGTTTGGAAATGTGGAGCGAATGTCGAATGAAAGGTTGGTGAAACTAATATATGTCGGTAAGATTGAAGGTGAACGATTGCGTGGGCGTCCGAGGAATAACTGGTTGGGTATGATCGATGGTTTATTGCGTGAACGAATGATTCCGAGTGTGAAGAATAAACGAGCATGTATGAATGTGGGCAAGGCGAAAGTAGTGTGTCAGGATAGGAATGTTTGGAGGAGATTGATTGCTGGTTGACTGTGTTTCTGGGTTCGTGCTACCCCACTAAGTGGGACGTATGTATGTATGTACTTAAGTGCGTTGGGGTTTCAAAAAAGAAAAGTATTTCAGTATTCAGATAGGGTATTTATTGGTGGAGGAGCCAATTATAAATTAGTGCAAATAACGGGTATTTTTTTTTTTAGAGGTTTGTTTTTCTAATTGGCAACAGTTTTTCCAGCGACAGCCAATTTGACAGCTGACAGCTATTTTGTGTTCAGTTCAGTTTGCCATTTCACTATAAATAGACTTAAACCTGAACCAAGGGGTATATTGGCCAGAACTACGCTTGTAAATTGTGCAAATTCATTTAATTTTTTTTTATTTAGCGATGAGACCTTTTATTTTAAAATGGCTACATCAACAAGCAAAATTTCTGAATTAAGGGTGAAGAAAACCTATAAACCATTATTGAGACGGCGTTACATAAACAAGAAGTCACTGTATGGTGTGCTTTATAGGCTATTGGAATCATTGGTCTACATTTCTTCAAAAATGAACATTACAGTCAATGGAAATTGCTACACTGATAGTTAAAATACAACAGACAGGTTCCTCTTAAATGAAGAGAAAAATTGATTTGAATAGTGCCAATTCGATTTCGTTTTCACTCTTGTATGAAAATTAATTTAGTTTTGAAGGAACATATCAAAATATTCAAATGTGACTCATTATGGGGACGAGATATTTTAAATAGGAGTAGTTTTCAATCAAAATGACATCGTTTTAAATAAAAACGTTTTGATTAAAATTAAAGCAACTTCTTTTTCATTGTTTTTAAACACATAATTAAAAATATATTCATTTTCTTTCAGTGCAGAAAAATAAAATATAAATAAATTTTATATACAAAATGAATATATTTTTTGAATTGAACCTAATCATTTTGTAAGAAATAAAATTTTCTTCAACGAATATATGCAAAAGAAAAACTGAAAATTTTCTTGAAACAGGAAGTTATTTTTATGAGTATATAGAGCCATGATTACTGTCTTTTTCGTTCCCCATCAATTCGGCGTAGACTAGCGAGTTCTAATATCTCCGCAGAAAATAATCCAAGATGTTAAATCACAAGATCATGGAGGCCAATCCACAGGTTCACAGCGCGAAATTATGCACTCATAGAATGTGTCTCTCAATAAATCGATTGAGGCACATGCTATGTGACATGTTGCGCCGTCTTGTTGAAACCACCGCTCTTCCACATTAATGCCATTCAATTTGGAAACGAAAGTCAGTAATAATTTTTGAAGAAATATGGACCAATGATTCCAACACATCCAATAGTGACTTCTTATTTATGTAACGCCGTCTCAATAACGGCTTGTGGATTTTCTTCACACTAAACCCGGTAATTTTGCTTGTTGACGTAAACATTTAACAAAAAATTAGCCTCATCGCTGAAAAAAATTTCAAAATTTTGTACAATTTACAAGCGTAGTTCTGGCCAATTTGCCACCCTATTTATTGTGAAATGGCAAATCAAATTAAGCATAAAACAGCTGTCAGCTGTCAGCTGTCAAATTGGCTAACACTGGGAAAAGTGTTGCCAATTCGAAAAACAAACATCTAAAAGAAAAACACCCGTTACAATAATGTAATAAATTTTCAATAATAATTCATATAAAGTATAGAAATACAGGGCTCGTAATAGAACTTAAAATGTTTAATTTTTAACTTTATCTATTGAAGATATTAATATTATTAACTAGGTATCTAATAGAATTTTATATTTAAAAAATATTGTGTACATCTCGTACGTAAAATGTGTTTGACGTTCTCAGAATAGTAATTATTTTACAGGCAGATTCATAAAAGGGATTAGCGCTAATTCCATTTTTATAAGCACTCGTAAATTCATTTTCCTTTCTCAGAACTTAATTGTTTTAATTGTTTAAGGTTTAAAATTGGTTAGCATAAAATTTGACACATTTTGATAATATGATTAATTTAGAAACGAAGTTACAGATGATGAAAAAATGGAGTTAACGCTAATCCCTTTTATGAATCTGCCTGATAGATATTACAATTAGTGGACATGTCAATTTTTACCAGATCTTCAATGGTAGAACTATTGGAACGTCGAAAAAACCCCCCTAACCCCTAGATCAGCAACAGCGTGAAACAAAATACTACATTGGTTTACAAATGCTTAATTTGATTTATAATATTTGTGAATAAATATTTCAAATACTCCTTAATGCTTATACTTGTCTTTATAGTAATCGCAACTCACTTGGTTGGACTATACATAGTCTCCATTCGTGCCAGAAAACAGATATATTTATCAATCGACATTCAGTGTTCATTTCTAGTTGTCCGGTTGTAGGTTCGCTGTTCGCAGAGTTCGGCTGTTCCCGATAATGAGCAATAGGAAATATATTTATTTTGGTGCACAGCTTTGAACGTTATAAATAAGTATTGAGTAGTTTATTTTGGCCTGAACCTGTACACGCGTTCCTCGTCCGATCAGCCACGGGCCGCATTCAATAGCCGTATGTAAGGAAACATTTCACTATTAATTTTAAGTGTCCAAAGTGTATTTATAACTTGAAATTACCGGTTTCAGTTTGAATAATGAAGGTTTCGACGGAGTGGAAGGAAAAGAATGACGTACGGGACTGCGTTGTATAATTATCATTTAGTTAGGTTTGTAGTTAATATATAAATAATATTCTTACATCATAAGTTATGGGTAACTGGACAAAATTCCAAGCAATATTTCATTAGATTAACATCACACCAAAATAATAAAATATAAACGGTACCCCAGGATAAGATGGGCAAAAGTGTCCTTGGTCCAAACGTCATGGTGCCACTGTCCACAAACTAAGTTTTTTTTAAATAAATTTTTGTGTTGAGATTACGCAACTACAAGGTTAGCTAGGCAGTTGGACGGGGATTGCTGTGATAACAAAAGTACTCAGTTGTTAATTTTTAACTACTTGCTAAGATTTTAATCCAATGAAAATTCTTAACACACAAGAAAAAATCAAACTGTCATTTATAACCTTTGTTTCTATTTGTCATAAATATTAGCAAGTGATTAAAAGTTATCAACTGTTAGAGAATTGGGCCAAAAGTGTTAAATTTGGTTATAAGTCTCATTTATTTTATTATTATCAAAGGTAAATAATAAATAAATTCATCGATAGTATTACAGAATAATTTGTTTATAATTTTAGGTTTTTAATTCAAGTTTGACATATGAGTCTGTAAAGTTAAATTTTGACATAAGAGTTCGTAAAGTGTATCCCTATGTTTGCTTATAAAAAAAAAACACTTTAATATATTGCTCTCAATCACTTGATCCTATTATACATAAAATGATAAAAAAAGGAACTCCAGGTATATACAAAATCTATTATAATAATTACTTAATTGGAAGAGAAGAAACAGCTGTTCCAGCCGATCAATGCATAAATTATAAATAAGAGTTTAATGTTTTTTTTTTTTCATTACTTACATTTTTAATGTGCTCTGGTATATATGATCGTATCGAGTATCACGTGAGAAGATTAGTCTTACCTGAAACAGAAAACAATTTTTAAAATTAAACTAAAATTAAATAAACTAAGCAAAATGATATTTTAAGTCCAAACAATTAATATATTAAAAATACACTTGATATTCCGGGTGATGAATTGATTTATGCAATAGGTATAGGAAATAAAATGTTAATATTTTCTTAAAACGATATAATAAAATACTTCAAATAAATCTTTAAGATAATTGAAATTTGCATTGAATTTACTAATCACATTTTATTTTACACTTTTTTTAACATGCAAAATCAAAATTAAAATTTAGAAAAATGCTTATTTGTAGTCATACAGCCGAATTCACCAACATACCCTTGATCAGTGATCAACTGATTGGAGAATCAAGCTGATCCATGGATCAACATAAGTTCTAATTCACCAACTTAATCCATGAATCAAATAACCATGATCAATTGATTATCATATTTGTTTTGTTATTTGACAGTTCCTATAATTTTCATTGTGTAAACGATTCTTTTCTGTCAAAAATAAAGTAATTCATACTTATTTTTTTGGAAACTTCTTATGATATAATATCTTCAAGTAAGTAGAACTTGATTCAATGCTGGTACAGATTATTTCTTTAATATTTTTGTTTCAATATTATAATAGGTACCTTATTTTAAATTCATTATTATTATAAATATTGAAAGGATCTAATCTTCTTCGAACCGTTCATGGTTCTGCAGTGTTTTGAAAGATTTTGTGTGTGTGTCTGTCATTCTGTCGGTCTGTGTGGGTCTCTGGAGTTGTGGTTTCTCAAAACTACTAAACATAAAATATTGATATTTTGTATATATCAATTGTATTCTCTTGGGAAGAGCCTATTAGATTTTGGTGGTAATCCAATATCCGGAAGTGGTAGTTTACTTGAAGCAACATGAAGTAATTTGAAATATCTCAGTAAATTATGGTTTAATGACAATTTTTGTTATTAGAATAACGCTTCAAATATTATTATCTACAATTTTTGTTTGAAACATTTTTCTCTTACTGTTACCATTTATGAATTACAACATGTTAAAGAATAATTGAAATTTGACATTTTCGTTTAAATCTGCTAACCTGTGCTTTTTGAAAAAACAAAGCAACAGTTGAAAAATGTAATTTTTGACATGTGACATGTGTCATAATTGAAAAGAAAATTTATTAAAGGAATGATCGTTTCTTGATAGTGATGGCTCGTGTTCCTGCATTGCTTGATAAGAAATTTATGGCGGGATGTATTTCGGTGCCCCCAACAGTTTTTTAATGTAAATTAGATACACTTGTCAAAATCGCAAATGTCAAAATACTGATCAAAATGAGTGATCAGCGTTTGATTAATGGAATCCGACGAATCAGTTGATCACTGAATTTGATCACAGGATTAGCTTGATTTTCAATGGTGAATTGCATTGATTTACGGATCAGCGTTGATCAGTGAATCAGACCACAAATTAGAAACATAATCAGATCGCCCTCTCTATGGTTACGAGTCTTGAGCATAAGTGCTGCACCCGCAGGGGGGTGTAGTGACACTAAAATTAGACAAGGATGACAATAGAAGGATAGAAGATTGTTTTTTAGCCTCCTTGATACTTTTTATTTTATATTTGTTGTACTTATATTATTTCAAAATCATAAGAGTAAATATTAGGAATATATTTATTCAATTAAATACTGTTTACATATATTTAAACATTTAGACAAAATATAATATTGTAGATTTCTAATAATATTTGATTTAATATTATTTTCATAAAAATATATATTTATTATGAAAAGCTCTTGTTAAAATATTGAAGATGAGAATTTAATATAATTATTAGAAACCTTATAACTTTACTACAAAATAAGGTACTTTTAATATGATTTTACAAGGTTAAGTGCAAATTTTAACAAATTATAAATTTATTCTTATAAGTAACAATATTTTTAGTCTTATTACACAACCTACTGCAGCATTTAGCAACAAACTTCGAAATATTTGTTGAATATATAACATTAAATATTAAATTCAAATGATATTTTGTTTCTTTAAATACAACAGGTTATTTAATGAATTCCTAAAACTCTTAAAACATGTAGATTTTACCGCTGCAAACTATAATAAATTTGGATGCGGGTGTGAGATTTGTAAAAGAGGTAATATAAAATCCACGTCAACTTATTAAAAGCCGGACGATTGATTAGTGATGATTATTATTATCTGTGATTATTTGATTAAATGTGTTATTAATTAAAGTGCCACTAATAACATATTTAATTGTAAAAGTTAATTTATAAGAGAAACGAGGAATTGTTCTCAAGAACAATCAAACTGTAATTAAAATAGTGCTCATACTCGCAAAAAAATCCTCTTGTGAATAAGTTAAACTAAAAATTCCATTGAATAAGCAGCTCTAATTACTATTCTTTTATGATTAACCGGCGCTGTGTGATATATCCAAATGCTTGTTGTGTTATATGAATACTTCTCAACGTGGTGGAGATATCCAAATACTGTTGTACAACCTAAAACAAATATATTTAGTAAAAATGAAATTTATTACTTCTAGAATTAGCATACCGTAGATTCGCATCATCGATATTCGTCTTCACAAATCGATTAATTTCGGAGTCTATTAATCTATGAAGTCATTATAAAATTTTCTTTATTTTTCGTTCTTCATAATCCCTTTCCTTCAATTACAGTTATATGTGTTGTCTTGTGCCGTAAAACGTCTAACTTTTGATTTTTTTATTTGAGCCAATTGTATTGGTGAAGAAGAAAATGTTTTAATTAGTTATTAAGTCTGTCCACTTGGTCTCTTCTTGTAACACTGCTAAGCCAGGTCCTTAGTTGTCGAATGGTATTGTTCCCTGTCACAATCTTTAGTCGGTTCTTTACAGTTTCTTCGTAGAATGTTCATTCCCGGTCACTCAACTGAGACACTGGTAATCGCATTTTTTTCAAAAACCTACAAGGGTTTAAATTATTAATAATGTTTATATTAAAGAAACCTTTATTACTACACCATGTTCGGATGTCTCACATTTTCTCTTAAAAGGTCTTTCACTGTTAGTTTGTAGATGGTCATGTCCGTTTGTTGATCGTTAGGAATTTATCTGACGTTACCTACGTCTAATCCAAGTATATCCATCCGAAATTGTTGCATTTCCTTACATTTAGGGAAACGAAATAGCCTTTTGTCTTTAATTAGGCATCCCTTTATTCAACATAAATTAAGCATTGTTCTAAAATAGAAAGGAGAGGAAACGGATAAAAAAAGGAATTGGAAGAAATATACATAGTAGATATTTGTTATATGGAAAATGCATGAGTGCAATACAACTTTTAACATTGCTTTATAATATATTTGTGTACATATAATAATTAATGAAAAAATATACAGTGATTTATTTTTAATATTATTTTTAATATTTTAAGTGTGTATGTGATGTATAAAACAGAATATTAAATTTAACACTTACCTGTTGCAATATTTATACACAATAATAAACGACAATAACGAGAACGAATTATCAACATCAATTTTGACACTAAAATTGACAGTGATTTCTTCTTCTTTTTCCAAAGTAACTCGATTCCAATAGCTTATTTTATTATAAAGTGGCGCCTCCACATTTTAAGGAGTGGAGTGACACTAATCATATCATTGTGCTGACATTTGTCATCAAGTTGCCTCCCCCTGAATCAGACCTTGATCAGGGAATGGTGAATTCGGCTGTAAGTCATGGAATTTAAACAAAAATTAGAAACGCGCAAAACAATTTTCAATAGTTTGACAGTTAGCGCAAATATATATGTTTATATTTTTTCGCGCCACCGTCCGACATTGACACATTAAGCCCTTGTCACACGGTCAGTGTTTCCACCGTTTGACAAAACTTTTGAATGACAAACACAGAAACGTGACGTCACGTCATACAGTTTGGTCAAATGCTCTAAATAGAAACGTTTCTTATTCTGTCATACATTTTGATTCGACTTTTGTAGTTTTGACAGATCGAGTGACATTTTATAGTAGTAATGAATAAAATAAGTATTTTAATAAGACTTTATTTATACAAATATTAATAATTCTTCAATTATTCTGGATTGGAATATATATTAAATAAATAGGTTTCAAAAAATATTTTTATCTAACCTGGTTGGCAATGTTAAAATTTAATGTTATTGAAATGAGAAATGAAAAATAAATTAATTTTATAGGATACAAAACAAATACTGGTGTTCTCATTGGCACCGCTAGGTATTATGAAAATAAAATCAACTTCATCAACAAACAACTGTCATTTCTGTCATCACATGACCGACAGCGATGCCCTCTATGCATATAAGTTTCTGTTTGACAAACTTCACTCTAGTGAAAAGAATGACCGTCTGACACACCTTCTTTTCATCATGCATCAAACTAAATGATATGACGTCATCATACATAGTTTGACAAACAAAAATGAAGTAATGATTGACCATGTGACAAGGGCTTAAAGCGGTTGGAAATAAGGTTTTTGCCGAAATAGTTCGACAAAAATTGCTAGCTTTTATGGTTATATGTTGGCATTGCTTCACTAGTTTTAGCTAACTTCTGACGCTAGAAATGTCAAAATATTACATTGACAAAATAGTAAAATCGTATTGTAGGGACCCTAAAACGTGCTTATTCATTGAAAACTCACTACCCAATTTTTTGAACAAAAACAATACCTCCCTTACCTAAAGGTAGGCGGGAGGTAAAAAAGGTATAAAATAAAATATAATTGTTTGAATTATTTTGTTGAAAATATTAACATTGTGTTTCCTATATTGCATAAATCAATTCACCAATAGCACAGATGTATCATTTATTTGGTTGTACTCATAAAACCTATGATTATAGAAAAAATTTATTTAGTTCCACAAAAATAAAATTTAATATTGAATATGGATTACACGGCCTATGTTTTACAATTCCGATATCTACAGTAAAGTAATAATTCTTGGAAACATCATAATACGCGACATTAAAATTAATAGCTGACTAAGTAATCGCATTTATGACAGAAAACGAATGAGTTTGGAACAAATCGTTCACATAAATTTCAACGGCTGTTTTACGGTTCGAATCACTGCGAATGGCCATGCCACCATGGTCGATGTGGATGCTATTGGCCGGAGCGTGCAGTAGCCATGGATGCATCGTAAACTACTTATAACGTGCACTGCATCATATCGATGCAGATTTCTGATTTGCATTTTCAAAATAGAGTTGTGAATTCCGAACCTGAAGCGGGAGATTATTAGCCCTAGGCTGTGCTGGTTACATGTGCTCATTACATTTTAACTAGGTTAGAATCGAAGATTATTTGTAGTTGAAATTCAAACGGAAATAGATAGCCTCTGACTAATATAGAAATGCGATTACTCAAAAAAAAATCAATGACAGAGACTACAGGATATACTAATCATGAAATAAAAAGAAATTTAGAAAAATTATGAATTATTGTCTAAACTTCAAGCGCCATAAACATTTATATCTAGCTACATTTTATAATCTTGTAACGAAGTAGTACAAAAAGAGAAACTGCAAATTTGAGAAGCCGATATATTTGTATTTGTATTCAAGACGACGATGCTAGTAAATGATTCGATATGATTGATGGTCTGTAACGCGAAGGAATATTGTGAAAGAGGAAATAAAGAAAATCTGTTCACTGACAAATGTACAGCCAAATCTAATATTTCAATTCCTCATGAATTCATAACTATGTATTTTATATACTTATATCTGCTATTTTTCTTAAGTTTTAAAATATTTATTTACAACCGAATTCAGATATTTGATCCGATCTACTTGCAAATACATCATCACGCCATTTACGCATTTTGGGTGTGGCACTCTACTTCCGTAGATCTCGAATACATGCTTTTAAGCGTAAAGTGCGGTTACTAGTCAAATCCCGGCCTCTAAAGTTGTTAGTGGAAGAAGAAATCCTGGAATAAAATAAATGTAGCGATATTAACTGTAGGAGTTGAGGAATTGAGGAATTCATAACACAAAAGTTGTTTTGAATTTAAAAATGAATACAATAAGGCCTATTTGGTTACCTAAAATTATAATTTCACGATATATTCATCAAATAAAATCAAGATTTATTAGGAAAATTGTAACACATCCATGAAACCATAACCATAGATATGAAAAACACTATATTTCACGTAAAATAAACACACGGTATAAGTGTCGGAGATAAGACAGTAAGAAAGAAAAACAAGAAAAATTAGAAAAAGGAAGTTGAAGAAACAGTACAAAATTTACTAGAAAAAAATTGGAATGATAAAATGAATGAAATATGTAGTATTAAAATCGGTAAATAGCTAACACACATGAGATTACTTTATACTAGTTCTAAGAAAATTCTTAAAATATTAGTATAACGATAAATACATTAGTAAACAATTAGCACAAAAATAAGACGTAAATAACAAAGCGTCAATCAAACGCATCCGTACAAACAGTGCAGAGTAGCACATGTTCTTTGAAACAGAACTAATACTCGTTGATCAAAGCGTTTTTACAGCCGTCGTTCAGCGGATTTCATTCCGACTTGAATTTAATCACATTTCGTTCTAATTATAACGCGGAGGCTACATCTACTACACAAACGCAAGCGGAACACCCGGGTAAATATTTAAAAATTACGCGGAATGTATTGGTGTAGGTCTGTGTGCTGTAGTCTGTAGATGGATGCCGCAGGCCCTACAAGAGCCTGTTTCGCGTTGCGAAGTTATTAATTTACACAAAGACTTCGTTAGCAATTGTTAATTTTACATAAAAGTGAGGCTTTTACAGTACTTTTTCTTGTTATTCGTTTATTTTATTACAAACCCACGATCGAAATCCATAGATAAAAACTTACAAATAGGAACACAACACTAATAATTAAAATCTGGAGGTGGCTTATCGTATCGAACAAACGGATACATATCCATAAATTATCCATCTACTTATTTATCCACACACATACAGAAATTATTAATACCGTGTGTCCCATGTAAATGTTAGCATAGGCAATTAACATGTAAAATCAGTGTTTGTAAATAAAAAGTGTCCGGCAAAAAATTATGCATCCAAATTTTATATCACAATGCTGCCAATATCCCTACATCTTATTTAATGCAGATTATTTTATTTTGATACCGCAATTTTATGTAACTAATAATAATAATTCCTAATTTTCCGCCTACTCTTTTTATTGCTTCTGGCGTATAGGGCTTGCAATTTGTTTTAAATATTTTAATCTGTCACTGTCATCAATAATATATTAAATGTCGAGAACCGTGTAAATATTATTATGGGGGCGCAGTGCAAGACAAATATCTGAATACTTCACAGGAATGAACGCTGAATGGTTTCCATCGCCAGAAATTGACAGTAACAGATTAAAATATTTAAAACAAATTGCAGGCACTATACGTCAGTAGCAATAAAAAGAGTAGGCAAAAAATTAGGAATTATTATTATTAATTTCATTAAATTGCGGTGTCAAAATAAAGTAATCTGTATTAAATAAGATGTAAGGATATTAGTAGTACTGTGATATAAAATTTGGATGCATAATTTTTTGCTGGACACTTTTTATTTACAAAAAACTGATTTTACATGTTAACTGCCTAAGCCAACATTTACGTGAGACATGCGGTATAAGCGTTAAAACAGATTCAGAGACCTTAAAAATGTGTGCAAAATCATTCATAATTTCATATTCATGTACTTCCTTATATATTATAAAAAAAGTAAAAAATCTGGTATTTTCATCGCGTCTTTCTTATACATACAGGATGAAAATCGAAATTGGAAACACCTTTTTTCCTGAAGTTTATATGGATACCGAAAAATTATTTAATAAAGTTTTTAGTACTTTTAATAAGCTAAAATCTGTATAAATTTGATAAAAAAAAGTTTAATTTTCGTAGATATTGCCATGTTGTACTTTTTTAAATGGAATAACTTGTATATTACAGCACCAAATAAAAGAAAATAATTTTTGCTTTAAAAAAGTTTAAGGGTTCATACCTTCTAAACTTGATAGTTTTTGATATTAATGAAAATATTTAAATGTTTTAAATGGTCATGTGGAATTTAGTAAACTTTTCACAAAAATCTCGAAATAGTATAAGTGCAGAATGTTATCTATTCCATGCGAATTGTGAGAGTTTTTAAATGAGACGAAGTGGAGCGCCGAAATCACAAGAGGGTGAAATAGGTAATTCTGCACGAGTTGCACACTATACTTTTCCTACGATCACACTTTTGTCAATATTTAATGATAATAATTCGTACTATTCAGAAAAAAGAAATGACATAATATACTCGAACTATTTGACGTTTATGATTACAGAATGAATTCGACGCAAGCGCAGATGTGCGCAGTGTTACCAACTATAAATCTATAGATTTTAATATAAAAATGGCATATTTTATTTAAAAATTAATATTGTATTTTTCTGAAAAGATTATTAATTATTTTATGATATATAAATGTAATTATACTTGACATATTAATATCATATAGTATTATATTATTAGTAAGTTGGTCACACTTTCGTGTGGAATAATTGCCCACGCCATTCCACACGACTGTGCGAAATATACAATTTTCAAGCATTGTTTAGAGTAGAGAAAGTGTAATTTTCAGTAGTGATCGTGTTTACGTGCTTGCTTTACTTTCTAATACTTTGTTCCCACGTATGACAGTAATATACTACATTCTCTAGATTCACTAGTCTAAATATTTTGAAAATAAGTAGATTCTAAATAAAATATAAACAATTCACATAAAAATTAATCCAAAACCTATTCAGTAATATACGCATACAACTTTAAACATCAATAATGAGAACCACAATTCACAACAAGTAAAATTAATACATTTATCAACATATCCGATCATAATCTAACATAATAACATATTGACCATTCAGGAATCAAGTACCAATATCGCTCAAAATCCAGCGCAGATAAAGCATAACAAATGATGTTTAAATTCATCACATAAGCCTGACTAAAAGCACCGCGACTCTATAATCACTTCCTACGCATAAGAGAATTATTATTCTATAGCAAACGAGTACACGTATAAATAATTGTGTGTAACAGAGAGACCTGAAACCCAATCCACATCATTATCATGGAAAATCGACGATGATTTAAACGCAGCGTGTCATTATTTACCGTTTATGCAGTGGGGACGTTCATGTTTTCAAAATACAGGGCGAAAATGCTGAAAAACTGTAAAAACAGGCCCCGTGGACACGGGTTAATTACAAGGGTGGTGGAAACAACGAGGAAAAAATTACATGCTACTAAATGCAGTCGCTTTTTGAATACAGAATGAAAACGGATTTGGTGAAGCTAAAAAATGAGCGATAAATTAAAATGATGTTAACTCTGTGTAACTATTAGGGTAGGAACCCATATAATAATTTGATTTTAAAACAAGAATAAATAATGTCAAGGGATTAGATAGTTTTATATGGGTGTTTATAAGTGAATGTAGGTAGCTCAATTAATAAATAATAGTCATTTACAAGTCGTACAATTTGAATGTAATAGTTATTTATGTATTAAGGCACCGAAGTTCAATTTTTTATCACGAATATGGAATGTAGTTGACGAGGCCTGTAGGGCCGAGGAAAATAAATCATGAGAGTGATAAAAATGAACTTCAGTGCCGAGGTACATATTAAGTTTTATTTTAAATCTAAAATTCGAAAAAACTGTCAAAAAATTACAATAAAGGTTAAGTTTATACATCTGTCAGTTGTTAATTGAAAATGACAGTCAGTGTTGTCAACCTTGAACAGTGAAGTTATCATAAATAACACTCAAAATTATGTTTTGTCCTCAATTTCGTCATCGGAATTAATTAGTTAATTCTTCTTGCAAATTTTGTTACATGTTACGTCCAAATTTACTATAGTACGTCAATATAACTGCCAAAATTATCCTGATTGTACAATAATTATTTAACGGTTGCCAACACTAGGTTGCTCAAAATCGTCGTATAATGGGTTACTTTAGTGATGATTTCTGAGCTTTTAATGAGTATTTTTGAGCACTTTAGTGCCGATTTCAAACAAATTAAATTTTTAAACGCATTGCTCATATGCACAGTACATTGCAAAGTGAATTGGTAACATGCAACGTTGCAATTGCAATAAGCTATTCGGCGTGAGATTTATTTAACGAACGATCAGAAAATTAATTATTAATTTATACCATCCATTGTATGTAAATAATATAAGAAAAAATGTGTAACACAGAATTGTACAAAACTAAACCACGTAAATGAGGTTATGTCGTTTCGATATATTAACATGCAGAAATATTGCCGTATCTCTTGGCTGAATTTTTCATTTCAATGCTACTGAATTCACACATAGAAATTATAGGTAGTAAAAAATACCTTAAACAATTTATTCCTTAATTTAATCTGAATCGAAAATGAGATATAAACATACGTTCTAAAAAACATAACATAATATTTTTGTTATTATTATTTATATCATAACATAACATTATATACCTGTATACATAGAACTAATAAAATGTATGGAAGGAGTGTAGACAAAGATAGACTGTAACCAGCACAGCGTGAGAGAAATAGAGAGATGAAAGTCCACTCGTCACGTGACTTACATCTCAAGATGACAAGAACTTGGTTTGACGTTTGACGTGTATGTAGAATACTGTTTTGATAGACTTTTGTGCGAGCTCTTGTTCCTAATTTATATTTTTGTCAATTATTTATGACATATTTAAATATATCAAATATGGTAAAATCCTGTTGTGCATATAATTTTACAAAACGGACAGTTCCATTTGACAGGTAAATATGTCACTTTTAGGTTAAAAAGCTGTATATATACATATTTATTACAGTTTTCCGAAAAATGTGTATTTAAGCAAGAAATGGATATTAGCTATAAAACGAGAAAATTTTCAACCTAATGAAAATACATGAATTTGTGGGAAACATTTTCATAATTTTTGCATACAGCAGTTTAATGCCAAATACAGGAGAAAAATAGTCATATACCGTGTGTCCCACCGTAAAGGTTGGCATAGGCAAATAACATGTAAAATCAGTTTTTTGTAAATAAAAAGTGTCCGGCTAAAAATAATGCATCCAAATTTTATATCACAATAATGCCAATATCCCTACATCTTATTTAATACAAATTACTTTATTTTGATACCGCAATTTAATGAAATTAATAATAATAATTCCTAATCTGTCACTGTAATCAAGAATACATTAAATGTCGAGAACCGTGAAAATATTATTAGAATGTATTATGGGGGCGCAGTGCAAGAAAAATATCTGAATACACCACAGGAATGAACATTGAATAATTTCCATCGCCAGAAATTGACAGTGACAGATTAATAGTTATTTACTTTACAAGTTGGCAAAGTAAGGAATTACCCACGAGAGAAATTTTAGCACACGAAGCCGGAGGCTGAGTGTGATAATTTTATCGAGAGGGTAATTCCCCTTTGCCCACGTGTGAAGTATAACGTTTTATCCAACAACTCTTAATAAATGCAAAATTTATTAAAGAAATGTTATTTGACAGTGACATATGCTTTAAATTTTTGAAATTAAAATGTCAATCAAAGTGGTTACCAAGGTGTTGTGTGTTATTATTATTGTTATAAATTAAAAAATACTCACTAGTGGATTTTCTCAAAATTATACCTACTAGTGGGTAATCCGTTACTTTGCTTGTTTAAAATCACCATAGTTATAGAGCATTTATTGAGAGGTGTTGGATAAAATATTTAAAACAAATTGCAAGCACTATACGTCAGTAGCAATAAAAAGAGTAGGCGGAAAATTAGGAATTATTATTATTAATTTCATTAAATTCCTGTATCAAAATAAAGTTATCTGTATTAAATAAGATGAAGTGATATTGGCAGTATTGTGATATAAAATTTGGATGCATAATTTTTTGCCGGACACTTTTTATTTACAAAAAACTGATTTTACATGTTAACTGCCTATGCCAACCTTTACGTGGGACACATGGTATAATATTACACAGTGGGAGAAGAACAGCTCATTCAATGTGCTATGACTATCTCTCTCTTATGTTTGTTACAGATAACTAAATGCATTAAAAGCACAGCCAACGCTCCATCCATATATATTATTAAATCTATGCCTGTATATATTATAATAAAACAATTTGTTTTCAGAAGTATGTTGATTACGAAAATTATAATATTTATTTATAAAACTTTGGTAACTAAAAGTAATAGAATCTATGTTCATATGATATTTTGAACTAAAATGAACTCAGGGATACGGTGTGTTAAAGTTTATTACTCAGTTCTGAAATGCCTTGCATAATTACGTTAATGTAATGTAGCACATAAAGTAGTCACGTGCATTGAGGTGGTTGGGTTATCAAAATTGAATATATGTACAAGCAGGTTTAATGGTTTTGATACATCTAATGTACGAGTACATACTTGTATTTTTAGCAGGTTCTAAATGTCCCTTATACCTACATTTGTATCTCCGCTTTTTTTCACATAACTCCAAAAAGAATAAACCGATTAAGATAAAATCTTTTTGGTCCTATCTGTCTACTGCTTGTTTTTATATGGACCACCGTTGGGATTCCAAGAACTATAAAAACTAAAATTCAGGTTAAACTAGACAAAAGTTGCCATTAGATTATTTCAGGGACGTTCTTGTGTTACATAAATAATATGAGTATCTAAATAGGTCACCTAAGTATAAAGTAAAACATAAAAGTTTCTAATAGAATTGGTAAGCAACTACCATAGCAGAATAACCAAACGTATATCGAGATACCAAAGTTGGTACACACAATAAAATTTAGTTACTGACGCACTTAGAAATTGGAAAATGGTTTTTGTGTGCAAAATTAAACAATGTTTTTAATAGTTATTTACTTTACAAGTGGGCAAAGTAAGGAATTACCCACAAAAGAAATTATAGCACACGATACCGAAGGCTGAGTGTGATAATTTTATCGAGAGGGTAATTCCACTTTGCCCACATCTGAAGTATAACGTTTTATCCAACACCTCTTAATAAAAGAAAAATTTATTAAAGAAACATTATTTGACAGTGACATATGCTTTAAATTTTGAAATTAAAATCAATCGAAGTAGTTACCAAGGTGTTGTGTGTTATTATTATTGTTATAAATAAAAAAATACTCACTAGTGGATTTTCTCAAAATTATTCCCACTAGTGGGTAATCTGTTACTTTCCTTGTTTAAAATCGCCATAGTTACAGAGCATTTATTGAGAGGTGTTGGGTCAAATAATTTATATTTCAGTTCAGCTAACACATAGGTAGTCAAATACCGATATCTTGTGATAAATTAAGTGAAACGAACACTGTTAAAAATATTATTACCAGTTTTCAATATAAATTTCGTTTGAAAAAAAATTGTAATTAGTTTATTTCTATTACAAGTGAAACAGCACAACCTATTTATAGATTATATTTCAAAACATTTACTATCTTTCCGTCATCATAAGATAGCGTTATTATTTTGTTTTACAAAGTCTTCGTCCTTAAATTGTTGGGCCCCAGGAAGTACTTTGATTTACTATCTGAAGGGATTTCATTCAGCTATTATATTTTAAAGATTTACTGAACTAATATAATAATTTCTCGTCCAGCTTAATGAAATTAATTATTTCATGTATTTTACGGAAGGCGGTATGATATTTAAACAATAATAATTGATACATTGTTAATTAATTAAAATTTATTGAAATTTGAACGCACACAAAATAAAGGTTTTGATTATTCAGTGAGCGACAACAATTATTAATTATTAATGGTTGCTAATATTATTAATAATAAACTATTTAACTGTGTCAATAATTAATGTATAACAATAAGGTAAAATGTAAAATAAAAAATTGGATATTACCAGCCTCATAAATAATTAATTTTCTATCTAAAATTATTAGTTCTTATACAAAACTTACAATATTATATTATACTTTTAATACTACTATTAAAAACCGTCTTGCTACATTATATCTATGTCACACCACCACGAGTCTGTTCGATATACGTGAAACGTGTTTTGTGTGATGAAAAGTGTACGACAGGGTGTCACAATGGTATGGCAAAAATCATATGAAAATTGTGTTGTACTAATAACTTCATATTTATTTTGACAGCTCAGTTTTAAATTTGACCATAATATAAATGCTATAAGCCTTTATACATGACTTCGTGTAGTTCAGATAAGCCTGTAACTTTAGCATATGCATTGTTACGTTTGTAACAGACGGGTTCAGTGAAGTTTAATAATCAATAATTAAAACAACAGTCGACTTTAATCACTAACATTTATATTTATTTAAACCACTGATATTAATTAACACTAAATAACGATTAATCAATACTAAACTAAGAATATTATACAAGAAATATTTATTTATACTATTTATATTCACTACGCAAACGTTTTATTTATTTCCACTTGATTCGATATATACTGAACAGCGTATCAGACTCGAATTGAGTCGTTGGGTAGGCTAGCGCATTTATATATCTGTAAAGCTAGCGGTCTGGAATTCTCTAGCACATTCGACCATGGAACCATTCGAGAACGATGAGTCATCGTTGCGTGCTGTATGTGCAGGGTCGTACTAGCCTGTTACAGTATTTTCAATTCATAAAATAAATTAAAAAACGAAACAAAAATGAAACTAACAATTTGGGATAAAACTTCAAAATATAGAATAAAAAGAATCAATGTTACACAACTATATCAACATTACACAATAATCCATAAAAAATTAATTAATTTAAATAATAATATGAACTATGAACCGCTAAATCAATCGTATTGAAACCAGCAACAAAGTTTCATACGACTCCATTCTGTGCAACGCAAATAGCAGCGTTCCTATTTTCATCAAAAAAAAAAAAAAAAATTCATCCCACATCGAACAGAATTGTGTTGGTGTGACATAGGCATTACTGCAGCCTATATTAAATATCAAATGAACAATATTTTTCGACAAGTTGTCCAATACTTTTCTGACATTTTAGTGACATTAACGTTACATGTCCTTATGAAATCACTTTGACGCGCTAAAAGACAAGATAGCACGAGTAATATGTGTGAAGACATAAAAAAATATTGACATTATTTTTATATAGGTCAATATTGTGATATAAGTCATTCAATATGTTATAGATAACTTAATGAAAAAAAAAAAAACATAAGAAGCATTAATAGATTATGTGGGTAATATATTCATATGTTTTTGTCGTTTATCATTATAATTTGTAAATATTTGTTTTTCAATTTTAACGTTTATCGTATAAATAATATCTTCATCAAAGTTTTCCATCTTTTTTAATTCCCTCTAAAGCGTTATGTGTTTTGTATAATGTTGTATTTATATATAAATACAGCTTAGAATATTCCGTAATTTGTGAAACTTTAAATTCAATGTGAAAATAAAATAAACAAGGAATAATAGTGGTAATGTTAATTCTACTATCTACTCATTGAATTGCTGATTTATTTCAATTTTATTTAAAAATTTAATTTCCGATTTGCAATACAATCATAGAATTGGAATGATGTAGTTAAAAGTATATTGTCTTAAAATAAAATAGTAAAAATGGAATAGTTTAGATTAATTTCATTTTTATTTTCAAAAGGGTAATAACAATAGTGATATTTATTCCTATCAGATATCAGGAACACTGAAATAAATGATTAAAGTCCGTGGCTATAAAAATTGATCACACTCATAAATATATAATTTATTGACTTAACCGAGGATTCGGTAATACAGATGCAGTAAATAACAAAACACGGCAGTGTATTTATTACAGAAATAAGAAATGAAAACAAGATATAAATTATTTATTTGTTACCTGGTTGAATAACAAGAAATTCTATCCCAATACTTACGAGGAATAAATTGAATGTGACCCTACCACGGTAACCAAAATTGAATGGTTCGTAACTTGAACATCGAAATATTGAATATTTTCTTTTTTGTGATCCCATTCGCATATACAAAAATATTCAGGAAATTTCAGTGATAGTAGTAGATGATACGGGAAAATAACTCTCAACTGACAGTACTTGATTTAAGTAATAATTCCTAGTTGCACCATCTTTCCTTAATATTAAACTTTACTAAGTATTACTTATTACTAAGGAATCCTTATATCTTAAGTTTGTTGCTCACGTTGAATTTAGTCATTGCTTAGCTAATCATTGCTTAGTTCTACGTTCTGTATCTAAAACTAGAGATCTAAAACTGAATTTCAAAAACTAAGAAGAATCTTTGGTAACTTAACATTAGAATGCCCAGAATGTCTGTGACTAAGAACATTTTAAATTGTGTAAAGGGTCATTTTGACCTGTCTGAGGATTCTAATGATAACGAAATTTTCATTTTTCCAATGTTAGAATCTAGTAAGTTTCATATGAACTGTCAAGAAGATTTGTTTATTTTTTGTAACATTTTAAACGTTCAGGAAATTCATTAATTTATCGAGAAGGATTAGCAAGTAAGTTAATAAATTTGTAATAATATTATGTAGTGATATTAGCAATCACAGAAACACGATTCTAGTATTCTTGTATTTTTTGTTCAAGAAATCGTTCAAAAATTGCCCATCCGACAAATTATGAAAATGATCAGCTCGTTTATATATTATTCTCGAACAATTATTTACAAAACAAATATCTACCAAATCATCCATATCGTCATCGTCGTAATCAATATCATAATAATTTAACATTCTTCCTCACCACAAATACAAATACTTGACAGTTCCTTTGTTAAGTAGACGTTAACTGGCCAATGTCGGACACTTAATTTAAGGATTTCTAAAGTCAATTTAAGTGCTGAAATTTTGCTGATGTAACGAAATTTTTATATTTAAGTATTACTTAGAACTTTAGGAACTCTTAACGTTTAAGTGAGAGTGGTGCAACTGGGCATTAGTATAATTAGAATGAACTAATAAAATAATACTTTAAAAATAAAATAAATACTTTATCCTAAGATAAACTATTTATATGTGTCTGAATGTTCGATAAATCTAAAAGGTTTTGAAGTTTTAAATGTTTAATACTACCGCAATACACGGGTTTTTCATGGCTAATTTATTTTTGTGATATTTTAGTCTTTGAATGTACTTTGCTCAAGATTTCTACATTAACGGAAGGCATTTGGAGGTCTCGTAGAATAATCCAGTCGGGGACAAAACATGGAGCATTGGTGATCATGCCAAGGACTTTTGATTGAAATATTTCGATGATTACGATGTTGGGTTTGAGGTACTTGCTCAGTTCGAAATATTAAATATAAAGTTAGAGATTATGGATCGGTTATATTTTATTTTGAAAGGCAGATATTGGGTTCTCTGGGTACATTTGCTCGAAACGTGATTGTATCTAAAAATGCTCGATTAAGAGTTTATAATGGTGTTAGTGCCTGCATTGATGTATGGTTTTGAATGTTGAGTGTGGATAAAGAAGCATGAACGACATATAACTGCTGTAGAAATGAAATATTTGAGAGGAGTATGTGGGTATACGAGACGTGATCGTATACGAAATACATTGGTATATGATGAGTGTGAGATTGAGATGAATGTTGTTAAGAAAGTGGGAGTGAGTCAGTTGAGGTGGTTTGGACATGTTGAGCGAATGTCGATTGAAAGGTTGGTGAAACTAATATATTCGGGTGAAATTGAAGGTGAACGATTGCGTGGGCGTCACAGGAATAAGTGGTTGGGTATGATTGATGGTTTGTTGCGTGAACGAATGTTTCCGAGTGTGAAGAATAGACGAGCATGTATGAATCGCACTATGAATGTGGACGAGGCGAAAGTGGCGTGCAGGATAAGAATGTTTGGAGAATATTGACTGTTGGTTGACTCAGTCACTGGGTTCGTGCTACTCCACGGAGTGGGATATATCAAGACGTTACGTCATTCTTTAATTCTAACTATTTCCATATTTGAAAAAAAGGGAATTTTTTGTTCTGTGTTTGCAGTAAATTTACAATAGGTACCTATCTAATAATAAATAATTGTGAAAAATATAATATCCTATTTTTCAAAATTGGAAACTAATACAAGAAAATTGCAAATGCAAACCTTTTTAACTTGAACCTGTTTTGGCAGCCTATTTTATATTTAAAACAAATTTAATTTATTATCCGGTATTCAGTATACTACCACTTCCGGTTTCACAATTACCTGACGTAAATATAAGTCTGCACATTGTCATAAAGTTAGTAATTATTAAGTTTCGTTAATAATTCATGTGCAGGTAATTGAACATACAATCACACATTCACCCAAACACAAAGATGTCATTATGAAATTGGTAAAAATTATTTCCGTAAAAATCTCAGGAACTATTTTCTTTCATGATTTCTTAACTTCCTTATAGTGTGTATGTGTGTATATATATAAAAAAATATATCGTCAATGAATTTTGAGTCATGTTTTGAAATACCAGTTGTGAAAAGATTAGCCTAACTAAAATACAGGATTCGCTAAATCATCCTAATTATTATTTGGATGTTTACCCTTTAAGAAAAGACGAACTGAGTGAACATTATCACAATTCACGAAAGGAACATTCGAAAACTCCACTGAATGCCAGTCAGTTAAATATTCATTTGAAGAATTCTCCAAATAGAAGCAGATTACCTTCACAATATAAGTACGGATAACATGAAGACGAACAGAACACAAATCTGGGCTACCCGAGAACACTTTGTATTTCATGTAGCCCTGCTAAGCAGACTTTCTCTCCTCTTCTACGTCTCTTCTCATCCGGTTCCGGTTGGGCTCCATTTTTCCCTGTCATTTCCAATAAACGTCATTTCACCTGTCTGTTTCCAGACGGCTTTTCCAAATGTGTCCCGAAGTAAAAGTAAATCGTTTCTCCCATAGATGAAAAGCACTTTCCGAATGTGAATCTGTTTATAGTGAACATCGTGATTCGCTATAAATAAGTTTTTATCTTTTGGTTGTTTTATCGCTGCTGACTTCGAGAAGGTGGAAGGATGGAATAGACGGTTCTTCGGTGTGATGTATTGCTAGAGTTTCTATCAAGTTTTTAACGAGTTTTCCCTCTGTATTAACGTCATATAAAGGTCTACGAAATAAACTAAATTGTTTTATAACAAATTATTTTTATTGGTAGCAGTTTCCGGGCTTATGGGATAAAGTCGAAGTCTGCATAAATTTAGTATTATAAACGGTTGACAAAGCAATACCCAGCACTGGGAGGAATGGTTTTGGAAGTTCACTAGTACCTCTGGAATATCCCAAATAAGAAAAAGATTACAGGTTGAGTCATGACGTAAGAAATAGTATATTATGATAAAAGTGTATAAGTAAGCTTTTAAAGCACGTACGACGAGTTTAAGAGCACGACGCGAAGCGGAGTGCATTTAACGTCGCTAGTGCTTTAATAGTATATTATGATACAAGTGTATAAGTAAAAGCACTTATACATGTGTGTCATACGCTATTTTTTATTATACCTGCATCATACTCTGGAAAAACTGGAAAGCAACATTTTGATTTTGATTCATTTCATAATTTTGCGCGTGTGACGTATATCGTTTACATGGAGACTGGTTAGCATTTGTTGTTTACGTTTACAGTTTTGACAGATATTAATAGTAAATATTTTTGTTGTTGCTTAGTAACCTTTAAAGCACGGCGTGTTTTAATCTTGCGTTTTCGAACGCTGTAGCGGTTTTAAACATGGATTATGATGCAGGTATAATAAAAAATATTGAAAGTGTAGTTAGGATGGCCCAAAATAATGTTATTTCTTTAATAAACTTTTGAGAAAAACTCGATAACCAAAATATTACATCATATTAATGTTCTCTTAAATTAATACTCATCTATTAAATACCACTGAAAATAAATGGAAAGAATCATTATTTTCGCGATGTTATAGCAATGTGTTTCTTTCAAATCTGATAATTTGTTATTTTAATTTTAAATTATGGCAAAAGTATTGGCAAAAAGGGTGAATTGTAGATATCTTTTGAATTAATGAAACCAATTCCATAAACCATAACCATGTCTACCTATTCCTCCTTACTCCTTACATTTTGAAGGCATATTTAGCCGGATAATTAGTTGCAGAAGCAAGATACTTACATGTTTTTTACCTTTAGTGGTTATTCTATATCTTTAAACATGCTGAATTATTCTATTCAAGCTATTTTTATTTAAAAATTTTTGACATTTATTTGACAAGTAAAAAGAAAAATAATCAGTTTGCTATAGTTACACTATAACAACAAAATTTTATGGTCCTTTTTGTTTATGTGTGTACCGATTTATTTGTCAAAATGTGTCAAAATCAACGTTTGTACAATTTCTTCGGCAAGTATTAAAGTTTATACTATGAATTCATGAAGTAATCTTGACATATACCCCTCGTGCTAAAGAATTGTATCGATTAAATTTGATTTAAGATAAAATACACTCGACCTGCGGTCTCGGGATTTTTTCAAATTATTATGTACTCAAACACTTTTTAAGCAAAATTTTTTGCATACGCTAGACATGTCAAATTTAATCGATTAAATTCTTAGCACTGGTGATATAACTATTGAGTAAATATTGGAAAGTCCTGCATTTGTTCCAATCACTTTATAACAATAAACTAATGTTAAAAGCAAATAAAAACGAAACATTTTCGAATAACTTTATAGGTATTTCTTTAGTAAACCAATATTGAATTTTTGTGCGATTACCACACATTCCTTGCTCTCTTACACACACTGACATAGGGAGGAAAAAAGAAAAGAGACGAAATGAATTAGTAATTTAAAGGACAAGCATTCCAACTATGTTCCGAGGAATGCTAGGTTGGAAAATTTGAAAAGTTTATTTTATTTTTGTTACAGAATTCGCCACGCACAAAAATGTGAAAAGCTCACTCGTAGTTGATTCATGTTATAAATTTTACAGCAAAACAGGCTTTTAATTGAACAAGCTGTTAGATCGAACTTGGGGTGCCTAACAACACTTAACGCACTTGATTATTAAAAGGGTTGTGCACCCTCTTACGCCGCCGTTCTGGTTTAGGAATCAGCAAATTAATACATAAAAATTAATATTACGCACAAGTTATCACAAAATATGTACAACGCAAAAAAACAAATTCACAGAATGCTTTGAAAAATGCACTAGGTGAAACCGGCGAAACTAAAGAGAAATGATATATTTATGCTTTTCCCATAATTTTATCCAAACGCTAATAGCTGATGAAACATCATATTCTTGAATTCATGTATAATTAAAACTATTAAATATATCAAAAATCTGGTGTGGGCACCACACTACTTTCTTATACAAATAAAACCAACTGAACACGTATGACTTGTTCCTTGCGTATGACTTTATTTTGACAATTATTTGATATATAGATGTTAAACCTGTAATTTTTTGTTCTCATTGTAACTATGAATATATTTTTAAATAGAAATTAATTAATGTCTATTCTTTAAAACTTTCTAACTAATAATACAAATATTACTTTTATAATATTTCACACGACACATATTTTTGACACTTCACAATTATTTGACACATTTGGCACATACATATTAAAAATGTTTTAGTTTTTGTTCCCATTGTAACTAAGATTATAGAAATATATTCTTAAATATATAATTTAGTTTTTCTCAAAATTAGAAGCATGTACAAGGAAAATGCAAATAATGTTTTATATTCCAAATATTTCTGCTAACATCTTTCATTTGAAACTTTTTCTCGCAGCTGATTCTATTTTTTAAATAATTGGAATTTATTGTTTTGTGTGTCCAGTGAACTTCCTCTTCCGGTTTTTCAATTTCATTCAAAATCAACTCTGCTCTTCATTTTTTTCATGAAACTTATAAATAAGTTTCGTTACCATATTTAGAAATATAAATAGAGATGCTGGGGTATGACATACCCCACCACATTAACAAAGGGTTAATTATATAAAACAAACCGGTAAATATGAATTTTTAAGCACAGCTTGTATTTCTATTATTTGATTGTATTTATTATTTATTTTAATTTATGGTTTATCATCTTATAAATTTATGACACAATTACTTTAAATATAATTTGGATTATTATATAATTTACTGTGTGAATTATTTTAATAAAAATCTTTAAATATGTTTCTTTTATTACGCGATATATTTTATTATGTTATATTTTACTACTAATTATAATAATAATTTTCAAAGTACGTTTTACTGCATATAATCTTTAATACAAATGCTCTTCAACTATGGTTAAATAATTTCTTGATTATTTTTTATAGATTATTACTTTGTTATACAAAGTATAAGGAAGTATTGGTATCACTGAATCCGTTAAGACCAATTTCTCAATGCTGTCTGTGTGTGAGGATGGATGGATGGATGTCCGTGTGCGCAATATCTCATAAACGAGATAAGATATGGTAACGAAACTTTCATGAAAATATGAATAGCTGAGTTGATTTTGAATAAAATTGAAAAATCGGAAGAGGAACTTTATTGAACACACAAAACAATAAATTCCATTTCTTTCAAAAATAGAAACAGCTATGAATAAAAGTTTCAAATGAAAGGTGTTAGCTAAAATATTTGGAATATAAAACATTATTTGCATTTTCTTGTACATGCTTTTAATTTTGAGAAAAACTAAATTATATATTCAAAAATATATTTCAATAATCTTAGTTAGAATGGGAACAAAAATTAAAACATATTTAACATCTATGTGTCAAACGTGTCAAATAATTGTGAAGTGTCAAAAATATGTGTCGTTTTATATAATTATAAATGCAATATTTTTATTAACAGTTTTAAAGACTAGATATTAATTAATACCTATTTTAAAATAAAATTATAGTTACGAGAAGATAAAATTAAATAGGTTTACCATCTATAACAATTATCAAAATAAAGTCATACGCAAGGAACAAGTCATACACAAGGAACAAGTCATATGTGTTATGTTGGTTTTATATGTATGCCAAAGTATTGTATTACTTATTTCACCTGAATGTTTTCATATTTAGTATTTTTATTTTTATTTTTACCATGTAACTGGACCTATGCCCATTGGGCATTATAATATATAATAATAATAACATTAGAGTAATATGTGATACAAATTCTTGGATTGTACTTAGTATAATACATATTAACTGTTTAGTATACGTTCAAAAATTTCAATAAAAAAAACTGAGACACATTTCACAGCTACTCTGTTTGCAAATCGTCCATTATCAACTTCTATTTACTTAGAAGTAATGAAGGTTAAAAAAACTCAACATTGTCCAATGTTCGAGAACAATAGAAGCTCTTTCGTCGCTTCCTTGATATATTTATAAACAAACAAGAGCTCCTTTGTGCGTCGAAAGACATAAAAAGTATAATTTATGTGAGGGTATTTTAAAAACAAAACTTTATCGCAAATATCTAACACTTTCCAGTGATCGGTGATATATTACTCTGAGGCAAAGCCTGTTTTGTTAGGCGTATGCAAAGACAGATAGTTAACAGCTGAATGTAGGACTACTAGAGGAAATGAAAATTTAAATATAGGTTGTCATTTTTTGTCTAATACGCCAACTCGAAATCAGTGTAGAAAAAAGAGTCACGGCTTACTTGTGGGAGGCAACAAAATGGTGTTTATAAATCTACTTGACTATTTATTTTTGTTTTTGTGGGAGCATTAAAATAATAATCCCAAGACTCGTAAAACATACGAACATCGTAGGTTTAGCATTATATTTGAATAGTTTTTTTTTTACTTTTTTACAGGCAGTTTAAGGAAGTATGGAAATCGATTGCCAGATTTTCAGGTCGCCGGGATTCGATATGATCACTTTCTCAATGACGTCTGTGTGGATGGATGGATAGATGTGTGTCCATATGTATATACAATAACTCACGAATGAAAAATGTGATTCACTTGTAAATAATAATTGTTTCCAGTCACTAAAACAAACGCATACTGCAGATAATTGTTACTGGGGTCTATTCTATAACTTGTCAAATTTCAATTTTTATTCAGTCCCGTGTGTTTTTATTGGTTATTTTTTTAACAGGCTGTTAAAAATTAACAGATAAGTTACAGAATAGATCCTATAGTAAGGTAAAATAATAATTATTTCGTAAAACAAATATTTAAATTAATTTCATAAAAAATCTGTTGTGGGTACCACAATACCTCTCGCCATAAATTTCTTATTTAACAATGCAGAAACACGAATCACCACTATAAGAAACGCGCTGCCATATGTAATATCAAACCATTACATATTTTATCTACGATAGTGTGTAAAATTGATGTTTAACTGTTAGTTTCAAATTTATAAAACGAGTGATTAAAATTATTAAACACGCTAAATTTGCAAAAATTTTGTTATCATGGCAAACTTCTCATTTCA